>CM042666.1:59617148-60817148 GCA_023638005.1 Forsythia suspensa | reverse complement strand
TATATTATAGGTTTTATTTCTTTAACTATCATCAATGGATCAAGGTACGCATAATTGCTTTATTCATAACGTGAAAATCACTAAGTTCCAAGATCAAAGATTTAAGGTTCGTATAATTTTCGACATTATATAAACTTATTGAATTACTAACAATATTGTCCACATCATTCAAACAGTACATGTTTTGCATTTGAATAATAGGTAAAAATTAGTAGTTCATAATGTGATTGCGAGCTTCTTCAATTATGGACATATTATTCAATAGGAGACACTATATAAACAATAAATACAACATATCAAGACAAATTATATAAAACTTACAATACATTATTTCATTTTCTTAAATCATGTAAGAATAGTACTACAAATATTATCAAAAACTTATTTTGATATGTATGCAATCATGTAATTATTCCTCCATTTATCTCCAATTCGATTGCACAATTAATCTTGATATTCATAAATAAAAAAAAAATCATTTCTACATGGGTATTTGCAACACGTAAAAGATGAACCAATTTGATGAACAAATAAACTAAATGACAAATAAGTCACCCTCTCATAACGTGTGTATGCATTATGATAAGATCACGAGCACATCTGGCTTGACAATCAATTTTTTAATCTTAACTCGGAAGAGTATACTAAATTAATAACTCCGATAAATACATGAGATAATAATTTATTAAAAATCATTTAAGGCTCAAAAGAATATATAATATAATACATGATTATATATACATAATATTCACAATACATAATGAACATTTTTTTTATAACTCCTATTTTACAATTGATTGTCAAAAAATATTGGTGGTGAAGAAAAAAATTGATAACATCTATATATAAAATATTGGTATTTGTCAAATCAGTATATATAAAATTGGTCTGATCATAAGCCAACTGTCATACCACAAGTAGATCACAATCAATTGTCAAAACAAATTATATAAAATTGCCTTAGGTAAAACCGCCTATGTCCAAATCCAACCTTAAATGGATCTTGGGCTATTTATTGTTGCATGAATATCTTGATCGGGTAGCATTTAAATTGACTAAAATACAGATTACACAATATTGACACTATAGTGTTTTTGTAAGTGCACTATATTTTAATTGTATTTAAGTTCTTCAACCTTTGTTCATTCTATTACTCATGTTCTTAACTTTTTTTTTTCTCTTCTAATTCTTATTTTCAATTGCTATTAATTAGTACATCCCATCTTTAAAGTTGATTTTTATCAAAATATTCTGTTTGCATGCTTTGAAATGAAGAAAAAATATCTTGTTGTACTTTTATATTTATTGTTTTTTAAAAATATGATAGAGAAATAAGTTGTTTTACGCCTCCTAACAAATTTTATGGACAAAAATTGTTATTAGACACAAAACTGCTAATTAATGAAAAGTTGGAAATAAGAATGAGATAAAAAAAAAAAACATTAGGGACATGTAGCTTCTTAAGTTGGAAACCAATTGTAACCTTTTTTTTTTTTTTTTTTTTTTTGATCGAACCAATTGTACCCTTTTGCCTAACCATCAATTGCATAAGGCCATCCTTTGCTTTTGGGCAGAGGTACACATCCGTAGCTAATCCAATAGCTTCAAGAAACCTAATTACATACCAAGTTTTGTCAATTTGCCACCATTTTAGTCCATGTCGTGTTGATTATTCAAAGGCATTGTGGATATTATGCCAACCCTCTCTCCAAATGCAAGCACACCCATTCACTTGCCAAATATTCAAAAAAAAAATTTAATTTTAGAATAAGTCGTGTACACGTATAAAATATATGTACCCATTTAAATGTTGGATAAAAAATTTGTGTATTGTATTTTTTGTTTAATTGCAAGTGTATTACAAAGCCAGAACATGGCAAGCATGCAAATATCATGTCATTTATATCTAGGGAGACTCCGACATGGAAATATTATTAATTGTTCCTTCATATAAGCAATTTAATAGACTTGTAGAAAGCTGAAAAACTACAGTGCAGTGACAATAGGCTAAATGTCAAAAAAAAAATTAAATGATATAATAAATATATTAATTATTTCTGGATAGATTATTCGTATTCTATGTTTGTTTTCACACGTGACAATTCACTCGCCAAGTGATCACACCTGTATTTTCAAAATTTTATTCCATTAATTTCAAATTAAATGAGATGCTGACTTTAATCATTAATTTAGTTAACATTTGAATTGAATCTAAATTTTAGATCAATTTAGTTGACATGCTGCACAGACATATATATTATTCTACGTAACACCTTCAAATTCTTAAGACTGCAAAGAATAATATGGATTGCTTCTCTAAATCTCCAAATTTGTTGGGCTTTCAACACACCAAAAAAAGAAAAAGAAAAAAAAGACACGACCACGCTAAACTAAACCTTATTCAATTGCTTCAATCAAGAAATAAAAATTGAATAACCCTAGTTAACGAGTCAAGAAACTCCACATTATTCTTGAACAATTTGAACTTTGAGCTCTCTTCTCAACTATCAGGGAAATGAAATTAGTGGCCAAAATCTTATTACTATATTGATTTAAAGATTGCTTACAACATAATTTTTTTGGAAGCACAACAATTCATACTCCATACGTCCTACCAAGATATACTTATTTTTTTTATTCATCTGTCTCAAATTATAGTCCACTTTCCTTTTTTATAGAATAGTTAATTTCTTAATTTTCTAATATGCATCTATTTAATGTGCATTGCTATCAACAAATCTTATCTTATCTTATCAATATATTGAAGAAGCATAGCCGTCAAAACATTTGCAAGGCTTTTCCTTCCAAAACCCCCTCCAAAACTTGCCTAAATTTGTGAGATAATGTAATAAATAATATATGTAAGTCAAAATAATAGAAATGCGTGATTCAATGTTTTTGAGTTTAAACTTCCAATGTATTCTTAAATCATGTGTTATTATGTTATTCTTTAATCTATTTAATTAATGTGTTTGAATTTTCAATCATTATTAATTACAACTATTCTAGAAAGTGACACTATATTTTTTCAGGTTGCTAACAGTGAATAGTAATATTCCAACGATAAACTTGGATCATGGAAATGAAAAAATATTAACATTAAATATTGAAAATCCTATAAATAGGACAGCTAAAAATATTAAATTTTGAAAAATCATATAAATATAAAAATTTACATTAAATAAACTTATTAAGTATCTCCAAAACTAATGGAAAAGATTCTGACAATTTATTGTTGTATTGAATGCACGTATATTGAAAATCCTATAAATACGACAACTAGAAATATTAAATTCTAAAAAATCTTATAAATATAACAATTTACATTAAATAAACTTATTAAGTTTCTCAAAAACGAAAGAAAAAGATGTCTGACAATTTATTGTTGTATTGAATGCACATATATTATTAATATGATAGAAAATTATTATCTAAATATTAATAATATTGATATTGATCGCATATATAAGATATTAGCAATTATTATTAGTAATATGATTAAATTAAATTACTAATTAAATTTTTTGATATATGAATATGACTGTTCGTTTTTTGATTAACATTAAAGTAAGAAAATTATGCATTCAACCTAACCTAACAAAAAGTTATGCTCTATAAAATGACGATTTATATTCTCAATGCATCATGATGCTTTCCAACATGCATTAGTTCACGCTTGAAACTGAACAATAAATAGGTACTGCATTTTTTTTTGTCTTTGGTATTATTGAAAATCGTGCTATTGGTATGTTGAGCCCAATGATTAGTCAACTATGATGATTAACCCACTATGAAGAATTTAGCCCACTCTTGTTGGGTCAAGTCATGTGCATTACTCAAGATGATGTGTCCGCCCAATTCCTTGGAGAATGCATTTTTAGAGTTGTACATTGGTAATGCGCCTTTGATCTTCAATCTTCATACACTTTCTCATCTGTTGAATTGTTACATTTGATCCAAGTCTTTCCATTTTTCAGATTAGGGTTATGGACTTTATCTCAGTTGGTGCGTAGCTTTTTTGTTTTGCTCTCTCTATCTCTAAACTCTTCTTCTTCTTCATCTCCTTCTTTTCTGGGTGAACCTAAACTTGGATCATGGAAATGAAAAAATATTAACATTAAATATTGAAAATCCTATAAATAGGACAACTAAAAATATTAAATTTTGAAAAATCATATAAATATAAAAATTTACATTAAATAAACTTATTAAGTATCTCCAAAACTAAAGGAAAAGATTCTGACAATTTATTGTTGTATTGAATGCAAGTATATTGAAAATCCTATAAATACGACAACTAGAAATATTAAATTCTAACAAATCTTATAAATATAACAATTTACATTAAATAAACTTATTAAGTTTCTCAAAAACGAAAGAAAAAGATGTCTGACAATTTATTGTTGTATTGAATGCACGTATATTATTAATATGATAGAAAATTATTATCTAAATATTAATAATATTGATATTGATCGCATATATAAGATATTAGCGATTATTATTAGTAATATGATTAAATTAAATTCTTAATTAAATTTTTTGATATATGTATGTGACTGTTCGTTTTTTGATTAACATTAAAGTAAGAAAATTATGCATTCAACCTAACCTAACAAAAAGTCATGCTCTATAAAATGACGATTTATATTTCCAATGCATCATGAAGTTTTCCAACATGCATTAGTTCATGTTTGAAACTGAACAATAAATAGATACTGCATTTTTTTTTTGTCTTTGGTATTATTGAAAATCGTGCTATTGGTGTGTTGAGCCCAATGATTAGTCAACTATGATGATTAACCCACTATGAAGAATTCAGCCCATTATTGTTGGGCTTAAGCTGTTGTGCCCTGAAGATGTGTTTGGCCCAATTCCTTGGAGAATGCATTTTTAGAGTTGTTGGTAATGCGCCTTTGATCTTCAATCTTCAGACACTTTCTCACCTGTTGAATTGTTACATTTGATCCAAGTCTTTCCATTTTTCAGATTAGGGTTATGGACTTTATCTCGGTTGTGCGCAGCTTTTTTGTTTTGCTCTCTCTGTCTCTAAACTCTTCTTCTTCTTCATCTTCTTCTTTTCTGGGTGAACCATTGGTTCTCCAATGATCTGTGAAGTTGATGATGCTTTAGTAATCATCTTCTGATTATTGTAATTTTGTGAGTTTATCCTGTAAATCTGTTGTGAAAGGGATGACATCTGTATAGTTTAGATCTGAGTCTGTATGAGTGAGTCTTGGATTATTCTAAGTGGATTATCTCTTGTAAAATTGTTTCTTGACCATATTGTGATGTTAATAGTGTATAAGAGGCCGAATCTACGTTTGTATTACCTCAAAGGCAGAAGTAAGCATTGCACCGGATGAACTACTTGTTCCTAAAAGGGACAATCAAATCTTGATGTTTTTACTTTACGTTTTCTACAATATTTTTTTTTATCTGTTTCTAATTTTTTTTTTTTTTTGGAAAAACTTTGAGTTTCATGTTAATCGCCTCAACATGTGGTATCAGAGCTTGAATAATGTTTCTTGGCGATTTAACATTCTTCGCCTTTGTCATTGAGACAAATCTCAGGGCTATAAGTATTTTTCTTTCCCCTGTTAGGTAAAATTCTGTTTTCCTAATTTTCTTATGCTTTAACTTTGTGTTTTACAAATAAAAGAAAATATTGTTGTATTACATACTCTATGATCTGCTCTTAGTATTCTTTTCTGAAAAACACTTTCAAGAAAAATATTAGATCCTAACAAAATTTCAGAATATGTTTGTGATACTTATTCTTTGTGTATATCTATATCATAATCTTGTTACTAAATGTGTTATTCTTGAAAATCCTTCTCTTGAGACTTTCTTGAAACACACCTTGACCTGAGAACCTGATTCTCATGGAATCCTAGGGTTTTCTTGATTATAGGTCTCCTCCAAAATCTTGTGTGATATCTTTCTTGTGCATGTATCTGGTTATTGATGATTTTGTGTTTCCTGCTTGAATAAAATACTTCTATCATTCTAATCTCTGTGAATAACTGTGTTAAAATTGGTTTAAATAGAAACTTCAAGTTTTCATTTAGATCAGTTTAATGGAAAATGTGATTTTTCCATTTGGCAACAAAAAATGAAAGGTATTTTAGTTCAACAAAAGGTCAAATGCCATAAATAAATCATTTCCAGATACTATGTCTGATGATCAAAGAGTAGAGGCTGATGAGTTAGCCTATACCTCTATTATACTTCATCTGTCTGATTCCATGCTTAGAAAAATTGGTACTCTTGATGATACTTAATCTTTATGGAAAACACGTGAATCAACTTACTTGGAAAAATCACTTCCTAACAAATTATTTTTATTAGAAAAATTCTTTAGTTTTAAAATTGACCCCTCAAAAGATCTTGATGAAAGTTTTGATATCTTTAATAAGTTGATTCAAGATATAAAAAACTGTGGTGATAAATGTATTGATAAATATAAAGCCATAATTCTGTTGAATTCAATTCCCTAATGCCTATAAAGATGTTAAAAGTGACATAAAATATGGTAGAGATGACCTTATTATTGATATGGTGTTCAATGCCCTTAGAAGTAAGAATCATGAGCTTAAGAATGAAAAAGAAACAAGAAATAATGGTGAAGGTCTATTTGTTAGAGGTATATCCCAGCATAGACAGTTTAATAATTAGGATGGGAATAATTCTAATGGTCAAAATAAAAAAAAAAGGGTAAGTATAAGTCTAGGTCTAAATCCAAAGTAAAGGAAATAAAGTGTTATAATTGTGGTAAGATAGGGCACTATATTAAAGATTGTTATAAATTGAATAACAATGCTCAGAAAAATAGACCACCTCAACAAAGCAATCTTGCTACCACTAATATTGAAACACTAGGTGAATTGTATGTAGCCATTAAAAATGAAGAGCATGAGACCTTAGTGATCATTGTCTTCTATCTGTCAGTATGATGAATGGTTACTTGATTCTGGGTACACTTTTTATATGACTCCTGATTTTGATATGTTTTGCTCATATACAAAAGTAAATTCTGGTATGGTTGTTATGAGAAATAATGATGCCTCTAAAATCTATGGGGTAGGCAACATTAGGCTTAAATTTGATACTGGTTTCATTTACCTTCTTGTAAATGTAAGGCACATACTTGATTTGTCCAAAAATCTTATATCAATGGGATCTCTTGCAGATTCAAACTTAGATGGCAAATTTGGATATGGCTGTTTTAAAATCTCAAAAGGAGCACTCCTTGCAATCAAAGGGTATAAGAGAAATGGTTTGTACTTCACTAAAATAGAAAAAATGCATGTTGATTCTGCCATGGCTAATTCTGTTAAAGAAGATTGTACTAATCTTTGGCATAGAAGACTTGCTCACTTAAGTAATATGGGGCTTACTAGTTTACACAACCAGTGATGTTTTGAAAAAGATAAAATAACTAATCTTCTTTTCTGTGAAAATTGTGTCATGGGTAAACAACATAGAATTCAGTTCTCTGTTGGCTTACATATATCTTCCTCTATTCTTGAATATGTGCACTCTAATTTGTTCCTTCTAGCACATCTACATATGGAGGGAACAAGTATTTTCTATCTATCATTGATAATTTTTCAAGAAAGGTATGGATTTTTCTGTTGAAAAACAAATCTGAAACTTTTGATAAGTTTAAAACTTGGAAAACTCTTCTTAAAAACCAAACCGGTAAAAATTTGAACTATTTAAGGACAGATAATGGTCTTGAATTTTGTAATAGAGCTTTGATGATTTTTGTAATCAATCTGGAATAAAGAGGCATAGTATTGTCCCTTATACCCCTCAGCAAAATAGTGTTGCTGGAGGATGAATAAACCTTACTTGAAAAAGTTAGGTGTATACTTTCTAGTTCTGGTCTATCCAAATATTTTTTGGGTGAAGCTGTTGTTACAGCTTGTTATCTTATTAATAAATCTCCCTCAGCTGCCTTAAATGGTAAAACACCTGAGGAGATGTGGTATGAGAGGCCAACTGACTACTCTAATCTTAGAATTTTTGGTTGTACTACATACTCACATAAAATAGATGATAAACTTGATCCCAGATCAAAAAAGTGTGTTTTTTTGGGTTATCTTGATGGAACAAAATGGTATAGACTTTGGAGGATTTAAAATTATTATCAACAAAGATGTTGTTTTTAAAGAAGATGAAATGCCTTGTCTAAAACAAAATGTTGAAAATGATAGCAATCATGTTAATACAGAGGTTAAGGTGGAGTCTGATAATGTAGTTATCACCCCTATAGAAGAAAATCAAATTGATATTCTTCAACTTCCTGATTTCGATGGTGATTTAAATCATAATCAGATTAGAGATGAAGGTCAAGATTATTTTCAAAACTTAGAGTTAGAAAATTATCATGTAGCTAGAGATAGAAATAGAAGAACTACTAAAGTGCCTTCTAGATTATCTGATTATGATCTTGTACCTCTAGCGGTTAGCTCTTATGAAGAGTTAAGTGGTAATTAACATAAAAATTTTGATAATGCTATTAATGGTAATGAATCAGATAAGTGGTAGACAGCCATGAAATAAGAAATGACTTCTTTATACAATAATCAAACTTGGGAGTTGGTTCCAAAACCAAAAAACAAATCCATTGTTGATTGCAGGTGGCTTTACAAAGTAATGGAAGGTAATGATATCTCTGATCCCCTTAAGTTTAAAGCAAGACTTGTAGCTAAAGGTTTTACTCAAAAATATGGTGTAGATTACAATGAAATCTTTTTTCGAGTTGTTAAATACACCACATTAAGAGTTATGTTTACTTTAGTTGCCTATTCTAATTTGGAAATGGAACAACTTGATGTTAAAACTACCTTATTACATGGTGAACTTGAAGAAAAGATATATATGAATCAACTCATTGGTTTTATTGATAAACACAAGTCTGAATATCTTAAGAAATCTTTATATGGATTGAAGCAATCTCCTAAGCAATGGAACAAAATGTTTGATTCTTTCATGTTATCTTTAGATTTCATTAGAAGTGAGTTTGATCATTGTCTTTATTATAAATCAGAACAACCCAGTACTATTCTTGTATTTTTGCTGTTATATGTTGATGATATGTTAATAGTTAGTTCATGTATTGATTTAATTAGTAACATTAATCTGCTTTAAGTTCTGAATATGATATGAAAGAACTTGGCAATGCCAAGAAGATTCTAGGAATGGATTTAATTAGAGACAAATCAAATGCAATTCTGATGTTATAACAACAGTCTTATATCATGAAAATTCTTAAGAAGATTTCTATGCATGATTTTAAAGTTGTATCTGTTCTTTTAGCTAATCATTTTATGTTAAGTAAAGACTAATGTCCCTAATCTGATGATAAAATAGAATACATGAATAAAGTGCCTTATTCAAATTGGTTTGTTCAGTAATGTATACTATGGTCTGCACTAGACCTGATATTGCTTATTCTATGAGTGTCTTGAGTAGATACATGTCAAATTCAAGAGAACGACATTGGGAAACCCTAGAGTGGTTGTTAAAATATCTTAAAAGTACTGCAAATGTAGGCTTGGTATTTAGACATTGCAGTGAAGGGATAAAATTAAAAGGTTATGTAGATGCTAACTATGCTATAACGATAAAAAGTGTACTACTTCTTATGCTTTTACTCTATGTAATTCATGCATTAGCTGAAAATCTCAGTTGCAACATATTGTGGCATTTTCTACAACTGAATCTGAATATGTGGCAATTACTGAAGCTGTGAAAGAGGCTTTATGGCTTAAAGGTTTACTATTTGAGTTAAACTTAGTACATAATCCTGTTGTTCTATTTTCTGATAGTCAGTCTGCCATTCAATTATGCAAAAATTCTGTCTTTCATGACAGAACAAAACACATGGATGTCAGATTGCATTTTATAAGGGACATTGTGTCCAAAAAGCTTATTGAGCTTGATAAAATTCCCTCTCAAGCAAATTCTTCTGATATGGAAACTAAGCCATTGTCTTTGAATAAGTTCAAATCATGTTTAAGCTTGCTTAACATTGATTTAGATTGAAAGTATTATCTTGTTCTATTAACTGTAGTGTTTTTTATAGCTTAATACATATAATTTTTGTTCTAACTTGTTTAAATTGTTTTGCAGGTACCAGAAGCAATGATCAAACTTGAAACGTTGTCTTTTTTTGCACTATGAAACTCTGCATTTGGCTGAAGGTGGAGATTATTGGTATGTTGAGCCCAATGATTAGTCTACTATGATGATTAACCCACTATGAAGAATGCAGCCCACTATTGTTGGGCTTAAGCTGCTGTGCCCTAAAGATGTGTCTGGCCAATTCCTTGGAGAATGCGTTTTTAGAGTTGCTGGTAATGCGCCTTTGATCTTTAATCTTTAGACACTTTCTCATCCGTTTGATTGTTACATTTGATCTAAGCCATTGGTACTAAGTATTTAAAGGCCCACTCTTCAGATTGGGGTTATGGACTTCATCGCAGTTGGTGCGCTGCTTTTTCGTTTTACTCTCTCCATCTCTAGACTCTTCTTCTTCTTTATCTCCTTCTTTTCTGGGTGAACCATTGGTTCTCCAATGGTCTGTGAAGTTGATGATGCTACAGTAATCATCTTCTGATTATTGTAGTCTTGTGAGTTTATCCCGTAAATCTATTGTGAAAGGGATGGCATCTGTATAGTTTAGATTTGAGTCTGTATGAGTGAGTCTTGGGTGATTCTGAGTGGGTTATCTCTTGTAAATTTGTTTTTTGACCATATTGTGGTGTTAATAGTGCATAAGAGGTCGGATCTACATTTGTAGAGCCTCAAAGGCAGAAAACTTTGAGTTTCATGTTAATCGCCTCAACACGTGCTTTGTATATGTATATATATCAGTAAGTTTAGTATCAAAAAACTACAACAAAATATGTGATATGTTTGCAATTATGTTTGTGTTCATATAAGTCTCCATTTGTGTTTTGAAATTGTGTATAAAAGGAAATTAAAATTTTTGCCTTCAATTTTTTCTTTTATTTACGTTGGCAGTAATCTCATCTAAAGGAATGACGCCGATTTTTGATTTAATCGAATAAATAAATCCAACGAAAACACAACGGACTATGAAAGTTCGAATTGTGCACATTTAAGAGATACCCAATTACGGAAACAATGAAGAGATTAATATAGTCTTGAGATGGTATTCGGTAATAAATATGTATTTTGTCCTATTTTTTAAGCTCTTTTAATAGTATGCGTATCATTACAAGTGATTAATATTCTATTAGGATTGCAAATAGAATATCATGTGATTTGAATGGGGAAGTTTTAGTTGTAGTTCTAGCCCTGTGAATGTGAATACTAGATTATAATTTTTACCTAAATATTGTGTGTTTAAAAATAGGGGCAAAAAGTCTGTGAAGTTATTATGATATAAATAAAGAATTGAATATAACAAAAAATACAAAACCTCTAGATTTTTCAAAAAAAAAATGAGCTTGATTCATGCTGTATATTTACTACTCGATTCATGCAATAGTTGTTCAAATAGGACAATTTGTATCATTATTTACTTGCTCGATTCACGCAATATATGTAAAATAGGACATCATGTGTTTTAATAACTTTATTTTGTACGCTCAATATAACTACAACTTTTAAAATCAGAAAGAAGTTTAAAATTTGTTGTCACTTTGTATTTTACATTGTAGACAATTTTTTTTTTATCATGTCTACTAATTAGCATTTAAATTTATTGTAAAAACACTTTGTTTGTGGAGTACTAATCACAACTTTTTACACAAAATGCTTTTAAAATCTTTTTTAGGGTGGAAGAATTCATGCAAATGTAAAATGCAATTTAGTTAAGACATTTAAGCCATTGATCCGCGAGGGACTACTATATGTCATGAGAAACTTTGTGATTGGATACAACAGTATGAAGTTCAAGGCCACAACCTACAAGTATAAGCTCAATTTTATGTCAAGACGCAAGTTATAGAAGTTGGGGATATGATAGTTTTCCATCGCAAATTTATATATTCAGGCCTTTTGGTGAATTATTGTCGACACCAGACGTTGATGAGACTAAGTTGTTTGGTAATAATTGAATAATATTTCATGTTTACATATTTTTTTATTTATTGAATAATTGATAATGTAAAATTATTTTGGTCTATGTTTTCTACCTTTTCTTTTGTTAAAATTTTTGTTCAGATATAATCGGTGAGGTCATTGATAAGGATAGCGCTCGGTCTAACAACATGTCCAGAAGAACTACCAAACTGATAGACTTTGTGTTCAAGGATTTGGAGTACGACTTTGCAAATTAATTATAATATTTATTATGTGTGGAATTAAAATGTAATTTATTAGTATATATTTATTAAAATGTGACAGCATAATTTGAACAGGGAAAATCAATTGTCTTGCACTTTGTGGGAGTGATTATGCTAATGAAATTAATAATATTTTGAAATAATCAGTAATTATGTTACTTCAGATGTGTCGTGCAAAAAAATCAGAAGTTGATTTGAGGTGTTATTTGTTTTATGTAATATTTAATTATGAGACGTAGTTGATTAAATGTAATATTTGATTATAATTTTTATTATGCTATGACTATTAACAAGAGTCAAGGTCAATTGCTATCGCATGTAAGATTTTATCGGAAAAGACCAGTTTTTAGTCATGGACAACTTTATGTTGCAGTCTCAAGAGTTACAAAACATGCAGGATTGAATATACTAATTTGTGATGGAGATGGAGTATCATCCAATTCAACCACAAATATTGTCTTCAAATAAGTTTTTCAGAATTTGAATTAGCTAGTATAAATTACAATTTTATTAATGTACGGGTATATTAGTAAAATTTATTTTTTCAACTATAATAATTAAATTTCAGATAATTATATTCACACTACAATTTTTATTATTTACATCACGTTTTAATTGCAATAAAGATCACTCAACCTTTGACATTTTGACACTTATGTTCCAAACATTATTCGTCAGATTTTTATTATTAATTTTCACATAGGACGATATTTGTCCAAATAATCAGCTAATGTGTATTGAAATGAACAATAAATATTTGGTCAAATGTTTGTATGTATTATTTATTTTGCTAATTAAAAATATTTTTACTTTTTCCTAATTAACTTTTTAGATACAAATATCATAAAAAACAAATATAAAATTTGCAAATTAATAGGTTGATGATAAGAATGTGATAAAAAAAAAACAGTTGATGGCATAAATGCAAAATTGAGCATTAGTTGGAGACCTTAATTGCAATTAAAATATAGTGTGATTAAAAAAACTTGTGGTGCTAATATAATTATCTTTAAAATTTCTTAATTTATATCAAGATGAAAGTAAACATATTTTTGTGGAACGGATGAAGTATTAATTATGATCTATTTTTCTATATTCTAATTTGTTCTACTAAAATCACATCAATTAAATAAAGACGGATTCAAGAATCATCAAAAGAAAGCATTAGCTCTATATTTTATAAAGACTGATGATTGTAATTAACATATTTAAACAGTAATTACAATTTTAACAGTAGATTTGGAGTCAAAGAGCCAACTCGTGTCACTAATAAATCCTTCAATAGTGCTATGTGGATCTTTTTCAAAATCACATAACTGATGATCGTACCTATGTGTGCTCACCCAGTCAACTGTGGTTCCCCCGCATCCAAAATACGTAAAACAATTAAAAAAAACCCATCAAGAGTCAAGTTTTTCACACAAGAATAAAGTGTGGACAAATTTATTGATTTAAAAAAAAAAAATTTAAATGCAATTTTTTTCTTTTAAGTATTATGCTCTCTTTCAAAAAATTCTAACTCTGTCTCTAACTAATTGGGATTATTTTTCATTTGTTCAACTAACATAATTATCTAATCTAAAAATTTAAACTATTAATCATACACCAATTAAACATTTTGATAAATATACACCGATTACACAATTAATGAAAAAATGATATAAATTGACCTCAAGTGCTTGAACACCACAATATGCAAAAAAGTACTATAAGCCATTTTGGAATCTTGAAACTCTTGTGAGAGAGGCGCCTATTAAAAGAAAGAGTGATACCTAATACAATCCATAAGCAACCTAGAAAGCACCCCAATTGAATGTAAAAGGAGCAAAAAGGCACAGCAAATGCATAGCTACTAGAGGTGCGCACAGTTCAATTTGAACGATTTGTGATAAATTAATTGTCAATCGAACCACTTAAAGCGGTTAGAAATCAAAGCACTTTTTTTTGTTTGGTCCGGTTTAAAACTACGGTTTAACAATATATATATAAATCGAACAAGTTAAATCATAAATCATAAATATTAGTCTAAAATCTTACAATAATATATAAATATTAGTATCAATACAAAACAAAAAATGTATTTGCAATCACAACTCCTATTGTGGCCATATCCAAAGAATTCCACTTTCTACCTCTAATACTGTTGGTAAAATTAGTGCATTATTTATATTCTGACAATTTAATCACGTGCATGTAAAACGAACAAAATGACGACTTACAGAAATATTGAGAAATGAAGAATTAGATTTGGTTGAGGCAAGAGTTTGATTCTTTCTCTTTAAGACAAAATTGTCCGTACAGGTGCTTACAGTTTTTCATCACACGTCTCTTAAGATATAACTACCACTTCTCGTAATAGTAGCACTCCAAATTATAAAAAAAATGAACCGAATATTATATATTTTGTTTTTTCTTTAAATGAAAACTGGACTTGATCACTTTATGTAAAAGTTATTTCTATACTAAAATGATTTGTGCAAAAATGTAGAGGCATTTAGTTGAAAAGTGAAGTGATTTAATTTGCAATCATAAGGGACCTATTTATAATATTTGAAAAGTTGTGTATCAAAAGACACAACTTTATAAAAATGTATGTCCAAAAGACATGTCTTGTTGGAAAGTTGGAAAGTACATGTCCAAAAGACATGTCCCTAAGATGAAAAGATATGACTGATAAGAAATGACATGTCCAAAAAGACATGATTTTTCAGCAAAATAGAACATTTCGAAATATTATAATCGTATTTTTCAATATTATTCGTATATTTAAGCGATTCACTTTGGGTCTTAATTTCTCATTCACCCAAAATTGATTCGAGCAACTAAATATACTATGTTAATCTATTCGCGTGATAAAACACGTATTACCTTATAATTCCCGTATTAGATTAACAAGTCTTGCTTAAATAATTAATCAAAGTTAGTCAAAACCAACATCTTTCTAACAAATTTCCAACAAATACACATTCCACCTCCTCTTCACCACCACATCAGACAAAAAAATTCTCCCAAAACTTGGATCTTTTCCGCATTCTTGAAACGAGAGGGTTAGGCAGTGTCCAATATAATGTATTAAACATGGACGAAGAAATATGAAACGACTGTTGGAAAGGCAGTGGGGGTCGTATTGAGTTGAATTGGAAATTTCCAATTGTGAAAGGATAGTGATGGTGAGGTCAAGATTTTATTTGGGTTCACACAAGTTTTGCCTATCTTTGATGATAAAGAGATTTTTGCAATGTAAAGTTTGTGTTGTGCGGTTGAGTTTACGTCTCTAACTATGCTATCCTTGCAACAAAATTGCAGCTGTAGCAACTACGAGTGTGTGTCATTACTTACAATTTGAGGAAATTTGTACCGACTTCTAACAATACTGTTGCCATGTTTGGTAGAGAGAATTGGATAGAACTTGATAATATTAAAAAAGAATCCAATATTTTATTCATCCTACTACACAATTCTATCAACTTATACGTACCAAACACACAATAATATGTATCTCTTTTTTCTAATTGGTGTGATGTGTGCTTGCAGCAGCTACAGACACTTTGCTATTTACTTGTTAAATGCCATCCTTTGCTTTTGGGCAGAAGTTGGTAGCTTGACATCAGTGGCCAATCCAATAGCTTCAAGAAGTCTAATTACATACCAAGTGATATCAATCTGCCACCATTCCAGATCTTGTCGTGCTGAATATTCGAAAGCATGATGGTTATTATGCCAACCCTCTCCAAATGTAATCATGGCCAGCCACCTGCCAAATATTCAATATATCAAGTTTTAAGATTCAATCAACTACGGTAAGAAAGGTCAAAACTTTATATGTGTACACACACGAAAAAAAGTTATATATTGCAAATTGTTTTGACATTACAAGATTCGATCAGATGAAAATATAACTTTTGAACCATAAGTTGGTAAGTATGGACAAATTTATAGATTATGCGAAGTCATATATAGTTTATGCTATAGAAAATGTGATAGATATCGAACACCTTTTGAATTATCTTAGTAAAAATGATAGAATAGTAAAATTGTGTACCGATTAAGAGATTATTAAAGGGAACTAAATACACGTATCAATGGTGATCGTGATCCATATTATAGTTAGAGCATCTCCAATGCATTCTATTACTTTTTAGAAATGCCACATAAGCACACATAGACGGAATTATAAAAAAAACTCTCTCCAATGTATGTTGACGAGGACTTTGTCTAGCTCATGTGGCATATAAAAAAATAGACTCCGTCTAAAACTCTATCTAAATTTAGATGGATTTCTAGGTTGAGTGACTCAGCAAATTTAAATCCAACTGAGCATTCTATTAAAAAAAACAAAAAAAAAAAGTCAGACGAGAATATATAAAAAATATATAATACCACATGAGCGATAATATTAGTTTTAATCGGAATCCATTGAGTTGAATTTAAAATTTGATTGTCTATTTAATATATGTAGTGCCACATGGACTGGAAGTCCATCTATTTTATTTATATAGATTATAATAGACGAAGTGCATTAGAAATGCTCTTAGTGTTTTATCAATTGTTTTCTCAAAACAGGTCTTTCAAACAATCGTAATATGAAATAATTACTTTTTACAGAATTAAAAAAAAATTACCAAATGCACGTGGTGTGTGCATAGCAAAAATTAGAGATAGTTTGATTTGAGTACAAATAAAAAGTAAATGACTTTAGATATATATGTTGAAAAAGAACTGAATTGGAAAAATAGGAATTGTATTAGTATTATGAACTTTTATATATTTTCATTTGATCATTATTATTTTATATATTCGTTGGGATTTAAATATAATTTTAAAAATAAATTATCTTATGTATTTAGCGTGGTTATTGATTTAGTATACTAATCTGGGTTGAGACTAGAAAATTTTAGTATTTAGTCAAGATTATTAAATTATCAAACATTTATTTATTGAGATTTTACTGTACTATTCTAAACATTCAACTTGTGCCTCATATGTCAGCTCCAATAATTATTGAACGTTTGGTAATTCTACTTAATCATGCTTCTAATAGAAACGCCAACCCTAACTTGCTGATGGCAGCCCCTCATGACAAATCAAATCTTGTTCTGCCCTTCAAAATAGATGAAGGAAGCCGCATTAAAATATATTACAATACCTCAAGAATAAAGGCATTTCGCTAGAAATATGAAATTATATACTCGTATTCATGTTAAGAAACGAAAAAACAATAATTATGCTCCTAATGTCCTCGCGATACCATAATTTAAGTAAATTAATAGTATCTTAATTAGAGTAATTTATAAAACTTGTAGAAAGATGAAAAATTGTTGTGCACTACAATAGTTAAAAATGAAACGCATATTGAACATACCAGTTATTTTTGGATAAATTGCCCGTGTTCCATGCCTGCTTTCCCCAAGTATGGCAAGCGGAATTTACTAGCCAAGTGCCGTGGTACACAAACACAGTTCTCACACTACATAGTCACGTTACATAGATACATCATTAACTAAAAGTACAAATGTAAATTTAGACGCACCTAGCTCTCCTAGACTACTAATCAAGCCTTTTTAAATTAGTGCTTATTAATCTCTCTATATATGTATATATGTGTGAATATCACACCCTTGAATTTTTAAGACCACAAAAAATAGTATTTATACTTACCATTCTCCAAACAACGTATGGGAATCCTCCCAATGCATATAATAGTGCTCCAAGTCCAAATAGATGTATTAAATAAGTGCTTTCAAGAAACTTATAAAAAGGCTGCTTCTCTAATTCTCCAACATTGTTGTGCTTTCCACACTATCTCAACCAGAGACTAATATTGTTAATAATTAACCATTGATAAATTTGTGGGTACTTTGTGAATATTATTATCATTCATTCTATGTCATCGTTTGATCTATTTAAAGATGAAATATAACAAAACATATTATGTTAATTTTAGTCTATTTCTGGTTGTTTTAAACCATTCTACTAAAATCAATCGTTAACAGAAAAAAAGAAGTGTAATTACCTTTTCAACAACAAAATTGTTGTCAAAGATCCAACTGATATGACTAAACCAAAATCCTCCAATAGGGCTATGTGGGTCTTTTTCAGTATCACAAAACTGATGATGGTATCTATGTGTGCTCACCCAAAAAATTGGGTCCCTCTAAACACGTGAAGATTCAAGGTTTTGTTAGAAAAAATATAGAAAATAATACTATATTTAACAATTTAAGAAAGTAGAACTGTAGAAAAAGAAAAGAAATTAACAATTAAATGGAATATCCAAGATAGCAAATTGAGGCCTATATGAACACACAATGTCTTTTAAACAGATTCACTCTTTTACCATAGGTGCTGGAGGTTAATTGATTGTCCATTTTCTAGAATACAACGGCGAAACCAGTAGAAACCGAGCACTAAGTTTCTACACCAGCGAACTGAATTTTATCTTGACACTATCTCCAAGACTCAGACAGAACTAAAAAAATTCGGACAAGCATAAAATTGAATATTCGACCAGAGAAAAAGAGTGTTTTTTTTGTGTTTGGAACTAAAAAAATGGACCTCTTTTATAAGTGTTGACCTCCAAAAATAGCTGTCAACAGGATCGTCACACCTCCTCTGCCTACGTGTATTTTATCAATACACTTAGACGGCCACATGGCCTATGGATCACTATGGTACACTTAAAAAAGAATAGAAAAGATGTTTGAGTGTGGGAGAGACGTGTAATGGTCGAAGAATTGGCTTTAGGGCCTTTAACCATTGATTTCCCAAGTGATATAGATCACTTAATTTTTAACCAACGTAGATGACTTCTTGTTTAGTATAGTTTCTTCTCTTAGATTTTCATCATCCCCTAAGTGTGGATATGGTGTTGGTATTTATAGGCCAATGTCAATTGGCCTAGTACTTTGGATGTGCGACAAGTGGCTCAATCCTAATGAGCCTCTTCTCACATCCAAAATGTCATGTACCTAGACTTAAATGAAAAAGTCTCTTTCGGCTGCATGCTAGGGGCCTAGGACTATGACAAGTCGTAATGGCAAGCTGACCTATCGGTCTCATCAAGTCTAATTCACAGAGTGTTAGGGGAGGCTTATTTAATACGCAACCATGGTCGATATTTGATCGCCTCCTCTTCTCATCCCCGTCGAAATAAGAAGGAAAAACCTCGATGATGATGTCACCCCCCACCAAGCAAATTTAACTTTAACTGACACAAGTCGAGTGCCACGTGTAACTAAGGCGTAACAATAAGCTCTATGGGCAACTTAACATATAGGTTGTTACATGTATTACCAATTAACACCATAATTAACCCCACTATTTAATTTCTCCATCAACATAGGCTATTAATCACAACCATCTGGGGTTGTTACAGAAACTAGAAAGGCAACTGGAAATAAATAAAATAAATAGAAAAATAATGACAAATCATGAACCCTACTAATAGGTCAATTTTCAATTTGACATTTGTGTCCGCAGTTTGCACCCCTCTTTATTTGTGCGTGCAAGCAAGAGCATTTATGCTACACAAGATTATACCTTCATAAAATGTGTTCATATACATACTAGTCATTTTTTTATTATTTTTCTAAATTGGGTCAAATTTAAATTGATTTCCCTCCAACACATAAACCATGTCCAATGAGTATACATTGAGATTCAATTTCTCATTCATTCATTCAATTATCATTTTGGGCAAGTAAAAGTACATATGATTTCGTTATTCTCGTTGAGGAGAACACAAATGTACATTGATCTTCCAAAAAATGGATTCCATTCAAAATTATGTTAAAACAACCCCATTTTCCAACAGGTGTGACATAAGAATAAAGTATTTAATGATAATATGAAAACCAATAGATTAAAAACGATTGTAATACTGGACTTTTAGTTCGATTTTCGATTATCAAATTCTTTCATTGCTTTAAATTAGTCATGTTGGGTCATTTAGTAATATGGGCTGTGATGACAAACAGTTGTTTTGGGCGATGATGAAAAGGGCTTCGAGCCCAACTGTTGTGATCCATTACCGTTGCCTAATAAATCAGCCTGAAACCAAAGAAGCCCAATATAAGAAACCGGTCCAAATGTGTAATTATCTTGAGAGGGCTGCTGATGACCGTTGGATCAAATTGCAGATCAATGTCTGGTGGATTGTGTATTTATACCCCTCTGCCCCCTTGATAATCCGCAGCTTCTTCCAGACTCTTCAGTTGTAAGGTTTGTGAGAGAGAAAGAGAGAAAATACAGAGAGATATTTTCTGCTTCATCTTCTTCTTCTAAATCTTCTAAGAAACCTCTGGTTTTCAGAGACTGAGTGTTCATCTCTTCTTCTTCTTTTCTTCGTGATCATCTCTGAGTGAGTTTAGTCTGAAGAGAGTCGCTGAAGAAGTCTAGTTTTACGGTTCTTGGTGATTACTGTAGCAACTTAGACGAGTTGCATTTTTGGTTTGGTTCTTGGGTTATTCCTTGGTTTTTTAGGTTTTGATACTGAAGGGTACAACGTATTCTAAGCTCAATGGTTTGTAACAAAAACAGAGTCTGATTTGGGGTTGATTCTTCTCTGTATTGTTATGTTTTTGGAATAATAGTGGTATCAGAGCCATTAGTTGGCGTTCTTGGAGTCTTAACCCATATTTTCTTTAAAAGGTACACTTTCTTGTTAGGATATGTGTTTCTTGTTACTGGATCTAGGGTTTTGGCCTAGATTTAAAGGTTCTTGTTACAAATCTGTAAGCAAACTCTCAGATCTGCGGTTCCCGTTGAAAGACCCATCTATTTCTTGTATATCATTTTGGTTTTCTTGAAGAAATATCTTCTAACAATTATATCATCTGCTTCCATTCGTATATGGTGATCAAGCCTTCGATCACCACAGTGGTTTGCTTCTAATAAACTTGTACTGTTTAATAATTTGATTTGCTAGTTGAACTCCTAAACGTTCTTTTAAAAGTATATTGAAATAACTTTGTGTATTTGTTTAATTAGTACTTCTTTTTTTTCTTTTGCAACAAAAACCTCTGTTTTAGTTTGAGCCTTGACTTGGCAATATGATTCTCACGAAAACCTGGTGAAACTAAGCAGAGTGGTCTTTCTACTTACTATTTTGTATATAAGTCTGTGAAAGAATTAATCAAGATTGTGTGTATACTTTGTGTGTTCATTTTCTTGATACTGTTTTTATGTTGTTGCTGTTTCAAGTCCTTTTCTCTTTTCTGTTCATATCATACTGCATCACTTTGTGTTCTTGCTGTCATTACTACTACTAGTTTTGAACTTGAAGTGTTTAATGGAAAGGGAATTTTTCTATTTGGCAACAAAAAATGAGAGGGGTCTTAGTTCAGTAGAAAGTGGATAAAGCCATAGAGAGAGTGTACCATGAGACTATGTCTGATGATCAACAAGTTGAAGCTGAGGAGTTAGCCTATACTTCTATAATCTTGCATTTGTCTGATCAGGTCCTTAGAAAGGTAGGGAAATTAGACTCCACCAAGCTTCTTTGGGAAAAATTAGAAGAACTATACTTAGTTAAGTCCTTGCCAAATAAGCTTTTTTTGTTAGAGAAGTTCTTTAGTTTTAAAACAGACTCCTCAAAAGATTTAGATGACAATCTTGATGTCTTTAACAAGTTAGTTCAAGACATCATTAATACTGGTGAAAAAGTGTCTGAAGAGTATAAAAGCAGTTATACTCTTGAATGTCATTCCTGAAGCATATAGGGATATCAAAAAAACCATTAAGTATGGTAGGGATACTCTCACTCAAGATATTGTAATAAATTTTTTAAGGAGTAAAGACATGGAACTAAAAATAGAAAAAGCTGATAGCAGTAATTCAGAGAGTCTATATGTTAGTGGAAGATCTCAAACTAGGCAAACTGGAAGTCACGAAGGCCAGCAAAGTCAGGGTAGTGGAAACAACAATTACAAGAAGAAAAATAGAGGGAAGTCCACGTCTAAGTATAAATCAAGAAATAAGAAGTGTTATGGTTGTGGTAAAACAGGAAATTTCATCAAAGATTGCTATAAAAGAAAAAATGATTTAAAAGAAAAAATAGTTGATGAAGGAAATGTCGTTGAACCAATGGAACCAAACACTGTTGATGTATATGTTGCTACTGAACCCGTTAATGATCATTTTGCTGCAAATATTACTGACAATCCTGAAAAAATCCAAGAATGGATCTTGGGTTCAGGTTGCACTTTCCATATGACATCTAGGAGAGATTGGCTTCAGATATAATGACCCGAAAATTCGTATTTCTATTTTAAATATGAAAAAGAAAATGAAACGAGAAATTTAGTTGGATTATCCCAAAAAGTACTTCAAAAGTCGTAACACTTAGAATTTAATTTAAATCCGAATAATAAATAAGGGAGAAAATCGGATTTAATGAGTTATGAAGGGTCCAAGATGAATTTATTTAAGAGTTAATAACTTTTATTAAGAGCTTGACTGATTTAAAATGAAAGATTGGATGGAAACCCAAAAGTTAAAAAAGTAAAGTTTAAGCTTTTTTGAATGAGTCAAGCAGCCATCTTTGGAGCAACCGTATGATTTATGTATTGGTTAGAATTCTACGAATCTTATGGTATTGTGAAGTACACAACGAGACCTTCGAAATGGTACCAAATACACATATGTTCGACTGAGGAATCAGCCCCGAATATTTATGTCAAAAACGTTCCAAAAAGTTGAAATCTGGAATTCCCAGAAATCTATTTTTGAGCAGCCATTTCTGGGACGATGTTGTAATCGCTTTGTTGGTCTGTTTTCTACGATTCAAAGTGCATTATGAAGATCCCCGTGAGATCTTCAAGATGGTATAAGAAACATCAAAAAATGAGCATGCTTCGACCTTCAAAACTCGACCCAAAAATGGGTCTAGAAATCTGTTAACAATTGGGCTTTCTGCATTAATTACCCTAGAAGCTATACCTAGTGTCTTTATTACACTCTTTAAAACTATGGGCAGTTGGAAAACACCTTAAATGAAGGCCATCAAAGAAATCTTGTGCAAATCTCTCCAAATTTTCTTATATCACAATGGAGATATGCAATCATGAGGAGAAGATTTACTTCTCCCTATAAATACTCATCCATATCAAGCCACAACTTGCCCATTTTCTTCTCTCTAATCACCATAACACTTTCACACTCTCTCTAACACTAAAGAAGAAGGAAAGAACCCTAAAATAAGGAAAAATATATCAAAGAGAAGAGGTGAGCAATAGTTAAGAAAAAGCTTGGTGTAGAGGTTCTCTAATTTAATAGAGAAATCTCCACACCCGAGCCTCAAAGCCCCAAATCGGGTAGTGGCATAGATGGACTAAGAACCTCAGGTTTCATGGTGAAAAAAGTCAGATCTCAAGGGCTGAGAACTTAGTTCCAAAATAAAATATTTTTAACACATCTCTGCCCCGAAAGGTATTGGTACCCTATATAACAGATCTACGGTAGGGTATCAATACCCCAAAATCTCTGTACCATGAATACCTGAGACTAGTTTCTGCATGGTCCTGATATCCTTATTTACAGATTTAAGCAACATTTACCTCTTATATTATGATATATAGAACCTTTTATTTCATGTGGATCAAGGCTAAACCACATCAAGTAGTGAGTAAATTACGTTATATGTCTTATATGCAAGACGATAAGTACATATTTCATAAATTTAATGTGCTCAAAAATACTTCATTTGATGAGATTGAGTAAAGTAAAGATATGAGATGTTGTGAGTAACTTACGTTATTTGCCTTGTGTACAACACGATAAGTATATACATCTATATGTGTGTATAAATTACATGTGCAACACGATAAACATGATATATTATGAGCATCCTGAGCCTATTTGCCATTTAGGCAATAAGAAAGAAGAATCAGAATGAGAATGAGAATGAGAAAGTTATTTTGTGTTATACATGCTCAATTTGAGATGAGAAAACAAAGTCTATATGTAAACAAAGACAAGTTATAAAACTTGTTTTCTTTTGATAGAGGACACCTATTGGGTAGAATATAGAAATATATTCTATTAATCATTCGACCTCTTCACTGGAAACAACTTATGCTACCCCACGCCAAGCAGCGGCACTAATCTGTACGAGACGACGGTGAATGTGAACCTCCTCTCGTGGTAGCTTATTTGAAAAGGTTGTTATAACACAATAAGTTTTCCAAAGCCTATTTGTCGCAACAGGGGCAACAGTAGCCCATAGGGGACGGTAAGGGTCCCAAGAAAGGAGTTGATTCAACTTTGGCCAAGGGTTAGAGCGACCCATATAAGAACATGATGTCCGATTAAAGAACAGACAATGACAACAGTAGCCTATATTAGGACGGTAAGGGTTCCAAGAGTTGATCAACTATGGCCAAGGGCAAAAGTAGCTCATAGAAGGACGATAAGGGTCCTAAGATGTTTAGCCATCGTGCTTATGCACAAAGAATATTTATTTGAGCGCTAGGTGTACAAATATTGCTTAAGGGAAGGGCCCTAAAAAAGATAAAAGATACATTTATGTGCAACATCACACATGCACCGTATTTTACTCATTGAATATCACCATTCATAGTCGTTTTATGACTCTTGTAGGAAATGGATCGAGATATCTATGAAGTCATGGGACAAAGATTGGAAGTAGCTTCGGATTGCCATGAATACCATTTGATCACCAAGATTGACATATGGTCCTCCAATCTCCATGTACCCGGATTACAAAAATATGAAGCTACCTACTTTGTTGTGGACATATTTGATTATTGGACTATGAAATATCTCACGACTCATTTTTATGAAATGTAATAACTTAAGTGAACTCGTCTTTCAATCCAAGCACTTTCCTTTTTGATAAAGTACCTAGTAGCACTCTTTAAACGGGCTCAAGACATATGAATCATTCATGAGACGTAATGATTTGTCATGAGCCATTTTGAGACGAAATTGTAAGTGGGGTACTTTCTTTCCCTCCTTAAACAATATATTTTGTAGTGACTTACGATGTTGGAGGAAGAATAGATAAAAAGACAAGATTCACATGTTTTACTCTTCCGCTATGTTTAAGTTATCATGCTTTCTTTTATGGCTTTTCATTTTATTAAATCTACATACTTTCACATAACAAACATAAAGCGAATCTGAAGCAAAAAGAGAAAATGTGATCTCCAGATCTTGTCTCTGATTATTTTCTAACTACTTTTCCTAAAAGAAAATGAAGAAAACATGTTTCAATCCAGTTTTTAATCAAACCAAAGAGCTGAACTGCTTTCTGCGTAAAAGGGTACTAGTGTCCTCAAATCTGGGTACTATTACCCTACTGGACAGAATACAAAAAAAAAAAAAAATTAGACAGAATTTCGAGGTCGCTACATCAGAATTTTAAAGATATTGCTTCAGTAGAAGTTTTAATGGGGAACAATGTGGCCTCTAAAAATAAAAAGGGTTGGTAGTGTGACTTTAAAGTTTGAAAATGGTTTCATATGCACTTTAGATAGGGTAAGATATGTTCCTGATCTTAATAGAAACCTAAAATTTGTAAGTGATTTAGATGAGTTAGGGATGTGTGGTAAATTTAGGGATGGCATGTTAAAAGTGATCAAGGGATCCTTAGTCATCTTTAAAGGTCTTCAAAGAAATGGGATTTATGTTACTAAAGCTGAAACTATGTCTCAGTTCAGTAACACATTCTCCAGCACTGATAGTGATTCCACTCTAAAGTGGCACACCAAGCTGGCTCATGTAAGTGAAAAAGGTCTTCACATAAACACTGCACTCTTGGTAAACATCACAGACTTCACTTGAGTATAGGTAGTCACAAAACCACCTCTGTTCTTGAATACATCCACTCAGATTTGTGGGGTCTTTCATCTATTTCCACTCAAGGAGGAAATAAGTATTTTCCTTTCCCTGATTGATGATTTCTCTAGAAAAGTTTGGATTTTTTTGTTAAAACAAAAATCTGATACTTTTGAAAGGTTTAAAACTTGGAAGACCCTTATAGAAAATCAGATAGGAAAGAAAATTAAAGTCTTAGGACTGATAATGGGCTTGAGTTCTCTAATTCTGATTTCAGTCATTTGTGTGATGAAAGTGGCATATTAAGACATAAGACAATCCCTTATACCTCCCAGCAAAATGGAGTTACTGAAAGAATGAATATGACTCTCTTAGATAAAGTGAGGTGTATGATGGTCAGTTCTGGTCTTCCTTAAGTCTTATGGGGAGAAGTTGTAATGACAGCTTCCTATATTGTTAATAGGACACCCTCTAGTGCCCTTGATGGTAAAACTCCAGAACAGCAATGGTCTGGGAAACTTCTTGACTTCAGTCATTTAAGAACTTTTGGTTATGCTGCATACTCTCATCAGTCTATAGGAAAACTTGAAGCTATGGCTCAAAAATGTGTTTTTCTATGATATCCTGATGGGGTTAAAGGGTATAGGTTGTGGCCAAAGGCATTAATGGTTTTAAAATAATCACTAGTAAGGATGTAACTTTTAATGAATTTGAAATGCCTGGTCTCATTGACAAAAACTTGAAAGAAAGTGAGATGGATCATAGTACTAAGCTTCATATGGAGTTTACCATTCCTACTGAAGGTATAAATCAAATTCAGGTGGAGCCTGAATCTGAAGTTGAGTTTGATCATAATGTGCAAGATGGGGTTGATGTGGAACATCAAGAAGTTGATGATGTGGCCCAAGAACACATCACCCTGATCTTGAAGATTACCAATTGGCTAGAGATAGGACTAGAAGAGATATTAGGACACCTCTTAGGTTTGGAGATTATGTTTCTCTTGCTGCTATGTCTTATCAAGACCTTATGTTTAAAGAACCAAAAACTTACAGTGAAGCTGTAAATGGTCAAAATGTTGATAATTGGTATTGTGCTATGAAAGAAGAAATAGAATCTCTTAAAAGGAATAACACTTGGATTCTTGTTCCCAAATCTAAGAGTAAGCCCCTTGTTGATTGCAAATGAATTTTCAAAGTAAAAGAAGGTGTTTCTGATAAAGAACCTTTAAAATTTAAAGCCAGATTTGTAGCAAAAGGTTTTTCTCAAAAACATGGCATAGATTACAATGAAATATTCTCTCCTGTTGTTAAATACACTACATTCAGAATTTTACTTGCTTTAGTTGCTCATCACGATTGAGAAATTGAACAAATAGATGTCAAAACTGCATTCTTGCATGGTGATTTAGATGAAACTATTCATATGTCACAACCTGAAAGTTTTATTGATACATCCAAGCCTGATTATGTGTGTTTACTTAAGAAATCTTTATATGGCCTTAAGTAGTCCCCTAGACAATGGTATAAAAGGTTTGATAACTATGTGTTAACTGTTAAATTTCTTAGAAGTGCCTATGATCATTGTCTATACTTTAAAAAGGATAAAGATGGTTTTGTGACTGTTTATTTGCTTCTTTATGTTGACGACATTTTGTTGATTGGTTCCAATATGTATAACATAAATGAAATAAAGATGTTTCTTTGCTCTGAATTTGATATGAAAGACTTAGGGCATGCTAAGAGAATATTAGGAATGGATATTGAAAGAAAAAGGTCAGGTCATATTCGATGTTGAAACAAACTACTTACATTGAAAAAGTATTGTCAAAATTTTCAATGCACAATCAGAATCTGTTTCTTTGCCTTTATCTAGTCATTTTAAGTTAAGTAAAGATCAATGTCCCATAAATGAATTAGATTTGAAGTACATGGAAAAGGTTTCTTATGCTAATGCTGTAGGATTTGTAATGTACACCATGGTGTGTACTAGACCTGATGTAGCACATGCTATTAGCACACTTAGCAGGTTCATGGCTAAACATTGAGAAGCTTTGAAATGGTTGCTTAGATACTTGAAAGGTACGTCAAATCTTAGTTTAATTTTTGGTACATGTAATGATGGAGTAATTTTAAAAGGCTTTGTTGATGCTGATTCTGCTGGTAATAAAGATAATAGAAAATCTACAATTGCTTATGTTTTTACACTATGTGGCACTTGTATAAGTTGGAAGTCACAACTTCAACCTATTGTAACTTTATCTACCACAGAATCAGAATATATCGCAACTATACAGAGGCAATAAAAGAAGGTATGTGGTTAAAAGGATTGTTATCTGAAATCAATATGTTAGCTAAATTTGTAATTGTGTATTCAGATAGTCAGAGTGCTATACACTTATGTAAAAATCCAGTGTTTCACGAACGCACAAAACATATTGATGTTAAATTGCATTTCATTAGAGATATAGTTTCTAAATAATTATTATATCTCGAAAAGATACCAACTCAGTTTAATCCTTCAGATATGGGTACTAAGGTACTGCCTCTAAATAAATTCAATTTGTGTTTGAAAATGTTGAATATTGATGCGGCTTAAATTTCTTTCTTTTTACTTCCATTTGTAGGTAATCTTGTTGTTCAATCTATTTGACATCAAGGTGGAGATTCTGTTGGGTCATTTAGTAATATGGGTTGTGATGACAAACAGTTGTTTTGGGCGATGATGAAAAGGGCTTCGAGCCCAACTGTTGTGATCCATTACCATTGCCTAATAAATCAGCTTGAAACCAAAGAAGCCTAATATAAGAAACCGGCCCAAATGTATAACTGTCTTGAGAGGGCTGCTGATGACCATTGGATCAAATTACAGATCAATGGCTGGTGGATTGTGTATTTATACCCCTCTGCCCCTTTGATAATCTGCATAGAGATATTTTTGCTTCTATCTTCTTTCTTCTAAAGACTCTTCGTGAGGATCGAGTTCTTCAAGAGGTATAAGTTGTGTGAAGAGAGAGAGAAAATACATAGAGATATTTTTCGGTTCTTACGTTATTCTATCTTCTTTTCTAAATCTTGAAGGGTACAATGTAAAACCTCGTGGTTTTCTGATTTGGGGTTGATTCTTTCTATATATTGAGTTTTTGGACTAATAAGTATTCATCTTCTTCTTCTTTACATCTATTTTCAAAAGTAAAACTCTTGTGAGAAAGATGCCTATGATAAGACAAAAGAGTGATGCCGAAAAGGCCAGTGATTAAATATATCCAAATGCTACCTGCAGAAAGCACCCCAGTTGAATGTAAAACTCTTGTGAGAAGGAGCTATGATAAGAAAAGGCACAGCAAATGAATGTAGCGTAGCAACAATCCACCCTAAGGAGATGACATCCCAAAGATTCCACTTTCTGCCCCAAAACACACCAAAGTTTGGATCTGGTAATGCACTCACAATTGACATTTTCCTATTTCCACTTCCAACTTTTCTTTTAAAACCATATTTTGGGGAATTATTTGTTATTTTAATATTGTTTCTAGCATAATCATATAATGATTCTTGATGCTTATTTATAATACAAGGAAAAAGGGTTTTACTTTTGCTTGAAAATGATAAGGGTTTAGCATTGGGCGAAGGTGAAGCTAGCAATAGTGCCATTTTCTGGGCTTTAATTATGGGTTGAATTTTCAGTTCTTGGGAATTCATGTGATATAGAGGTTTTTGAACCCTAGAAAGGGAAAGGAAAATAAACGTGCATGGCATTTTATGCTATATACTGATTCTGAGATCAAGATTTTCTCTGGGTTCTCCAAAATAAGGAAATGGACAAATATTAGGTTTATGAAATTCTTGACAGTCTGTAAGTTAGGTATCTTATGCTTTCAATCTCTTACTTGTTCATGATTATAACATTTCAAAACAATGTCTCAATTGATTGGGGATTAATTACGGTTTTCAACATGTCATGTTATATTGTCCACTTGCATTTGAATAATATCTAAAGATTATTTGTTCAAACTCAATGACGGACATATAATTTTATTGAAGAGGAGACATTGTATAAACAATAAACAAAACATATCAAGATGAATTATATAAAACTTACAATACATTATTTCATATTCTTAAATTGTTTAAGAATATTACTGCTACAAATATTATCAAAAACTTATTTTGCTATGTATGCAATCATGTAATTATTCTTCCAGTTATCTCTAATTTGATTGCACAATTAATTTTGATGCTCATAACCAAAAAAAAAAAAAAATTCATTTCTACATGGGTAGTTGCAACACGTAAAAGATGAGCCAATTTGATAAAAAAAAAAAATAAATAAACTAAATAACAAATAAGTCACCCTCTCAGAGAGACGTGTGTATGCATAATCATCAGACCACAAGCACATCTAGCTTGACAATCAATTTTTTAATCTGAACTCGGAACAGTATACTAAATTAATAACCCCAATAAATACATGAGATAATAATTTATTGAAAATTATTTAGGGCTCGAAAAAAAAATATAATCAATGATTATATATACATAATATTCACAATACGTGTTAATGAACAATTTTTTTTTTTTATTTTTACAGTTGATTAAAAAATATTGATGGTCAAGAAAAATTGATAACTTTTATAATTCAATTTGTCCAGTATATATAAAAATGGATCTTGGACAATCAATTTCAAAACAAATTATTGTTGCATGAATATCTTAAATGATCTTGGACGATTTATTGTTGCATGAATATCTTTCGGATAGCATTAACTAAAATACAAATTATACAATATTGACACTATAATTTTTTTATTAATTGCAATGTATTTTAATTGTACTTAAGTTCTTCAACCTTTGTTCATTCTATCACTCATGTTCTTAATTTTTTTTTCTAATTCTTATCTCCAATTGCTATTAATTAGCATATCCCTTCTTTAAAGTTGGTTTTTATCAAGAAATTTTATTTGCATGATTTGAAATGAAGAAAAAAATATATTGTTGTACTTTTATATTTATTGTCTTTTTTTAAAAAATGATACACAAATAAATTGTTTTACGACCTCCTAACAAATTTTATGGATAAAAATCATTAATAGACACAAAATCTGTTAATTAATAAAAAATTGAGAATAAGAATGAGATAAAAAAAAAAAAAAACATTGGGGACATGTAGCTTCTTAAGTTGGAAACCAATTGTACCCTTTTGCCTAACCATCAATTGCGTAAGGCCATCCTTTGCTTTTGGGCAGAGATACACATCCGAAGCTAATCCAATAGTTTCAAGAAACCTATTTACATACCAAGTCTTAGTCAATTTGCCACCATTTTAGTCCATGTCGTGTTGAATATTCGAAGGCATTGTAGATATTATGCCAACCCTCTCCAGATGCAAGCACACCCACCCACCCGTCAAATATTTAAAAAAAAATTAATTTTAAAATAGGTTGAGTACACATATAAAATATATGTACGCGTTTAAATGTTGGATCAAAAATTTGTGTATTGTATTTTTTGTTTAATTGCAAGTGTATGACAAGGCCGGAACAAGGCAAGCAGGCAAATGTCATGTCATTTATTTCGAGAGTGACTCTGACATGGAAATATTATTAATAGTTCCTTCATATAAGCAATTTAATAAACCTGTAGAAAGCTGAAACCTTATTCAATTGCTTATTCAATCAAGAAATAAAAATTGAATAATCCCTAGTTAACGAGTCAAGAAACTCAATACATACTATATTGATTTAAAGATTGCCTACAACATAATTATATTGACACTACAATTTTTATTATCTATACCATGTTTTAATTACAATAAAGATCACCCAACTTTTGACATTTTGGCACTTATGTCCCAAACTTTTTTCGTTGGATTTTTATTATTAATTTTCACATAGGACGATATTTGTCCAAATAATCAGCTAATGTGCATTGAAATGAACGATAAATTTTTTATCAAATGTTTGCATGTGTTATTTATTTTGCTAATTAAAAAATATTTTTACTTTCTCCTAATTAACTTTTTAGATACAAATATCATAAAAAAAACAAATATAAAATTTACAAATTAATGATAAAAAAAACAGTTGGGGACATAAATGCAAAATTGAGCATTAGTTGGAGACATTAATTGTAATTAAAATATAGTGTGATTAAAAAAACTTGTGGTGCGAATATAATTATCCTTAAAATTTCTTAATCTATATGAAAATAGAAGTAAGCATAGCTTTGTGAAATGGACAAAATATTAATTATTAGCTATTTTTCTATTAAAAATTGATAAAGATGGATTCAAGAATCATCAAAAGAAATAGCTCTATATTTTATAAAGACGGATAATTGTGAATAACATATTTGAATAGTAATTACAATTTTAACAATAGAATTGGTGTCAAAGAGCCAACTCATGTGACAAAAGATGATATAGCACCCATGGTGGGTAATAATTATAGTACCCACTTGACACGTGGTATTACCACATTGGTTACTTTTTAAAAAGTTGTTTATAACTTTTTAAACTTTTTAAAAAGTGCCAAATGTGGAAATGTCACGTGTCAAGTGGGTACTATAATTATTACCCACCATGGATGCTTCAATAGTACTATGTGGATCTTTTTCAAAATCACAAAACTGATGATGGTACTCACCCAGTCAACTGTGGTTCCACACATCCAAAATACGTAAAACAATTTAAAAAAAAAAAAAAAAACCCATCAAGATTCAAGTTTTTCACACAAGAATAAAGTGTGGACAAATTTATTGATTTAAAAAATAAATTTTTAAATGCAAATTTTTTTTTTTAAGTATTAACCTCTCTTTCAAAAATCATCCCGACTCTATTTCTAACTAATTGGGTTTATGTTTCATTTGTTCAACTCACATAATTATCTCATCTAAAAATTTAAACTATTAATCATACACCAATTAAACATTTTGATAAATATACACCGATTACGCAATTAGTGAAAAAATGATATAAACTGACCTGAAGTGTTTGAACACCACAATATGCAAAAAAGTACTCTAAACCATTTTGGAATCTTGAAACTCTTGTGAGAGAAGCGTCTATTAAAAGAAAGAGTGATACCTAAAATGCCATTTATTATATACAATCCAAAAGCAACCTAGAAAGCACCTCAATTGAATGTAAAGCGAGCAAAAAGGCACAGCAAATGCATAGCTATTAGAGGTGAACATAGTTCAATTTGAACAGTTTGTGATCAATTGTAACCACTTAAAGTGGTTTAATAAATTGTCAAACCAAACACTTTTTATTGTAAAGTGGGTTTAACAATATATATATATATATATATATATATATATATATATATATATATATATATATATATTTATTGTTTGGTTAAATTATAAATATTCGGTTTAAAACTACGATAATATATAAATATATATATACAAAACAAAAATGTATTAGCAATCACCACTCCTATTGTGGCGATATCCAAAGAATTCAACTTTCTGCCTCTAATAATATTGGTAAAATTAGTGCATTATTTATATTTTGACAATTTAATCATGTGCATGTAAAACGAACAAAATGACGACTTACAAAAATATTGAGAAATGAAGAATTTGATTTGGTTGAGGCAAGAGTTTGATTCTTTCCCCTTAAGACAAAATTGTCCCGTATAGATACTTACGGTTTCTCATCACACGTCTCTTAAGATACAACGACCACTTCTCGTAATAGCAGCACTCCAAATTATGAGAACAATGAACCAAATAGTATATATTTTGTTATCTCTTTAAATGAAAACTGGACTTGAACTTTATGCAAAAGTTATTTCTATACTAAAATGATTTGTGCAAAAGTGTAGACATTTGGTTGAAAAGTGAAGTGATTTAATTTGCAATCATATATTTGAAAAGTTGGTATCAAAAGACATACTTCATTATAATATTTCCAAAAGATATGTCTTGTTGAAAAATTGTGTCCAAAAGACATGTTCCTAAGATGAAAAAATATGACTGATAAGAAATGATATGTTCAAAAAGACATGATTTTTCAGCCAACAGAATATTCCGAAATATTCTAATCGTATTTTTCAATATTATTCGTGTATTTAAGCAATTCACTTTGGACCTTAATTTCTCATTCACCCAAAATTGATTCGAACAACTAAATATACTATGTTAATCTATTCGTGTAATAGAACACGTATAGCCTTATAATTCTCGTATTCAACTAACGAGTCTTGCTTAAATAATTAGTCAAAGTTAGTCAAAACTAACATCTTTCTAACCAATTTTCAACAAATACACATTCCGCCTCCTCTTCACCACCACATCAGACAAAAAATTTCTCCCAAAACTTGGATCTTTTCCGCATTCTTGAAACGAGAGGGTTAGGCAGTGTCCAATAATATGCATCTCTTTTTTCTAATTGGTGTGGTGTGTGCTTGCAGCAGCTACTATAGACACTTCGCTATTTACTTGCTAAATGCCATTCTTTGCTTTTGGGCAGAAGTTGGTAGCTTGACATCAGTGGCCAATCCAATAGCTTCAAGAAGTCTAATTACATACCAAGTGATATCAATCTGCCACCATTCCAGACCTTGTCGTGCTGAATATTCGAAAGCATGATGGTTATTATGCCAACCCTCTCCAAATGTAATCATGGCCAGCCACCTGCCAAATATTCAATATATCAAGTTCTAAAATTCAATCAACTACCGTAAGAAAGGTCAAAACTTTATATGTACACACATAGAAAAAAAGTTATTGCAAATTGTTTGACATTACAAGATTCGATCAAATGAAAATATAACTTTTGAACATTAAGTTGGTAAATATGGACAAATTTATAGATTATGCGAAGTCATATATAGTTTATGCTATAGAAAATGTGATAGTTATCGAACACTTTTTGAATTATTTTAGTGAAAATGATAGAATAGTAAAATTGTCTACTGATTAAGAGATTATTAAAGGGAACTAAATACACGTATCAATGGTGATGGTGATACATATTATAGTTAAAGCATCTCCAATACACTCTTTCTATTGTTTTTTAGAAGTGCCACATAAACACACATAGACAAAATTATAAAAAAATTCTCTCCAATGTATGTTGGCGAGAACTTTGTCTAGCTGACATGGCATATCAAAAAATAGAATCCGTATAAAAGTCCATCTAAATTTAGACAAATTTCTAGGTTGAGTACTCAGCAAATTTAAATCCAACGCAATATTTTATTAAAAAAAAAAAGTTAGAAGAGAGAAATAAAAATTGAAAATCCGCCAATTTAAAAAATATATAATACCACATAAGCGGTAATATTAGTTTTAGACATAATCCATTGAGATGAATTTAAAATTTGATTGTTTATTCAATATACGTAGTACTACATGGACTAAAAGTCCATCTATTTTATATGTCACATAGATTATAATGGACGAAGTGCATTAGAAATGTTCTTAGTGTTTTATCAATTGTTTTCTCAAAAGAGGTCTATCAAACAATCGTAATATCAAATAATTACTTTCTACATAATTTTTATAAAAAAAAATACCAAATGCACGTGGTGTGTGCATAGCAAAAATTAGAAATAATATTGAGTTTGATTTGAGTAGAAATAAAAAGTAAATGACTTTAGATATATATGTTGAAAAAGAACTGAATTGGAAAAATAGGAATTGTATTAGAATTATGAACTTTTATATATTTTAATTTGATCATTATTATTTTGTATATTCTTTGGGCTTTAAATATAATTTTAAAAATAAATTATCTTATGTATTTAGCGTTGTTATTGATTTAGTACACTAATCTGGGTTGAGACTAGAAAATTTTAGTATTTAATCAAGATTATTAAATTATCAAATATTTATTTATTGAGATTTTACTGTACTATTCTAAACATTCTACTTGTGCCTCATAAGTCATATGTCAACTCCAATAATTATTGAATGTTTGGTAATTCTACTTAATCATGCTTCTAATAGGAACGCCAACTCTAGCTTGTTGATGGCAGCCCCTCATGACAAATCAAATGAGTTCTGCCCTTCAGAAGGAAGCCGCATTAACATATATTACAATACCTCAAGAATAAAGGCATTTCGCTAGAAATATGAAATTATATACTCTTATTCATGTTAAGAAACGAAAAAACAATAATTATGCTCCTAATGTCCTCGCGATACCATAATTTAAGTAAGTTAATAGTATCTTAATTAGAGTAATTTATAAAACTTGTAGAAAGATGAAAAATTGTTGTGCACTACAATAGTTAAAAGTGAAACACATACTGAACATACCAGTTATTTTTGGATAGATCGCTTGTATTCCATGCCTGCTTTCCCCAAGTATGGCTAGCGGAATTTACTAGCCAAGTGCCATGGTATACAAACACAGTTCTCACACCATGCATAGTCACCTTACTTAGCTTCATCAATAACTAAAAGTAGAATTGTAAATTTGGACGTACTTAGCTCTCCTAAACTACTAAACAAATCTTTTTAAATTAGTGCTTATTAATCTCTCTATATATATGTATGTGTGTGAATATCACACCCTTGAATTTTTAAGACCACAAAAAATAGAATTTGTACTTACCATTCCCCAAACAACGTATGGGAATCCTCCCAATGCATATAATAGTGCTCCAAGTGCAATTGGATGTATAAAATAAGTGCTTTCAAGAAACTTATAGAAAGGCTGCTTCTCTAAATCTCCAACATTGTTGGGCTTTCCACACTGCAAATCTCAACAAGATACTAATGTTAATAACCACTGACAAATTTGTGGGTACTTTGTGAATATAATTTTCATTTAATCTATGTTATCATTTGATTTATTTAAAAATAAAATATAACAAGACATATTATGTTAATTTTAATCTATTTCTTATTATTTTAAACCATTCTACTAAAATCAATCGTTAAAAGAAAAAGAAGTGTAATTACCTTTTCAATAATAGAATTGTTGTCAAAGATCCAAGTGATATGACTAAACCAAAATCCTCCAATAGGGCTATGTGGGTCTTTTTCAGTATCACAAAACTGATGATGGTATCGATGTATACTTACCCAATAAATCGGGTCCCTCTGATCACGTTCAAGGTTTTGTTAGGAAAAATACAGAAAATAATAATATATTTACCAATTTAAGAAAGTAGAACCGTAGAAAAAGAAAAGAAATTAACAATTAAATGGAATATCCAAGATAGCAAATCAAGGCCAGTATAAACACAATGTCCTATAAACAGATTCACTCCCTCAGTGTAGGTGCTTGAGGTTAATTGAGTGTCCATTTTCTAGGATACAACAGCGAAACTAGTAAAAACCGAGCACTAAGTTTCTACACTAGCAAACTATATTTTATCTTAACACTATCTTCAAGACATGGAGAGAAGCGAAAAAATCCAAACAAACGAAATAAAATACAGAATATTTGACCTGAGAAGAAGAGAGTTTTTTTCGTGTCTAGAACTAAAGAAAATGGACCCCTTTTATAAACTCTATAGACTACTTAGAGCCCGTTTGGTGTGGATTATAAACTAGTTTATTTGACCAAAAACAATTTAATTGACCAAATTTTTTGCCTTTTTAGCATGATATTTTTTACCATTCTTGGTCAAATAAATCAATTTATAATCCACACCAAACGAACACTTAACAAACTAGTTGTTACACGTGTTACCAATTATTACCATAATTAACACGGCTATTTAATTTTTCCATTAACATAGGCTATTAATCACATTTGTCTGAAGTTGTTACAGAAACTATAGGGGCAACTAGAAATAAATGAAAATAAATAGGAAAAATAATGACCATATATATACTAGTCATTGCTTTATCTTTTTTCTAATGTGGGACAAACTTAAATTGTTTCCCTTTAATAGTTAAACCACTTCCAATTAATACACTTTGATATTCAATTTCTCGTTCACTACTCAATTATCATTTTGAGTAAATATGTGATTTCGATGTTCTTGCTGAGGAGAATATGAATCTACATTGATCTTCCAAAACAAAAAACGGATTCTATTCAAAATTATGCTAAAACAGCCCCCACTTTCCCCACCAAGTTTCACATAATAATGAAGCATTTAATGATAATATGAAAATTAATGGATTAAAACGCTTGTAATTACAGAACTTTTAGGACGATTTTCGGTTACCAAATTCTTTCTTTTCTTTAAATTAGACACTTGCTTAATTTTTGTTTTGATTTTAGGCACCTCATCTACATCTATTTTTCAAAAGAAATGGAATTGCTAACACGTCATTATTTACGTCATCATACAAATCAATAATTTTGTTACTTATGAAAGACGAAACAAACAGAGTGCCTAAATTAAAACAAAACAAAATAAAATAAAATCAAGGTGATATAATGCTATAAGTTGAGTAACTAACAGCATTAAAATGAACTGACCTGAAGTGCAAGAACACCACAATATGCAAAAATATACTCAAGCCACTTGGGTATCTTAAAACTCTTGTGAGAAAGATGCCTATGATAAGAAAGGGTGATACCGAAAAGGCCGGTGATTATATGTAATCCAAATGCTACCCAGAAAGCAGGCCAGTTGAATGTAAAGGGAGCAAAAAGGCACAGCAAATGCATAGCAACAATCCACCCTAAGGAGATGACATCCCTAAGATTCCACTTTCTGCCCCAAAACACACCAAAGTTTGGATCTGGTAATGCATTCACAATTGACATTTTCCTATTTCCATTTCCAACTTTTCTTTTAAAACCATATTTTGGGGAATTATTTGTTATTCTAATATTGTTTGTAGCATAATTATATACTGATTCTTGATGCTTATTTATAATACAAGGAAAAAGGGTTTTACTTTTGCTTGAAAATGACAAGGGTTTAGCATTGGGCAAAGGTAGAGCTAGCAGTAGTGCCATTTTCTGGGCTTAATTATGGGTTGAATTTTCAGTTCTTGGGAATTCATGTTATATAGAGGTTGTTGAACCCTATAAAGGGGAAGGAAAATAAAAACGTGCATGGCATTTATTTTGTGCAATTTTTTCAATAGTCCTTGCACTGCATATATACCTTTATTTCTCAATTTCTTGACAAACCAATTCCTTTAATAAAAGAAATTAGGCTACAAAATATAATTTTTAAAGTTATTACCATGCCAAAGACAACCCTAAAAATCTCCCCTTTGTATTATTATTATCTGAGTAGTATTGTAAAATTTATTTTTACTTTTATAAGAATATGTAATATTATCAAATATTTTCCCTAAAAATATACATGATGCAAGAATAATATATAGAATTTAAATTATACTAATTTATATTTTGTGGCATGTTTTCAAATCATTGTTTTAAAAAGTTCGGACTCGATGTCTAGCCACGTCTCATGTCTTGCCTTCGTATCGTCCTTGTCTCGTCATCACCTAAGCTTCGCATAGGTCCGAAAAGTTAAAAACTCAATATTCACGTCTAACTACGCTTTATGCTTTTTAGAATACTGTTGCAAGTAATTTCTTTTGTAATTTAGCTAAAATATCTTCTTTGCAGATAGTCAGTTACATGGGACCCTTTGTTCGACAAGTTAATAAATGAGGCTGAGAAATTGCAGGGAATAAGTACCCACCAAGGAAACCTCGTTGAGAAATTTTTATTTATTTATTTATTTTTCAAAATTCACTGTTAGTTTTAAAAGTTTAAAATCTAGGAAAATATTGATTTTGGAATATTGCCTCAAAACTACCAAACATTAGTAGCAAATTTAAAAGGAAGAAAATAAAAAGGTGTAGAAATTACCTTCGGCTATTTTGGACATTCCATTTAAAATGGGGCAAAATATTCTAAAGATTGTCAATTGAATGGAAAAGTGTCATTGAACTTGGAAGAGTCTGTCCACAAAAGCTAGCCTAGCTAATGTAATTGGAGAAACCCAAACCCACATAAACCACACAAATTAAGAAGGTCCATGTGGGATTCAAATTTCCATAAATCCCACTAGAAATCATGACAAACCACCACGCTTCCGACTCAGCGTCCACATCGAGCAGGTGCCCATACAACTTAAGTGGTAACCGAGATCTGAAGACATAGTGTCTGCTCTGAAACCAATGTCATGGAACTTGGAAGAGCCAATCCACAAAAGCTAGCCAATATGATTGGAGAACCCAAGCCCATATAAATCACACAAAAGAAGCCCATACTTTCGATGTGGGATTCAGATTCTCATAAATCCTACTAGAAATCATGACAAAAAACTTCCAATTCTATCTTGAAGAAAAACAAACCAAATCTTTTGTCATCTCTTCTACAAACTCTTGATCATGATATTTAAAAAAAATGATAAACTTTAACTGTCCAAATTCTCAAAACATATAATAACATACTATATCATAAAATATAATCGCTTAGAATTAACAAATTCTAAAAATGTAAACCACTTCATGTCGAACAAATTTACTGAAAAATATGATGTAGCCCCCCTGTTTGATTTTCTTAAGAGTTCATAGTTATCGACATCAATTCCATTGAAAGCACTTTTAATATTTTGTGATTTACATAATGTACTACTACGTATAGAGAAAAGATCTGGACCCCGTGACGGGGTCCAGAAAGTTTTCCAGTCTGGGAGAAAGACCCCTCCCACGCTCCCTACAAAAAACCCCCACCAAACAAATGTAACCCCCCCCACCACAAACCCCAACCCAACCCAACCCCTCATTTATTTATACTTTAACCCTCACCCTCTACTCTCTCATTTATTTATACTTTAACCCCATTTTCTTCAATTCTCAACCTATTTATTTACTACCAAATTTATATTCAAATTATTAATATAATTAAATTTATTAAATTAAAATAAATTTTTTATTATAATATTCATTGTATTGTTTTTAAAATATAATATATATATATTATATATATATATATATATATATATATATATATATTATATATATATATTATTAAGTTATATATTATTTATATCATATAATAAAAAATATAATTAAAAGTTAATTTTATTATTAAGATTACATTGAGACTAATTAATTAGTTTATATTTGAGTAACAAATGAAATTTTACTTAAAAAATAAAAATAAATAAAACGTGCATAATAAATTTGCTCCAATTGATAATTTACACATACAACGAAGAAAGTAATATTACATTAGAAATAATAAATTAACGACGAGAGTTAAAGCATGTATCATACTCCCGTGGGTCTAGGAATATGATGCATTGTTACTGTCGGTGATCGAGTATTGTGGATCCGGAGCATGATATGGATATTATGGATCAGTTTCATAATCAAAGACAAAGTTTAGATTTTTTTCTTTCTCGAAAGTAAAATGCTCAATCAGTGTTTCCGCATCATAACCTAACATTTCTTGACGCACATCCCTTTGATAATTCCTGATATCCTTCTCCACACACCCAAGAGACGATGGACCTCCCGCATCTATCTCCAAAAGTCGAACTTGCTGACATGTGGGAATATTAGCTTCTGAAAACTGTTGAACAAGAGCCTTCTTTGTTTTTGAGACACCCGGTGTGACCTTAACAAGTACCTGCTAGGAGTGGCAAGGGGATGGTTATGTTCCTCAACTAATGTACTGACAACCCACCCCTCGCCCGTTTGTTGTTTTACCACTGATAATTTAGCATTGTACCCACAACGTACATGTCTACGGTTTCTTTCCTCAGCCCGTGGCACAGCATTTTTACGACTCATCTGGTAAGTCTCATTCGTCTTACCTTCCTTATAGCACACAAATAATTTCCAAACATACCCATTGGTCTCTTTTTTCTTCAACTGTTTTTCATTCGCATACTAAATCCCGCTTCACGTGCATATTGATTGTAAAAATTGTATGCCTCATCGGATGATTCGAATTCCTGACCGATGTGGGGTATGACACCGATAGTCACTTGAAGAACATATACATTATCATCACTCTCAAATTCCATCCCTACAAAAATTTACCGAAATAAAATACATCAATTATATGTACAAATAAAAAATACATAAAAAATTGTTAACAATGTTACAACTAACTTACAAATTAACAAAAATAAATATGTACAAATAAATGAAAATAAAAAATAAATTAATAATTTATTACTAACCTTTGTAAAATATGAAAAACACTAAGTATGAAATAAATTTGGTAAATGAATTTAGAGAATAAAAGTAATTGGAAATATTTGATGTTGGCAAAATTTGTGTAAAGTGAAATGGAAGGGAAGGGGCTGAGTAGTGTATAAATTTGGTATATGTGAAAGAAAATTTTTTTACGTGTGAGTAGTATATAAATAAGTGGAGGAAATGGTAGAGAAGGGTTGTACGAAGTTGAAGTGGCGGGGGGCATATTTTCTGCTGTCTGGGTTTGAAAAAGTAGGGGAGTGGGGGGCCATTTTTTCTGGCTAGGTCAGCCAAAGGAGAGGTGGGTTTGAAAAAGGAGGGCCATACTTTTTACCTGACACTTTCCTGTATTTGCGGCTGCGCGGGGCACTTTTTTTTTTTTTTTTTTTGGTTTGGCTGCGTGTCTTAGACGGGAAAACTTTCTGGATCCCGTGACGGAGTTTATCTTTTCTCACTACATATAATAGTAATAATTATTTAAATAAAAGAATTATTTTAATTAATTATGGTTAAAATTGATATTTTAAAATAATAGATATATGAAAAAGTTAAAAGTAGAATTTGAAAAATCATATTTTTGTTACTTCTCAAAATTTATTGTCAAAAGCTACACATTCTTTTAGAATCACTTTTTTAAAATTTACTCAACACCTAAATAACTTCAAATTGTTTCTAAAATCAATTCCAAACGAGCTCTCGGTCAAGTTTAATCCTCTTGAGTAATGAATAATTGTGCCTCTACCTTGATCCTATCTATTTGGCTCATAAAGCTATTGGTTTGTTGAGTCTTAATTTGCCTAAAAAATTATCTTATGTCAAAAATAAAAAAAAAAATTCATTATATGAAAAATTATTATAATCATATAAAATTTCTTTCCCCTCCTCCAACCCGCAAAATACAGGAAAATTAATAACCTAAAGTTCAGCACATTCACCAATATCCTACTCTCTCTACAAACTAATTCAACTACCAGATTGCATACATGATGCAAGAATAATATATAGAATTTAAATTATACTAATTTATATTTTGTGGCATATTTTTAAATCACTGTTTTAAAAAGTTCAGACTCGACGATTAACTACGCCTCATGCCTTGCCCTCGCATCGCCCTTTTCTCGCCATCACCTAGGCCTCGCCTAGATCTGAAAAGTTAGAAGCTCGGTATTCACGCCTGACTACGCTTTACGCTTTTTAAAATAGTGTTTCAAGTAATTTCTTTTGTAAATTTGCTAAAATATCTTCTTGGCAGATAGTAAGTTACATGGGACCCTTTGTTCGACAGAGTTAATAAATGAGGCTGAGAAATTGCAAAGAATAAGTACCCATCAAGGAAACCTCGTTGAGAAATTTTTATTTATTTATTTTTTTTTTTCAAAATTCACTATTAGTTTTAAAAGTTTAAAATCTAGGAAAATATTGATTTTGGAATATCGCCTCAAAACTACCAAACATTATTAGCAAATTTAAAAGGAAAGAAAATAAAAAAGGTGTAGAAAGAACCTGGCTTTCAAAATTGGATCTGAGCCTGTGGGTCGATCGACGATGATAGTGAGAACAGCGCGATTTCCTTGGCTTAGGCTTGTAATTGTATATTTTATGAGTTTCTATAGATTTACATAAAATATTAGGTTTATGAAATTTTGACTTCTTAATAATTAGATATCTTTTACTTGTTCATGATGATAACAATTCATTTATGTTGCAATTTCTTAATTGGTGAATAGTCTTGTCATTCTTCCTTTGAGTGCAATCTTGATTGGGATTTTTGTCATTTAACTCATTGTTTTGCGATTTAAGAGTTTCAACATGTCAAGTTGTATTGTTCACATGATTCAAACATTACACGTTTTGTTTCTAATTAATCGATAAATGTTCTATTTATTGTTCAATGAATATCCAGATAAGAAGAACCTGTGTGGACAACATTTAAAAGTGTGGCTATATTGACACTACAATTTCATAAGACTAATACTTCTTTCTTCTTGTGATTGCAATTTGATTGAGATTTATCTCATTTACTCATTGTTTTGTCATTTAATAGTTTTCAACATGTCAAGATATATTTTCCACATGATTCAAACATGACACGTTTTGCATTTAAATAATCGGTAAAAGTTAGTTGTGCGTGATGTAATTGCAATGCTGATATTGTACGTTGTTATTTACATCAATGAAAGTTGTTTGTGATTTAAAAAAAATACTGATAAATCTAAAAATAACTAATTTCTTAACACACATTACGTTGGTTTTCGTCTAATCTTATTTCTAAATGCAATATAATTCAATATAGTGTAAGTGTTAAAAGTTTTAAGTTCAAGTTCACAATCATACACATATATGACGATTCAACATGTTAAACTTCTAATGAAAAATGAATCAAGCAAAGGGTGTGATGCAAGTCCATGGATAACACAACTTTTTCGACGACGCTTTTTGACAATTTTTAGGCTACTTGTCTAAATATAATCTACAATTGATATAGATGCTTGGATCATAACATTTGAGGAGGCTAACAATGTTAAACATAGATACAAACTGGCAGGAACAACCCAGATCAAAAGTATTTCTAAACTGTAGCAGACTAATTTTTTATTTTTTGTCATAAACTAACATATGACGTTTATTTCAAGTTGATTGCTAAATTTAAATATTTATTACAATTTTATAATTCCATCCAAGCCATTGGTCAAACTAAGAAAAAAAATTAGCGTGACAGCTTAGTTAGGAATTGGCAAATAACTAAACTACCACATCACTTTTTTTTTTTGTATGTGCAACTAATAAATATGGACAAAGTGGCCAAATTGTAATAAAATTTAAGTTTGGTGACCAATTTGAAACTACATGAAATTTAGTGATCAAGATAAATTTTCACTAAAAATTTAGTAACAATTCAAATACATTTCAGCTTTTCAGAAAAGAACTTTTCACACGAAGACTACATATGTGGTGTCATTAGTGATTACAATCTTCTCTTTTCTTTCTGTCTTCATACTTCCTGCAAGAGAATCAAATAGTACTCCAGCCCCAATGCCAACGGCTAAGTCAATTGTGTAGTGACCTCTAGAAGTGTTAAGAAGGGACGGACCGACCGAACTCGCATCGGTCCACCCGTCTCGATCCGAAACTGTGGGCTGGCCTGTCAACCGGGCGAACTGTTCACGGCCCAGTCGATTCAGCCTTTAATCGCTGGCCTATTTTAATTTTTTTTTTAATAAATGTAAGAGAGTCATTTAAAGTGAAAGATGTGACAAATGCGTGCTGTATTAGTCTTTAAATATATATTAAAAAAATTGAATTAAAAAATTAACAAATATGAATTTATCATTATTATTTATTTTTTATTTAGTAATTTAACACATTTTTTGCTATATATATAAACATTTTTTTATAATTACAATATGTAACTAAATTTTTTTGAAAATTAAAAAAAATTAATTTTTTATTCATATGGGCCGAACCGGGTTGAACTGCGGCCCACATGGGCTTTGACCGGATGGGCCAACGGTGGGCCGAGTTCGTATTCAATTTTTGTGGGTTGGATTGACCCAGCCCGCAACCCGTCGTAGCGCAATTTTTTCTAATACGAGTCGTCACCGGACTTCATCGGAGGACGGTCGGGACCCGAATTGACACCTCACTGACCTCTTGTACTCAACAATCTTACGACTTGTAAAACATTTAGGGTATCAAATGTGTACGTCAATTCCTATCTTTACATTCGTTTCATATTTAAAGATGCAATTATCGATGCAGCAACATGCTCCGAATAAAACAGGAAAAACGAAACGTTTCCAACTGGGAAATCCACTCCGGAACCCAAGAATCCCGGTCAAGAAACAAGCAAAACGATGAATCCAAATTTTGACATGTTATATTTTTATATCTCAACCAATTTCATGATCTTGCTTTCCAGCAAAATTCATTTCTTTCTTATTTTGATTGTTTCTTGATATCCACTTTTTGTGATGTTGCATTTGCACCAGCCACCTACTACTACAGGCTGGCTGGTACTATCCCACCACAAAATATAGATGGGGTAACTGGCAGGGTAAAGTCAAATCATGCTTCTTTGTTTTTAGAAGGATTCCATTGTCCTCAGCTTGGAAGTGACCACAACTCGATGTCAACGTCCATGGATTTAGGGGTGACAAAAAAGTTCGTCGGCTTGTGGACTGTAAAGTCAAATCATGCTTCTTTGTTTTTAGAAGGATTCCATTGTCCTCAACTTGGAAGTGGCCACAACTCGATGTCAACGTCCATGGATTTAGGGTGACAAAAAGTCGGCTTGTGGAAAGTCAAATCATGCTTCTTTATTTTAGAAGGATTCCATTGGAAGTCACCAACTCGATGTCACGTCCATGGATTTAGGGACCGAAAAGTTCGTCGGCTCGTGGGGTCGCCGAGCAAAAAAAAAAAAAACTCGGCCCGACCAAAAAACGAGCCAACTCGTTGACGAGCCCACTAGCCAAATGGACGAGCCACGAGCTGGCTCAGCTCGTGGCTCGTCATTTCATGACCGTTGGCCAACGGTCACACGTCAAATTTTTTATTTTTTATTTTATTTATTTATTTATTTATTTATTTTACTTTCATTATTTTCCTATAAATACTCTTATTCTAAACTCATTTTTTAACATTTCAATCTCTTCTCTCTCATTCAATTATATACCCAGTTTATTAACAATTCTCAAATTATATTCTCTCAATATCAGTGTTCTAATTAGTATCTAGTATCTCATTATCTAGTTATTACTATATAATTTTAAGTTATAATTTTCTACTTATACTAATTCTCTACATTTTAGTTTTTCTACTACATCTTCATTTTCTCAAATTTTCTTTTTATTATATTATTCCAAATGGTATACAATCAAGTGATGATGATTTGGTGGTATTAATGATATTCAAATTCGAGACGATATTCTTAATCGGTTTGGTGGTAACAACGATCCAATTGATTTGGAAAAGATGTCGATACACAAACTACCATCGGCTCTAGCACTAAGCGAAAAGCCACCAAACAAAAGGCTAAGTCTTGGCAAGATTTTGAGTTGGTGCCGACCGGTAAATTAGTTTAATTTTGAGTCCCACGAGTTCAAAGCACATTGTAAACTTTGTCCGGAGAAGTTTGCTTTTGACACAAGGGGATATGCACGACCCATCTAAACAGACACTTCAAAAAGTGTCAATACAAACCTAGAGATTTGGATACAAATCTGGCACAACTCTAGTTTGGATTTTCAAGAGCCGGGTCCAGTAGTCCCGCTCTCAATAACTGGATATACTCACAAGAACTCATGCGCCATGAAGGATGCCTTTAATTGATAGCAAATGTTGAGTTTCCACTATGCTTGGTGGACAATCCTCATTGGACGTCATTCGTCTAAAAATATCTACAACCAAAGTAAGTTAGTATTTCTAGAAATACACACGTCAAAATACTATTGTTAGATATATAATAAAAGAAAGAAACTATAACTAATGATATTAATAATTATAACGGTGTTGTTATATCTTTTACATCGATGATGGATGGTTGTAACAAAAAGATACATGGTTGCAATTGCACACTATATTGATAATAATTGAATAATGCATAAAAAAAATAATAGCATTTAAACAAATAGACTATCCTCATAATGGAAATAATATTTATCAAGTTTTATTAAGCGTGTTACATGAATTTAAATGTAATTCTAAGGTTCGTAGTTTTACATTTGATAATACATGTTAATTAAAATACTAATAAATTTAAGAAATAAAAGAAATATTTTAATTAATTATGGTTAAAATTGATATTTTAGGCTACAAAAATAATAAATAAATAAAAAAATTAAAAAGTTATAAAAGTAGAATTAAAAAACTATATATTTTTACTTACTCAAAATCTGCATTATAATTAGAATACTAATAAATTTAAGAAATAAAAGAAATATTTTAATTAATTATGGTTAAAATTGATATTTAAAATAATAAATAAATAAAAAAGTTAAAAAGATGCTACACACATTGTTTTAGAATCACTTTTTTAAAATTTACCCAACACCTAAATAACTTCTAATCGTTTCTAAAATCAATTCCAATAAAACTGTCAGTCAAGTTTAATCCTCTTGAGCTAATGAATAATTGTGCCTCTACCTTGATCCTATCTATTTGGCTCATAAAGCTATTGGTTTGTTGAGCTTTAATTTGCCTAGAAAAATGATCGTATGTCAAAAATAAAAAATATAATATGAAAAATTATTACAATCATATAAAATTTCTTTCTCATCCTCCAACCCTCAAAAAACACAGAAAAATTAATAACCTAAAGTTCACCACATTCACCAATATCCTACTCTCTCTACAAACTAATTCAACTACCAGATTGCATACATGATGCAAGAATAATATATAGAATTTAAATTATGCTAATTTATATTTTGTGGCATGTTTTCAAATCAATGTTTTAAAAAGTTCGGACTCGACGCCTAGTCACGTCCCATGTCTTATCCTCGCATTGCCCTTGTCTCGCCATCACCTAAGATTCGTCTAGGTTCGAAAAGTTAGAAACTCGATATTCACGTCTAATTACCTTTTACACTTTTTAGAACACTATTTCAAATAGTTTCTTTTGTAATTTTGCTAAAATATCTTCTTGGCAGATAGTAAGTTACATGGGACCCTTTGTTCGACAAGTTAATAAATGAGTCTGAGAAATTCCAAGGAATAAGTACCCACCAAGGAAACCTCGTTGAGAAATTTTTATTTATTTATTTATTTTCAAAATTCACTGTTAGTTTTAAAAGTTTAAAATCTAGGAAAATATTGATTTTGGAATATCGCCTCAAAACTACCAAACATTAGTAGCAAATTTAAAAGGAAAGAAAATAAAAAAGGTGTAGAAAGTACCTTCGGCTATTTTGGACATTCCATTTAAAATGGGGCAAAATATTATAAAGATTGTCAATTGATTGGAAAAGTGTCATGGAATTTAGGAGAGTCAGTCCACAAAAGCTAGTCAATGTAGTTGGAGAATCTAATCTCATATAAACCACACAAAGGAAACTCATACTTCTGATATGGGATTCAGATTATCATAAATCTCACTAGAAATCATGACAAAAAGCTTCCAATTCAACCAAATCTTTTGTCATCTCTTCTACAAACTCTTGATCATGATATTTTTAAAAACATGATAAACTTTAACTATCCAAATTCTCAAAACATATAATAACATACTATAGCATAAAATATATACACTTAGAATTAACAAATTATAAAAATTTAAATTAGTTCATGTCGAACAAATTTATTGAAAAATATGATACAGCCCCCCTATTTGATTTTCTTAAGCCCCCCTATTTGATTTTCTTAAGAGTTCATAATTATCGACATCAATTCCATTAAAGGTACTTATAATGTTTTTTGATTTACATAATGTACTACCACTTATAAAAGTAGGAAAAAGGATTTTTGGTGGTCCAGTCATGTTTGGGATGTGAAAGCCTGAAAATGAGAGCGACGGTAGTGCTACCAACCATTTTCTTGGTTTAGGCTTACTTTCAAGCTCATCCAATTGCTAGATCAAATAAGACGAAAGTCTCCAGCATTCAATGAACCTAGTGATGGCAACGGAGCAGTTCAGGACGGATCGATATGATCCAAATCCACCCCACAATAATTGTAGAAGATTCAAATCCGTCCCATGATCCACCATTTTTCGGGGACGGATCGGGACGGATCAGGCTCGATCCGTATCTTGATCCGCTTTTTTTTTTTTTTTTTGGCATTAAAAAATTTTTAAATATATTGAAACAAACTTTACTATTATATTGTAGAGTTTAAACAACATTCTAAAATACATTAACTACTTAATTAAATGTCAAAAAAAAACAAACGACATCAATTACTTAATTAAAAATTGAATACTCTAAAAAAAATTTATCTTGTTATAATTTAATCTTTTTTTTTAAGTACGGGGCGGATCGGATTGGGGCAGCCGCCCCGAGATCCGTGGCGAATCATGGATATCTGCTCCGATCCGTCCCGCCGACCCAAGGATCAGGTATTTTTCGCTCCATTCGGATTGGGTATCCATCGAGTTTGGAGCGGATCGAATATTTTTGCCATCTCTATGAACCTGTCTTTCCAACCCCAAGGAGAGTCTTCAACTCCAACTACCATCAATGATCATGTTGAGTAGTGCGTACAAAAACGGAATTCACAAACAACCTTTGAATGAATACTAGAAAAACGGACATTAAAGAATAAGTTTATTCATGCAGAATACCGAGAATTTGAACACATAATTTAGAACAATCAAAATTTTATTTCGCAAGTCTCAAATTTCTCAACACCTGAGTGGTCCTATTTGTATACTATAATAGAATCCTTTTCTATAAAGAAATTTGAAAATATCACAGTAAAAATTTTAATCTATGATAATAATTATGTCATTTCTATTAAGGGTTGGTGTGGGTTGGGTTGAGTCAATTTTGGATTCAATATGAAACATAAATTGTCTTGGTCGATTTGGGGATTTCCAACTCAAATCGACCCACTCAGTTAGGGTTTGGGCTTTGGTCCAATTTTTTTCCCGCCTATTGCCTTTTTTTTTTTTTTTGTCAGTTTTCAATATTACAAAGTTGGGTTGGGCTTTTAGCCTTTTACTGTTTACTTTTGTATTTTGAATCAGAATGGACCCATTTTGTATGAGACTTGAGAGCTAGTGTGCAAAACAATTTATAAGATGTTAGAAATTAAGGCTTTTTTCTCCATTCTCAAATTTTTTTTTTTAATGAAGTGTTTACCGAGTCGACTTAGGTGGGTTAAATTGTTAAATCGAAATGGATCCAAACTGATTGACTTATTTTTTCATTTAACCCGAACCTACCTGATCCAATATTTTCAAACATACTCAAATCGACCCGAGTCGATTCGGATCATTCGATTTAATAGTTTCGCGAATTTTTTACCCACCCCTAATTCTGCTATATGTAAACAAAAATACCTTAAACATTGTTTGTAATTTCTCATAACTTTAGAAACTCACTCAACATATTGGTCATTATTAAGTCCATTCGACCCAATGCAACAAAGGTTTACATATTAGGTCATTTCTCACATGTAATGTGCTTTCATGCTTAGAGCATTTCTAATGCACTCAATAGATTGTGGGTGGTGATAATTAAATAGACGAATTTCTAGATTAATGTGAAATGAATAGACGGTGAAGTCTAAAAATTCTTTCCAATGAATTCCTTCTACAATTCAATAATGTTGATTAAATGGCATTTGTTTTTTAAAATTAAAAAAATAATAAAACTAATCCACTTAACAGAATTTAAATCCCCACTCCTTTTAAGAATTACATTAAGGGTGTATTTGAATGACAAAGGTAGAAAAGAATTGAAATTCCATGTAAGTTAGAAAATAAAAACTACCATCTACTATAAAAAAAAATATTTTCAAAGAATTTGCCAAAAACAAGCTTAAAGTAATTGTACCATAGAATTTATTTTTTTATTTCCACATTTCTATCAAACAGCCAAAGTAGGAATTGAATTCCTCGGATGTGACATTTTCCATGGAAAAACAAGCTATCAAACGGACCCTAAGTCAAAAATTAAAATAATTACTAATTCATCCAATCTCAATAAACGTCTACATGTAGAAAGAGTATATCACATTTTCTATTTTTTCTGGTGTATCTAGTCTTTGGTCCCTTGAAGGTACCTCATTACTTTCTTTGCAGCTCTCCAGTGGTCTATACTTGGATTACTCTAATATCGTCCTAACATTTCTACAACAAATGCAATGTCAGGCCTTGTGTAGACCTCAGCATACATCAGACTTCGACAGCAGAAGCATATGTAATGTTCTTCATTTGTTCCCCTTCAAAATCGTTCTTCGAGCATTGGTTTAAATTGAACCTATCACATTTCACAATTGGAGCTACACTTGGTGAGCAATCCTTCATCCGAAATCTCTTTAAAACTTTATTGATGTAGGTTTCCTGAGACAAACCCAAGATGCCTCGAAATCTGTCTCTATTAATCTTAATGTCAATGACACAAGATGCCTTACCTATATCTTTCATATCAAAATTTTTAGAGATGAATTGTTTTACCTCGTGTAGCAAACCCTTATCGTTGGTTGCAAGCAAAATGTCATCCATGTATAAAACAAGAAAACAAATCTTACTCCCACTGACCTTTTGGTATATACATTGATCCATAGGGTTCTCAACAAATCCGAATGAAGAAATTACTCCATGGAATTTAAAATACCATTGACGGGACGCTTGTTTTAGACCGTATATGGATTTCATGAGCTTACAAACAAAATGATCACCATCACTAGAAGTGAATCCTTCAGGTTGTTTCATATAAACCTTTTCATCTAGATCTCCATTAAGAAAAGTCGTTTTCACATCCATTTGTTGCAACTCAAGGTCAAAATAGGCTACTTTAGATACAGGATAAAAGGTTTCCATGTAATCGATTCCTTCCTTTTGAGTGAATCCCTTAGCAACGAGTATTGCCTTGTATTTTTCAATGTTGCCTAATGAGTCCTTTTTAGTCTTGAAGACCCATTTACAGCCAATGGCTTTTGCACCATCAGGCAACTCAACAAGATCCCATACTCCGTTACTCTTCATAGAATGCATTTATTCTTTCATGGCATTATACCATAATTCTAACTCTTTGCAGCTCGTGGCTTGTGAAAAGGATTCGTGATCATTTTTTGCTCCAATATTGTAGTCAGATTCTTGTAGGTATACTACATAATCACTAGGAATTGTTGACCTCTTAATTCTAGTAGATCTTCTCAATGTTGTATCAACATCTTCTTGAGAAGTTTGTGGTTCAACTGGTTCTGGCAATTCCTGAACTACTTGATCCACTGGAATGTTGTCAACAACTTGTGGAACTTCATTGATTGGTTGTTCAACACATGTTGGTACTTGATGGGTGCTATGAACTATAACCAATCTATTACTTGAGTTAGAAGATTGAGATTCTGAATGATCATCCTCTAGAACTTTCTTCCTAATTTGATCACTCCCACTGATAAACTCATTCTCAAGAAACTTGGCGTTTCTTGATTCCACAATTCTAGTGCTGTGAGATGGGCAATACAATATGTACCATTTAGACCTTTCGGGATATCCAAAGAAAAACCAACTAATGGTCCTTGGGTCCAGCTTCTTCTCTTGTGGATTATAAATCCTCACTTCAGACACGTATCCCCAAACGCGCATATGTCACAAACTCGGTTTCCAACCTTCCATAATTCAAATGGCGTCATTGGAACAGTTTTGATTGGAACTCGATTTAATATATACAGCTGTTGTCTTTAGTGTTTCAGTCTACAAGGATTTAGGAAGATTGGAGTTGCTAAGCATACTCCGCACCATGTCCAATAATGTTCAATTTCTTCTTTCTGCCACACCATTCCGATCTGGTGAACCAGGCATAGTGTAATGAGCAACTATTACATGCTCTTGAAGAAACTTAGCAAACGGACCAGGTGCTTGTCCATCCTCAGTGTACCTACCGTAATACTCGCCACATCTATCTGATCTCACGATTTTTATTTGCTTTCCGCATTGTTATTCTACTTCAGACTTAAAGATCTTAAAGGCATCTAATGCTTCGCTCTTATTATGAAGCAAGTAGAGGTACACATATCGAGAGTAATTATCAATAAAGGTAATGAAATATTTTTGACCATCTAAGTCCATGTCTAGACTACAAATATCAGTATGTATGATTTCTAATATGTTTGAACTCCTTTTGGCACCTTTCTTAGACTTGTTAGTATGTTTTCCCTTAATGCAGTCCACACATGTCTCAACATCAGTAAAATCTAGAGTAGTAAGTAGCCTATCATTCACTAATCTCTTAATTATATCTATAAAGATATGTCCTAATCTCCGGTGCCATAATATAGAGGAGCCCTCGTTAATAATACACTTTTTAGTGCTAGTATGAACATGCAATGAACTATAAGTAGTATTGTCTTGTAAATGAATACGATAAAGACTATCAGACAAAATACCATTCCCAACACAATCAGACTTATAAAACAAACTGAATGATGTGTTTGCAAAATTTAAAGAAAATCCCAAAGGTACAAGTCAAGTTTCGTGAAAAACTTGGAACATAGAACGTCTTATCTAATTTTAAAACAAAACAACTACTTAAAATTAAAACACATGTCCATGTAGCCTCCACTTGTGATCCCATCTTGTTTCCGAATAAAGATGATTTGTTCACTTCCCACTGGCTTTATTAGGTTTTGCATACACTGCAAGGAGTTTGCAATATAGATTGTAGAACCAGAGTCAATCTACCAGTGTTAATATTAACATTAACCATATTGGATTCTAACAAACGAACAATGTTGAATTACCTTTATCCTTAAGTCATTTCTTGAATTTGGCGCACTCCTTCTTCATGTGTCATTTTTTCTTACAAAAGAAAAACGTGGGCTCTTTCTTGATATCAGCCTGGGGTGGTATTTTACCTTCCTCCTTCTGATTGGCTTGAGGTTTGCCTTTTCCGCTCGTTGTAGTCAGCATTGCACTTTGACCATGCTCCATCACAAGCCTCACTTCCTCTTGAACACACATGGTCATTAATTTATTGATTGGCCATTTATCCTTATGCATGTTGTACGAGATTTTGAATGGCATGTACTGCTATAGAAGGGTGTTCAGGATATAGTGCACCAGGAAAAAGTCAGACATCTCAACCTCGAGTTTCTTAAGTTGAGCCGCAATGTCCCTCATCTCCATGATGTGCTCATGCACACCTTTCATGCTGGTGAGTCTTGTAGATGATAACTTCATTATTAGGGTGCTTGCCAGTGCCTCATTTGAAGTGATGAATTGATCATCAATTGCTTTCAGCAAGTCCCAAACCTTTTCATGTTGATCGACGGAACCACGTATACCAATAGAAATTTTAGTCTTAATAAACATCACGTTGAGGCGATTAGATCGCTCCCATTGTTCATAAAGCACGATGTTTGCTAGAGTGCCGATATTAGTGATTACTGGTGGTTCGTCTTTTCTAATAGCATAGTCGATGTCTATCCATCCTAGATAGAGAATAATTATCTTCTTCCATGTCTTATTGTTATTATCCTTTAGTTGAGGAATATCGCAATGAATATCAGAGAAAATAGCAGGTTGTGAAGCTGCACATATTTTCTAAATACTTATGTCAAAATTTGAGGTGTAATTGAATAAATTTCGTAAATCATACAAAATAAATCTAATAACATAAAATTTGCATGTGGGCTAAAATTTTAATTTAAGTAGATTATTGTGTTTCTTATGATAGAATTATCAAATTATGTACTTAATTCATAATGTATGGGCACAATAAGAGAATACTTTGATATCCTATCCTACAATATGATAAAACTATCAAATTATGTACTTATTCATAATTCATGTGGGTATATTATGAAAATAATTTGATATTTTTTCCTAATTAATTATATAAATGTAATAAAAGTTCTTGTGGATAAATTTTATTATATTAAATATATGTAATTATAATCAATGTCTATAAATCCTTACGTGATCCTAAAATAACATAATATATAATTTTATTTAATTAAAGATGCTCTAGCTAATCCGTAATTAATTAAATTATATAGAACACTAGACATTTAGGTGGTGTTCTCTTTGCATTTGAGTTTTGTATTTTGAGTTTTGAATTCAATTTGTGTTTTGTGTTTTGAGTATTTGTTTTGAGATTTTTGAAAACACGTTCTTTTTGAAATTTTCGAAAATTGTTTCTGAAAATAGAAAACTCGAAAATTGTTTTTCCTTGAAATTTTTAGAGATTTGGACTTATTTGGAATTAAAACAATTATTAATTAAAATAATTTTATTGAGATTTGGAATTATTTTGGAATTAAAATAATTATTAATTTAAAAAATGAAAAATTATTATTGGAATTAAAAATAAAACAATTAATTATTTAAAAAAATTAAAATAATTTAAATTAATTAAAAATATTTAAAACAAACAAAAAATAATTTAAACTTGGAATTAAAAATATTTAAACAAAATTTAAAACATTTAAAAACAATTAAAACATTTAATTATGGAATTAAAAACATTTACAAACATTTACAAACAATAAAAACAATTAATTATGGAATTCAAAAATTTAAAAACAATTAAAATAATTAACAACATGTAAAAAAAAATTTAAAACAATTTAAACTTGGAATTAAAAACATTTAAACAAATTAAAAACAATTAAAAACAATTAAATTAAATTTAATTATGGAATTATTAAAAATATTTACAAAAATTAAAAATAAAATTATTTAAAAAAAAACAAAAATAATTAATTATTTAAAAATTAAAAACATTTAATTATAGAATTAAAAATAAAACCATTAAAAAAATTAGCAAGGAAAGGGGAATTGAATCTCTAACCTTTGCTATGGAAATGGTGTGACTGGCCACTTGGACTAGGATCCACATCTTTAAAAAAAATGCGGACAATTATTAAATCATCACTTTGTCGCCCGCGTAAAATGAAAAAGAATAAAAAATACCGCGACCAAGAATCGAAATCTTGACCTCCACGGTCAAAATGACCAAAACGCACGTCGCGTTTTGTGCACAAAACGCTCAAAATGATAAAATACTCATTTTTCGTTTTCTTTGCAATTTTTTTTTTCAAAAATACAAAAAATGGTAAAGAGAACACGTTTTGACTATTTTCAAAAATCCAAAATAGAAAACGGGTTAAAAATAGCAAAGAGAACATCCCCTTAAATTTTATGCATTAAATTAAATGTTATGAGAATAATCCTTACAAAAAATATGTTATTTTATGCGCCAAAATATTCTCATATATCATATATCAAGTATTAAATATAAATAAATATTGCATAATTAATCATAATATTATGCATATATTAAATTGCTCCACGAAAGTCAAACCACATGAAAAAGCATCAATTTTATAAATCTTAGAAATCTAATTACCCAATGATTTGTAACTTCGCTTTGCATCAAAAGTTCAAAAAATCAACTTTGGAATCAAAAGGAAAGAAAATAAATAAATAAAATTTCACGGTATTTTACGAATGTTTCCCTTAGAACTCAAAACAACAATGCAGAGGTTCAACTTGTTCTGATACCAACTGTTATACTAGAATACGATCTAACATGCTTCAATACATTTAAACAACACTTAGATGAATGCGCAATGAGATCGAAGATTACCTCCAGCCATTGTTGTCTTTCTTGTTGGGTTCTTGATATAAAGTTTTTTGATTTTGGCTTTTCTAAGCCCTCAGAACACCCAATATGATGATATATGACAAAGAAGAAATGGGTGCTTGAGCTTAGGGATCAAACCATGTATTTATGCACATCATCCCATCAAGAACGTTCATTCGTTACCAATTTATTCAGCACAATCAATGAGGAAGTAATTGAAGACACATTGAGAAGTTTTTAAATAAAGGGATTAAAAGGTTTGTAATTGAAGGCACATTAAGAAATGATTGAAATTTAAGGCACGTTAAGAAGTTTGAGAATTTAGGCACGTTAAGGAATTTCAAACGTTTGGACCATAATAAAAAAAAAGGGTGGAAATTTTTACAACAATAAATATACCAATTATATCTGGATAGATCACATTTGTTTTCTCCGAACGTGACAAGTTGAATTCACTAGCCACGTGATATGATACACCCACACTGTCCTCACATTCTGTATTGTGAAAATTTAACTCCATTAATTTCAAATTAAATGTGATGCTGACTTTAATTATAAATTTAGTTGACATCAATATATATTACTCTATATAATATGATAAACACAACTTAAAATTCTTAAGACCGCAAAGAATAATATTTGCACTTACCAATCCCCAACATTGTTGGGCTTTCCACACTGCATATGATATTAGAAAACAGCAATCGCGATATATTAAACTATATTTTAAATAAATTTAGAGTCGATTATATACAATTTTCTTTCTTTATTTAATTGATTTGAAAACAAAGAAGCAAAAACTTTATAATTTTATTGTATATTTATTACAATAAAATTGTCCTATTTGTAGGATTATTTCAATTATGAATATAAAACCTTGTACTATAAAAGACAGGTACAATTTACAAATATAGAATGGTATCATGAATATATAGACTTAGTGCTATCAGAGAAGGACACGAGGTTAAATATAACTTTGTCCACCATAAAATACGTTAATTAGGATATGTTTGATACATCTTATAAGAAAATAGGTTTCAAAAATATTCAAATTTATGAAATTATCACGTCAAATCAAACAAATATACTAAAAAAAATTTACAAATAAACATCATTAATTGTAATATTTTCATGTACTTGGGCTATCTAATTTACATTTTGAAAAAAAAAAAAATTGTAAACAAGTGGCAATGTTGGAAAAGAAGAGGAAATAAGAGCCATTTGGATGATTGAAGGTTGAACAAGAACATGATGGAAGAGAAATTTCTTAGTTTTGGGACAAAAATGATCCACGGATAGTTTCTTTTGAAAGTTAGAAATTTTTTTTTTAATCGATATTTTGCATGTAAAAATAACTAGGTTTACAAAAGTTTTGAAAAAGTGGATTTATTATTCCACTTCCACTATAAATTTTTAGCTATTTTGTTAAAATCCCTTAATTTTGATCTATTTCTCATTCTTCTAAACCGCTATGCTAAATCACATCAAATCATAAAACAATTGTAAAAGATTATCCTTTCGACAATAGATCTAGTTGGTGTCAAAGATCCACTTATGTGTGGCTAAACCAATTTAATTGATAATCTACTGTAGCAAATTGTTTTTTTTTTTTTTGGTCATAAACTAACACATGACGTTTATTTCAAGTTGCTAAATTTAAATATTTATTACAATTTTATAATTCCATCCATGCCGTTGGTCAACTAATAGATATGGACAAAGTGGCCAAATTGTAATAAAATTTAAGTTTGATGACCAATTTGAAACTACATGAAGTTTAGTGACCAACATAAATTTTCACTCAAAATTTAGTAACAATTCAAATACATTTCAGCTTTTCAGAGAAGTCCTTTTCACACGAAGACTATATATGTTTTTTCATTAGTGATTACAATCTTCTCTTTTCTTTCTGTTTTCATACGTCCCTGCAAGAGAATCAAATAATACTCCGGCCCCAATGCCGACGGCTAAATCAATTGTGTAGTGACCTCTTGTACTTCAACAATCTTATGACTTGTAAAACATTTAGAGTGTCAAATGTGTACGCCTAACTCCCATGCTGCATTCGTTTCATATATCTAAAGACGCGATTATCGACGCAAAGAACACGTCCCGAATAAAACAGAAAAAATGAACGCGTTTCCAACTGGGAAATCCACTCCTGAACCCAAGAATCCCTGTCAAGAAACAAGCAAATTTTGACAAGTTATATTTTTAAATCACAACCATTCTCATGATCTTGCTCTCCAGCAAAATTCATTTCTCTCTTATTTTCATTGTTTCCACTTTTTGTGATGTTGCATTTGCACCAGCCACCTACTACAGGCTGGCTGGTACTATCCTACCACAAAATATAGATGGGGCAACTGGCAGGAAAAGTCAAATCATGCTTCTTTGTTTTTAGAAGGATTCTATTGTCCTCAAGTTGGAAGTGGCCACAACTCGACATCAATCATGGATTAGGTAAAAAGTGGATAATATTTAGCACATGTTTGGAAGTCTTTGAAATTATAAGTTGTTAGTGAAGTGGATTGTAAATTATGAAATATGTGCATAAAAAGTATGTTTGATAAGCGGCGTATTTGTTTATTATTAACTTGGGGACTTTATTTTAAAGGTCAAGTCAAACATGTGTCTTATTTACATAGCCCACATTCAATGTATTTTGTGTGAAAGGCCTAAACATTAAAGAAAGTGGAAAAATGAAATATCAAATTACTAAAATATCCTTATAGTTGGAAAGACACTTAGCGACTACAATATCGTTTTCTATCAACTATACTTGACTATAATATAAATTTTATTGTTCAAGTTATATCAATCATAATATAGATATCGTTATATTACAACTAAAAGCGACATTAATATCGTTATAGTTACATTTACTATAATGTGACTTTAATATCATTTTCTATAAACTATAACGACTACAAAATCGTTATTTTGGATCTATCATTGTTCGAGTTATATGTATGAGCGATATAATATCGTTATGTTAGAAGCTGAAACGACATTAATATCGTTATAGTTACATTTACTATAATGCGACTTTAATATCGTTTTCTATAAACTATAACGACTACAAAATCGTTATTTTGGATCTATCATTGTTCAAGTTGCGATATAGATATTATACAACTAAACTTATTTATATGGGATTATAGTTACAATTACTATGTAACGACTTAAATATCGCTTTTTTTCAAGAATTTTGATTTGAACAGTTTTGGATCCACCAGTTTGAGTTATATATAACAAAGCGAAGATATCGTTACGTTATTCACAACCAAAACGACATTAATATCGTTATAGTTACATTTACTATAGTAACGACTTTAATATCGTTTTCTATAAACTATTACTAGAACATCGTTATTTTAGATATATCATTGTTCAAGTTATATAAAGCGGAGCGATATAGATATCGTTATCTTAGAACTAAAAGCGACTTTAATATCGTTATAGTTACATTTACTATAGTAACGACTTTAATATCGTTATAGTTACATTCTACTAGTAACGACTTTAATATCGTTTTCATCTATACGTACTACAATGTCTTTATTTGGGTTCGACATCTGTTTTTGCAATCCGATTGGAATTGAATCATCATTACACAGTAACAAACATTACTTTTAACCAAGAGCGAAGAATATTTTCCAATGAAGTGCGTTTAGACTACCATACAAGATTACGGTGTTGCCAACAACGTTTGAAGTAATTGGTAGGGAATAAGGTAACACCATTTGTGTTTTATTCATTATTCATATAGTTTTTGTGACTAGATACTATTTTTCAAACCTTTCGCGTGTGTTCTAAGCATGTCGATAAATGCGTGGATGATCGATCAAGCATATTTGAACAAAACAATATAGATATCGTAATCTTACAAGCTGAAACGACTTTAATATCGTTATAGCTACATTTCTTATAGTAACGATTTTAATATTCGTTTTCTATCAACTATAACGACTACAATATCGTTATTTGGGTTTGACATCCGTTTTGCAATTCGATAGAATCGAATCATCATTATCTGGTACAAACATTACTTTTAACCAAGAAGCGAACAATATTTTCCAATAAAGTGCCCCGTTTTAGACTACCATAAAAGATTACGGTGTTGGCAACAACGTTTGAAGTAATTCGGTAGGAATAACGTAACTCCATTTGTGTTTTATTCATTAAAGTATGGTCTTTTGTGACTAAATACTATTTTTCGGACCTTTCACGCGTGTGTTCTAAGCATGTCCATCAATGCGTGGATGATTGTAATCTTGTTAATCAAACGACATATTTGAATGAAGCGATATAGATAACGTTATCTTACAAGGTTTGAAAGCGATTTTAATATCGTTATAGCTACATTACTATATAAGTGCTTGACTTTAATATCGTTTTACATATCAACTATAACGACTACAATGGCGTTATTTGGGTTCGACATCCATTTCGCAATCCGTTCTAAAATCGAATCATCATTACTTGGTATAAACATTCTTTTTAACTAAAAAATTTACTATAGAATAATAATTTACAATGACGTTAATGATATCTGGGGTATAGACTACCATACAAGATTCTAGTGTTATAAACACCGTTTGAAGTAATTCGGTAGGAATAAGGTAACTTCATTTGTGTTTCATTCATTGTTCGTATGGTCATTTGTGACTAGATACCATTTTTCAGACCTCTCGCGTGTGTTCTAAGCATGCCTATCGTACGTGGACGATCGATCTGGCATATTTGAACGGAACGATATAGATATTGTTATCTTACAATTGAAACGACTCCCATATTGTTATAGTTACATTTTGTATAGTAACAACTTTCATATTGTTTTGCTTGAACTAGAACGAATCGAACGTCGTTAATTATGATCCATAAATGTGCAAGTTGTGTATAGGAACGATATTAACATCGTTACTTTCCAATGGAAATGATATTATAGTCGTTATAGTCGTTTTATGTTATAGTTTGTATTGTAACGATATAAATATCTTTTTTTTTCAACTATAACTAATATAATTTCGTTATTTCGATAAATAATTGTTCAAGTTACGTGTTAAATGAAAAGACAAAATTTAAAAAATGGGCTCAGTAATTGTGGGCTCATTAGATTCTTATAAAAATCGGCTCAGTAATTACGGTTTGAGAAAAAAAATTCGGAGGAATGACGTCCCGAACTCCCGTAAAGGTTTCCCATCTCCCAACCCATCACATAAGAGACTCCCCAACTTAAAATGTATAGTTCCACCACTACCCAGGTGTGTTGAAGGCATATCAAATGGTCGTGGACGTTCAATTCGACATTTTTAGCCATAACGATATCAATCTCGTTATCTTTTTATTGAAAACGACTTCAATGTAGTTATATCTATATTTGTTATTGAAACGACATAGATATCGTTATTATTAATATAACGACGTTAATGTCGTTATGTCAAATCAATAAATGTGCAAGTTATATTTATCAGAACGACTTCAATGTCGTTATTTGTATCATAACGACTTCAATATCGTTTTGTGAAATCGATCTGAGGTTTAAGTTTGAAGAAGACGATCGATCTATCTCATTCATATTAATCATCTACCTGTGTCTCAAGGAATCATATTGCTAACCAATTTAATTTTATCTGGAGATTTTAGGATGTAAACTTTACAATGTAGGTTTTGTTTTTCGATTTTTATAGTGTATTAACATTTAAATATCTTTAAAGAATTTATATATTTTCAACCATTTAGGCTTCTTGTTCATCAACTAGCAATTTATTTTGTATTCTAAATCTTTTACATTTGGTGACATTTTTTCGTAGTTAATCATAAAACAACCTAAAATGGAATTTCTATGTTTGGTGGAAACTCTATTCAACTATTTTCTTGGATTCGCTATAAAGACATATATTTTGATGGAGAAAAGAAAGTAGAGAAGAAAGTAATTAGAAGGAGATATTGGAAAGAAAAAATAAAATGATGAATTAGAACTTTGGAAAGAAAATGAAAATGGTGGTTCAGGAAGAAAGATGAACAGTGAATGAATTGGAATGTGGGGGTGACTCGGTGAGGGTATAAATGTATTTTTGTTATTTTTTAAATTTTAATTTTTTTTTATATAATTTTTTTGGTTAAAGGCCTTTTAAACAAAAGTAAATTTAAAGAGGCTATTTGAACTTATTCCCCTATTAACTTACTTAGTGGGATTATGGCTAATTTGTAACATAAGACATTTTCAAGAATTTTGTTGAACAGTTCGTACCAGTACTAAAAGAAGAAACAAAATGACAGTAGGAAATGTCACATGGAGTTGCACATGATTTCAAAATGTATACACGTAATATAATAATTAACATTCCAAAAATGAGTGAGTATATGTCTATAATTTTGAATTGCATTTGAATAAAAGAAGATATGTAATGAGGAAAAAAAAAAAAAATACCTCTGGCAGTGGCAGCTGTGTGGCATATCCAAGAATTCCTCTACATGTGAACATGAACAGTGCCGAGATTGTGGCTCTGGGCCTGCCCTCGACTAGCCACGTCCAAAGTATATACGCCGTTTGCATTCCCACAAAGACCTTGCCACAAATACAAACAAAATTAACGAAGAGCGCGTTTACTGGATATGATTGAATTACATATACATATACATATACTCATGCGTACTGTATTGAGGCCAGCAAGAAGAGTGTTGAGAGCTGGCCAAGATTCAAGCAGCCGGTGGAGGGATACAGTGGCGATGAACCCCAGATCGAACGGCGGCGATGTCGGAGGCACCATGTAAAGAGTGTATTCGGCGGCCATGAAGAAAAGCAATGAGGCGGCGAAGACACATGGTATGGGATGGTGACTCACTACACCCAGCAAATCCCCCGCCGTCCAATTCATGAAATACGCATTCTCAAACAACCCATTAATGGAGAAACGAATACTTTCAGCCGAATCCGATGTTCTCTTCTTCATATCTGCAAAATCTCTGCATTTATTGAGTTCAATATCGCCGTTTGTAATGGTGGGTGATTGTTTGGATTTCGTGTTATGAAGGGAACGGAGGTGGTGAGTGGCGGCTCCGTTCATCGGCGGCGGGGGGTTTAGAGTAGCCAGAAATCTGCATTCAAATGGTGTGGGATTGATACTATATAGACAGTGGAAATGGGATTGCCTGAATTCGAAAATCTTCAGATCTCGTAAACAAACAAACAAACAAACGCACGCACGTATACGCAGATCGCGTTTCAGGAAAACAGAGGAAAGAAAATTGTACCATATTGGACTTTTATCAAATATTGGGTTTTTAGACTTCCTAGTTCCAACCCACTCTAATACTTGGAAAGAAAATCTTACTTCAGGCCCATGCCATCTCTTTTTCAAGTGAGTGTACTGAATGAGCTTCCCCTTTTTGGAAGTGCACGACTCAGTAGTTTCCTGTTCCAAATATTTCTATTCCACCACCTATCCATTAAAAACTTCACATATTATCAAATAAATACAAATCATCTAACAAAGTGAGTAATCTAATCCAATTTATTGATGATGTGTAAAATTTTTACTGAAAAACGACTAAAAAGACATATTTGGAACAGCACAAACTTCACTTATATGACATATTACTATAAGATTTCTTTAAAAAAAAAAAAATAGTAAGAAGAATATTCATATTATATACTAACAACCAATTCAATAACTAGTTACTTTATAGCTTGAAGTTAATCCGGAAATAAAAATAAATAAATAAAAAGATTAAAATCTTATATTTTATATCTTAGTGTTAACTCCCACAATGTAATCATGAATGATATTTTAATTTATTTTTTCTTAAATACTTTTCAATAATTTACCTTCTCAATGAAAAGAATTGAATAAAATTTTAAATATCTCGTAGTGTTTCCAAATAATAATTACTACCCACAAAAAATATAAGACTCACGTCTCTGAAGAGTGATTTAAATGTAAAGCAAAATACATGGGATTACAAACTTAAAATTGCTCGCAGCTAAATATGAATTGATATGCCAGGAAAAAGTTTGCTTAGACACTATTTTTTTTTTTTTTTTGGCCGATTGAAGGTATACAGAGTCGAGTTATATCTTTTAATTCAGTTCGTTGTCTTTGTAGTTGAGATATTAGAAGTAGGCTAAAAAATTTCAGTTGGTATTAAAAATATTTAAGCAAAAATTTGCATTTTTTCTCGACTATGGTCCTCCAACTTTAGTACGTGCTCTACTTTTAGTACTTTCGCCAACTTTTATGGTAGCACTCACAACTTCTATGTAGCAATCAAGTGTTGTTATTACCAAACATACTACGTTGAACAATAACATACTCGATATAGTTGACCATCTATGACTTCACCAAACTCGTTAGGAGTGCTTAGAGGTGTAAAATAGTCGTTTCACCCAGACCCAAGGTGGCCCTGCCCATGATTGATCCAGCGGCAACATGCCTAGTAATTGCTCTAAATCATAACAAAGTTTCAATCATATAAAGTTTTAAGGGGTAAGAAATAGGTAGGATATTCTTATTGGGCCGACCAAAATAGCGAGGTACAAAAAGACTGGACTCTTCACATTTAGGCCCAATAAAGGCCATTAGGAGGCCCAAAGAGAAATAGCCCAAATGGATCACAGGCCACATACTCAAGGCCCATCATTCCCACCTAGTTTCACCATGTGCAAAACACCAATCCAACAGAATCCCTTTTGAGTAAATAATCAGGCTAGCAATGTAGCTGTTGGGTTAAGAAAGGAAGGAACCAATTTACCGACCCGGAATTAGGAATGAGTATTGGCTGTAATAGGATATATTCACAGCACAATCGATTACGGAATGAATCGCATTCCTAACATGTATAGCACTCTGAGATTACGTTATAAAGGGGAAGGAGCAGATTGAGATGGTAAGTACAAACAAACAATCAAAATAGCTACTCATATCATCTATGCTTCCCCAATTTACTTCGATCCTAATTTGAGCATCAAAGGGTCTACATCGGAAACCTTTCCGGCGTGCCATCTAACGCTTGTCTTTGAATGCAGGAATCTGAGGATCTGCTGTTGGAGACAAACCAAAAACCACTAAAACATAAAGTACAGAACAAGTTCAGTGATTTTGAGGTGAATCAAGTAGTTACTAGCAATGGCAAAGTTACACGGAAACTATAATCATCAACTATATGCAAGCAAAAACCAAGACCTGTCGGAGGCGCCGTTGGAGTTCCACTCAATGGAATTTGCTGGAGATTTCGGCCATTTAGCCATGATCACTTGCCTTTCCTGATAGCATTCGTCTCAAAATCAAGGCAACTGCAAACACAAGTTCCTCCGCCTGATGCATCTTTAGAAGAATTTGATAAATACAAGGTCTTGAAAAGATCCATTATTTGATGTCATAAAAAGAAATCCTATTGATTTCAACATTCTCCCAATAGATCTAATGGACTAAACCTATTCTCCTCCTATGTCTATCAACATTTTGACCTTTCTCTCACGTCAATATAAGAGAAAAAGGCTGCTCCCACATCGCTTTTTTTTCCCAACTGGAAAACAGACTATTACCTCTTAGACTGGCCCCAATCAAAGCTATTTATCTTACAAGCTAAGCCACCTAAAGGTTACGGCTCCTGAAAACCCGATGCAGTCTTCAAACTGAGAGCCACAATCAACCACTACCTCGAAGATTGATCCACAGCAGCCACAGCGGGGCTGATGCTAAGACCTGCACCGTTTTCTTGTGGAGGGACAGTACCCCATTTTCCTTCCGTTTCCAGGGGCTCCAACACGTGCACTCCTCCATCATCGAGTCCTAATGCAATTTGATTGGGTTCAAATGGATGAGGGGCGATGACAAGTGGATACGCCCTTGAGCTGTATTAGAGTTAATTAGAAACAATTATGAAGAAGAAATGGGGCAACAATTTAGATTTTTCTTGAGGGAAATAACATACATACCTCGGATTAGAAGGCAAATAGGCTGCAGGATTGATGCGACACCTTAGTTTCAGTCCTGTAGCAGTGAGGACACACACACTCCCATCTTCGAAGCTTGCATAAACTGATTGGCTGTCACATGAAAATGTAGCATCCGTAATTGCAGAGCTTGATTCTCGAGGAACCCACTGCCACGAAACATTATTTGTGAGTTAAGTGGATTCAGAAATTTCTTTTTCTCACGCTATTTTCTCAATCGCGTTTTCTTGGTTCTCAAATTGTAAGTTAGCAATATCCATGGAAAAAAAAGGATATAAAATGATAAAGACAGGAGTTAATTGATTATAATAACACTGCAAAAATTTATACTGTTCATGACAAATTCAATTCTATTAACAAAAATAACGTGTTCATTTTAATCTATACTGTTACAAGCATGCAATATGCAGACAACATAATCAAGGGAACTTGACAACCATTAAATGTATCAATGTAAAATCACAAATTCTAGTGCCTATAAAAGCATCTAGACAGCAGAAAGCACGCTAGCACCTGTTTGACACAGTCGAGTTTTGAAGCCTCGTAGATGGCTATTTGTGTTTCATGAACAACCAGCACATGAGCCTGGTCCTGATGAAACTTAACACGTGTCTGTGCAAGAGGATTTGGTGCACAACCGGGAGGAATCTGCAAGAACTTGTTCGCCTTCTTTTCCCATCCATCTACGCTCCAAAGACATAGCTAGAATACAACAGACACAGAGTAACTAAACATTATTGTGAGATTTATTTCTTTCCGTAAATATTATGGTACAGAAAGGAAATTTGAATTCCCAAGTTTTTACTTTCATAAACACATAATATTCACTTGTACAAGTACAGAAACACTAATTTATTCATTTTGACAGCAAAAGTTAGATTACAAGAGTTTTATGCTTATTCTCTTAAGTTATAAAAACTAATTAATTTTTTTACAAGGTAACACATCCGCCACAGTAGTCAAAAATATGGACCTTGTTTTTTTGTTTTGATTTTTCCCCTTTCGAGACACGTGTACAGAACATATAAACATCATGCTTTCCTTTTGTTTTTTTTGTCCTCGAACTTACCTGAGCATCAGCTCCAGATGATACAAGAACATTTAAAACATTGGAAAATGCAAGACCAGTTACTCTCTTCTGGTGACCGTTGAGCTTGATTTTTACCTTTAGAACACAACAATCAAATAACAAAAAAGCATATGAGCATTAAATCATCTCAAGAATAATAATACACCAGTTTTGTTCTGGTAAGAACCTCATCAACTCGGACATTGTAAATTTGTATGGAAGAATCCTCCATGCCAATGGCAATAATGTTATTGTCCTGAGGATGGAAGGCAAGAAATGTCGCCGCAGGTGGAGGGGGCATAAACGTTGTCATTGTCTGCGAAGGGAAAACGATATAAGAATCTATATGCACGTTTAGTGTGTTGTAAATTGTAATAGACTATATTAGACAATACAACACACGAAATTTTAGTTTCTTTTCCTTTTTTAATGTTGTCCGATGCTAACTAATCTACCTTATGCAACCTTCCCAGATATATACCGAAGGGCAAACATATATAAACCAGAAAACCAATGGAGAAAAATATCTATTACAATCAAAATAGTTTAATTACCTTGAATGTCATCATATTAAATAGGGAAATTTTTCCTCCTGATGCTGACATAACGTAAGAGTCATTCTTTGAGAGTGCAAAGCATGGAACAGCTTCCTCAAGGTTCGTCTCCGTTATTTCATTGGTCATTAGTATACCACTAGAGGGTTGCCATAGTTGAGGGGACACAGCAGTGGTTGCCTACATAAGCAAAGAAATAAATAGGCTTGTTTGGTTAAGATTAAAAGTTCACTTAGAAGTAAATAGGTTAGTTTTATAAATAATATTTTTGGGTCGAAGATGTCAATGAGTTACTTATTTTGGACAATAAATAAAAGTTACTTTCAAAAACAACTTTTTTTTACTTAAAAGTAAGAAAAGAGTTGAGTATCCAAACATGTTTTGAAACAAAAGTAACTTTTTCCTCTTCTTAAGATTAGGGAATCGTGCTCTAAATATGGAAAGGGAAGATCAAGGAGAAATCCTTTGAAATTGAGACGTCCAAGATAAGTTTCTAACCTTTCCAGTAACATTTCTCTCATTCCTTTGCCATTTCCAGAGTTTGTGGACAGCATTATATGCTAAAGCTAATATGGCACCTCCAGAATTTGTGTAAATCAGCCTCATAATCTAAAATGAAAACAGAAACAATCAAGGTGAGGAAGTGCACATTATTATGGATTAAACCTCGAAGTTTTTTCCATAGACATGATTGCACACATATACAGGTAACACTCGTCTATCTACAGACGAGCATCCACAAGAAAACTAGTATTCGTGAATAGCCTTGGTCATAATCACGACCGTAGGGAAATTTTCTCCGCTAATGGAAGAAAAAGAGAATATATACGTCCGTGTGTCTCTAAGTCTTCAATCTCCATCTCAAACGAAACTCTCCTGCTCTACTCATTCTCTCAATCCTAAAACCATAACTACCGCAACCCAGATCATCATCTTCGCCCATCAAAACTCCATCAGGAACAAAGGGGTTCAAATGTCAGTGATCCATTCTCATATATCCTTTAGTCGAATCCCACCGCAGTGAAGCAATATACTAATTTTAGAATACCACCACCATGATTTATATGATATGATTTTAGAAATAGTTTGAAGTTTAATTCATAAAAGATAGAAAAAAAAAATAGAAAAAAGAAAGAAAGAAAGAAAATGTTGCCATTTTCTTAGAGTGTCAGATACATTTATAAAATCAAATACAGTAGGAAGTAGTTAGTGCCGGCTATTGGCTAACCACTTATAACTTCGCTTTTTTGAAGAATAAGAAACAAGCTTTTATCACTTCAAACAAAAAATCTTCAATATCCTGTAACTAATACATTTTTCATAGAACGTTACAAAATTGAAGAATAAAATAACTTTGGATATTATAACTAGATGATCAGGCCACATGAAGAGCTCTTGGCCAAACATAATATTCCACGGTTCCACTAGTTAGTTATCCATGTTAGTTTCATAATTTCTAGGAAGAATTTTATATTGATCCAATTAATGAGGAGAAATAACCAGGACAACATTTGAGATCAGGGAAAATCACTTTAAATACTGTAAAGCCCGCCTCCAAAGTTGTAGTTCTTGGTTCCTATTTAAATTAACTTCTCACTCTAGCAGCGGATTTGAAAAAGGTCGTTGGAAAGCTCCTGGCCAATCAGAAAGCAGTCCACTGTGTGAGTTGTCAAAGGTAGTTTCAATTTCTTTAAAGAAATTCAAGTAGATGGAATTACTATTGTTATAATATAGGATGGCCATAAAATTTATGGGATGACTTTAAAGATTCGTCCACGCTACATGTTCTCCAGATCATATTCCAAAACACCAGGTTCCTATATAAACTACTGGAAAAGCTCATCTCATCCTGCCAAGGTTATCCAAGCATGTTCACTTCTTTCTATAGATTCTACTACGTACAAATGTATACTGCTAATTCAGATAATCTCTTCAAAGAATCTCAACTTACAGCGAATGACCACTCCCAAAGCACATGGTAAATCTTCTCCCCACCAGACAAATGACTTGAGAATACAAGATAGATCCCTAAATCAACTAAATTAGCGAGGCGATGGTGGAAGGACAGACTGCAAATGAACAGAGATTTGACAATGTGGATAAACACACAAATAAGAAAATAGGTAACATGGTGAGATTGAGCCGGGCTGGTTTTTGGGAAAATTCATACCCTCGCTGACAGTAAACTATCAGGAAGCCTCAAGGAACGAAGCTGAGATGATTCCTCAATTTCAGTCAGCTTCCAAATCCTAGATTTTTCCAGCTCCTCAGAAATTCTAGGTTTTACATCTGGCAAACTTCTATCACCATTCTGCAAGAGATTCATTAAGTTAGTCGCCAAACAAAATAACTGTTGGGAATATGACCAGTACAAAATTCAAAATGCATAACAACGTGCAACTATTACTAATCTACAATAACTCAGTTTTACTTATAAAACTCAAGTAGCTATCAGTGCTCACCAGAGCAACCATTTCTCCTCCAATGCTCATCCCGGCAGCTGAACTTGAAGCACCAAATGCATTGATCATAGGCACCTGCTTAACAAATGATGAACATAAAGAACATTCTATATCAAAATCGTCTTAGACATACCTAGATTACTATACCTTCGCAACAGATCCAGATGCACGATTTTCGATAGAGCGCATCAGCCGAACACCTTCGGCATTTGCAAGTATTTTAACACCATTGTCACTAGTTGATACAGCCAATAGCAACCCTTCCTTATTAAACCGAATGCAAGGTGAAGCCTGAAAAATTATTAAGAAAAATGCCAATTTATTCAGATCGTCTCTCTCAATAATAGCCAGTCAATCTAAACAAGATCCAATTTTCGCAGTTACCGGTATACCACCCTCTGCATCACTAACAGTCAAGGGGTTTACATTATCCATATCCCAATATTTTATTACAAAATCATCACCAGCGACCAGGAACCGATTCTTTGTTGTATCGAATTGAACCACTCCTACAGAACGTTTCCCAAGACCAAGGTATGTCCGCTTGACAGCCCCTTCACTCTCATTCCACTCCACAATGTGTGATTCGCCATCTTTACTAGTACCACAAGAAAAAAGCCTGCCGTTTATCCAAGAAAATGAGAAATGTAAACCCAACTGCGCAATTGAGTAAACCTACACACAAGGCGAAACAGCAAAGACTATATTTTACCTTGTCCCATCAGCACTATAGGCCATGGTAGTACAAGAGTGGCCTGGAGCATCATAATCAACCCTTGAGCCCATATTATCATATAACCATGCCTTAATCTTCCCGTCAACAGCAGTTGAAAAGATGAACTGCAACAAAAGAAATAATCAGTTGGAAGAAAAAGATATAGGGCAAGCACCATAAAGGAATGACTTGGACCCTTTTTGAAAACCCATAGACGAACAGAGGGAGAACATTTTTTATGTTTCTTTTTTTTTCTATTTGAGATTATTCAACGGTTTAGAGTAATACTTCCCTCCGTCACATAAAGATAGACTTATTTTCTTTATTCATATGTCTCAAATTATAGTCCACTTTCCTTGTTGATAGTATAGTTAATTTTTTAGTTTTCTAATACGCCCATATTTAATGTGTCTTATTATATATGAACTACAATTATATTATTGTAGGAATATATTAGGAAAAACACAAGTAACTGTGTGAAAATATAAGCAAGCCTGAGTGAGTATCATAAACGTTGAATCTCGTCAATCACAATATCCCTAAAACGTTGAATCTCGTCAATCGGGATATCTCTAAAACATCGTACGTTTGCAAATAGGTAACCATCACGGTTGGCAGAAAGAGAGGCTTACAAAAGTAAACCCATTACATGTAAACAATTGGCTTTACCCAGAGTTAAAAGAAAAATAGAAAATTCCACACTCCCCCACCCAAACCAAAAAAAACAAAACATAGCTTTGACAAATTCAACACTTGAAACTATGGTCAAACAAAGTCCACATAACATGGATGCTAAATCCATTCTGCCATCATCTTTCTTAATTCTGGCAAATCAACCGTTCATAATTCTTAGTAAGCCTGTGGGAATAAGTACCTGAATGTTTTCCTTATGATGTGGGCATACAGAATAAACAGGTGCTTCATGACCCTCAAAAGTGTACTGCTTAGCACCAGTGGCTGCATCCCACACCTGCATGGATAAACATTGTAAAGTGCTGTGCACGCCTCATATTCTCGTCCTAATATGATATATTGAAGAATACAAACCTTAATTGCCTTATCCTCTCCACAAGTTATGATGCACAACTGCTTGTTAGGATTAGAGAAAGCAAGATCGCTGACATTACCACCATGGGCGTCAATCTGAAACAATTACTCAAGCAAATTCAATCATCATGTTGGTATCCCCATTCATATTAACAGAGAAGGACAGATAGCTGAAAATGTGAAACAAATTAATAATACAAAAACAGATTCCTGAAATTCCAATACAAACCTCAAGGTGATTCCTTAAATCATCACCGCCGTGATAAGCATATATGTGAACAATGTGCTTCGAATATGCAACACCTGGATCAGAGTAAATATAATTATAACTGATAGCCAAGACTCGTATGCCATCTGATCCTTTTAATTGTCTGGCCATCTTTTACAAAGGAAAAGATCGCAAGGTGTACACAGAATGTTAATATCAATAAAATTGTTAAATAAATGATGCTCCTAGATAAGGACCTAGGATTTGGGAAAGAAATATGGATTTAGGATATCACTGCATCTAGAACTCAGGTTGGTGATGTACTTGTTATGATAAAAGAATGTCCAATTTGTCCAAATCCAAAGTTCAGCTTGTGATCGAAGCTTTCCATTTACTTAAAAAGTTAAATCTAATTGAGGAAAAATCTAAATAATTATTACAATCTGCCTTTATCTTTTAAAAAGGATAAGAAACGAATATAGCATTGATTGATATTAACTATTTTTCTCATATCCAACACATTCAGATTCTGAAATTACAAATCCAGAGTTCAAATCCAGTTTCAGAAACTAATCCCCCAATAAATGATTCCTATCCATTATACAATTGTCCTTCTGTCAAGGAAGGGTTATATTTGTCTTCTTTACTGATGAAAATGTAATTAACGCAGAGGTATGACTTAATGACTACGGTCTGACTATTTAAGTTCATATGGTTAAGGCTTTTTCTCTGTTTTCAATTTTTTTGCAGGCTGGGGTTGAGGTTCGAGGTTTAAGATGAATAAGCATAAAATACCTAGCAGTACATACCAAAAAGGGTTCCATCAGGGCTCCACATTACACGGTTAACTGATGCAGTATATTCATTAGCCAAAGAAGCCTACATGTTAAAGGCAGAAAATTGATCCCATCAACAGTCAAAGTGGAGCGAAGAGGAAGCAACTAAAGACTTTATGAACAATACCTGCAGAGTCATTGTGCATGCTCCAAGATCCCAAACCTTAAAATTTCTAAAAGCAAGCCTCTCCCTGCTAGCCACTTCCCATACAGCAATGTCGCCGATGTTTGTACCCACTATAATGATAGGAAGACATAAATAATTTTATATGCACAATGTACATATATTTCCTTCCACAAATGGAATATCATCTATTAATATGAATAACAGATCCAAACACACATGGATGGATATACTTTCCAAACTCACAAAACCTTTTTTCCGGGCCCCTTAAATAAAGTAGATACAGCAATAAGTAACAGAAGAAAGTAATTCCTTCAGCCTTCTTCCAATTGGTCAGAGTGAACTAAAAGAGCAACAATTCTTTGGACAGTAGGAGCTAACCAAGAAGCAGAGTTTGATGTGCTGGGTGGAAATCCATGCTCTTCACAGAAGAACCCTGATTCAAATGTGCCATGACATTCTTGGGTAAGTCATCAGCAGAATATGAGGAACGGGAATGACTTTGTCCAGGATATGTGACAGGCAATATGTTCACAGGGAGATTGTTAACCTGTACATGAATTGTCCATAAAACCAGGAATTAAAATATAGGTGCCCACAAAATGGAAAAGGAATCTGAAATCTAAAACTGAATGGAGCTACAAGTACTTAGGAGTTAATACTTGAACGACCATTGCAATCCCAAAAAACACCAACCAATTTATAATGTAACAATAGACGAACCCAATTACAACAATATACAGCATGTTATTATAGACATCCAAAGAAGTGGCAAGACCCAAAAAGGAACAGGATTTAATGCATATGTTATACCTCCTCTGATACCCCAAAAGGTCTTGATCTCTTCATCACATGTTCAGAATCAGCAGTTTGATAGTCCAGTGCTGGATTATTATTAGTAGGAGTCCTAGGACGCTTTAGCATAGATGCTATCATGCCATATAAGATACAAAAAGAACAAAGAGAATTAGCTAAAAGAAGTTTGGTTAAATGAGAGAGAAAAACGTATTTTGCTGGTTACACGAGAAATAAGTACAATTTGTCTTACAGCTCACCATAACTCCATAAGAATCTGACTACAAATTCTTTTGCAACTCATAATAATTGAACCTCGAAAGAATGTAGAGAACATAAATAATCATGTACATGATTCAACATATTACCAGAATTACTGGGAGGAATTAAGCCCATAGGCCCAACAGAAACAGCTTGGTGAGGCACAGAGGATGGATTGGCCATCCAGCCTCCAAGTGATGCTGTCAGAGGCACTGGGGCGTGCTGGAATGGCTGTTAATAGGAAGCAAAATATTCAAACAATCAATAGATGTTATCCACTGACAAAAAACAAAGGAGAGATGATTCCACACAAACTTACACCAGGACCACCAATTGGTAGGAACCCCCCCACTTTAGGCATGGAACCCATCAGCTGATTAGTGACCGGGGATGGTGCCCGGGCACCATTTGGTTGCCCACAAGTATGGTCGACAAATAGGGTCTTTATATCGGGATTAGGCTTTGGATTCTTACAGAGCTGGTGCTGCCAATTCAAACTGCAACTCAACGAGCAAAAATTTCATTCACATAATAATCAAATCACAGAAGAAGAGCTGCATTACTTGTCTTTTGCTGCTCAAATTACCTCTGGTTTATCAGAGTCCGCAGTCTTGAGTTCTTTAAGTTAGGAAACTGAAGCTTATCACGAAAGAGTGGATTTGCCTCAATCAGCTTTTTTAGCTCAACAAGCATTGTACCCCTAGCTGACTTGGTATCGCCATACTTAGAAAGCTGTTCGTTCTCCCTGGTTTTAGAAATTTTCCAGCAAAATGCCAGTGACATTAGCAGGAACATAGAGAAACAATAGAGTACTAAGAACCAGTAAAGTTCACAAATTGGAGCCAGATGCAGAGAACAATCTTTGCCACTGGGTCATGAATTTTTCACACAGTTATGTCCTATCACCTTAAACATGAGCCTAGTCACCGTAGGGAGGTTTTCTCCACCAAGGGCAAAAAAAAAAGTAGTATATATATCACTACGTCTTCATCCTCTCAAACCAAAACCCATATCTCTCTTTCTCTCTCTCTCAATTTCTCCATATTCTTCAAAATTAAACCCCCCTCAAACAAAATTCTCTCCCTCTCAATAATCAACAAATTCTTCTCAACCACTAGATCCATTAAAATCCTCTACTACTACGATCGGATCCCACCGCAAAGAAAAGTAGTATACTAGTGTAATCTCATTTTGTTCTAAACAAATGTTGAAAAACTCAAATCCTCTATTACTGACAAGTAGATAACGTGAAATTATGGATAAGTCAAATTACACGTGAAACTTAACTTCAATAACTAAGGGTCTTGGAAGTTTTGAATGAGCTAGTGTGATAAAAAAGCAGCATACAGAAAAGGCTAGCAACATTTGGCAATTGTAATTTTATAATTCCATCTGTCCTTATCTTCACTTTAATATTCATTTAGTGACAACAAATTGCTACCTTTTCTTGTTCCAGTGTTCTCCAAAGATTTAATTACTATATAAAACTAGGAAAACAAGAAAATCAAATGCAATTATTTCAAAACCATACACGAAAAAGTGAAGCAGATGTCAACAAGCAATATGAGCAGATGATGTGGATACACAAGCCAGTTTTTCTCCAATTAATTCTATAATCTATACTCCATAAATGCTTCCATGTCCTGTAATTATCTCTGGAACTAACCGATTGACCTAAATTTCCCGCTCCATCCCACGAAAATGCCATTACCAAACAATTTCTGCTCCATGTTCAGTGTAAAATTAACAATGTGCAACCTGAATCTATATTCTGAATTTCTGACAACAATTTTTCTCTCTGTTGGTAATAATTTTTAAGAAATCCTCTCTCTACGCACTCAATAAAAAAAATAGATAGAACTCAATCAATCACAATATAAACTTCAACGGATTACAATCATACTTCCGATCAATGCACATTACCTAAAATTCTGCAAGGTCAGGAGCATAGTTATTTCCTTAAAAAGGTCGTCATTAAAAGTCGAAAACACTTTCAAATCATTTGTAAGTATCTCCACGGCCTTTGCATTATCACGCCTACAAGAGACGGAAAAGAATTAAAAGAGACTCAAAATTACAAAACAAGAAAACCATGAAGTACCAACTAGCATCATCATTATTTTCTTAAATTACTGAAATTAATGAAAAATAAATAAAGCTTTACTTGTCAAGAGCTTCAAGATACTTCTGCTTTCGGATCTCGAAGAAAATTTTCATGGAGTAACGGTTATCATCAACCTTTGTAAACCCTGATAAATATTTTTCCACGTCCTCCCATTCACCATTGGTCACGGCATCCTCAAAGTACCTCATGTTGAAGAAAAACCCAGATTCCTTCTCCAACCTCCATTAATTTTCCAAACCCCAAAAAAATCAACAACAAAAATACTAAAAATATTACAAACCCATAAAAAATTATAATAGAAAAATAAAGGGCTTACTTGTGGACTGTTTCTTTGAATTTCTCTTCATCCAAAAACTGAAGAATTAAGAAAGCCAGCTCTCTGCTTAAAGAAGACATCTTTTTGAATGATGAAACAATCCCAAGGCCCCAAATTCCTCAGATCCAGTAAAATCCCAGTGTCCCACCACTTCAACATCGAAGAAAAACACATCAAATTCATAAACCCATTACATATCACACCCAAAAAGTTAAACCCAACATTATAACAACACACACAACACAATTAATTACCAGTACGTCTATATATACACAGACAAAAATACATACATACTAGAATTATACCTAGAAATTTGGTGATTGAAAAGAAAGTACAGATCGGAAAAGTTTTAAGTTTTCGGGGAATTGTTCTCTCTCTCTCTCTATATATATATATAAAAAAGTTGTTTGAGTGTGAAGAGAGATACGAAAAACAGTGTGTGAGAGAGAAAGTGGGTGATTGTGTGAGTTTCAAAGCAGGGAAATGAGCAGAGGAAATGTAATGATGATGACGCGCTTCGAAGAGCGTGAACAAACAATGTACGTTAAAGATGCTTTCGGACGGCACGTGTCCGAGTTACACGCGCCATTTAGTACGTGGGATTCAGGTGTCGTGCCACGTTTCGGACGCAAGTGATAAAAAGAAGCATTGATAAGTACTATATCGTATCGATAAGTTATTCTAAAGATAAGTAACAATTGATAAGTTGTAATGATTATCACAAGCAAATTATTCGTTGTTTTGCTAATTTTTAGTCGTTATCCTTTACCAAAAAGTGACGTCACCAACCCACGACTTTATAGGACGAGGAAAGGTATCTGGTACTCCTAACCAGGACCATCGCAGATCAACTCTACTTTTTTTTTTTTTTTTCTTTTTCTTTTTTCTTTTTCATTTTTTAACCTTTTGAAGAAGCCAATTTCCTTTATTTTTAAGGAATAAAAAACATATGCTAAAATCAACGGGATCAAAAATTAGAAATTTTGAAAAGTTCCTAAAATAAAATAGTGGATTGGAAATGGGCTAATTTTGATTAAAATATTGTAATAAATTTGCCACTTTATTTTATATTAAAATTCCATAATTATTTTTCAACATTTTAAATTTTAAATATAACAAATATAACACATATAACATATATTTTTTATAAGAAATATAACAAATGTAACAACAAGTGTTACAAAAGTAAAAATAGTATTTTTAGAATGAAAAAAGTTAGATAGTATTTTTAAATTATTTTATATTTTTTGGTGTATGGTGAAACTATTCCTAAAATATTGGTAAATATGTCATTTTTAAATGTAAAATGTCAAATATATCATTTTACAAAAATAACCAAATTTTATGTATTTATAATTTCACGGTAGTTGACACTAATACAATAGCTTATAAGTGAAGCTATTAAAGTAGATCTTGTAATTACCTACTATATTATGCAATTACACATAAGATAATGCAAAATAAATCGACTATTACTTTTGACAAAAAAAAAATTTTAATCGATAAATCAGTCCAAAATTCAACAGTTGAAAAAAAATTAAATCGACAATTCAGTCCAAAAATCATCAAAAAAAAAATTAGAGTAATGGGTCGTGAAAAATCGATGAAATCTAATATTCAATTGAATGAACATATGGAATAAACAATAAATGCACACATATTTAGCTCTCGTTTGTCTATGCTTCAATTATAATATAAATTGATCAAATATACTTTTTATTTATATATTTTATAGGAATTACAACTTACCACTCATTTATTATACACACATTTATATAGAATCCACAATTTATAAGTACTTAGAATATAATTTCAATACCACCAAACGTGTCTTTAGAGTAAAATATAAAATTTATTTGGTCCAAAATTCAACATAATGGCGATGAAAAATAGTCGTTTGAGTGCTTGAGTGGGGAGGCATTACAGTGATGGCGTCGCAATGGAAGTTAAGGCAGTGGCAGATGATAGATCTTTGTAATATGTTTGATTTATGTCGCAATAATGATAGAAGGTTGAAAAAATAGGCAAATAATGTGAGAGGTGTGAAATGGTAAAGTTTGAGAGAAAAAATTGTAATAATCACACCCAATGGAGTTACATCTCGCCTTTCCGTGCCAATCATAATCATAAAATGAGTACGCTAAATGGTGTTCCATTTGGGCATGTCATTCTCATCGTAAAAATAAATGGGCAGGCTAGTAGTGCTCTATCGAGTCATAATGTGCTCATAACTCTATAGAGCATACAACAAGTGGATCGTGTACACAAATGCATAAATGACGTGGACATGAATTCGTGACTATCTTATATTTAATATATATTGATGATTGTAATCATAAAGACAATTGGTCGTTATATATATGAACCATTCATTTTTGTATGAGACTTGTTTGTGTGGGGTGGATTACAATGCCATAATGTCGTATATAAACTATTTGAAAATCTATGTACAATACTATAATTATATTCATACGTCACATATTTATTGTACAATATCGTATTTCAAATGATGGAATGACATAACGTATTCATATAAGCATACTTGACATTTTCATATTGTGGACTCTAGTTTACTATAATCATTAGCCATATAAAATGTATAAATCAAATAAACATTGCAGAGGTGTTGACACTTGCGAATGAAGATGTCGACAATTTGGCTGCAGAGATTTATTTTGGAGGAAAAATGGTGCGAATATCAACACTATTGCAACCGCCATTAAAAATTCTGAAGTATTGTCTTTCATTTTGATGGGTTTGATTCTTTTAAACTTTACAAATCTTCAAAGGATAATAAAAGAAGAGAACTTATCAAAAACAGTCTTTGAAATAAGATTATTACCTTCCAAATATGTGAATTCCAAGATCGCTATTATTCTTCTTCATTTTATTATCTTCTTCACTCTACTATGCGCACGTATGTTATATATGTATTGTTTTTTTAGAAAAGTAGAAATAAGTTTTCGTCAACCTCTTCTTTATACCGGATCAAACCCAATAACTACTCTCTCTTTATTTCATGCTTCTCTCCATGTCTTTCCTCTCTATCTCTTGCCACTTTCTCTCCTTCTCCTTCTCCTTCTTCTTCTTCTTCTTCTTCTTTTATTATATAGAAAATAATACAATACATCACTTTTAAACCATTGATTTTGCAAGAAAAAACGGAGAAGCTAGTATTACGAGACCGTCACAATGCAATGAAAGTCTAGTTTTTTATCAAATACTCAAAAATGTAGGATACTTGTATGTATAAGTGGTTTTGTCCTTTACAATGTTATGTATTTTTCGTGATGTTCATGCACAAAATACTAATAGACCTACAAGTCTTGTATTGAAATAAAATGTGAGATTCCTTCTAACTTCTTGAAAGAATACAAAAAATATTTCAAAGTACTCAATTAATCATCGGATGTTCTTAATGAAATAATGGTATAGAATATATATAGACTTACGTTTAATATTATAATGTTGTATGGATACTAAACATATCCCTATTGAGTATTGAAAAATACTGACTCCTTTATTATAAACTTACAAGTTAGTTCGGATAGTAGAGATGCATAACTAAATGGTGGAATAGGCTTGCCAATATACCTTGCAATACAAAAATCAGTTAAAATATGTTTATTAATGTTTTCAATATTTCTTTAGAATTTGTGAGAATAAGTATTTTCTCGTTATTTTTGTGGTTGTATAAAGACTAAATTATTGTAAGTGTGATAAATTATTTTCAGACAATATTTGAGGATTTGGGTGAGTGTGAAATTCTACGTGATTGTAATAATTTTTGTCTTTCACAATTTATAATTTTTCTCCATTTATTTTATTTTTCTATTTGTTCGTATTGTTTTTAACTTGGGAACTTAAACGGCGAATTAAGGAATTGGCTCAATTCAGTGCCCAATGTTTTTTCCATTTACACTTGTGTTCAATGGTTTGCTACTAATTTTCATTTTCCTTGAGCTTAAGAAATTACATATAGCAAGATCAAAGTAACTAATGGGGATGTTGAGTTTTATTTCTTAGTTTGAATTCTTTGCTTCGTCAAATTAAAAATAGACGTTGTGGTTTCTTTGATTTTGTTCTTTCCCTCTTGAAATAATACGGTGGAGGATGGTTAGAGGTGTTTCGACGATCGCGTTCTTTGGTTGCTCGATACGAAAAGGAGGCGGGGAACTCTCCCGGTTTATCCTCCCGTGAAAGTTAGATTTTGAGGAAAAGAATGGACGGAATAGAGTGGAATACGATAATAGCAAAATGTGTGATTTTTTGTGTTCTTTTACGATTTACCTTCCGAGGTATTTATAGGTGGGCGCTTTCCTCCGCGCGCAGACGGTTTTCTCCAGATCGCTTTCGGCGATTGTTGTTGTCCACGTTCGGACGGTTACCATCACGTGGCGGCGGTTCCGATAATCGCTAATTGGCTTCGGGGCGTGGGGGCGGTTAGTTTATCATTCACATAACCGTTATTTAATATCGTGAATCATCCATTGATGTTGTCAATCGACCGCCCCTCTCGGTGGTTGGCGGTCCACTAGTTCGATGCCATAATCGATCATCGCTATTTGTTATAACATCGATCGACCGCCCGCCGCCTAAGGTAGGCGCTGCGCCGCCTAAGGTAGTCAACTTGAGCGCCACTCACATAGAGAGCGTATTGAGTGCGGCACCATTTGAGTCTAGTCTATTTCTAGTATAGCATCATTAGCCCCTCTACCTCTTAAAGATTTTTGTCATTAAGAGGTAGCGAGATTTTCTTCCATTCTTCGAAAGAATCTGAATACTCGTTTTCTTCTTTTTTTTTTTTTTTTTTTTTCAGTTGTTTTAACGAGTTTTGATCGCATTTGGAATCGAGTTCACGTATTGGATTTCAAAAATTTTGGAGGTAAAATCCTCCAAAACCACCTCTATATAAAGAGGTGTAAAAAGCCATTCATTTCATTTTCCTCTTTTCCCATGTCATAGGTCTCTCACTTTCCTTGAGCAAATCGAAGGTAATCCTCCCTAATCTTTCTTTTTAGAGAATGCCTAGAGTTATAAGTTCATCTACTAGTCAAGAAAATTCCTCACCTTCTTCAAATTTTTACTTTGAATCGAGTGGAGGTGTCGACCGCCCATTTGGGGTGGTCGGCCGCCTTATGGAGGCGGTCGGCGCCCGTGGGAGGCGGTCGGTTGATCGCTCCCTCGGGAGCGATCGACCGCGCGCTGGGAGGCGGTCGATTGCTCGCTGAGGAAGCGATCGGTCATTGCTCCCTTCGGGAGCGATCGGCCGCCGGTCGATCGCCTTGAGGGCGGTCGGTCAGCTCGCTCCCTCGGGAGCGATCGACCGCTTTCGGTGGGAGGCGGTCGGCCGCTCGCCTGGGAAGCGATCGGTCGGCTGCTCCCTTGGGAGCGATCGACCGCTTCGGTCGATCACCGCCTAAGGAGCGATCGGTCGATCGCTCCTGGGAGCGATCGACCGCCCACTGAGGCGGTCGGCGCCTCAGGAGCGGTCGGTCGATCGCTCCTTGAAGCGATCGACCGCCCTCCGAGGAGCGATCGGTCATTGCTCCTTTTGAGTGGTCGACGGTAACCCTTTGGCCGATTGTCATACTTGTGATAATATTGAAATTGAGAGAAGTCCGGTGGGTAACATAGTTGCACTTGAGATTCCCAAAGCATCTAGTCTTTATAGTTCACAAAAAATTGAATAGGATGCTTGGGAAATTTTTTCTTTATGATGATTATGTGTATAGAGCTCCCTCACCCACCGAGCAACTTCGGTGGGACCTTCGTGAGATTGCCATATATAAGGATAGTATGGACGGGGTTTAAGGTTTCCACTTCACCACTCTTTATCTCCATTTTTAACGAGTTTCATTTTACTCCTAGTCAAATGAACCCAAATGCTTGGAGGCTTGCTTTATACTTTCTATACATGTGTTTGTCTAAACATATTGAGCCTAGCGTAGACTTATTTAGGCGTGTTTTCGAATTGCATCATCTGCCCCAATGTAACGCTTATGTCTACCTTACCTCAAAAATCAATATGCAAGTACCTCACTATAGAAATTCCAATTGTGGGTGGAAGTCTCGATTTTCTTTGTTCGACCCTCAAAGGCCGCTTTCCTTTTAGTACCAAATGGAGACATCCCCAAGTCCGCCTGTTCAACAGCCCCTTTGAGGTGACCCCTCTTGTGGAAAGCCAAGTTAAAAAATTGGAGTGTCTAGATCCTCCTGCTTCTAGGCTGAGCGATGTATTAACGGAGGATAATATGTTATCTGTGGGGCTCTTCAAGCCTACTGGTAGGTTTTGTGTTTATAACCTGCCTTGTTGAATTTGTAGTAATATATATATATTTATTGTTATTTTTTTTCTTTTTATATGATGATTCTGATGAGTTTTGTTTCTCATACAGGAATGAGGTTCAATCTGGCAGGCGTGCTTGGATCCGTACCTCTTGCTACCGACGACGAGGGGCTTCTTCTCTGGACGAGCCAAGAGGAGGAAAAGCGCAACCAAAGGCAAAAGAGTGGCGGGCGATAAAAATGCTTGGTGTCTGGCAAGTGAGCTATGGAGGATGACCACATTGATCGACTACGGTCTTTGACCCGATATCTGGCCGACGATGACCACTCTGCTGGGAATTCTCCCATCCCCGACTTGCGTTTTCACTTTGCTCATGCTAGGGAGATATGGAGGTCATGCTGAAGTGTGTTATATCGCACATGTCGGAGGGTTTATCGAGAAGAAAAATTGAGGATATTGAAAAGGTTTTGGCCGTCTACACAGAAAGGTTAGTTACTTACACGCCCACCTTTTCTTTTCTTTTTAGTTAGCGGTTCGACTAATCATGCATACTTTGATTTATGCACGCCGGTTTTGACCCTCGAGGATTCTCTTGTTAAAGCACACAGCGTATGGTCACTTGACTTGGAAGTTGTCGATGATGAGAAATCTAAGGAAATTCATCATTTGAAAAGAAGAACTCTACTACGAGAAAGTCTTGTGAGGCTTGAGGCTCGAGTCGAGCGAGAAGAGGAGATTGATAACCTTGATGCGCCGCTTGCTCGCGCTCGGCATGATGATGTTGTGGAGAGTTATAAGGCTTCTTGAGAATACCGGCAGAAGACATACGACACGGAGTGAGTCATGAGCGCTTCCATTTTATTGACCAAAGAGTGGATATCAACCGAGCACCCAGGCGTTAACCCCCAGGGCTTTGACCGTTTCTTGGCTCGACGACGAGATTTGGAGCAAGCTGCTGAGCAGGGACAGGCCACTGAGCATGATGGGGTAGATGATCAGGCAGACGATCCTCTTCATGATGGAGATGGTGCTTCTCAGTTGGATTGATTTAGCATGTCGCTATTTTTGTTTTTAGTCTAGACAAACTTTCGGCTTTTTCGATCAGCATTTTGTCTCACTAGTCCGAGATGTGGGCTAGACTTATCTTTTATAACTTGACTTTGGCATTTTCCTTAGATTTTCACTTGTTTTCTGAGCGACCCCTAGCACTTGAGCGACTTTATTTTGTTTTTGTATGGTTGCGTTTAATGCGATTAAATCAACATTTTCTCTAACAACAATTTATCTTTTCACTTGATCGACCATGTGACACAATCGACTACCAACGTGCGAAATAGCATCGTGAAGCTTGTTTATCGCATAATTTTGGGCAATCCAAATCATGTAAAGCGATTTTAAGATTTAACCAAATTTTGGCTTAATCGCTTAGTGCTAAGCCTTTGGGGGCGTGGTTTGTAGACCATCTTGTGGTCACCGTCTAGCTATAAAGGCGATTTAGAGACTTAACCAAATTTTGGTTTTATTGCTCACCGTAAAGTGCTTATTGTATAGTAGACCACCGTGACTCACCGTCTAGTTGTAAAGCGATTTAGAGACTTAACCAAATTTTGGTTTTATTGCTCACCGCCAAAGAGACTTAACCAAATTTTGGTTTTATTGCTCACCGTCAAAGAGACTTAACCAAATTTTGGTTTTATTGCTCACCGCTAAGTCGCTTGTTGTATAGTAGACCACTTCGTGACTCTAGTCTATTTGTAAAGCGATTTAGAGACTTAACCAAATTTTGGTTTTATTGCTCACCGCCAAAGAGACTTAACCAAATTTTGGTTTTATTGCTCACCGTCAAAGAGACTTAACCAAATTTTGGTTTTATTGCTCACCGCCAAGTTCGCTTGTTTCGACGGCTCGTAGATCAAGATGATTTGTTCATACAAAGATTGTCCGGATGGTGGACTCGGTGAGGCGCATGGGACGCCCCGACTAGGGTGGCCCTTCCTTAGCACCCTCATCATCCGCGCCGTCTAGACTTTTCATTAAACATTTCTTAGGACCACAAAGCGTGTCCAAGAAAACGACATTACAAAAAGAAAATGAGCATAAGCGATTCTAGAAAATAGAAAGCACCGATATCCTTTAGGAGGACTAACAATCGGCGTTACATTGAGGAAAAACAACAAGAACTCTAAAATAACAAAGCTGAAGGAAAAATAGTAAAAGTCTTAACCAACTTCATCATGCGTTTTCTTTTCTATTGGTAGTATTTTTGAGATGCTCGGCGTTCCATGGTCTACTCATCGGCTTCCCTTTTAGATCTTTAAGACTGTAGGCTCCCTTTCCCGAGCTCGATCACTTCATATGGTCCTTCCCAATCCGCCCAAGCTTGGATGGTGGGCCGCCATTGCTGGCAAAGACTTCCGAGCACCAAATCGCCCAGTTGAAACGTCCTTGATTTTACTCGTCGGTTGAAATATTCTGCAGACTTTCCGCTTGTAAAGCGCCATTTTGATTGCCGATCTCTCTCGGACCCTTCGAGGAGGTCGAGCTCGAGAAGCAAGTCGCCTCTTGGGTCGTTGCTCGACATTCGACACCGCCGATCTGTTAAGGATTTCCACAGTACCACTGCTTCCATCCCAAAAGACATTTTGAAAGGTGTCTCTCTGTTGGCTCTCTAGGGTTGTATGGTATGCCCATGTCGTTGGGTAACTCGTCCGCCCATGATCCCTTTTCTTTATCTAGTCTTGTTTTGAGATCCCAAAGTATTGTCCGATTCATTACTTGACTGCCCATTTGATTGCGGGTGCGCCATCAAGTCAAACGGTGATTGATGTTATAACTTTCGCAAAAGCTTTGAAACTATGATTGTCAAATTATGCGCCATTGTCGGTCACGATCACCCTCGGTATCCCAAATCGCAAATTATACTTTTCCATACAAAACCTTGGATTTTAGTTTGTGGTTATCGTTGCCAAAGGCTCCGCTTCTACCCATTTGGTGAAGTAGTCAATGGAGACTAGCAAGAATTTCCTTTGACCCTGGCGATTGGAAAAGGTCCAAGGATATCCATTCCCCATTGGAAAAAGGACAAACTCGAAAATGGCTGCTTGCTGCTTTCGGCGGGTACATGAATTAAGTTTCCATAAGCGTTGACAAGCATCACATTTTTCACCAAGTCTCTAGCATCTTCTTTCATGGTAGGCCAATAATATCCTTGCCGCAATGCCTTGAACGCAAGAGTCGTGGCTCCTCGGTGATTCTGTAAATCCCAAAGCATGTATTTCAAACAACACTTCCTTGGCCGGTTGGCATAAGCATTTCAAATAAGGCATAGTAAAGCCCCGCTTATACAAGTTGTCAAGTCGATCATGGTGAACATGGGTGATCTAACCTTAATTCTCTTTGCTTCGATCGGGTTTTACGGCAATGCGTCTTTGACAAGATAATTCATTATCGGATCAACCCAACTTGTTTCAAATTCAATGTCGCAATTTCTATCATATTCATTATGCTCATTTGCTTCATTTGTTTATACGCTTGTTGTGCTAGGCGGGTTTCGTATTCCGATGCTAACTTTGATAGCGGCGATCTGCTCGTGAATTATCTTTTCTTGGGACTTTGGTTATTTTGAAGTTGGAGAATTTTCTTTGTAAATCTCTCACCTTCATTAAATCTGTGCGCCATTTTACTATCTTTTGCTTGAAATCACCCGGTTATTTGTCCAACCACTAGTCGTGAGTCACTACATATTTCAACAGATGACACCCCCGGTCGCGGCAGATTTAATCACGTGATTCTTCGCTTCATACTCGGCGTCATTGTTTGTGGGTCGAGAACTCAAAGCGGAGAGAGTATTCTAGTTCTTCAGACTCTGGCCCTATCATGATGATCCCCGCTCCAGATCCTTCACTATGTGATGAACCATCCACAAAAATTTTTCCGGTCTGGCGTCGTCTGCCGTCGGTATGCTAGGCGGCATGGTAAGCTCTGCGATGAAATGCGCCAATACTGCGCCTTTATTCGTCGTCCTTGGCTTAAACTCGATATCAAACTCGCTTAGCTCTATTGCCCATTTGAGCATCCTTCCGGCGTCTCGGGACGATGGAGGATCCGCTTGATAGGTTGATTAGTCATGACTTGCGGTATGAGATTGGAAGTATGGTCTCAACTTTCGGCGGCCACTATCGGAGCAAACACCAATTGTTCCGCTAGTCATAGCGGGTCTCTGCTCCTTTTAACACACGACTTACATAGTAAAGCGGTCTCTCGAATTTTGTAAATTCTCTTATCAACATCACTTGTTGACGGCCCGGGGTGATACTGCCAAGTATAAAGATAACACATCCCCGGGTTGAGGTCGAGTTAGGATTGGAGGCTCCTGTAGCGATTGTTTTAACAGTTCGAGCGACTCCTCGCATTCCCTAGTCCATTCAAAGTTGTTTGAACCCCCAATTGCCTTAAAAAAGTGATAGCATTTGTCAGCTGCTCTACTCATAAATCGATTTAGGGCGGCTACCCGTCCAGTTAACCTTTGTACCTCTTTTTTCGTAGTCGGGCTTTTCATCTCTAAGATTGCTCGAATCTTGTCTGGGTTGGCCTCGATTCCTCTCTGCGTGATCATGAATCCCGTGAATTTTCCACCACCGTCCAAATACACACTTCTCTGGGTTGAATTTTAACTTGTACGCTGGCGACGTCCAAACACTTCTTTGCAAGTCGGATACATGATCGCTTGTCTTAGCACTTTTGACTACCATATCATCAACATAGGCTTCAATTATGTTTCCTATCGACATTACCAAAAACTTTATTTACCATCATCGGTAAGTCGCCTCGCATTTTTAAACCGAATGGCATAGGCGTGTAGATGCGATGCGAAATCGATAATGAATGATGTTTTTTCTGATCCGATTCGCCATGGAGATTTGATGATATCCCGAGAATCGTCCAAGAAAGTGAGTCGCTCGTGGCGGATGTGGCATCTACCGGTGATCAATACGGGAAGTGGATAGGAATCTTTTGGACGAGCCTTGTTCAACCCGGTGTAGTCCCACACATGCGCCACTTTCCATTCGACTTTTTACCAAAGCGATATTTGCTAGCCACTCGAGTAATTGAACCTCTCGAATGAAGCCTGCGCTTTAGCAACTTTTCGACCTCTTCTTTTGCGGCGGCTGTCATGCATGCGAGCGAAGTTTCTTTTCTTTTGCTTAAGCGGTTTGGCTTTCGGCAAGGTACCCAATCGGTGTTGAGCGATCGACGGCGATCCTGGGAATATCACTAGGATTCGAGGAGAATACATCCATGTTGTCCAATGACACTTTATCAATCCGCCCCTTTGCTCGGTGGTAAATCGTCCCAATGTTAAACTCTTTTCCATCCGTCGCTTGGATTTTCTCGGTCATATCCAAAGTGGTTCAATCCTTCCTATTGGTTGCTCGAAGTCCAACATCAAAATCATCAAGTATTTCGATTTGAAAATTTTCAACATAGCACCTTCGGGAGGCGTTCGGTCTCCCCTTATACATCAATCCCTCTCTTGGTAGGAAATTTTAACACTGGTGATAAGTAGAAGCGACCGCTCGACAGCCAGCATTCAAGATAGGTCGTCCATATATTGCATTGTAAGACATGGAGGCTTTGACTACCAAGAAGCTTGCCATAATAACCACGCTTGTCGGATAAGTCCCTAATGTCACTGGTAACTCTACGGTTCCTTCTGGGACTACAGTAGCTCCTCCAAAACCCACCAAGGGTGTATTTCTTGATTTTCGATTGACTTGGGAGATTTTAAGCCCAAAAGGCATCCCAACCGAGGACATCTCACGCACTACCGCCGTCAACCAATACCCCCGGCGACGAAATCGCAATATCGCCTACCACCACAAAGAGCATCATCGTGGGGCATTGCCGCCTACCGTGTCCTCCTTGCCAAAAATGATGTCTTGATCGAACCTTTCTTTCCTCTCAGTATCGAGCGGACTCTCAATTCGAACAGGCATAAATTTTTACGGCGAGTTGGAATCTCCTTTCTTCTTTGTTCGCCGATGATCATATTAATTACTCCCGCGCGAGGTGGGGATGTTCCTCTACCTTTTCTTTACCACGATCATTTCTCACATATTTTGATAAAGATCCTCTTTTTAACAACCGATTCGATCTCCTCTTTTAGTTGCATACAATCTTACGTGTCATGCCCGTGATCTTTTATGAAATTGACAATATTTTCTCTTATCTCTTTTCATGGCGGTAGCGGCCATTGGTTTAGGCCATTCGAGGTCTTTCATATTTCGTATTTCCATCAACACTTTTATCGTGGAGTGTTGGGGGTATAAATTCGGTATCCTCATACTTGGTCTAGTCGATCGGTCTCGATGTTGTCTTTACTTGTATGTACCACTCTTTGTTTTCCTTTATCGTCATCTTTCGGTCATCATGAGATTTCCGCTTGTGAGTATCTCGGCTCCCTTCCTTCCCATGAAGCTTTTGGTTACTACGTGCGCCTCTTACAGCGTCTACGTACTTATCTCCTTTTTTCAATGGTCATGCATTGACTACGGAGGATTTTTGAGAGAGACATTTTGAAGGCCCTTTAGGTGTACCATTCATGATAGCCGTGACAACAGCAGACATTTGGAGATCTTTGATGCCGAGAGTGGCTCTGCTGAACCTTGCCAAGTATTCCTGCAGTGTTTCATCCTTCTCTTGGAGTACTTGCATTAGGCCGATGGCGGTTTTTCTCTTTCTTTTGCTACTCAAGAAGTAAGCCACAAAGCTTCGAGAAAGTTCATCAAATGTTTTGATAGACCGCGGAGCGAGAGTGGCTACCCAGTCTCTAGCTTCTCTCCTCAACGTTGGCGGAAAGGACCGGCACATTACTGCGTCTGGCGCCGCATACAGCCTCATCAGGTCTACAAAAGTCCGCAAGTGATCTAAGGGGTCTGTTACTCCATCGTATGCTTCTATCATCGGTTGCTTAAAACCTTTTGGCAGGGGGACCGCCATAATTTCTGGTGCAAACGGGTCCTCTTCCAAAACCATCTGCCTACGTCGATCCTTTCTTTTTGACAAGGCATCGTCAATCTTTTGCGCCATCATCTCTTCCATTTTCTTTTCCAAACTTACCATTGGTCGTATCCCATGCGGATCTGCCTCTCCATAAACCGTCACCGGGGGTGTGACTGCTGGCCCCATTTGTGGTATGGCGTCAGGCGGAGAGAATCCTTGGCCCATCCCAGTTGGTTGAATACCTGGTGGTGCATTTTGATGCTCCACCAACTGCGGCGGCCCGTTGTGATTTTTCGACGATTTGGGAGCCATTTCGGCCTTTTGAGTTTGATTGTGCAAAAAGGCCATAAGAGTTTCTATCTTTGTTTCCAATGAGTTGAAGCTGCGTTTGAGTAACGCACGGGGCGGTGGCAGTTGGTCATCTCGAGCCACAGACTCCGATTCCGCCGTGGTTCTTGTCATTCGTGTTCCACTTCTAGTTTGTCTACCGTCATAGCTTTTATGTGGGTTCGATTCCCATGCACTACGCCAATGAAATAATACACGGTGGAGGATGGTTAGAGGTGTTTCGACGATCGCGTTCTTTGGTTGCTCCGATACCTGAAAAGGAGGCGGGGAACTCTCCCCCGGTTTATCCTCCGGCGTGAAAGTTAGATTTTGAGGGAAAAGAATGGACGGAATAGAGTGGAATACGATAATAGCAAAATGTGTGATTTTTTTGTATTCTTTTACGGTTACCTTCCCGAGGTATTTATAGGTGGGCGCTTTCCTCCACGCGCCGCACGGTTTTCTCCAGGCATTTCGGCAGTTGTTGTCCACGTTCGGACGGTTACCATCACGTGGCACGGCCCGATAATGCGCTAATTGGCTTCGGGACGTGGGGGCGGTTAGTTTATCATTCACATAACCGTTATTTAATATCAGCGAATCGTCCATTGATGTTGTCAACTGACTGCCCCTCTCAGTGGTTGGCGGTCCACTAGTTCGATGCCATAATCGATCGATCGCTATTTGTTATAACATCGATCGACCGCCCGCCGCCCAAGGTAGACTCGCACGCCAAGGTAGTCAACTTGACCACTCACATAGAGAGGCGTGAGTGCTGCACCATTTGAGTCTAGTCTATTTCTAGTATAGCATCACCTCTTAAAGAATATTCTTTACTTTTGTTAGTTTTCCATTTTAAAGAAATCTTGGTTTGATTGCCAATGGTAAGAAAATGGTGGATTGCAGAAATGAAGAAGACAACTTATTTTTATTTTATTTTTTTGATTTAATACTGTGTTGACATTATTTACCCTTACATATCTAAGCATGCACTGCACGTAACCATTTTAACAATTTTTAGACATAAATTGTCACCAAGGACAACCATGACTAAATAATAGAAGGTTGGAGACAAAAGTGCGATAAAAAAATTGGAGAAAAGTTGCTTAAGGGGTAAATGTTGGGGATGACGAGTGCAATTTAGCCTGATAAAAAGGTTTAAAAAAAAAAAAAGACATGACCAACTAAATTTAAAAGAGAGAGAGAGAGAGAGGCGCAAATGGTTTCTAACATCTGTTTTCAGTGTAGAAATTGTCCGTAACATTTATTTTTGGTACAAAAATTTCTAATTTATGTATTTTGGTGCACAATTAGCCATTGTTTGAATAAAAAGACATATACGCCATTTGTTTTAATTAGAGTAAATTGTAATTGGGATCTTAATCTTTACAAAATATGAAAATAGGTCCTGTACATTTTATTAAATAATATTTAATTTAGCATATTAAATATATCACTTAGTTGTACCAGTTAAATTTTTCATAAGAAAAAAATATAAATTTATTATGCTTAAAGTATATGTAATTGCTATGTGATGTGAAAAACTTGAATAAAAATTAAGTTAAATAAATAAATAAAATGTCACATACAATTTTATGACGTTGAATGAATCTTATTATAATTTTTTTAAATAACAATACTAAAAAAAATTAATTTACACATGATGTATTCTTTTTTTTTTAATGATAAATTATAATATTAAGAATACAATTGGAGCTCTGATATTTGTAGTTAATAAATGAATAACTCAATTAAATAAAAGTATTTAAGTATCAAGTTTGTGAAAAATGTATTTTTCTTTTTATGTTGTAATGATAAAATAAAATTTTAAATTTTAAATAATGTAATTACTTAATAATATAAAAATAATTTTATTTAACATGTTCGTTAATAATTATGAGTTAAATTTTAGTTATTTTATAATAATTCGTAAAATATACAAAATTATTTAGTATATTGTCAATTTTGTCAATAAAATGTTAATTCAAAAAAAAAATCTTTAGTTTTCTTTAGTTTTTTTATAAAAAAATAAAAGTATGAGACTTATTTGCACTTTTTGCAAAAATTAGAAACTCAATTGTACATTTCTCTTATTAAAATTAAAGACACATTGGTCTTTTTTATCAAATAAGGACCAATTGTGTACCAAAACATATAGGTCATGGACTTTTATGCTAAAAAACAAACGTTATGAATTATTTCCGCACGGAGAGCAAAGGTTAGGGACCATTTGCACCAATTTTTCAAAAAAAAAAAAAAACTAATATTTTATAAAAGTAAGTTTGGTTAGCATAAAAACTAACTTTAAAAAATGAAGTTTGATCAAATAATGTTAGGTAGCGTTGGAATTATTTTTAAGTGCTTATAAATAGTATATTCTATGTAATGTGTAGATAATAAGTATGTAATAAATTGTAAATTCTATAAAATGTGTGAATAAAAATTATGTTTGACCAACTTAAATCTGCTTATGTTTAAAAACAGCCAAAGAAGCTCGATTTTTTCTAAGGGGACACTATCAATTTAGATTTTAATGGATTTTTGAAATCTATATAATTCAAAGCATCCCCAACTCAAAATTTAATAGATTCTATTAAATTATAGGTGTCTTCCAACTTGGATTCTAGTATATTATTTAGAATTCTTGGTGTCCCCAACAACTCATGGATTTCTAAAGATTTCATCAATTGGAAGAATTTAATATATTTTAATTAATTTTAGCCTATAAATATAAATACCAAGATCTTTAGGAATTTCAGTTTGACCCCTTATATTTTCATAGACATGGGTGATTTTCGAGCCGATAAGTTGTTTTATATTTTATTTTTCAAAAATTCATATTCAATTTTGTGCACAACGACTGATCAAAGTAAAAAGACCATAAATGCATGTCTCAAACTCCATTAATATTAAATAGATTTATATTTATGATGTAACAATATTTTCTAAAATTAGAATTTATAACTTCAAGTATTTCAAGGTACAAACTATTTTCTCATTTTAATATAGGCAACATTTTCTTGTTTTCAACTTAACTAATCGAGTGTCTCTTTTATTTAAATCTTACAAATATTGTAGTTTGGACACCAAATTTTAAAAAAGTAATTATAAAATTATAAATTTTCTCTTTTACATATATAGGAACATAAACATGTTAAATCCACATTATAAAAATTATATTATATTTATATAATAAGTTAAGATGTATAAAAAATTTGTTTTAATATTTTAAAATTCATGAAATCCATGAGAATCCATACAAATCTATGATATAAAATTATGTTAAAATCTTAAAAATTATGTAGAATTATTTTTAAATATACGAAATCTATGAGAATTATAAATCCAAAAAAATCCATTAAAATTTGAGTCGATGACAACTTGTAAATTTCCTTCAAAGATAATGTAATAATTTTTAGTAGAATTTCAACATTGATTGAATTGATTAATTAGAAGAAAGAGGTCTATAATTGGTGGACTCGACACTAGCTATAGACGGGCTCGGGCTGGTTTGTTTACTGGAGTATGTTTGTGCGGTACTCATAAGAGCTTATAAGTAGATCAAATATTATTTTTATCAACACATTTCATAGATTCACAACTTTTATCTACACATTTCGTATGACTTATTAATTATAATCTACAAAAATATTTACCAAAAATATATAATGGGCCGTGCTACCCGCTGGGACACATTTTTCAATTTTTTTTAATTATAAGAAATCTTATTTTTTTTGAAAATAAAATAAAATAAAATTCTAAACGTATAGACTCTAGCCCGCATAGCTACATATAAACGCGAGCCATCGGACCTCTAGATGACCAACTCGCGGCCTGCTTTGTATGTGCCAGGCCACCAGTAAATTGACACTACTACTGGTTAAATTCTCAAATTTTGTAGTTCAATAATAAATAATAGGATAAATTCAAGGCCGATCACTGTTTTGGCACTTATAGGCTCTAAAGTTATATGGTCAAAACTTAATTTAATTAAAGTCACATTTTAGAGCTAAAATACCAATATACCCTTAATTGTAAAAAAATACTAATTTAATGATACTGTTTTGTTGTGATAATATTTTATTGTGATACTGTTTTGTATGATACTGTTTTATTGTGATACTATTTTGTATGATATTGTTTTATCTAGATAATATACATTGGTATATTTATACCATACTTTTATATTTGATATTGTTTTATTATGACAATGTTTAAACATATGATCTTATACTACTAATAAAGCATTTTAAGAATAGTATCATTGCTTCAACTATTAAAACATCTTGTACTTAGTTTTATATATGATAATGTTTTGTCTATGATACTGTTTTATATAGATAATGTGCTATGGTACACTTACACCATACTTTTATCTTTGATACTGTTTTGTCTATGATATTGTTTCAACATATGATACTGTTTTAATCTATGATACTGTTATTGAATGCAAACAGTATCAATAGTCTTATACTACTAATTGAGCATTTTAAGAACAATATAATTACTTCAACTAGTAAAACATATATGATACTATTTTAATTTATGATAATGTTATTGAATGCAAACAGTATCAATGGTCTTGTACTACTAATGAAGTATTTTAAGAACAATATAATTACTTCAACTAGTAAAATAGATCTATGATACTGTTTCATTTAGATAAAGTGATATAGTATACTTATACCATATTTTTATCTTTGATACTGTTTTATTATGATAATGTTTCAACATATGATACTATTATTTAATCTATGATACTGTTATTTTATTGGGTTGTAGTTTGTGTATGTAATACTATTTTATTAAGATATTTTATGTATGATACTAATATATTAAGATGCATTTATCTGTGATACTATTTTAGTATGTATAATACTGTTTTGATAAAAAAAATTAAAGATTGTCATTTTAAATTAAAGAGACGATTTCAAATGACTAAAATCTATCATACGTAGTGGCAAAGGGACTGGTCTTGACCGGCTCGTCAAGACCATTCCGAAAATATATTATAATAAAAATTCTGAGTACGTATGCGAATTTTATGCTCATTTACATGATAATCTTTTTTTTACGTAATCTTGTTTTCTATAATACAATATCAAACAACACACATGACTAATTAACAACACAGAGAATAATCTAATGGCCAACTTTCGTCATAGTAATGCCTACATCAACCTTTTTCATTCCTACAGAAATTCAAGCTGCTATTTACAACAACAAATCATGGCAACTCTACAGAAATTCATCAAACAAATTTTCTTTAATATTTTCTATACAGTATCATGATACAAATGTGTTTATGATACTGTTCATCATACCACAAAGGTCAAATCCTTCTAAACAATAGCATAAATGCATCAAAAGCTAACCAAGAAGCCCAATTATGAAGATTTGACATGTTTACCTTGTAAATTAATAGAGAAATTAATTTCATCAGATGACCCACAATTATAAAATATCATCTAGTTTGCACATAAAGTGTAATAATATGTCCATGATGTCCACATTCAGATTTCAATTCACGAGAGCCATCATCGTGAAGCATCCATTTATACAACCAAATCTTCTGATTAGTAGTAGCAAAAAGTTTCACATTGAACACATTAAGAGAGTAAACAATTCCCTTAATTTCTTTCTCTGCAATTAGCTAAAGATTTCCACCTTCTACTATAAAAATCAGTATCCTGCCATGCAATTGTTACAACATAAAGAAAAATTCACAATTGTCAAAGCAAAAAAATATAACAGAACTCCAACAAAAATTGAAGGGAACCCACATAATTCTGCTCTTGGAATTTGACAGCAAAATGATTTATAACAAAATTTTGCCTATTCTTAATTACAACTGGAAAACATGATAGATTATACTTTAAATTATAGATTGTGAAGGTCTGAGTCTACTCCTGATGGTATATACGACGTGCATGCTTACCAAGTGCGATAGAACGAATATGAAGCTTCTGAATATTATCAACTGTGTCAATCGTCAACTCACATTCTTTTGCAATTGCAATGCTGTTGACAATGGAGAATTTCATATTAAAACTTTGTTTTGCTTCGCTGCTGCGGCGGTGGCGGTGGGAGCAGTGCCAATGACAATGTTTGTGGCAAATATGAATCAAAAAGATAATTTTGAGATTAATATAAAAAATTGCTGAAAAAAATATGATTTATTGACAATTTTAAAAATTGTTTTGACCTAATTTGAAACAAGTTACTCGATGGTAACTTTTAGGCAATGTTTCCTAAATAATATTATTTAAAAGTAAGCAATTTTTCTTCACTTTTAAAGTTTTTTACGCACATAATTGTATTGTTTTTCTCCACTCTATTTTATTTTTGTGTCTTCTTAATATTTTTTTTAAAGAAGATCATCTAAACAAATCAAGAAATTGGCCTCGGATTCCTAATATTTTCAGCTTAATCACTTATCTTTATTTTGTTTTAATTTAGTAATCAAAATTATTTTGAATAAAGTTTTTTGGAGGCGGCGGGGGCGACCACGTGGGGTTTTGGATGGTGGGCAGTGGCAATAGTGGATCCCTTTCATCTTTTATCTTTAAATAAAGAAATTTTAGTGTAAATGGTCTCTAATTATTATTTTTTATAAGCTTTTAGTTCCTATTGTTTGATATTTTTACGAAGACGCCCCAAACTCATGTTTTTAGGTGCTCAAATGATCATTATGGATATATTATGTCTAAAGCTACCATTAGTTATGTACGTATCTTTTATATTTATTTTTATTTTAGGAATAAATCTGATAAATTAAGTATTTCTACACTCCCATTGATCAAGATGTGTACCTCGTACCCTCCCAGGCTCCCACCCTACATATGATCATCACAACTCAAATCTTTTGTTGCATTGAAGATGCTCTTAGTATCTTCATTTTCGAGATGCGTGATTGGGCTCAACACTTTTACTCTGGCTAATTTTCGATGCTGGTAGAAGTGTGTATATATATATATAACCCCTGAGAAGACATTTCATAAACTTGAGTCCCTGCCTGAGCTCCATTAATGATCAACACATGACCAAGGGGTAGAATTACCACATCATCCATAAGTCTCCTAGATGGCATGTCCTCCATATCCCAGATTGAGCCAGAAACTATCAAGTGTTACCATCAGACACCTTGAATATGACTTTCTATAGGACTGTGTATTCAGATGGGCGACTGAAGCTTTTGGAACATAATTTCAGATAGAGAGAAGAAGATGAGAGTTCAATATCTTGGAATTCTCCCCTTTTCACATGGAGTGTTAGCCTCACAGGGGCTGAATTTTGGAATTTTTGAAGTTGTCGATGTCACTGCCGGAGTGGCGGAGGGTGCTGTCAGAGAGAAATTGGTCGGAGCCAGTAGTCACAGAGAGAGAATTTTGGGGTACAAATTCTAGTTGGGGATCACCACTAGTTTGGAACTTGCATATTTGATTATTGTTAGTGTTACAGTTTTGTTTTTTGTTGAAAAATATTTGTTACTTTTAGAATTGTAACTTTCTTGAGAATCATGATTCTATGATGTGGCGTCAAACTATATAATCTGACAACAACAGGCTGCCACATCATCAAACCGATCATGTCAGCGAGTGATATAACTGAAATGAGATATAAATTTAGCGATTAATTGTTAGTGTATTTTATAAGAAAACGAGGTAGTCCCAATGATATCAACATTAGGCTTGGACATGTATCAATTGAGAAAACTTGTATGTAATATCTCTCCTTTAACCGTTGCTTCTTATATTATCTTCTCATACATAAAATGGTCCCATGCAATGCATTAAATGGATTCCAATTAGAGTAGTGTCTTATGTTCATACATAAATATTGTCCCACGCAATGCATTATATAGATTCCAAATTCAGTGGCGGAAGTAGGCTTTTTGGTTTGGGAGCCTACCGTGATTGATCGTGTTATAATAGTATGCACGGTATTTTTTTTTTTATTTTATTTTAAAAAGAACTACTTATTTTGTATAAAAATTTTGTTAAGAAAACACAAAATAATTGATGCACATAAATAGGAAAATAAAGTAAACAAATACAAAAAAAAATCATTCTCGATAAGTAAGTAAAGATAAAAATACAATTTCATTTGAATTAATTAAAAAAATTTGAAAAACTTGTTGTCTATCCATAGTCATCTTCTTCGAACATTTTGCATAAATTTCTTCGTAAATAATCGTGCATTCAACTAAAATTTGATGAGATTTTTGCATAAAAAATGTTTTCTTTTGGATTTAGAAATTGAAAATAGGAAATTTTTAGATTTTTATAGGTGTTGAGTATAGTATTTTGTCAATTTTACTCATTGAAAACTTGGCATTTTGTTTTGACGAAATATGCAAAATTAACAAAAGGTTTAGGACTTAAAAATTCCAATTTTAAATGTTAGGGATGAATTTGCTGGAGTTGCTAAAAGTTAAAAATTAATTTCGCTAAATTTTCATATGAAACAAGAAAACTAATAGTTCAGATTTAAATATTGGTATTCAAGAAACTAGTTTAAACTTGAACCACATAAAAAGTAAAACAGATTTTATTTTTATACACATTTAAAAAAAAAACCTAGAATTCATGAGGGCATGGCCCCGCCAGTGATTCCAATTAATGAAGTGTGGCTAATAAGACAGGTATGTGGATTCTCATTCGGTGAGCCTAATCAATTTATCATACTAAACATCTAGTTAGACTTAAGGATGGCAAAAAAACCCGCCGATCCGAACCCACTCCGCGCCCCGCTTATTCGGATAATAGGGGAGGTTTTCTCGCTTGCAGAGTTCGGGGCGGGCGGGCGGGCGGGCGGGGCGGGGTAGGCCCCACGACCCGCCCCACCAAGATATATATATATATATTTTTTTGTAAAATCATAATATAGAATATAAATTAAAATTTTGGTATAAATGGACTAAAGGAGAATCGAACCCGGGTTGAAATTATAAACTATAAATCTCAACCATTACACCACAATCCCATTCTTAAATTTTTTTTGTTTTGTTTGCTACAATATTTAAAAAAAAAATTTATTTATTTTTTAATAATTTTTTTCAGTTTTATAAAAAAAAAAAAAAAGGAAAATAAAATTTCGCGGGGTAGTTGGCGGGTCAAAAGATTGACCCGCCCCACCCCGTGCCCCGCCCCGCGAATTCACGGATCACGGGACGTGGTGGGGCAGGTAAAAAATTTCGCGGGGCGGGCGGGACGGGACGGGACGGACCCTCCCTTGTTAGACTTTCCTTTCATAATCTTCTTCCATCTATCTCAATGGTCTCTAATCATGAGTTGGTGTTTAGGATTTTTCTCATTGATGTTCATGAATTCTTTAACAGCGACGTCAGCTCTTAGGACTCTTAATTTGACTTGCTGCTCGCATTATCAAGTCACGTTCATGCCCACTTTTTCCAACATCTCAGATGCATTATTGAACTAACTTTCGGATTAGCAATGCCAAGAAAAATTATCTTTCCTAGTCAAATTTTCTAGTTTTCTTCCTCGTAAAATCCAGGGCCGGCCCTACCGCCGAGGCGGCTAGGCAACCCCTAGGACCTCCAACCATTCATGGCCCAAAATTTTTGACTATTTTTTTTTATAAATTAATTTATTTACATATGAAATGAGTTCAAATCTAACCTACATTATCTACCTTAATCTAGTCATTAAATTGTAGGACATGCAATTTTTCCTTTTTAGAAATCTTTATCTTGAATCAAAACGATTTTTCAAATTGTCAAGATTATAGCAATAAATAAAATGGCGAAAAATATAGAACACAAATATTTATAACCCAATGAAAGTTCCTTAATTACAAAGGTTAATCCGCGCTTAACTCAGCGTAGCGCAACAAATTAGACTCTCACAACTTAACATAAATTCCAACCATTTTTCATTTAGTGAAAAGTACATTTTTTTAGCTTGTAAGTCTGTCAAAAGATTACATTTTAAAACATCTCAATTTATTAAAAGTCCAATTTAAATTTTTGTCTAAAGTCCTCAAATCTCGGGGTCGGCACTTATAAAATCCCAAACTTGAAGTTAGATTGAATTAGGAGAAGGCACAATGCACAAAAGATTTCAAGAAGTGGGGTCTGCAATGGGAAAAACTAGATTTGATTTATAGACATTATTATATCTGTATACTATAGAGAGACAAGTTCAAACCCCGTGAGGACATTAATGCTCAAACTCGTCTATTTATTCCTCTCTCAATTCTCGTGATTCCATAAATAGCCTACTTCAATTTATACACCCCACATTCACCAAACATATTGCATGTCATAAATGTCCTTCACTACGCGTCCACGCACATAGCCGCACACATAACGTCAATAATATACTAAGTGCCCATTTGATTTTATTAAAAATCAATTTCTTTTAATAAAAATTGATAAAATTTATAGTTAAAAAATTGATAAAATATATTATTGAAAAATTAATAAAAATTGTGAATCCCAAAAAATATGTAGGTAAAATTAATTGTTAACTTTGACTTTAATTATTTAACAAATCTTTAAGCAAACATCTTTTGACGTAACTTGTCACTACACTAGTAGAGAAAGTGTCAACAAAATGTGTATTAAGATTCATGAACAATGGTTATCCTTTACTCGAACTTTAAATCCATTTAAAAGCTCGACTTACTAGAGATGGATCAATTTGTCTTCAACATGTGTCATGACATACAAACCAGATTCATTTTTTGTATTAAAGGTCTTATGCTTGTATAATTTGATGGAATCATTTTTTTGACAAGACTTGAAAACTGGTTTTTTTCTAAATTCTAATACTACGTTCATGATGTAGTCTAGAATTTTAAGATGTCATAAAAGTGATATATGCATTTATTTGTTGTCGGCCCCACGTATACGTGTATGCATATATGTAGCATTCATGGCTCTCAAGTCTGAAACAGCTAAAAATCCAATCTCTTCTTTTGAAATGGAAATGTCTCTCTCTCTCCACGCTACAATTCTACTAATTCTCATCAATACTCACTTGTCTATGCCTTTCACAGTGATTCTCCCGGATTCAGCCCAACTTGAAGGTCCTCAACCCGGGTCATCCATGGCCAACAGCGGAGCGAAAACCGACCTGCGGGAGCAAGAAGCGGTCTACGATATCATGCGAGCCACCGGAAACGGCTGGGCCACCGACATTCCAGACGTCTGTCGCGGCCGGTGGCATGGCATCGAGTGCATGCCGGACAAAGACAACGTGTACCATGTTGTTTCTCTCTCATTCGGATCCTTGTCGGATGATACTGCATTTCCCACTTGTGACCCGACCCGGTCATCCATTTCACCTTCCATTACCAAACTCCCACACCTTCGGACCCTGTTTTTCTACCGTTGTTTCAGTTACAACCCGCAACCCATTCCGTCATTTCTGGGTCGGTTAGGATCCGGTTTGCAGACCCTGGTTCTGAGGGAAAACGGGCATATAGGATCCATCCCACATGAAATCGGAAACTTGACCCGTTTAAAAGTTCTGGATCTTCACAATAACAATCTGAATGGGTCAATACCGGTTTCACTGGGCCGGATTTCCGGTCTAAATTCGTTAGACTTGAGTGGTAACCAATTATCCGGTCCAATCCCCAATCTTACCTTGCCTGTACTAAGCGTGTTAAACCTCAACCAAAATCATCTATCAGGATCAATACCAAGCACGCTTTTAAATCTCAAATTTCTTTTAAAAATAGATTTAAGTCATAATCGTCTCTCCGGTCCTTTGCCCGATATTAACAATCTCAAAGAACTTATTCTCATAGATTTTAGCTACAATAGTCTTATCGGTCCATTTCCGACTTCTCTAAAGAATTTAAATTCTCTCCAAGCTTTAATTCTTAACGGTAACCCCTCGATGTCTGCAGCAATTCCAAATGACGGGTTCCAAGGGTTAAACAATCTAATAATCCTAGTGTTATCGGACATGAATTTGCAAGGGTCAATACCGGAATCACTAGGTCGATTACCAAAGTTACGTGTCCTGCATCTTGATCGAAACCAATTGAATGGTTCCATCCCTCTGAGTTTTTCGAAATTGAACAGTCTTAGCGAGCTAAGGCTGAACAATAACAGATTAATTGGACCGGTCTTGTTCAGTCGAGAAATGATTTGGAGAATGAGAAGGAAATTAAGGCTAAACAACAATTTAGGACTATGTTATGATGCAAAAAGTGGGCTTGGAGATGATTTAGATACATTATTTGATGCAGGAATTGGCCATTGTGACACTCCAAAACCTGCCTCTACAGTACCATTGCAACATATTTCAACAGTTGATGAGGATATATTCAGATCAAGTACAAAATCAGCTGCTTCACTTCATAAACTTTCACTTTTCAGTGAAATAATTCAGCTCTCAACCATTTTTCTATTTGTTTTCTGTGTATTGTGAGGAATAATAGTGAAAAGTATTAGTGTAAATGAGTCACCCGTTCAATAGTGGATTGTATTGAAGTAAAAATGAATTAAAATTTCTTGTATTTTAGTGTTCGGTATTATGTACCAAACATGATTTAAATGTAGTATGAGAAATAGTATATATAGCAATTTCGTTTCCATCTTCTATAAATCAGCACAATTCATTTTATGTGCCAATTACTATAAATTGGGGCAGGGTGCAAGATCAACTTGGGCCTGGACCATGTTTGGTGGGCTGATAAGAGCATTAACAATTAATTATACATTCTTTAATAGTTACTAATATTGGTATGCACAAATAATATTAGCCGCAACTCAATTATATATGCTTGCTACAATTAGCATTATACACTGACAAAAATGATTGACAAGAGTACCAAAGAAGCAACTCACAATTAAATAAAGATAAATGTGTATGGTAGTATTGAAATTATTTTTTAAATATTTTTAAATTGTGTAAATAAAAAATAAATTGTAAATCGTGAATCATCCAAAATATATGAGTATAAAATGTTTAACTAAATTGACAACTAAAATTATAATTTAAATATCTACAAAACAAATTGTAAATAAATAAATATTTTGTCATAATTACGAAATCCAAACATAAATTTCTAACAGTAAAGAATTTGGTACAATTTGGACTTTTGAAGTATGTGATGCGAATCATTTGTGATTTGACTACTATCCGCATGCAATCAAATGAAGAGGCCCACCAATTATATAAAATTTTAAATAAATTCAAAATTTTCAGTCAGATTATGGATTAGTATGAAAAGTGGATGAGCACTATGTCGAGTCACTTGTTTTTAATTTACAGCATATTTTGCCAGCCTAAAACATACTTTTATTTCAATTTTTTAATTTTTAGAGGTAATTTGCACGTAGATATTGTTCAAATAAATAGTGGTTTTAAGCATGATCAGACAAAAGTGCGTGTCTCTAATTTCACGAGTTTCCTGCAATTTATTAAAAAAAAAAAAATCATAAGTAGAGAGTAGGAGTGTAGTGTAGTTGAAATAAATTAAATAAATAGTGGGATTATATTGACAAAATTTAATTTTATTTGCTATACCGAAAGTTGAGTAAACACTAAGAAGGTCAAATAAATAATAGAAGGAGGGCCCATGCCTCTAAATAGGGTTTGAAAATTGTAACTGAAAAACAGCGACACCAATAAACAAAGTCAAGGAAGAAATACTAGCACACAGACAGCCGACACATCCGCTGTCATATCCCATAAAAACTTATGTTTCACATTTCCTAAGTATAAACCTTTTCTTATGTTTTCTTTCCTTTTTTTTTTTCTTTTAATTTTTTACTATTATTGATATTAATATTCCCTCTGCACAGCTTTATCAGAGACAGGTTGTGTTCAAGAAATATAAAAAAGGAACTAGTAAAACACTAGCTTCCATCACAAGGGTTTGTTTGGAAGGCAGATTTTTTTGGGCCAAGATTTCTTGTAAGAAACCTTAGAGTGAGTAATTTGAGAGAAATTTCATTAGAGAAAGCTGTCACAGTGATGGGTTTTATGGTAGAAGGAAGATTATGATGGCTTCTCTTATTATCTGTTACAAATCCACCTGACAAGTTGCAGAAAAAGAGGATTTTTCCAAGTGGGTTGTCCGAAAGATTATGGCTTTTTGCTCCATGTTTTCTTGTGTTAAGAGTTCAGATCGGTATGTGCCATTGTTTCTTCTTATCTTTGAAGGGGTGGGTGTGTTGTTTGGGTAAAATCCCACATGGTTTAAATATAGTACTGGAGTCTGAAAAGTTCAAACGAGCCCCTCGATCTGTGTAAAGCTCAAATAAGCTGTCGGATTTCAAGGTTGGTGTGTTAAGACGAGACATCATCTTGTGGCCCGATGGAACACAATACACAATAGGTGGGGGAGGGGGAGGGGTGGTTTTTTAACCTTGGTCAAACTTGGGGGTTATGTAATTTTACAGTAAAATTATTGGTGTCTGTTTTTCATTTTCATTTTTTGGAATTATTTGTGGAAATGTAGTTAAGCGGGATGTTGAATTTTGTACAGGAAAAAGCAAGGGAAAAAAGAGACAACTTGGAGGATTTGTTCTCTCAAGGAACTGCAATTGGCTACCAACAATTTTAATTATGATAACAAGCTTGGGGAAGGTGCATTTGGCAGTGTTTATTGGGGTCAGCTATGGGATGGTTCCCAAGTAATTTTACAGTGCTTTTCCTATTATTTATTTCTTTGAAACTTTTAATTCTTTTTTGGCTTGTTTGATTCTGTTCACTCCTGTCTTACCGCATGCGTGCCCAGAATGTTTTATTCCTAAGATAGTTTGATGATTAATGAAGCAAAATGAATGAGAAGCAATGACTGGTATAACGGGTTGATGTTACTTAGCAGAGGCACGTTAGGTATTCGGTTTTACTGATACGGGATATGTTGACAAAACCCACATTTCGTTAGTTCAGAATTGCATGTTGACTTGTTACTAACAGTTGGACATCGATTAAGATTTGATGTTGATACAAGGTTAAGTATTGATATATGATTGTTATGTACCAGATTGCACTCATCGGTTGTATTTCATTTGCTTTGGATAAAAGGAGAACAAAAAATTTCGCCATGGGAACTGCTTTGTTGCTTCGATTTCTTCTTTGGTTTCATTAATTTGAGAATGCGAAACTAAATATTGAATAGCTTGAGTCCTAATTAGCAACCCAAGTGTATTCCATTGATTTTCCTTGTATAATGATGTTTGTGCCAATTCATATCATTTTTTCATTCCCAAAGACAATATGAACTCACGTATACTCTGTACAAAAACAAGAAGAAGCTAATCCTTGTTCCGGATAAATTAGGAGTCAGCTATATGAGTCCTTTTTTGCCATTCTACCAATTTCATTGCTAGATATACTGGAGATATGAAGCGACTAAATCCTTAGCAACTATAACACGCCATGTCAGTTTTGATCTACCACTTTCTCTTCTAATACGCTCTATCAAAATCGTGTCACTCTTAAAAACAGTAGCCTCTTTTGGTCGAACCAAAATGTGACCCAACCACCTAACTCATCATTCCATTAGTTTCTTGTCAATTGACGCCACCTCCACCTCACATATACTGTGCAACAGTTAAAAATGTGTTTAGCATGCACTGCATATATGAAGTGAGGTTTATTGAATGATTACCTGATTGGCATCCCTTGGTCCTCTTAGTTGCCTCTTTGTTAATGACATGGGTAGGTGAGGAACAGAAATTTATATGCTTACTCCAAAATAATCTGACTTATATGTTTACATTACATTTCATGTTGACCATTGCATTTGCTCCATTTGCGATGAGGGAGTGGTTATTTCCACATCCTAGTACTTAAATCGACACCTTGTGAAGAAGTCAAATGCTTTTTTAGACAAATTTTACCTCTCTTTGACATTAAGCGCATGTTTGGTAGTGTTGAAATTATATTTTAAGTACTTATATTATAAGTTGTTGGTGAATGTGTGGATAAAAAGTGGGTTGTAAGACACGGTCCTATGAAATGTGGGAATAAAAAACATGTTTGACCATTTTGAACAGTTGAAATTTAATTTAAGCATTTCCAAACATGTGCTAAAACTTACCGTCCTCTTTTAGTTCCACCCTTCAACCACATTGGCCCAAGCCATGGATATCTTACATGCACATTTGCACTATGTAGGTTCTAAACTAAATCAAATGTTGAATTTTGAAGCTCCTAAATGGGGCGTGCATGAAATTTCCACATGGAAAACTTGTCGTTCCACATAATATTCGTCTTCTTTTGTGCACAAAATGATAAAGTTGGTGGGTGTCTAAAATGGCACATTCCATATTCTACAGTTAAATCAAATGTTGAATTTTGAAGCACCTAAATGTGGCGTGCATGAAATTCCACATGGAATTCTTTTCTTCTTTTGTGCACAGAATGATAAAGTTGGTGGGTGTCTAAAATGGCCCATTCCTGGCAGAATCGGAATGCCAGCAAGCCAAACACCAGGAATCAGATTCGGACATTTTATTCCCCCAGCTATCCTTAATCCACTAATGTAATTCAAAAGTGCAGTTCTGTCTGAAATCTGAAACTAAGTGTGGAAATAACCGTTCCTTTGTGACTATTATCCGTCTGTTAAGATAACTATAGCCTTAACCTGTTAAGATAACTATAGCCTTAACCTATAAGCACTCTCAAGAGCTAGTGCTTCTAGGGAGGGCTGAGAATCACACAAGTGACCTCTGTGCAAATTGTAGAAGGAAGAAAGTTTGGTTTACAGATGTATATTGAAGCATTCTTCCTTTTGAATACTGTTTTCAGCACGTTCCTCTACTTATAGAGAGAATGGCACATTTTGCAGTTATCTTCAGTCTTGCTTTCCTCTCATTTTATTACGGTTTTCTCATGCCATATCTAAGCAGATATTGTTATAATGTTTCCTATCTGTAAGTAGGCTAGGGGAACTCTGGCTTGTCCTATTCTAGACTCCAGATTTATTTGTGACACATTGTTTTGCAGATAGCAGTTAAAAGGTTAAAGTCTTGGAGTAACAAAGCAGAGGTGGAATTTTCCGTTGAAGTCGAAGTACTGGCTCATGTACGGCACAAGAACTTGCTAACGTTACGTGGGTATTGTGCCGAGGGGCAAGAGCGTCTGATTGTGTACGACTACATGGCTAATCTGAGCTTGCTTTCTCATCTTCATGGGCAACATTCTGCTGAATGCCAACTTGATTGGAATCGACGGATGAAAATTGCTGTTGGAGCTGCTGAGGGCATTGCGTGAGTACCATATGCAACTACATTTCCTCCCCCGCCCTCCTCTCTCTCTCCCTTTTTCTTGTTTGAACTAACATTTTGTTGTATCCTAGCTATCTACACCACAATGCAACCCCACACATAATCCACCGAGACATTAAAGCTAGCAACGTGTTGCTAGACGGAGATTTCCAAGCCCAAGTTGCTGATTTCGGGTTTGCGAAATTTATACCTGATGGAGCAACACATGTAACCACTAGAGTTAAGGGTACTTTTGGCTATCTTGCTCCAGAATACGCAATGTTAGGGAAGGCATCAGAGAGCTGTGATGTTTACAGCTTTGGCGTTCTTTTGCTCGAGATTGCTAGTGGCAAGAAACCTTTAGAGAAGCTCAGTTCAACGATGAAGCGGGCGATAACAGATTGGGCCCTACCGCTGGCATGTAAGAGAAAATTTGATAAACTTGCAGACCCGAGGCTTGATGGGAAATATGTTGAAGAAGAATTGAAAAGGCTTGTCTTTGTTGGGCTAGTCTGTGCTCATAATCGACCTGAGAAGAGACCAACTATGCTTGAAGTCGTCGAATTGCTAAAAGGAGACGTAGAGAAGATTGCCATTCTGGAAAATGATGAAATGTTCAAGACCAATTTGGCTACAGATTCGGGTGCTGAAGACAGCCCTGACTTCGTCTCCGAGGAAAAAGAACAAAAAGAAGAAATTGAAAATGCAAAGTCCTAGCTCCTAGATCTGAATTTGCCGCTCATGGAAAAGTGATTTTTTCCAGATATTTGGTATCTTGAATTTAGTGGGCTTTCGGATTTCTTGATTTATACACATTTGCAGATTGAGTGAGCATAATTATCACAGCTCTTGACAGGTTTTCAAGTAACATGTACATTGGATTTCTGCTGGTTTTTGTTGTCGTGAACAATTACAGTGCTACCCCCTTACTTGTTAGGCCGGACTGTTTAGCGTGCATATGGGAATCAAAACTCTGCTACCGATAACGTTGGACTGTTGTTTTCTTCTATTTATTTTTAAATTTTTCTGCAAAATTGTGTCCAAATGTTTTCCTATGAAATCTCGTGTTGTTCCTTCTGGCGTACTTTGATTCTCTGTTAAGCCTTTGGGCCGGTGTATCACCTCCATAAAAGTGCAATTAGTCTGACCAATTTAACGTTAAATACCCAAACGTCCAAATGGCCACACTTGCCTTTACATCCTAGTTTGATCTCAAAAGCAACAATAATTTTGATGCATATAAAATCTATAAAATACTAACCATATTCAAATGCTTAATCAATATATTTCTTTTCTCCAATCAAGAGAACAAGAACCTACGTAAATATCAAAAATTTCAACTATGAATCTCGTTGACATACCATTCCCACATAAAATAAAGTCACCAACTGTTTTTGGTACTTCGATGTGAAACAAGAATTTGTACTCAGTGAAAATTTTCGGACTACAGCTGAAAAAGAATGAAAACGCAAGTAGAAAGGCAGATGAGGCCATTGTTTGCTTGCTCATATATAACGGTACAACGTTAGTTACAAGCTAGGGATATACATTGCCACTTACTACCAATATGTGGAATCCAATGAAGAAACACAAAAACCTTCTTCAGATCTCAAGAGAAGGTGTCTTCACGGTCGCCTTCTGCAGTTTCACTTTCCTCCAAATTGCTGAACTCCAGGAAATGAGTGGGCCTATGGTCCTCGTGATAATACTCACGAGGTGCTCCTAGTTTAACTCCATACTTCATGCTAGCAGTGTGTTTTACCCCCATAAAATTGTAATTCCAGGGTCCATTATCTGGTACCTGCAAATCAAATTTCATAAAATTAATTGTGTGAATATACAGCCAACTGGTATCACATATTATACATTTTCCCCAATCTAAAGTCAGTGGACCGTGGTCTATTCAATATATTATTGAGGAAACTAAGTTGTTCATTGAATTACTTGCCATATTGAGAAGGAAATTGTGTGGCGGATTTATTGGCTAATCAAGGCAAAGGAAGGAGTGAATAATCTTATGATTATGCAAGGGGCCAAACTAACAGGTCTGAGTTCGTGGGATGATTAATTTCTACAGATGGAATATACCTTGCATAAGAGCACAAGGAAGAGTTACTTGGCACATTTCAGAGCAGATTGCAGATTGACAAATACTTAAAAAGAGTTTATCCAGCTTCTCTTTTGCTCTTATCATTTATGTAAGGAAGCTAGTGCCTCATTTACTTTTCAACGTTGTTAGTTTTTCTACTCTGGTAATGGAGATAGTATCTCCATGTTATGAGATTCTTGGCCAAAGTTTCTCCATCTCCTGTAATTGTTACACTGGAGGTAAGGTTTAAGTCCCTCTCCCAAGTGTACTTTATTTTCGAATCAATAAACATGGTAGGGGTATTCCTAACCCCACCACCCCCCCCCACCCATTTGGGTCTAGGTGGAGACCTAAAAATTCCGTCCAGGTGTTAATGGCGTATACCTTAAAAAAAGTAAAATTTGTTATCGCATATTGAAACAAACCAGCAGGTGAGGAAGAAATTTTATGTACGATAATATCAACGATGTTGCAAATCATTACCATGTAGAAACCTAAGAAACGGTCACTTAAGAGCATCTGCACTTTCTCGTAGAATGTTGGCAAGTAACCATGGGGATTGCTTCCTGCTTCTGAATTTTTCCGTCCCCATTCATAACCTGATGGGGTCAGCTTGTAAGCAGTTAAAGAGCAGGAACCGGGTGTAAAACTGCAAGTCAAAATTATGCACTTCTCTCCATCCCATTGTTTGTTGTTCGCCAAAATCTGGGCATGATCGGCTAGATCCTATAATGGACACATGTTTGTGTACATCAGTGGAAATTCTATACAGGAGTAGATGTCACGAGGAAGCATCTCAATCACAGAAGTACATGAAAAAGAAACCATAAAAGACAAAAACAGTAGAAAACCTGTGGTGACAACTGTGGAAATTCATTCGGTTGTGTATGCATCCATCCTAAAGGCTCCAAGTCATTTAGAAAGTCGTGTTCAGGAAGAGCCAACGGAAGATGAACCTGCTGGTGAGTTCCCCACTGTGGTGGCATGACAATGCATCGAATTTCCTTGACCTGAGGATTGTCTGGAGGACTTATGCCATAGAGGTATCCAGAAATTTGAGTGCGCAGGTCAGCGATGCATATAAACTTCTTCAATATATTCTTCGGCATGATGTATGTGAATCCCGTTTCCTGCACAAATTGTTTGTACGATAACAACAAAGTTCATTTTTGTTTTTCAGTTTCATAATAACAACATTGGAATTCATACTTCAACCTACTACCAACTTCCTGGTGTAATGCTAATCGTACCTTTATGTCTTCTGAGTTCACGTATATATGATTCACCCGGAGATGGAGATTTGTGGCAGATATTGCTCTCACGCGCCACTCAGTCTTTGACCCAAATGCTGCTTGCTCATATGGACTTGTAGTGGTGACAATCAATTCGTCACCATGCACATTTGTGGTTTTTGTAGTGACTGCCGTAAGCTGACTTGCCTCCTTTGCCTGAAAGAAGACATTAGATGGGTTCATTTTTACTGTATAATCAACAGCTGAGAGATACATCACAAAGGTCAAGTATAATGACTATTGTAATAGCAGAAAGAAGGAATAAAGCAGTACCTGTTTCTCGATCTCGGCTATCTGTTGTCGCTGCTGTGATGGTGGAGTGATCTCGGCTCCAAGTATTATATCACGAATTTCAGATTGTGTAAGTGCTGAAGTGTTGACGTTGTTCTTCTTGGCATAGTCGGAAAGTATAAGATCCCTCAGAGCAACCTCAACCTATAACACATGATACATCAGTGTCCTCACAAAGTATAAAAAAAGGAGAGGGGGAGAGAACAGGATTGCAGGATTATTTTTTTGTGCGTGAATGAATGTGTACACCATATTCATATACATAAGCACCATCATATAACATTCCTCTCTAATAAAAATATAACAACTACCCTCCAAGCATGCCAGTCTAACCTTCATCCACTGATCATCAGATAGAGATGGCCAGATATGATGGGGCTCCGTGACAATTGTTTTGTCAGGCTTCAGCAACATTTTAGCCTTCTCATTGTTCACGTGAAGTGCTCGCAAAATCAAAATGAGTCTAGAGAATGCTGTGTACGATGAGATACTCTTCAACCAATCATCATATATATTGAACAAGACCATTTGTGGTTCTGTGGCCTTCAGTATCAGATCACCAAATTTCTCAATCTTCAAGCAAGCCTGGAATGGCAACTGTAGCTCGCTTCCTTTGATAACAATATTTGGAAAATCAAGTAAGTGGACCTCTAACGGATCCAACATTCCTTTACGTGTAACTATGATTTGCTTCGGTTGTTCTTCAACAGGCAATGACCGCACCAAAGCAGCCACCTCTTCAGCTGTTTTCCACTTGGCCAGCTGACCAAGTCGCTTTTGCCCAGCCCAGACACTTGTGTGAATTACCTTAACACATAGACATGAAACATTTTAGCAAAAATGCTTACAGATGAAAAAGTGAGAGACAGATCTTATCAGATAACAAAAGCAAACCTTCAAAAACAGCTGACCCGTCCTAGGGTTAAATATAAAAATGGCACCATTAATGGGTTTTGTCGTGAGATTCCCTTCAAATGTCTTGTGTATTGTGACACGATACACATTTGTGTCATCAACAAACCAGATTATCTGATTGCTGAATATCTCCCCATAGTTCTGAGATGATAAATAAGGCTCCGTAGGTTCTGAAGAATACAATTGCAGCCCTTTCCTTATTCGTTCCCTCAGAACATATAATGCTGGATTTGACTGCACCAAAAAGACAGATAATTACTTATTTCCATCAACTCTCTTTTGTCAAAACCATTATCCAACACTGCCGCTATTAAAAAAATTATTCCAAAGATACCTTCATTATCTTATTCATGGCCTGGGCAAGCAGTGGTTTCGACCCAGGAAACCAGTTTCCAAAGGCAGAATGCAAGTTGTAAGCAAGATCTAGCCCCATCATCACCCCTGCACACAGAATAAAAATGTTAATTAGGACAGAAGCAGACATCAAAATTGGATGTTTAACAAAAATATAGCAAACATACCAGTTGGGGATGGATAGATAGACATGTTGTCTGTTGTGTAATCCATAAACTTTGCCCGGGTGTACCGCTCAATGTCATGAGAATCATAATCACCCCAACGTAGCTGCACATCTATCCAGTATTTATTGCTTGCCTTTTGGTCAAACACATCCTTCGACTCAGCCACGAGACTGGGCTTGGACATAGGCCATCTATGGGCCGCAAAGAGGAGAATGTCAGCACACGAGCTGTTCATTTTGTAACTCTTTCTAGGATGAATTGTTTCTTTCTGCACAGTTTCAATTTCCAATGCGTCCAGCTCCTGATCCAAAACCTGGCAAAGGTCCATAACCACACTCTCGTGTACCTTCTGCCACAAGTGCGCACGGAATATCTGAATCAAAGATATCTTTAAAGTAGGTATCTTTCCGTGCATAAATATCCCAGTTAAATCCAGCTGCACTTGGAAACCAACGTATACATTTGCTCGGTTTATAGTAGGTGACCACCATAGGGTAAACCTTCGGTTAGGGATCTGATTAAGACCAGACCGCTGAGCATTAGTCAATTTCTTATATTTCATGGACTCCTCAAAACCTGACGCCTTCTCCCAGAAAAGACCCTCCCAAGTAGGGAAGCTGAAACATCAATATGAACAAGTAAGCTCTCAGAAATAATTATACAAAAACAACAAACTAAGAGCATGTTTGGTGCAGATAAAACATAGATTTTAGGAGGAGAGTTTGTTTTTGATGAAAAAGTTTGAGAAAATGTGTTTTAAGAAAGGCCAAACAGGGGCTAAATATGGCGAAAACATATCCTTTATTTTTAGGAGATTTTGATAAAAGTTTGGTTGAATAGTTGTAGGTCCATGGAACGCGTGCGTTGAAAATGAGTTTGGAGAAAAATGTGTTTTAAGAAATGGGGGCCAAACAGGGGGCTAAATATATTTCTAGAGAACGAAAACATATCCTTTATTTAATTCCAATAGAAGAATTAAAGAGTGGTACATTTGCCACCACAACAATTGGCTGATCTGGCGAAGAAATAACAAACCCTAAAATAGTGATATTGGATCTTTTATACCGGCCTCATCCTTATCAAACTTCTTTGTCTTCGTCTTTCAAAAAATCACAAGGAGTTTAGAACTAACTCTTTTTTATTTTTTTCCATTTTGCTTTCTTGTTTGTTTGGGTTTGTAACTATGTGACTAATTGAAGTGCAAACTCTTGAGCAAACAAAGTCATAATTCAGGTTCCCAATCTAATGGAAATGCATTAATATCTTGGACCACACTATCAAGAGCAATTTCCACTGTTGAATTTCATATTACATACATAGTCATAATTCAGGTTCCCAATCTAATGGAAATGCATTAATATCTTGGACCACACTATCAAGAGCAATTTCCTCTGTTGAATTTCATATTACATACATAGTATTTTTAGTCTTGTAAAATCTACTCAAGTCATAACAATGTTAAATCGTGTAAGTAGTAAGCAATGAAAGAGGCAGTGTAAAGAAAATGAAAATGAAAATGAAAGAAAGGAACAGCTAAACACCAGTTCTTGTTTATGGAGGGAGAACAGGGAGAGGAGCACATTTTAGTTTTCAAGTTCCAGAGAGAGAGAGAGATATTGAGCCTTACTATGTTCCCTTGAACAATGTATGCTCAAGAATTCCTTCAACACCTCCAAGAGCTTGAATAACATCAGTTCGATAGTTATTCAAGTTCCAGAGTTTCCCATCATGCCTCTGGTGTGTCCACCAGAATGGATTCTGTTTTAGAATTTGATACTGCTTAAAATCTGTTCTCGCTCTCCATCCTTTGTCATATGCAAGGGTGTGGCGGTCCTTCTGAAACAGAGTATTGATTCGAGGTATCCCACGATCCCATGAATCCTGAAGATCAAAAAGATAAACTATGTAAGAGTAGACATACTTCATTTGAGTGATGGTACAAAGATGTTAGTGACGTAAAAACCAAATGTTAGTGACGTAAAAACCAAATAAATCAGAATAATGTCTAACTCAAATCTATTCATCCATATGCAAGAAGCAGCTGCTTCCCAGCTACAATAAATTTATTTGATAAGTAAAATGCTTAGGATTATACTAAAATACGAAAGAAGAGCCACCCAATCCAACAAGGAACACAAATAAAAGAAAAAGCAAGAAGAGAATAAATAAACTCACTTCCAGATCTTCAAGAGTCAAACGCCTATTTTGTGCCTGGGCTTCCTGCCTCTTCAGTGCATATTCAGCCCAAACTCGCTGTGAATCAACGAACTCGCTCTCCCATGGCTGTCACGAAGTCCCAAAATGGAGAGATTAAAACAATGAAATGACACCAATGCAGAATACATAATAAAGCACAAGACGCATATCTCATACCTGTATGTAACGATAAAGATTTGGGATCAGTTGGTCTTCTTCATGACTCATTCCACTTCTAAAATGTGTTACACCAACATCTGTCTGCTTGCTATACCGGAGGTCGCTCTGGGGAATCAATATATGACCCATAGACAACATTCCTAGCCCTCCAATTTCCTTTGGGGTGTAAAAGATAACAGGAGGGAACCTGGAAGCAGACAAATTTCAGGATGCTCTCACACCAATGAGTTAAATACATATCACAGGACATGAAAATCATTTACCTGCTAGGCATCTTCGAGTTCAATCCAATCTTAATACGGGTCTGTATTTTATTTTCACACTTAACCAGCAGATCCAACAGTTCTTGTGTATGCACAGTTGCTTCACGGAAGTATGTCATGAGGCCTGAAAGAGTAAAACAAAGCTCTTCAGCGACAAGGAAAACACCAGATAGTAGTCGATAGTCAACACTACCAAACACGAGTGTCAGTTACCTATAAGAGCTGTATTCCATTTGTTAACTATCTTTGTGAATGTTGTTGAACCCGAGGACATAAGAATCTGTCTTGCGCGATTTTCAAACACCTTCATATGTTCATCATCCACCCGTAAGAAAGCGACAGCAGTACGTTCTTTTGTCTGCTCATTTTGCAGATTCCAAACTCCATCTCTTGTGTTGCTGAAAGCCTCTTGTGTCATTCTTATCTTGGGCAATATCCGAACTTCAAACCCACACCTATATGCACATCCACAGTTAATTACTTTTCAATTTTAAATGTGTTTATGTGCATGTACACTCCAATTGATATCTGATTTTGAAAATAAAATAAAAAAGGAATAATTACGTACATGCTGAAAAGCAAGTTGGGATTGTCTTTGCTGTATACAGATACGAAACCGTTCTCCCATTCAAGGGTGGTAATGCTTCTAGGAAGACGATTCTTCATATCCCAGAAAACACTTCTCCCGAGATTGACTGAAATACAGAAATTTTGGCAAACAATTACGAGCTTTCCTAAAATTTCACATAATAATTAAATTTGATTAAGAGAATTTCAATGTGCAAATATTTGCGCGCATATACGTATATTTACCATCATGCTTCATGAGTCTCATCCTGGCATCTCTCGGCCAACATTTCTTGTTATTATAACCAACCATATTTTCATTGTTGGGATCTGGATGCTCAGTAAGATACCGCTGGATAAGATCTCGGGCCTCTTCGTGTGTAAAGCGGAACAATATATGCACCTTGTCAACATACCGAGAGTATAAACGAATTGGATGCCGTGTTTCTACTCTACTATCCTGGTAAGTAATGAACTCGTTTGGCATCTGTGGTGGACCAGCAATTTCACTGGCCCGAGTCAGCCCAAGAAGCAAAAGGTCCAAGACAAGCCCATAATACTGCACCACAAAAGAAGCAAACTGAAGACCTCGTATAAGCCCATATGAGTTTGTGTGACTCATATCCTTGTATGACAACACAACATTGTTCTTTGCCGTAACATAATCAGCAATATTGTGGTCAAGGACCAACCGAAGAAGCCTGTAGAAATATCAGATAGAAATCAACATAAGAAAGTTACAGTGGTTGATATTTAGCATTCCATTAAAGTTCAAGTATTTAAGAATTAAGTGCACAATTTCCACCTGTTTAGCATGGTCAGATCAATCTTTTCGAAGAACTTCTCAAATTTGGTCTGAAGCATTACCACACACTGTCCTTCACCAGTGTCCCATATGCTTTGCAAGTTGTTAATGCCCTGACACCATTTATAGACCAATAGTGGTGGTGGCTCCGAATCTGCAGGTTTTATCCAATTCGGGAAGAGGTGGCGCTTGTCGCCCTCATACCATAGATACTGGTCAAGATATGCATCAGTGATTTTCTCAAGAGGTTCAATCTCATAAACTGGAATTAGATAGCTATACAAATCCATGAACTCAATGCCAACCTGCAAAATGCTCCACATTTAGCCCAACAGGTTCTAAGTAGTAGAATATAAGAATGGTTTTACGCAGCAATTCATTCTGATGCACTGAGGCTTGACCACAAATTATGAGGTTAAAGCACAATATTTTCATAAATATGCGAACTCAGAAAATTATGTAAAGAAAGAGGATATTTTCTAAAACTTACTTCTTTGAAGGCACGCTGGGTCAGCAAATGACGTTTAATACGTGACAAAGCCTCGTGTGGATTATCATAAGCTTGTTCGATAAGACCCAACTCCTCTCTTTGTAGCTGGTTTAACCTGACGGCCACGCTATACGATTCTTTCAACCTCTCAAGAGCAAGGATGAGAAGCTTTGTGTCATGTTTGTAAGACAGTGGAGGGAATGGAATAGGAGAGAACTTCCTTGATTCCAACCAATGCACAGTGGTCGTATAAATAGCCACTGCTTCTTCTGGTGTGACATATGGACCATCTTTTAAGTAGTTGTGTTGGCGTTCCTGTGAAGAGGAGTGGGAAAAAATAATTAGCCAAATACCACAAAATATGATTCCGAAGTCCAATGGTGTTTTTCAAACAAAGGATACTGAAAAATGAAATTACCTGTTCTGCCTTCAGCCAAAGACGGGTCAATCTTCCAAGATTCTTCCTACAAACAGTCTTATCAACAGTTGCTCCTCTTCTAATGCGCTCACGATTATAATGAGCAACATTTGTCCACCAATCTGCTTTGGACTTGACATAACGAAGAATCATGTTCTCGATGGGAACCGGCAAGCCAGGCACCTAATGAGCCCAAGTCATAAAATTATCAGCATTGACAAGCAAAGATGGAAACTATTAAACATTTATTACAATTTATACACAGCAAAAATGCAAAGCTGATGAAGTACCTTCCAAGGAATATTTGCTTTCCAACATCGCCATGCTTCACTCAAATGTTGCAATATAGTTCTTGCTTTATTTTGCTTAATGCCCTCTGCATTTCAAAATTATACCGCAGGTCATACAGGTAAAAGAACATCGACACCACACTTGAAAAGGAAGAAGGGAGATTGCTAACCTGGCATAGCATCAAGGACATCATGCATAACAGCAGCACGAAGCTCCAAATCAAAGTGGCTTTCAACACGCTGCTTCGTCACAGTTTTTGCCACCCCTTTGGAGTGCCGTCCCTCAAATTGTCTTGCGAGTAAATTCCCCAACCACCTTTCCAGGAGAGGCACTATGCCACGCAGAAAGAATAACCATACCCTCCACATGGGTGCCCAAATACCACATCCAGGCCCTTTACCAACCGGCCCAGTATTAAACCGGTAATAAATCAAGTGCTTCAAATCTTTGCACATTCGAATCTGCCGCATAAGCCTGTATTTGTAACGGTACATACCGGTCAACTGCCCAACGTGTGAAAAAATATACTGCAACCCATCTGCCAATTGAAATGCATCCACATTTCCTAACCGGAACTGGATATTCGCATCGACTACAAGCTTTGTCAAACGCAGAATTTCACGACAAAGATGGAAAGCATTACCAAACCGTGATTTTTTGCGTTCCTTAGTAGTCAGGGTCTTCACGGGCTTCAAATTGAAATTGTAATCAAGGTGTAGGTAGTTCAGATTCTTCCTGTGTATCAACAGATTAAGCATATTGTACCCTTGCTTACAAACTTGGAGACCAGCTTCAGCCCAATCGAGTTCTGTAGTTTGGAAAAACTTCGTAGCCTGGAGAGACTTAAATAGGTGCTTCTTCTTCTGAGCTTTAGGTGGTTTGTGATGCAGCGCATTCAACACAAAACATTTCAACAATTTCTGGTAACTAACACGGACTTTGACAGGATATGATGGAGGACTGCAAGATGAGATAAACACGAATGAACAATATTAACAAGGCATTCACGACAGTGGCTTGTATCTAGATGGAACAAGAATGAGAACTTGTCTTACCAGTGTTCCTTGAACCACTCTGACACGAGGGGTATATCCTCGGCACGCCGCATCCGACCAGATCTCATGTTAAAGGGGCGTGGGGCAAACAAAAGAGAAATTCCAGCAGCAGTAGTATCAGTGTAGATTGGAGTTTCGGCAAGCAATGGTTCGACCCCCTCAGGCAAAGAAAAATCATCATCATCATCCTCTTCATAATTCTTCTCACGCCGATCCTTATTTGTACTTGTTATGGGGTGTATTAGAGGGTCATAATAATATGCGGGTAGATCAGGATCCTCAGTTTTTATGTACATAACCATTGGACTGTTGTATACACTAAGCTTCACTTTCCTGGGTCGGTTATTGTACAGATGAGGAAATGCAATCCTGTACTCTGTTCTGAGTGGTGACCGGATGATAAGTTTGTTGATGTCATTAAATTCATTCCAATCCTCATCTCCTTTCTCCATGTCACGGTATAAAGGTTCAAACTTAGGACCACCTGCAAGATAACAGCTTCTTAAGAAAATACACAATGTAGAACAATACAAAGAACAAAACAATTATTCACCTAGTTATTCTAATAATTATCTGACAGCTAAACTAACACTGGTAACGTTGCCCAATACACATGTAAAATTCGTGAGAAACTATTCGCAGAAATTTTTTAATGTTGTCTATAAATACATGTACAAATACATATATGAACATGCAAAAACACAAAGAAAATACACATGTTCATGTAAATGTTACTATTTCCCATGACGGCACAGTAGAATACCAGAATCAGTATGGCACCTACCAGGTATGCACATGTTCAAAGCCTTGGCCGTAAAAAATGACTCCATATCAAACAGGTAAAAATAGTTGCGATCAATCAAATCAGAGAGAAGCTGTCCAGATAGGCGATGAAGTGTTGCCATAATTGGAAGTGAAAGATGCCATTTCCGGTAGCTAGGACCATTAATAAGCTTTGTTTTCACAAGCGGCTTATGATCATAAAACCAAGTATGAACAGCTGAATCTTCTTCTTCATCCAGCTCCAATTGGATTGGCTCCAAAGGATCTACATCCAGAAGATTATCAGCATAATCCAGTGGAGGTTCTTCATCGTCAAAAGGAGGAAAACGCATTCTCTTGAAATGCCGTCGATCTCTCTTCTCTCTTCGCATCATGATCCACATCGTACCCCACTGTAAAATTATATGTCAAGAGCTAGAAAAGCACGGCAAGAAAATAAATAAATAATACTAATAATATGAACGGCAGATAGAAAGCAGAACAATTTGCAGCATATGAACTTGTGGCTATATAGAGAGAAGTATACCTGAGCCAAATAGATTGGTTCAACCACCCACGGTATCTCGTTTACAAAAGTAATAGCACCAGTAATATGATAGAGAACCTTCACTTCGCGGACCTAATGACACAAGGGGAAACAAAAGGTAGTACAAATGTGAAACATCAATTTGCAAACCTAGAGACACAAAAGAAATTAAATTAACTAATAAATGAGGAAATATAGTCCAACAGTCCACATCATAAACTATGGAATTCCAGAAACTATTAGACAGACAAATACCTGTTCCCAAGGCATAGGCATATTTTCAAGAAGCTTGTAAACGGCATGTGGGACAAACTTAAGAGCTCCTAGATAAACGCGCTTATCATGACGAAATTTCTTGGATGACATATCACCATGGTCCCTGAAAAGAAAAGGAGAAAAAAGAACAATTCTTCATCCAAAAGCAGAAAAAGATAGGTCCACTGGATTCACTACATATGAAATGCACAGTTCAAAACAAATAGAAATGTCAATCCACCTTTACTAAATGAAAGATTCTAAAATCCTTTCAGATCAAGGAAAAGCATGAATAATTGCTAGGAATCCAAGAATACTACAGTAAGCAGAAAATACAACTAGCTTACAGCCTTACAGAAAGTTCAACCAACATGGAATCTCCACCGATAGAATATCCGGTGGATAAGAACTCAAAGGCAAAGGGATATAAATGATATTGACAACAAAAATAGGATCCACAAGCAGGACCGAATCCACTTCTCAATAGCAATTCTGTAGTTCTTTACCATGGACCAGTAAGATCAATAAGGTACCAAATTAAAAACAAACATTATTAGCCCAATCTTAGCACCTACAACCAACCCAAAAGAAATGCGGGAGGAAAATTGGGCTATCCTTGAAAAGGATCCAGAATTGTTCTGTAAAATTCCCACGGTTTTTTTTACACAATAACCAAGGGATAGCGTCACGTGAATGATATTAGTTGCAGGCATAAAATCATGGTGTACCTGACAAGTTTTTGAATTAATAACTAAGTTACAGGCAGTACTGTTCTGAACTTGAAGTTCATCATTTAGGTTCAAGATTCGGAAACAACTTGAAAACATACAAGTGGAGCTAGAGAGTGAATAAACCACCAAGTTGCTTGTAAAATCCACTTGATGGCAGCGACTGCAATCCAATGCGAAGCTTTGAAGTGGCCACACTAGGCCAGAGTTATTGAGGTGATGTGAATAATAAACAGAAACATATATGAATTCTAGAAAAGATACTGAGATGCAAATTAAATTATAAAGTGGTTGCAGTCATTATTCTTGTAATGGTAATACTAATACCAGTTTCTTAACATAGTAAAAACAATGAAAGATCCATCACCATCACCATCACCATCACCATCACCATCACCATCACCATCAACATTCACCATTGCCTGGTGATTTTAACTGACCTACATTCCATACCTTCTCTAACAGTATCTCAAAGATTATCCAATGCTTCAACATCAACATTCACCACTGCCTGGTGATTTTAACCGACCTACACTCCATACTTTCTGTTATTCTCTAACAGTATCTCAAAGATTATCCAATGCAAAGACATGTTCAGTAGGATGTTCCAATTCTTCCAGTCAGAATCTTCAAGCCTATGTCTTCCACCCGCAAACAAACACTAACCTCTAATACTCCTAAATCCAACATCTGAACGCCTAAGTTCTAATACTACCAAATATATATCCAAACATCAGAAATTTTGAACGAGGAAGAATCCAGGACAAGGAAAGTAGTAGTCATTAACAAGTAATTGGCATGGGGTTATCAGGCAGAGGTGCCTACCGTCTCGGGTCTACGGAGAATCCAAAACTGGCCGATATATTCCTACTCTCATGGACCATACCAAGAAAATGACCACAGGGCCATCAATCTTGATACCCTTTTTCTAGGAATCTTCACACCAGTTCGCCAACCAGACTTGTTTTCCAGATTACCAATACAAGACCTCCTCATCAGCACAAAAATCACCATGCCAGTTAAATGATTATCTCGGTAGAGCACATATAAATCAAAACTGCATGTTTTGCTTACATGTAGAAATAAATAACTTCCATAGCTCAAAAACTACAAAATGGAAGATTGGTTAAAGATGCGTCCACATGTATATGAAGACTCCAATTATTATTAAACCGCACACAACACTTATCAAACTGCAAAAAAGAAACAAAAGAAGAAAAAAAAACTAAAACACATTCAGAGGGCCAAATTTACTGCAAACCCTTACGAAGCCTTACCCCAAGAAACTAGTTAAAAAGTGAAGAACCCGAATAAGTTACTCGAACCCTTAATAAACAACAATCAATAGCCACAACATATTACGCAGCATCAAGAGCCAAGAAAACACACCGAATTATTTTTCTGACATGCTCCGGAGGCATATCCTCCTTCTGAGTCTCCACGAACCCGAACTTCCGCTTATCGCTGTACCTCTTCGAATTAAGTTGCATCCACTTCCTTGCACGCTCTTCAAGCTGAGCTTCTGTAGGCAAAACAGTATACGATGGCGGCAACGACGGCCCAGCCGCAGCTCCACTACTAGTTCCCGGCGCCGATCCTCGTTCACTGCTTCCGCTCGTCCCCGGCGGCGCGGGATTAACATTGTTGTTGTTCCACATCTCTAGACCGTTGTTATACATGTTTTATACACCAAAATTACAGAAAATAAAAGAGGCCTACATAATCTCACGTCCTAATTACAAAATTTCGATCTCGCACCGAAAGTTCTGTGTAATTATGGTGGTTTTTCAATTTGATGAGGTTACTAGGGTTTCCCCGAGTGAGGGTTTTCGATTTTCAGTGAGAAAAATCTGTCCTCGACTCCACTTCCCAGTGATAAAAAAATAGTACAAAATTTTGGGCGAAAGGCGGTCAGAGGGGACCGACTTGGGAAGTTGGGCCTATAAATTTTGGACTGTTTACAATCTGGGCTAGAATTGAAAACTTGGGCCTGTAAAATTTGGACAATTACAATCTGAGCCAGAGTTCTGGGTTTTTAAGATGAGCCCAGGGAAACCTATAAATCGAACAGTTTGTTCAAAATCAAACTCGAAAGTATTAATAGCTTGTTTGTTTTCACTAAAATTTTGTTAAAAAATTAAAGTCAAAATTAACAATTAATTTTAACTACTTCATTTTATGGATTCACAATTTTTCAACCACACATTTTATCAACTTTTACAAAAAAATCTGATTTTAATCAAAATCAAACACACCCTAAAATTTTTGATGGAAATAGATAGCTACATCTTTAGTATAACAAATACAAACGAAAAAAGGTGTAGTAGTAACTATTAGCATCGCATTATAGTTCCGTACTTCTCATTATTTATTTACGCGGTATATTTATAGAGAAAGTATATTCAAAACATATAATTGATGGTACTACAATCAAGTTCGATTTAATTTTGACGAAAACTGATGAAGAGTTTTTATGTGATGAATCGAACCGGCCAAGAATCAACTGGTTTTGGTTTGATTGTGTTCTTTGTATACTTTAGGGCAAAAAAAAGTGTGGTACAAATTTTCCCTTACCCCTTTCATGCTTTTTATAATAGTTTTTGATTCTAAAAATCAATTAAAGTTTAAAAATAGCAAAACCAAATCGACCAATTCGATTTGATTCTGGTCTTGTTGTGGAAAAAATATCTACCCAAAGTATTACAAGTTAAAATTTAACTTTTTATTTTATTTTTTATCCAATTCAATGTACGACAAAAGAGTGAGAGATATGTAAAAAGAAGAAAAATGTGGAATTTGCCCCCAAGGGTATAGGCGAGTTGGTAAGATCTGAGGTGATGTGGGGAGAAATTCTTCGGTAATGCAAGTTCGATTCTCATGTAGAACAGATTTTTACTTAAATATTGTGGGAATCTGTCGCGAGGAATCGCGTGTTAACTCTCTCTCAAGTTCAGTTCGCCACTCGACACATCCTCGATTTACGATTCTGGCCCGCTTGGTCAATAGACTTTTGACACAAGTGGGGAGATTCGCCTTCGGGACTTTCTCTTTATAAGAAGAAAAATGTGAATGGGAAATAAATTTGATTAGAGTAGAGGGTGATGATTGGGTAAAAAGCATTATAAATTCCAATACAAGTGAAACAACACATAACACAAAATCAAGTGAGGACAAGCTAGAACAATACTCAAAAACAAAGCCGTTTCAAGACGGCCAACAAAAACCACCATTTTCTCAGCCGGCTCTCCTCCTCCACTCCCTTCACCATTTTTCTCTGTTTTTATACTCCTATTGGATTCAGGGCTCCAGCTTTCTATAAACAATCCCATTATTTCCAATTTACTTTTAAACCGTGCATTTTGGAGTGTTTATTACTGCAGTTTCATGGCCAAAACTTCAAAGAAAAACCAGAAGAACAGCTCAAGCAGTAGCATTACTGATAAGAATAATGGGAATGGGAAGGCGAAGAGGACGCGAAAAAGCGTGCCCAGAGATTCTCCTCAGCAACGCAGTTCGATTTACAGGGGTGTTACAAGGTAAAAATGTTTACATTTGATCATTTTCCCCAAACTGTGATCCCATTGGATTTTGAATAATATTCTTAAAGCGTTAACTATTAAGAGTACGGATCCAAATCTTCATACTACGTTAATCATCTCGTCTTAAAACAAACGTTACATTTATTTATTTAAATTTGATCTTCAAATGGTGTATCATTTCAGGCACCGGTGGACTGGTCGATATGAAGCTCATTTGTGGGATAAGAACTGCTGGAACGAGTCTCAAAATAAGAAAGGAAGACAAGGTTACTTAATTTCTCACTTATTATAATCATTTTTGCTTTTTTTCTTATAATTTTTTATACTACATTTTCTGCATTACTAATTAATTCTTCTTTCTATGTCAAATTGTCAATGGTGGTTGTGGTGGGATCCTACTAAAATGCAGTTTATCTGGGTAGGTTCACTATCTTTACCTGCATTATCAGAAATTACCTTAATCCACATCAAGAAATTAAACAATCTTTATTTTAAAATAAAATGGATATGGCTCCGGGACGGAACGAGTCAAATCTCAGTTCTTGTCCGGACTCTTTGATTTTAAGAACGCCAAAACAAAAGTAACTAAAGACTCAATTGTTATTATCCAAATTTTGTATTTTTAGGGGCCTACGATGATGAAGAAGCAGCTGCACATGCTTATGATTTGGCAGCATTGAAGTATTGGGGACAAGATACCATATTGAATTTTCCTGTAAATCAATTTCTTTTCTTCTTAGACATATACCTTGTTTGGCACATGATACACAGCAGGACTAGACATCGCAAAAGACAAGATTTTAACTTTTTTTTTTTCGTTTTCAAATACGTATCTAGTATTGTCGAGTACACTATATTTGTCAATAATTAGTAGGAAAATGGTATTAATTATTATTAATTAATCCCAAAATTTGGTTATTTTAATTATGTAGCTTTCAACATACCAAATAGAGCTTAAGGAAATGGAAGGCCTATCAAAAGAAGAGTATATTGGGTCTTTAAGAAGGTATGTATGGATATTTTCATTTATTTTTTTATTATCAATAATTTTTTGAAATTATGGTTTTATTTTATTATAATTTTCAGAAAAAGCAGCGGATTTTCTCGGGGAGTGTCGAAATATAGAGGTGTTGCAAGGTAAAACGCAGGAGATTTATTTTATATTTCTTTTTGTGCTAGCCTGTACGCGATTGAATAAGTGAAATACATCATATACGACAAAATTTATCATTTTTCGGGTTTCAGTACTATTCAGAGCAGTGTATATGCATAAGATTTGCCTTTCAAGAGCATTAGAAACTGGCAACTATTATCTGTGAAAGTGCTGTACTTGCTTCTACTATAGGCTCCATAACACTTTTCATGCACTGTCCACTTCTAGTTAAGATAATCTACCTTGTGGCACTTTTTATATATTTGGAACATTGTATTGAATTAGACAACTTATAAATTTTTTTACACGTCTCTTTATATCAATACTATTAAGTTATACTCAGTCGATCCATCAAGCATTTCTAAATCTGTGTTGTTTAATGCACAGGCACCATCATAATGGACGATGGGAGGCTCGGATTGGTAGGGTGTTTGGCAACAAATATCTTTACCTTGGAACATATGGTATGGAAGCATTATATCACTTTTTTTTTTTTACCTTCACCTTTTCTGGATATATGTACTAATAGTCTACCCTAGCCCCATCGCTAAAGAAAGAAAACTAAAATATTAGAGACAATTAACAAAGAAAGTCACATACCTACACGCCACTTTAAAATACACTAGCACAAATTTTTCTTTGCCAAATGTCATTTGATAAATGACAAATCTTGAAAATTATTTTAGTTCTTAATTATTCCAAATGAATAAAGTTACAAATGTCAATTACTCCGTAAGGCTATTTTTATACATAATTTTGGGTTCTCGAATGATAAAATAAATAAAATATTGTCTGTTGTAGAATGTAATATTAATTATTTCTGTTGCATTGTCGGTCAATTTATCATTTTCGCACTACATTTAGAGCCTCAAAGAATATAAAGGCAAATGGTCAAACAAGTGAAATCAATCAAATATGGTTGGTAGGTTGATATATAGATCACCAACTCTCAACTGCTAGCTAGGGTTGTTATTACAACTTTTCAAACTCCATGACATAATTTCAACCCCTCCCAACAAATTTTTCATGCAACTTAAATTCTTGAATTTATTGTTTATATCAACTACAAACACATATGGATATGTAATATATGAATTTCCAAAACTACCCTTGAATCTTTTTTTGTTATTGCATTGCAGCCACACAAGAAGAAGCAGCAACAGCCTATGATATGGCTGCAATAGAGTACCGTGGACTTAACGCTGTTACTAACTTTGACCTCAGTCGTTACATCAAGTGGCTACAACCTAAGCAAAATAATACTGACCACCCCCAATCAAACCCTAACCCTAACCTTAATCCAATATCAAACCCTAATCCAGAAATAGGGTTTGGCTTCCTTCACCTCCTACAGCAAAGCTCAAGCTCAGCCGAAATGGCCAACCCTCGTCCGCCTCCATGTAGCGGAGCCTCTACTACATCTGCCCTAGGGATTTTGTTACAATCCTCCAAGTTCAAAGAAATGCTGGAACAAACAACAGCAAAAGACAACCATTCAAGCCCTTCAGAACCCGATGCTCCTCGACGGAGTTTCCCTGATGACATACAAACATCATTTGAATACCAAGAATCAAGCAGCTTTGCTGAGGAACATGACATTATCTTTGGTGATTTGAATTCATCATTTGCATCTCAAATATTCCAATGTGAGGTTGATGCTTAATTAATTAATTAAGTGCATGATCAAATAATCCAAGAGTCGACATGAGCTTTATATTGTGAATATACAAAGTTGAACAGCAACGGCGGATATATACTCGATAACCCACATTGAGCGCTATTAGACACGACAATTAAGACATGTTTTTCTTAAGAACTTTCCTTTTTTGAAATATTGTTGGTTCATTATTATGTAGATATATATAGTTCGAATTGATATAGACATTCATTTATCTCTTATGAGTTTTTATAAAGTCATTAATTATCATTTAATTAAGGGTCTTACTCATATTGAATCTTTGGTTCTATTTTTAGTCTGTAATTTGGTAGACTTCTTTTCTTATATTCTAATCACTTGTTTCTGTGTGGTTATATTGCAGTTTTTTTTCCACCACTTTTTAATTGTACTAAACATTTGCTAGTCGTATTTATGTCTTTAACTTCTTTTTTTTGTCGCATTCTTATTATCAACCTTTCATCAATTAGTATATATCGTCCATAATGACGATTTTCGTCCAAAAATCCATTAGCACGGCATAAAAATAGTTATTTGTGTCTCATATTTTTCAATTAGCATAAAAAAAACAAATACAAAAGTGCGATAGATATTTGCCCATCATCTCAAAGCACGTTAAGAATCCATCGTCAAATTTAATGAAATATTGATGATAAGAATAAGACACAAATAAGTTAAGAAATAAGTACGAAAATAAACAAAAATTAGAAATGTTTAATGCTATTAAAAAGTGGTGACACAAACCAAACAGTAATGTCAATATTAACACCCAATAGCTTATGCTACATTCAATTATCTCAATGACATTTTGATTGAGGAATTTTTCTAAATGACCTTGAAATCTTGTACAATGAAAATAACTTTACTTTCTAATTTCAGTTTAAAGAGCATTGTTGTCTTATGTAAACATTAGTGAAATTCATGTGTAAGGCGCGTGTTGTATTTTAATTAAGTATTTAATAGTGTGGTCATTGTTAGTGAATTTTTTAATTATTTTTTCACTCATGAAAGACTAAATGAAACATATATTAAAACATATCGAAAAAATTACGTATTATTTAAAAGTGGGCGATATAGTTTGAATTGATCTTTAACAAGAACGTTCTTTATTTTTAGATGATGTAATGAATGGTGTATAATTCACTAACATAATTGATTAATACAAATCCTGTAAATGAACACTTCAATTATGATCTCACAACATTATTATGTTGCTTTAAATTTTAATTTTATTCCATATTTTTCCTCATTATGACCCGATTTTGTAAATTTTTTCAATTTTTCAATTTAATTTTATTCATTCTAATATATCAAACATTAAAAAAAAAATTTAAATCACATGAATGTCGTGAGATATGCATAAGATTTCTTGTAAACTTGCGGTAATAAGTAGTAAAAATGCTTATTATAAATTAGCATAAGTTGTTAATTAGTGATTTTATTTTTTTTGTATATTAGACAGGGTTGTACTCATAGATATATATTTTTTCTTTGCTATTATAACTTTCTACCTTCAGAGTATTATTCTTTTTCTCTTTTTTCTTGCATAGTGCGAGATTTTGTGCTTGTGAGTAAATTTTATTGGATTTAATTGTAATTTAGTTCAGTAATCGACATATATGTATTTCTTGTAATTTTGTTCACTATGTTGCTAACTTAATATAAGTAATAATTGAAAGAAATTTGTTTCGATTGCAAATGATTTTGAAGTTTCAAAGTGGGTTGTTTGATATATGTTACTATGTCTCGGCCTAAGAAAGCCGAACCTAGAGCCTAATATATGTGTGTGTTGAGCTTAATTTTGTTTCAATAGTTTAAGAATTTGGATAGCTTCTACTTAGAGAAAAACAAAAACAATATTTGATTGGGTATTCAAAATAATAAAAATATGTGCAAAAATTTTGGGCGATTTTTCAAAAGACGTAACTAAAATCGGAAAGAATGCGAACAAGACGACCAAAGGAAGACGAGAAATATAGCGAAACATTGAAAAAAAAAATTGAGGCTGCAAAAAATCTACAATAAAAAAAAATGAAAAGGAAAGAAATGATAGGAAATAGAAAAAAAAAAAAAAAAAAAAATTGTTAGACACCCATTGTTATAAATAGTGCCAACTCAATTCCCTCTTTTAGGCCTATTTGTTTTTAATTAAAATTTTGCTAAAAATTATACATTTTATGAATCTATAACTTTTTAATCACACATTTTATCAACTTATCTAAAAAAATTAATTTTAATTAAAATCAAACATACATTTATATTAGAATTGAAAAATGATCTACTCCCTATATGGAGAATAGTTATAAAAGCCAGCGTGAACACGAGTAAAGAGTGAAAAGTATTTGATTAAAAATCAAGATGAAAAAAACGACTTTTATAAAAGTCAAAATCACTCATCAAAATACCACCGAACACGGCCTATACATCAACTCCAATCATGCCTCACCTCATAATCCGGCGAAAATTGATCCAACTTTTTTCTCTTTCCAGGTTTTGTCTTCTTTCAAGTCTTGTTTATTTGGACAAGCTAGGTCAAACCATCCACCTAGGAGCATGTGGCTTTGTGTCCATTATTATTGTACTCTCGCAGGACAAGTTGGATAGAGAAACAAAAAATATAAATACTTATTCATTATAAAACGTCATTTAAGACATGTTTGGTAGCCACTTTTTTACCTATAATTTTTGACTTTTCAATTTTTTTATACTACAAAAAAGTTTGAAAAGTCAATAAAATACCAAAAAAAAAATTTATTTTTCCTCAAAAAAAACTACACCGAACATACCCTTAATTGATATTTTTCTCATCTCATCACATTTTCATGTCATCTTTTTTCTCATCTCATCAATGCTCAAGACTCCTTGCTCCGTGTTTGTTCCCCTTACCCCTTATTGTGTCGCTTCCTACTACTCAAAAGCTCAGGAGGCTTCCAAGCAGTGAAAATACAGGGAAAACGGAATAGCAAGAGGGGACGCAACAAAGGCCCTTTGTACAGCTCCCAAGTCGTGGACGCAACAGGATAAGGGGGAGCAAAGGGCGTGAAGGGGCAGACTAATTGAAATATTTCTTTAGGCAAATAGTTAATTATGATGATGTACTTGTGTCAAAAGAAAATAAATCTGATATCGCATGCCATACAATTGACAAAGATTAAACCCAAAAATGAAAATAAATAAATAAAATAGTACTGAAGAACCAGCCTGATACCGTAAGGATTCGGAAGGAAATCAATAGCTGACCCAAGAATCTATCATCTTGCAATGGAGCTTCTAGCTCTGTATATTGCCAAACAGGATGAAGGAAAATAAAACCCAGAAATGAAGAAGCACAAACTGTGAGAGAAAAGAGAGAAAATGTTGTGTTGTATATTGTGTTTAACAAAATCTCAATGCATAAAGCAAAGAATAATGCTATCTATCACTAGTGGTGATAATCACCAATCTAAGTGTCATTGGGCTACATGTGCACCACGACTGAGTTAATACAATTAGAATCTAATCTTCATTACTTGACCCAATAAAATAAGTGCATACAGTATCAACATTATACCTCATCTTGATTCTTCCCATTTCATTTATTATCATCATAATTATCCACCATATAATCACGGGTTCAATCAAACCCATAGTTTCATTTCCCACAAATTCGGATATACCTGATTACTAATGTCATGCAGTTATCCATTATACAATTTCCTTTCTGTAACATACATCAAATATCAATGAGCTCAAGAAAGTGCCCACTGGAACTACAAGTATTCGAACAACTTCAACTCTAACCTCCAAGAAAAAAGTCGAAAACCATTATAGGCTAGAAGACTTTTAGTTTACCCGTGACCACAGATGCCTTTACTTGCTGCAAACGACATGATGCTTTTTGCACCCCAGTCATTTCAGAGCATGAATCACCAGCCCCCAGAGTGACAGCAAAGTACAGATATACAGTGCAGAGAAATGCTAGGAGCACAAGAGCAGTTAGAAGGAATCGGTGTCGCTGAAGAAGAGTTGAACAGCTTCCCAATTCATCACCCCGTGATGAGTGTTGTCTCTTTGACGATGAAGAGAATGCAGTCTGTGTCTGCGACCTCCTATGAGGTGAAGTTATTACGCTGTCAAGAGGCATTGCAAATAAGGCCTTCTGCTTCCACGTCTGAATGTCTGCACATCTTTAACATGATCAAATTAGTAGAAAAACTTCAATTCAGCTGAACTTGAATGGAAAAGCAGAACATGTAAATAATCAAAAGGGCAACTTAAAGTAGTTATCGTCTGTACAAAAACTCTTAACACAGTACAAATTCTATTACAAAATTTGAAAATAATAAGACAGAGAAAGACATCCAAAAGATTTAGGTAACTAAGATATCTAATGGTTACCAACGTGTAACCACTACTGAGTTTATAGGTCATATATCACTTTGACCATTGCTGGATTTAAAGATAAAGACCAATTTTCAAAACTCCATGTGAAATATTCATCAAAAACGAATTGTAACCCGCTTACTCGAGCTATGGTAGCAACAATTAGAATACCAACCTGCTGAGATTAAGATTGCCCTATTGACTCTCTTATATTTTCATAGGAACATAGCAATTAGCCCACTTCTTTTACAATTATGGAGCACTTCTAAGATGTTCCAACATTAAGAACGTGCATAATATAATTGCATTAGAATTTTACAGTCAATATTGGCACTCTCTGCAGGAAAAATGTAAAGAGGAGTAATACTTTGCAGCAAGACACACAGCACTAATCCTAGAATCACAATGCATACAGCTTAAGAAAAGATAATGGCAAACAATGGACAGACGAAAGTAGTAAACAGGTCATGGGTTCAAAGAAAAGAGAAAAGGGTCCATATGCTGAACACATATTTTATGTTATGAAGGCTAATCACAAATATCAGAAGTTGTCATCAAGCAAACTCTTAGTCCGGATCCAGAATTAGCTAGCAATTGAATTTGGCTAACAGAGTTCTCTAAGAAATGCCAAATATTGCCTCCTATATAACTACGAGGTACAAATTTAGATATTAAAGAATAGTTACACAGAATGCGTTCTATCCTATTGTGCCCATTTGGGACTTTGCACACATTCAATCTCTGGATTCATAAGGAAATCGTACTTACTAAAAACCACGAAAGGCATGTATTTCGTCTTTCTTTTTTCCTCTCCAAGCCCCTTTACTAGGTTGGGCAAGCTTTGATTATTCAATTTCCAAATATATTCTTACTCATATGCCATTCTTTTCTACAATCCAATTCACCACCATCCATTACTTTACACCAACAAGTCATTCACTAAATCCCAATCTATAAAAACCACTCCCAAAAGTTTCCGATTCAGTTGATCCGCACTTGAATAAAATCCAAATAAATTGCCACCTCAATCGCAAAAGGCATATCAAAATTTTGACAAAACATATACATACGGCATACATATATTTAAGTAGAACAGATTTGCAAGAATTCGTGATAATTGAGCATCCACATGTACATATGCGTATATACCTATAATCTTTGCGTGTGTGAAAAGAGAATAGACAAAGGAACTTACTACTTAAGAAAATGAACGTCTACCAACGATCCGAAAAATATAACGAGAGAGAGAGAGAGAGAGAGAGAGAGAGAGAGAGAGTCCGTGGATTGGTTCGGGATTTAGGAAGTGATTGCACGTACTGTTTGTGACTGGTTTCCAATTCCCAAATTTGGATCTTTTCGACTTTAGATTGCGTTTGATTGCAAATAAAAAATTTGAGTGGAAAAAAAATATTTATCATAAGAAATAGATTGTCAAGAAATTATGAATTGAAAAATAAGTAAAAATTTTCCATAGAAAATAAATTTTGAAAAAAACCAAAAAAAAATATTTTTCTTAAGAACAAAGAAAATGTGGTCAAAAGTGGAAAAATAAGAAAAAAAATTTCATGGAAAAAAAAATGTTGCAATCAAACAAAACAAGGAAAATAGGTGGGAAAATTCCTTTTATGGAAATGACAATCAAACAAACAAGTTGAAAAATAGGCGAAAAAAAGACTTTTTTCATGAAAATTCTTTGCCAATCAAACACACCCTTATGTTTTCATGGGGAGCCGGAATTCATTTGGCTGGTATATGTATTAATCATTTAATTGTTTGCTTGGTTAAAAAAAATTTATTATAAACTGTGAATGTTATGAAATATATGGATAAAAAGTGAATAAAGGTTATTTATGTATGAATATATAAATAAAAATAATATTTGACTAACTTATAATTATTTATAAGCACCGAAAAACATGCTATAAATGTTTGGAGGTGTTGAAATTCTAAGACACTTATATTATAAATTGTATATTTTATATTGGATAAAAAGTGGTAGTAAGTTGTGGGTCCCATGAAATGTGAGATGAAAATTATCCTCCTCCTAGTTTGATCCTTTGAATTTATAATTATTTTATATTTTAAATAGCATATATAAATTTAGAGACTATAATTTTTAAGCTAATTCAACCTTAGATTTCGCTTTTGAAGTCGTTTTGAAGTACTCAGTGCATCCTTCGTAACATACATTTTATTTTGTAAAATCATTAAGTGAAAAGATGCACTAGCGAGTTAAAAATAGTTGCACAAAATGAATTCAATAAATCTAATTTGTGGCCATCATCTATTTTTGCTTATTTTCAAGCTATATTTCTTGATAGTCAAGATAAGTTATTGGTATTATTTCGAAGAAATTGCGATCAGCTATGCGACACATATTTTAAAACGAAAAATCGTTAACTGTTGAACTTAAAATAGCTAGTAAAAAATGACTACTTAAACTGAAGGGTAATGCTTCTTGTGCTTCATTTTCGTTTTTGGTTTTCGTCTTACTGTCAAAGTCCTCTTGAAAAATTTTGCAACCCCCTCCAATTTATTCATCCTGGATCCGCCCATAATTCAACTGTTTCTTTATGTTTAACACTTCATTTTATTTCTCACAATAAGTATTTATTATTTTTCTTATATTTTATTTTGATATCCTCCATTTCTCTTGTTTTATTTTGTATAAAGTATAAACTATTTAATTTAATCAACATGTGAATATTAAAAATTAGAATTATTTAAATGTATTTAATTATAAAAAGAGCTAAACTCACTTTCTAGTTTAAAAAGTTAATTTGGAGAGTCTCTTTAAATATTGACTCTCTAAACTAGAGAACATCTTAGATTCAAATGACCTCTTGAATATGCTCTTAATATGGAACCCGTGTTTTCAATTGGAATATAGTCGGCTGACTCCATTTTTGACATGTTATCAAACCATATTGACTTATATTTGAACAATAATTCAAAGATAAGAAGTCGATGATCGAATGAGTAAATTGAACAAGGGACAAAAATTAAATATTATGGGTGTGAGCTAATCAATTTTGTACAACCCGATTGTAAGATTATTTTAGCACATGTTAGGTGGTGCTTAAATTATAATTTAAAGCTGGTTAAATTGGTCAAACATACTTTTTATTCACGCATTTCATACGACCACAACTTACAACCTACTTTTTATCCACACATTCACCTACAACTTATAATATAAGCACTTAAAAAATAATTTCAAGACCAAAATTTGGACAAGTTTTCGACTCTCTCAGTAAAACATGTTTGTCCAATCCAATTCTTATATCATTGATTCATTCTAGGTGAGTTGCAAATCTGGGTGATTTTTCATTATTTTGTTGCACTTCAAAATAAAAGGTGTAAATGAAAAAATTTAAATTTTATATAAGAGATTATTTTATATCTTATATTTTAATAAATAACAAACTTTAAAAGTGGATACATATTACATGAGAATTAATCTCTTGAACAACGCTAACATCTTATGTAACATCTTAGATTTTTCTACGATTTTTAAATATAGGGATTAAAATAAATTTATGAGATTGAGAAGGAGAATAGTTAATTTTGAGAAAAATGATAATTATAATAATTACTTTTGAGATTTAAAAATACCAATAAGAGTTTTATCTTATTTGCAGCCAAATCTCTGGAAAAACTATATATATGAGTGGGGGTTATTTATTTTCAAGGTTTTCAAAATCTATTGGAATTAGGTTGCTCGGTTGGAAAGATATTTTCTCTTTATATTGTATTTTTAATTACTTTTAGATAAGCAAAGATAGTAAAACAACTGTAGAAACAATCCCAACATAATACCGTAGCATGAGCACATAAAACGACGAGACAAAAAACTGACTTTTGGAGGATGGGAGACGACACCCTAGGGATGGGGGTCAACACCACGTGAGGATGTCAACACCGAACTCCCCTAGTGCCGACACCATGTGAGGGTGTCAACACATATGTATATGGTGTCCACGTCTCTATGACAGATTTTTTGAATGAAAACATATATAATTTTTTGTAGAAAAATTTCGAATTGAGGTATATAAATTTAATGGGACTCCTGACTCGTATCCCTTCAATGGTATATAATATGCTTTGTGGAGACTTTTGTATCAATCTTGATACTCTAGTTTTTTCGCGTGTTATTTGCATTGATTTCTTAATGTTGACCCTCACTCTCCACTTTTACCATATGATACCATTTTTGTGTGTTAAAAGCCCCATTTAGAGTGATATGGTATACTTTTAGCGCTAAACTTGATTTCTCATTTGTGATGCCGCTTCTATTGCATTAACAAAGCTGGGGCATCTTTACAGAGTTTCGTTGGATTAGAATTATATGTGTAGATTATAAACAATGGATCATATAAAATATGTAGATAAAAATTATGTTTAACCATCTTAAAAATATTTATACACACTAACAAACATGCTCGTATTATCAACTTTACAAGAATTGTAAGCTTTGTTTTTACAACGTCTTCAAATTATTTTTAGGTTTTTTATGCAATGTTGATTAATTGAACTGGTTTTAGAACTGAAATGTGATTGATTTATATGAGTGATGTTGATTAACAGATTTTGCATGGGATTTCGTTGATGGCTACAATACGTAACGATTTATTGCAGAAAAATTAGAGAAAATACTATTGTTAATGATCACAATATTATATAACATTAAATGATATAGATAATAAATTGGGTACCATAATTTAATGTCACATAACATACTATATTGACGAGTGACTATAATAATAAATAGCATTATTCAAAACAAATTATAATTTCTCCAAACAAAACTCACACACGTGTAAAATAATGGAGGCCCCACATAATTAAGGGTTTATTTTGGCAGTAAAAAGAATATTATACATTTCTATACAAAACTCACGCTCTTGTGAAATAATTGAGGCCCACATAATTTGTTACACTTTATCTTAATTCTCTATATATATTATATTTATAATTAAAGTACATTATAACTAATTTTATTAAAAGAAAATTAGAGTTAGTCTTTATTTATTAGAAACAACGCAAGGAATTATTTTTTCTGGTCCCGAGTTAGTTGGGAGATAAGAGCAGAAAGGAACAATATATAAATGGACCTACCACATGTGATTGGAAGATAGAGGGGAAAATGTGAACTAAGTTATTGTTCCACGTTATTTCAAAAAGGAAAGGTAAGAGTATTTATCATTGTTCTATAAAGTTCGTTTATTCAAGTCTCATTTGTCTTCGCTCTTTATTTTCTTTGCTAACTTGCTAGAAATGTTACTTTTATATCCCCTAACAACACTTTACACTTTTTACAACATTGATATTTATTAATTTTAAGTTCGTAATTCGATTTGTACCTTATGCGACACTCAAGATTTTTGAGGGTCGATAACTTACCATATAGTAGGTTCAGGTCAATTTCACACATGCAATATCGCAATCATTATCATCGATTTGATTGAGTACAATTACATATTTGCGTTTAATAAAATAATTAAATTTTAGTGAATATTTATTTAAATAAAGAATTTCAATTTCGTCCTATTTTTTATGGTCAACAAATCAATTATTACCAATTAAAAGTGACTGGCCAAAACAGCTCCAAATTCGATTGTGATTCTTTAGTTTTAATATGAATAGCCTAGCCGTTTGAAGTCCAAATGGTATTTTCATTCTTGAAATTTTGTGACCCAACGGATTAAGTTTTAATATAAATTTAAAATTTGAACAACGCAACTTTTAATACACAACACCCCTTTCCTCTCAATAGTTGCATGCCATGGCTCATGGATGGATGGTCACAACCATCCAAATTTACCATTTTACACATCAAGTTCTAAAACGCTTCTTCCTCTAGATTTTGCAAATAACTCCTCCCAAATCTCCATCTTAAAAAATTACTACATCAAGTTCGAATGTGCATCTCAAGAGTTTTATTCGTCAGTTCCTACAATAATTGAAAAAGTGCAAACAAAGACCTACGTTAGTTAAATATAGAATAGATGGTGGGCTTACAAGCAAATTGAACTACTTCACCTATTAGGTTAATATTTTGGAATGAAATTTCAATTTCTTACAAATGGTATCAGAGTTATAACCCAAACTTAACCACGTGGACGTACAAGTCATACTCCGAGTTGCAGTCGGACGAAGGTAATTGGCCTTGAGTTGGATCTTGATAAGTTGAAAAATCTATGATTGGTCCTTAAAGCAGTTGTGCTCACGTAAAGTGGTTGCTCCAGTGGAAAAAAGCGGGTCTTAATAGAGCATACAATCCTTCTTATTTTGAGGAAGAAAGATGAACATGACTAATACTTGAAGAGGAACTGATATGACATAGTACTTTGTTTAAAAAGATAATTGTTGAGAAAGTACGAATAAAATCTCATATCAGTTAAATATGAGATAGATAATTGACATAAAAAATAAATAAAAAAAAATTTCACTAACCTTTTCACGTTGAACCTCGATCCCCTACCCGAGTAAGGTGCAACCTTTAGATAAATGCAACATGTTTCATCTTGGGACGCTTTGGCAGAGCTATTCATGGTCCAGTGGGGGCAGTTGCCCGGACTGGAATTTTGAGGGGAAGTTTTTTAATTTTAAGACTTTTAATGATCTTGTAGTCAAATTATCCTATCATTATTAATATAAGTTAAAAGAATTTATGTATTTTTATTACTGTGGCCAACATTTAATGATGCCGATCCAAGCTTCTATAGAAGAGAAATTAAGGCAAATTCCATATTAAATGAAAATATTATATTTTTAATTATTTCAATTTCATATGTAATGTACAAATAATTATATTTGTATAGAATTGAAATAAATTGTAAAATTTTATACCTCTTAAGTCATAAAGTACAAAGCAGCATACACGCTCGTAATTTGGGTGTTATTTATTCTAATTGCAATAATTGCTACTACCACTATACAATATACATAATATTTTCTGCTATGTATGTAGTGAATAATCAATCGTATATTTGAAATTTGAATTGGAGATCAATCCACAAATTATAGTTACGTTGTGTACGTTGAGAGACAATATTTTTAAATTATGGAACTCTTCTGATAAGGAGAAAGTCCCGAAGGTGAAGTCCTCACACCATGTCGAAAGGTCCTCGACAAGACAATTATAAATCGAAGAATATGCGCGTGTGGAGGGACTTGAAGGAGAGAGCCAACAGGCCAACTCTCGTGATGACTCCCACAATATTTCGGTGAAAATCGTCCCACACGAAAATCGAACTGCGTTCTTTGGATTGATTACTCCCCGCCACCTCGCACCTTATCAACTCGCCTATACCTTTGAGGGCTTAAATTATGGAACTCTTATATGATAATTGTAATGTACTGCAAACAAATTTTAATATTTTTAATAAATTTGCATTAATATATTTTTTGTTAAAAAATATTCTTAATTAAGTCTTGTTTCTGCTCGAATATATTTTCTGACTCGCCTTTATTGGAGTGCATTAACTTGGGACCTTCGACATTAATGATGTGTTTGATTTTGATTAAAATTATTATTATTATTTTTTTGTAAAAGTTGATAACAATTTATGAAATATGTGGTTGAAAAGTTGTGGGTTCCATAAATGTGTGGTTAAAATTAATTGTTAACTTTGACTTTACATTTTTAGCAAAATCAGAATTAAAATCAACAATCTCTAAATGAAACAATGTCATTTAAAAAAATCAACGTAAAGTGATTGAACTTGTATTAAAAAAGTTTCAACAAAATACAAAACAGCCATTGAAGTTACAAAGTTTCATCTACGGTTAACGAATTATACTAATGCATTCACTAATGGTCACTCTATTAAATTTTCAACGTGAATTGATGATGTGTCATCGTTAAGTGTCTACGTGGTACACAATCGATCGACATTTAGCAAAAATAGACGAAACATGGACTTAATGTACTAATAATAATAAATTTATACCACAAAGCTCATATTTTAGGTGCATCATTTGTGGTATGAATTTATTATTATTATGTGGCGTCAATTTTTGTCAAATATCAACACGCTTGTGTACCACATAAACATTTAATGGTGGCACGTTATCAATTTATGCTGAAAATTTAACACAATGATCGTTGGTGAACGCATTAGTATACTTTAGTTACCGATATTAAAACTTTATAACTTCAATGATCATTTTGTGATTTTACTGAAATTTCAGTTATCGTGAGTAAAATTAACACGTTCAAAAATTTGTAATTTGAATTCGTAATTTATTCATTCACCGGATTTAGATAAAACTTGGGTGGCATTAACTTTCTAATAATTTATTTATTTAATCTATAGTGCTATAATCATAATTAGGAAGCACTCATAAGATCAATACTATAATTACTAAAACAGTAAACAACTCTTAACAATACCCTCATTGTCCGGTTGATAATGACGCCTTTCTTTAAGGTGAAGCTATTACATTAAAAAATGTGTTTTTGGGTCTCTGTCCCAAGTAGCTTGGAAGATTTAACTTTCCATTTGCTTGATTTGTTATTTTAAATTTTTAATTAATTAAAATCGGGTAAACTTGATAAAAAAAATATATATTTAATTAACACTACGCGCAATATTTTGACGATAAAAGGTTATGCGATATGTCGTGATGTAACGTTTGATTGAAAGAATAAAATTAGTTTAAAAAGATGACATTTAAAGTAAGTTGGATAATTACTGTTTGATTTTTGGAGAAATCACTTTGGAAGCTTGACAAATTTTGTCTGCAAATATTATTTCCAAGGAACATTTGGACCCACTCTAAACATATAAAATTAATATATGCTATTTAGTGGCAATAATCATAATAAGAAGCGCGTAGATTACTGCAATAATTACGCAAACACTGGAGAAATTCTTAAATATATCCACTTATACTTTGTTTTAGTTTAAATTATAATTTAAGTTGATTAAATTAATTAAATATATTTTTTATTACCACATTTTGTAAGACCACGACTTCCTATCTGCATATTCTATATGACTTGTAATTTATAAACAATTAAAACTAATTTCAATACTGTCAAATATACCATTAAAATATATTTATTTATCATCCCGTATTAAATAATTAACTACACAAAATGGTAAATGAGAATATTATAATCTACACTTGACATGTTGCCATCCATATCTCTCTCAATAAATAATTATGAGTATGTTAGTGTAGATTTATAAGTACTTATAATTTAGTCAAATATTATTTTAGGGATAGCAAAAAGACCCGTCGACCTGAACCCGCTAATATTCACTAAAAATAAATTAAAGGAGAATCAAACTCGGGTTGAAACTTATAAACTACCAACGTTAACCACTAAACCACAACTCGAATCTTAGAATTTTTTTGTTTTGTTTGGTACAAATATTTAAAAAATTTGTATTTCTTTTTTTTTTTAATTCTTTTTTCAGTTTAACAAAAAAAAAAAAAATAACCGAGGCGATTAGCAGGTCAAAGAGCCGTCCGCCCGCCCGCCCGTCATGTGCAAATTCGTGAGGTCGCGGGACTGAAGCGAGACAAACCCGTCCCATTACCATACCATCTACACATTTTATAGGACCTACATTTTTTATCTATTTTTTATTTACATAAAATCTACTGTTTATAATCTACAAAAATCTTTATCAAATATACTCTATAATTATATGCATTATGAATGTAAAATAACTGAACATTGTTATTTTATACATTTATTTTCTTTTCAAATATAATAATGCTATACATCACACACAACATTAATATCTTTATAAGTAAGTAACATATATTCTTATAGTTATTTATTATCAATGCGAAAGCTGCATTTGAATTTGATTATTTATATTTTGTCCGTTTGAAAAAAATTATACTTTTTATATAAAAAAGAATTATTAGAGGGAGTTATTATGTGCGTGAATTGTCAAATATACTTTATAATAATATTAAAATTTAGCCTCAGGGCTCCCATTCCCCAATCCCCCGTTCCGCTTATAGAGTAGACCAAACAACACCCACCAATCCCTCGTCACAATGAAGGTTGATCCGTAATAAAAAAGAAAAGCGAGCAACATAATTAGCCCATGTTTTACAGTCAAATTTACATTTTATTCATATATTTTATAGAATTCACAAATTATTATTAATTTATCATTCACATATTTCATATAATTTATAACTTATAAATAATTAAAAAATAATTTCAACACTATTCAAACACACTATAATACGAGTCAATAATTTCTCTGGTGACACATTTTCATTAGTCATAACTAATTAACGAGTATGCCGCTTTCTTGCGGTAGGATCCGACAACTGTATGTTATATTATGATGATGGATTGAGACGGTAAATAAATTTTGAAGATGATCGGTAGAAGAAGATAGTGAATTGAGGAATATGAATTGAAGATGTGAACAAATTTTTGAGATTATCGATTGAAAGAGATGATCTAATAAAAAAGATTTAAAACAGTCAACAAATTTTAAAGTAGATAAACAAATTTTAAAGTAGATAATTTTATGAGAGAGAAAATGATGAGTTTGTTACATATTTAGGTACTTTTTTTATTTGGATAAAACTACGGTTGTGACTAATAGAAAAGCAGTAAAGAGGGTGCCGAATACAGACATCACAAGTGGCGGAATTTTGCATAAAGCCAAACGCTCCCTCCACCACCTTCGCCCAGGTTGGCGGCGAACCGCTAGCGCCGTCCCCCTCTCTTTCTCTCTCTATCACGAGAAAGCCGAGTAAGCAAACCCTTTGTCATCATCAATGCCTTATTTCTCACTCAATATCTCACATGCATATACTTATTGTACATGTATCTGAATCTATACACATTTTTCTAACTTCTTCATTTCAGGTTGCTTCTATTACTGAATTTTGATTTTTCCACTTTTTTTTTTTGATACACACTCAATGAACCTAAGCTCATTACTTTGATCTAAGTTTGAAATCGCTTCACGCAAACAGAAGAAGAAAAATTGAATCAAAAGTTGAATTCTGGAATATTTCGTTTGTGAACAGGGGAATTTGGAATTTTAAATAGAATTGGGAATTGTAGATCGGTGGTGAGCTTCATCCGTGTATTTTCCCACGTTGATTAGCCCGAATAAGTAAAATTTATATCTTCTGTAGGGGAGCTTTGAGGTTTGAATATAATGGAAAAGGAGAAGAAGAAGTATCCTATAGGAGCAGAGCATTATACTCTGTATGAGGAAATCGGAACAGGTGCCAGCGCCTTGGTTCATCGTGCTCTCTGTAATCCGTTTAATGAGATTGTTGCAATCAAAATTCTCGACTTTGAACGTGGCAACTGTGATCTGGTAATTCCCCTGTTCTCAAAATTTCAGCCAAGAGGTTCAAATGTTATATGCAATTTTTATTTTTGTGCTTATTCAATATTTGATGTATTTGAGCACATTTGGCAATTTTATTTCTTAGAATTTTTCAGTGCAAGATTCGAGTTTAGAATACGAATACGAATATACTATATAACATGTATCAAGGAAGATGTTTTTTGCGAAACATATAGTATTGCTTGTTAGTTACCTGCTTATTATACACTATTAAGAGATTTATACGAATAGACTCTCGCAGACAGAGGTTGTTTCGCGATTAAGTGCATGCACATTTGAGTAGTGCAGCAAGGGTGAAGGTTGTTTTTACATGTAAAACCAGTAGAAGAACGAATATTTTTTGTTTGCTTTAGTTTAAGAGCTTGGAAATACATTCAAATTTAAATTGGTTTTTATGAACATGTTAACCACGGTCATATTTTGAGTATATTTGAAATCTCAAATCCATTTATTGTCTCAACCATTGATGGCCAAAAACATCAAGATGGTATAGAAGTCAGAGTTTAAGAAATTCATTAAATGAAATGGCCACCTAGTGCTTGGCCATGTAGTAGTAAAAGAGAAATCTTGAGGAATTACTTTCTACTCTGTTATTTTGGGAGATCAGTTATCTTATCTCCGTTTGGATTAAGGTCATGTTGGCCCAAGTTGACAGTAGCTCGAGTATGGTAACTTTCCAGAAAGTGAAGAAGTGCGAAAGTACCTTATTTGACAACATCTTATCAGCAATATACGTTGCATTGTTACATTGTACTTATGTAGAAGCATATACTGAAAATAATTTTTTACTTTGTTGCTCAAGTTGTATTGCTAGAAAGGTAGTATTCCTTTCTTACCATGCCTTAGAGTTATTTAATTTATATTCCTAGATTTCATCTGGTTGTTATGTAATTTAATTGTGATTGAATAGCAAATAATCCTGGATAGAAGTCATTCTGTAGGAAACCATTCTGGTTGAAATACTTGGTTTTGCACTTAAAAATATTATTGTTTTTGTTTATTCTGTGGTTCTTCTTATCCTGGTCAACACAATAAACTACTTCTTCTGACCGAGTTCTTGCATTTTACCCTAGAATAACATTTCACGGGAAGCACAAACGATGGTTCTGGTTGACCACCCCAATGTTCTTAAATCACACTGCTCCTTCGTTATAGATCATAATTTATGGGTTGTAATGCCTTATATGGCTGGAGGTTCCTGTCTACACATATTGAAGGCCTCACATCCAGATGGTTTTGAGGAGGTTGTTATTGCTACAGTTTTGCGTGAGGTGTTGAAGGGCTTGGACTATCTTCATCAACATGGTCACATTCATCGGGATGTTAAAGTGAGTGGTTAACTTTTATATAGATACCTCCTATGTAGTTTGCACTTAATCCTTTCCTCAGTGGCCTTGCACCACTTCATTCATTGAGCAATCATTGTTGCAGACTTGCAGTGTATACCTGCTAACATCATAGCAGTCCTTTCTTGCAAAAATTAACAAATCCATTAACACACTTCATAATAGTCTCTGAATTCTTTAAAAGCAATAGGATTGGTTCAAAGTAATCCCTAAAGTTATGGACAGTGTACCACGTAGATAATATATTATATTTTATGATAACTTTTCATAATGAAACATATATTTAGGTTACAACAAAAGAATAATCTCAACATTGTGATCATAGTCATGGCCTTTGAACTACTTTCCTGTTTCCTGTTTCCTGTTTTGAACATCCAAGCTTCGAACATGACTTCCTTTTCATCAATCAAACAAACAAAGCTTTTGTTTTGCATTAATTAGTAAGTATCTTCTTTCCATTTTGTTAAAGTTTCTGTTGATTCCGTCTTTATTACTTGTTATTGACACTTCGGCTCATTTACATTTAAAATATTTGCTCATAAATGTGATTACCTATTGAGAGTAACTGGAACACTAGTTTCCATCAGATCTTACTAGAGTGGCTGTCTAGTCCAAAATAATTAAAGTTGAACTTTGAAAACTGATTATCTTTTTTGTTTCTGCAAATTGGAATTCACTCATAGGAATATCAAAATAGTGTCCCTGCTAGTTGACTAGCTGACTTGAAGTTTTGATTATTCCAGGAGTTGTTCTCCACAATCCACTTATTAAAGCTTTATACAACTCAGTAAATTTAACCTTTCTAATTTCCCCTCCCCATTGTTTTGCAATTTGATATGGATACGACTAGGTTATCGTTTAACTCATATATGTAATTTGAAGCTATATATAGAAGAGAAGTGACTATAATTCACCGGAAAGTTTTCAGGTTTATACTGAAAGTACAAAGAAGAAACTTTATTTGCACTAACATCATTTAAGGTTTACTTTTTCAATAATCTTATAATTATAAAGGTTTGTATTTAGATTCTGAGAATAAACAGTAGCATGAATTAGCACTCAACCATCACTGGGTTGCTTTTCCAATGCCCTAATAGTAGACTAACACCTTGGTACTGGCACATCTTTTAGGATAGAGGATAAAGGTCTATGTGACTCTTATCATCTTAACTTTAGACAACATTTCTTTCAGGCTGGAAATATTCTCATTGATACTCATGGTGGAATCAAACTGGGGGATTTTGGTGTTTCTGCCTGCTTGTTTGATTCAGGTGACAGGCATCGCATGAGGAATACATTTGTGGGCACTCCTTGCTGGTATAAGTCAAACCAGTAAATATATATAGATTTTTACTGTTACTTGAGCACTCATTTCTCCTTGCGTGATTGATCATCTTTCTGAATTCGCTCCTTTTTGTCTGTCCTTAATGACTAGAAACATAGCAACCACAGATGTGTCCATTATACTTCAATTTATTTGATAAAGAATACGAGAAAACCCAAATATCAATAACATGTTGATCTTGCTTGTAGAGTATTGGCTTAATTCTCCATCACTTTCCATTCTGTTCCCTGTAATAGGAGTATATTTGTGGTTTGCAGGATGGCACCAGAGGTTATGGAGCAATTGCATGGTTATGATTTCAAGTCTGTCTACACGCTGCATGCAGTTGTCTATTCTTGTTATCGTAATTGAATATTTCAACATATTGCTGATTTCGTTGTTTTGCTATTTTTGCAGAGCAGATATTTGGTCTTTTGGTATAACTGCTTTGGAGCTTGCACATGGCCATGCCCCCTTTTCGAAGTATCCTCCAATGAAGGTGCTTGGTGATATAATGACATGTTTTTTTTGCTGTATGGAAGCCCTATTAGTTTTCCTTGATCCACATTGTATGTTGTGTATTGTACTTTTTTAGGTATTACTTATGACCTTGCAAAATGCACCACCTGGTCTTGATTATGAGAGAGACAAAAAGTTTTCAAAGGTATGTATGTAACAACCATTTATTGATTAATGTTGTAGATGTAGGTTATGTATTGACATGCCTTTTCTCCATGTTTGGTTTCTGTAGTCTTTTAAGCAGATGATTGCTAGTTGTTTGGTGAAAGATCCTTCAAAAAGGCCATCCGCGAAAAAGCTATTAAGGCATTCTTTTTTCAAGCAAGCTAGATCAAGTGATTATATTGCAAGAACTCTTCTGGAGGGGCTCCCAGCTCTTGGTGATCGTCTTCAGGCAATAAAGGTGTGTTATCTTCTGAAGATATGACTTAATAGTTAATACTACTATAAGTTGTCAATATTACCTGTACATTATGTTCCGTATTAATGGATGCGTGTTTGAAAATTAACCTAGAGAAAGGAGGAAGATATGCTTGCACAAAAGAAAATACCAGATGGGCAGAAAGAGGAAATGTCACAGGTTTGATTTTGTTTTCATAAGTTACACATAGATATGTTGGTATATTGATACACTGGCGATGTACAATTAACAGTTTTTCTGATTTTTCCATTTACTGAAATGTAGGACATTAGAATAAAACATTAACAATAGTCTAATATCTAGTATTTTAATGATAGCAGAGTTCCTCTTATTTATCTGTTCTGTATGCACACGGCTATTATATGCTGGTTGTATAACATAAATTTTTCTTTCCCTAGACATCTGAGTCTGACTTACTAAGATGGTTGATAGAAAAGGCAAACAAATTAGCCGTTTTTGCTAATGTCCAAAAATCATAATAAATCTCGAAAAAATTCTACAATGTATTTATCATATAATTGCCACTTCTTGAGCATGTTACGTTAATTAACAGCTACTACACTTTTAGTCTGATTTTATTGATTGTAAGATCAAAACTTATTGAACATGAGTTGGGCCAGCCTCAAATTACCAAACTTAGGCTTATTTGGACCATCTCATTTCGAGGCGCGCCGTCATTTTGCCTTGTTAAAAAAAAATAGGGAAACATTCTAAAAAACTTACACACCCTCTTTCTCAATCCACTTCATTTAGGTAACCCTCTTTGAGATGCATCTCTATTTCTCCGCTACCACCTGCTCCCAATATCTCAAACTGTAGACTATTTTCCTTCTTACCAAACCTCTTATACCACTTCCCAATCACAAAGTTGTGATGTACATTTCCAATGGGTCATGGATAAAAAAATTGATGTTGCATCATGGATAAAAAAATTGATGTTGCAGATACATAAGAGCTCAGGTTTCAGTGAAAATTTTGTTGTTAGATTAGCATGATTGTCAAATTGGAAGTAGAATCTTATAAAGTAGGGGGCTATTTATTTGACAGGGGTACTAACTCGTTAACTGTAACTTCTTTTGGTGGGTTTTGAAGTTGTTATAGATATGTGTTGTGCTGATGGTGTTCAGCCAAGTTATATTTGGTTTTCTGGATTTTTAACACCTCTAAGAATCTATGCAGAATGAATATAAACGTGGGATTAGTAGTTGGAACTTCAACCTTGAAGATGTGAAGGCTCAGGCTTCCTTGGTATTCAATTCTGTTTAGCCTTCTATTGTTTAAAGTTTGTGTGACTGCTGCAAATATTTGTTGACAGTGAATATATGTATATCTACTCTCGTGTTCAGATCCAGGATGAAGATATTATAGCAGAAAAAGATGAAGATATGCACGGCAAACAACTCCAGCATCAGTTATCTTTGTCCAAACAGTTATCACAGCTTCAACATCAGTTGTCTTTTACTAGTCAATATTCAGAAGTTGCAGATTCTGTATGTTCATACCATTTTTGTGGTTCTATATAAAGGCAGATAGCTGTTGGATCTTACTGTGGTGCCTAACAATATAATTCTTCACAGGATGATAATAGTCAGCCTGCATCTCTCCCATCCGTAGACTCCACTAGTAACATGTATGCACTATTTTCATGTTGCCCTTATATTTTACATCATGTTTATATCACATATAATTCTGATAACTATATTTTACTGTTTTCAATAAATATTCAGCTGTCTGCAATTGTGGCCTAGTGTTTACATTTGGCATACTGTTCATGTAGATCTTTTCAAAAACCAGTTCACTTGGGGTATGCTAATCAAACTTATTATTATGTTTAAGGACTAATCATGAAAAATCCGCTGATCATGCAAGCAGTGCTAGTTCGACCAGTGAGCAGAAAATATCCCAAAATTTGTCCCCTGGCAGCAGGAATCACACGGAAAGTAATTTTCCAGTGAAAGCAGAATCAGATATTACTGGAAAATTATCAGAGGGAACTCCTACATATTCTCATCAGAGGTATGATGTTTATGTATGCAATCACCTGAATCCTTAGGTGAGCTGTTCTTTATACAATTATAGGATTCCTTCTCTTCCATTCATTTTTAAGTTTGTCAATGTGCATTTGTCTAATTGAAACTAATAATTTAAACCGAACATTATTCTAATAACAAAGTCAGGCATGCTATTAGTGATCCTTTTGAGCATTGTAGCAAAATTAGTTTCCAAAATAATTACATGGGAATCATATATTTTTGATATACATTTTTGTATGAAGTTATGACTCAATCTGTCTCCTCATTTTATATTTCCCTTGGTTTGTCTTGATTGACATATAGATTTCTCTTTCTCTGCTCTGGGATAGATGCATAAAACTAACCAACTAGAAACTCCATTTGGAATTCTTGGGATGAATATGTGCATAGAAGTCTATTTCATATATCTATGAAACACGGTCACTCCTACTAGGGTGGCATGCCCTTGTCTGACACGTGTCTTGTCGTGTCGGTCATTGACACTCCTCAAACACTCCCAAGACACGTGTTCGACATGCAACGTGGCGTGTTCTATTTTTTTAAATATTCTTAAATTTTCAACACTCAAGAGATACTTTTGGGCACACTCCTTAGGCACGTATCCGACATGCCACATGGCATGTCCTATATTGTTCATATTCTTTCAGTTTTAACATGCAAGAAACACGTTCTCGTCACATCAAGGACAAGGAAAGCCCCATTTTGCAAATTAGAATATAAAATTAAAGTAATTTTCGATTATTAGAATATTCTAGTGATTGTGTTTCGATAGATACCTATGTTATGCGTTTCTAGTAGATTAAATGACCACTTAAACAAAGGCAAAAACTCTACAATTAGTAAGTCAGAAAATAGACGCAACAACTTCATGAAATAAGAAAATGAAATCCGCTTCAAAATCTTCAAATTGACGTTTAGTACTCCAAGATTGAGAATGTTGCTTTATTACGCATCTGTTAACTAATACTACAAGAAAACTAAGATTAGAGACACATGTTTATATAAAAAATGGTTGGTCAGATAAGGGGCGGACCCAGAATTATGGTTCAGTGGGGGAGAAATAGAATTACGTATAAAATAATTTCAAATAAGACAATAACGATAATATTCAAAATATAATACAATTATTCTTTACGGCTTCTCATACGTTAAAAACACCATATAATAGTCTCATTATCAATTTCATTAATACATCTCTTACAACATACACAACTAAACCATCTTCTATTCATGAGCTATTTAGAAGGGAAAAAAATGCTCTTTGGACGAATTTGCTAAAACCCAAATATGAAATAACCACTTATGGAAAAAAAAAAGAATTGTATTAGCAATTTGACATCCTATTTTTTGAATTACATCCTGATCAAGAGCAAAATAAGCAAAAGTGCAAAACCCACTTAATACTCATGACTTATCTAAGAGCAAAAATGACTATAATTAAAACCAAAGGCTTATTGGAATTGGGCTGGATTTATGGTATTGGACTATGGAAGGAAAAAAAATGAAAATTTGATGAAACCCGAGCAAGGCCCGCCTTCTAATCGTCCTTTAATAGTTTCGCTACTCGGTCAGATGGAATATTTTGAAAAAGAACTTAGCATAGATGTTATAGTTATTGAGGCTATATGGAAAATACCTTTATTATTATCTCTTACATAATGCTTTTATCGTTATCTGTTCCCGTTTTTCCTTTTCATATTCTTCCCTTGTGACAAAATAATATTGGCATTATTTGAAATGTAATGTCCATAACGTTTCTCTTCTTGCATTTCATGAAAACCTGTCTTTTAAATCTTAAAATGAACACGTACAACTCTTTGTAGAGATGGAAATGAAAATTACCCCACAACTTTTTCACTTTTCTGTTGTTTTTCTTATATGGCATATTCCTTATGGTGTTAGAGCCATTGATTTGATGGTCTCATAGATTAGTTTCATACCTTGTTTAAATCATTGGTTATCCTAGCTGATGTTGTTGACTTCACTTTGATATTTTCCACCATTTTCTCATCTAAAAGCAGAGTTGAAGCTTTGTAGATGTTGAGAGGGCTTTAATTCTACTCCAGCTCTCTTCTTTATCCATGCATGCCTTTTGCATTTAAGGGCCCCACCCGAGTAAGCCGATTTAAATAAAGATAACTAGGTGTCAAGCCTTTATATGAAACCATTTCTCTCTCTCTGGGAATCACAGCCCACTTTCGTACCAAAGGGTTGAGACTTTCCTTCGTATCCTAGTTCTTGGCACTGGGAAGAGTCTCTATAACCTACAGGGTAAGGATACCATTATTTATAGTTATTTTTGGCATCATTTTGCCCTTCCTACTGTACACATAACAATTTTTTGTGTAGTGTACAATATAGTATCTGATAGAGAAAGTTTTGCACTACTTTCTATTTTCAGTTTAATATATTAGTTTAAGGAATCAGTGCAGTACAAGAATTTTGTGCTTTATTATATTTGCCAATTAGTATTCTGAAAGCAGACATGTTATAGCATAATTTTTAGAATCCACCAATAGTTGCAGTTAAAATTACTAATTCGTGCACTTTCTGGGTTTTAAAGTTCTGTTTGGGTTGTTCATTTACAAAGATTATGTACATTGTATGTCATATTTTCCTTGACAAGTTTCTATTAATATTCTTTTTATTCTTTAGTGTAAAACACCAAACTCAGCCCCAAAATTTATCAAGTTGCAATGGATCTTCCACTCAAACAGTAGATGATGTGCAACCTGAAATAATTTCAAAAGGTTCAAAAGCATTGGACAAGTCAATTTTATCATTTTGAACTTTGGGTTTCAAAGAACATTAACTTTGGTGTCATATGCTTATAATAGATGTCTGCCCATCTATGATGCAGCAAACACTGATGAACTTGACGAGAAGGCAAAGTGTCCAGTTGTTCAACAAAAAGGACGTTTTAAGGTTACATCTGAGAATGTTGAAGTAGAAAAGGTTAGTATTCAGGTCTGAATGTCAGTAATCTCGTTTATAATTGCTTCAGACTAATTTTTTCATTCCTGTAGGTTGTTCCAGCACCAATGCTACACAAAAGCCACAGCATGCAGGTTTGCATTTGAAAACATATTTGGAAAACTGGTTCTATAATGTAGAGAACGAATAGAACAAGGCAGATTTATAGTGGAATGATACAAAGATACTTAACCAAACAAACAAACTACTTGCACTGCATAATATAGCTTACATTTCCTTCTGCTTTTGAGGATCCAGTTCAGTGGGAAAATGATCTTCATAAATGACTGCATATAATGAATCTATACCTTGACTTTTTTGTTTTATATAGCTCCAGCGTCGAAATTTGAATTATATAGAGCATTTAACTTTAACCACCAGATATATTGATTAAGAAAAGGTACAAAAACCCTCAAGAAAACAAAGAAATGTATTTATATTATACTGGTTTACTAACACATCGTTTCTAAGTCATATTTTGCTTCATCGTGGTTGTGATTTTTGAGATTCTTCCACTTGTGTATTGGAACCTCGAGATAATTAGAAGCAGTGCTTGCATCAAGACATCTTCACATTGAGAATTTAGTACTAGTCAAGTTTATGAGTTGTTAAATATCCATTTAACACAATTTACACCACATTTGCTGTTTTCCATTTGAACATCTTATGAAAGCATTGTGGGCTATGTAGGTGATATCTCAGCATCCTGCTATTTCTCCACCATTGCCATTTGATGCTACACAATCAAATCCTCTTGGTCAATCTCTTTTTCCTGCGTTACAGTCTGTTTTGCATACAAACATTCTTCAAAGGGTATGGGCTAGGCAGAAAGTTGCAATCTTTATTTTTTTTTTTCTTCTATTTTCTTGAAAATTCTCCCTATTTTTTTCTATACTTTTTTCCTCCCAACAGGACTGTATTCTTAGTCTCATGAAGCAAGTCTCTGGATGTGACTCTACAGGTGTGATGAATCAATGTATCTTGAGATTTTTCATTTACGTCACATATTTGGTCTCACCTGTGTTTCGCCTTTTCTGCAGATGTGGGATCCATGCCGACAAACCCTGCTGTGACCGAGAAATCTTTGGTATGTAATGTTTTAAGGCTTGCCATTAACCAAGTAAATGAATTTTGCTGAAACAAATTTGTCCTCTCTCTTATAGCTTAAGCTTTTAGCGTAGGTGGGTAAGTTCAACATGTTATGACAACAGGCAAATGTTCAAATTCAATTCTCACTCCTAACAAATTATGAAAATTGTGCACATGTCAGGCTTTGATGGAAAAAAAATTGAATTTAGCATGCACCTAGACACAGACAAATTTTAAACGAATAAATGTAGTCCCTTCTTAGCAGATTAAACTTTTAGACGCGGTGGTTCAACAAATATTATATATATTTCGTTTACAATTGTAGTGTCAACTTTTATTTCAGATCTTTAGCTCGTGATAACACAAGTTACACTGCTGTGTAGATTAGCCTGAGAGCCTGAGATTCCCTTCCACTTCAATAATATCCATTTGACGCATAGATCAATTATATGATCTACTTTTTCAATCATTTTGTGCATTCTCTTTTGTTTGTTTCTGTTATTTATGGTATCTGTGGTGTTTGCTGGGAATGCTGTTTATTAACTTTTTATGTAGTTTGAATTACTCTGGAGGCTTTGAGTCAACATTCGATGTCCAATTATTCACATTCAAAAGTTAAATTTTGCATTACTGGATTTGCTCCTTTTTCCTAAAACATGGTTTGATTTTTCTGTCGATCTTGCACCATTGGTATATTACCTTTTACACTTTGATTTACCCATTTTAGTATTTCTTCTTGGTTTTCTAGCTGGAGCTAGCTCATGATCGGGAAAAGGAATTGCTTCAAGAGATATCTGATTTACAGTGGAGGTAGTTGTGGCCATATCAGCATAAGCATATTCAACAATTAGGGTGACGAGTTCTATAGTTTTTAAGTAGCTTTTTTCTTTGATATAGGTTTATATGTGCCCAAGACGAGCTCCAAAAATATAAAACAGAGAATGGTCATGTCAACTCTTGAGCTATGGTGGCTAGACGGGGTGTCTACAGAAAATGCAAGTGGCGCGTAGCTATAACGGGGACAAAATCCTCAAAAACTTGCAATAAATAATTTTAGGGGAACAGAAGTTGACATTTGTATGCTTGATTGAACATTAGAAGTTAACTTTCGAATGTACAGTTCATTTCTTTTTCATAAGTTGATTACATCTTTTTATTACTCCATCAACAGATGCAAACACCAACTATTGTAATAATGTAAAGGATCTTATTATAATCTATCACTCAATATAGTTTGTTTCTCAGTTTCTGAATTGATAGAGTGTTGCGAGTCTAGTTTCTCATTTTCATTTTAATCACGTACTGAAACCATATATTTGGTAAATGGGTTCTCAACCTTCAATTTATGTAGCAATTGAGTTACTAGAAATGAATTTTTCAACGTGTCATGACTATGGATATTAAAAAGTTGCTAAAAAATTGATGTCAAAATTAATAATTAATTTTATCCACACAATTAGTAAGACTTACAACTTTTATTAATTTTTTAATCATACATTTCATCTTTTGTCAAAATCTACTAAAATTTGTATCAAATTTTTCGTCAAACACATCCTTACAAGTGAAAATAGCACTACACCATCCATTTTAATTAAAGGAAAAAAGTTAGACATTTTCCCACCTCCTCAGTTGTATGCGTCCTGCATTCAATTCTCACTGTATATATCCTCTTTTGCCAAGGGCAGATATAGGAGGGTGGGACCGAACTGTAATCTAGTTTCGCTTCGAAAAAAGATCAATTTTTTGAAGTGCAAATTTTATTTTAGTAGTCTCTTTCAAAAAATTCAGTGTCCGCCCCTTCCTAATTTCCCCTTTCCCGTTTCGCTTGTATTTTTCTTCGATGTTATTTTTAGATTTGTTAATTTAACTAAAACCAATTATTATAGTAATGATGTATGAATGTTAGGTTTATTAGGTTAATTAAGTTCAAAATTTCGCGTCTGAAAATTGAAGTTTCATTGTTCAAATTTATTTCTTCAAATCTTCAAATGACCGAAGATGAAGAAGTACTCTAATCAAATAGTGCTACATGATACAGTTTGCAAGGTTATTTTAAATACCTATGTTTGACGGATATATTTACCAATTGATTTAGAATAAGAAACGTGTTCTTAAACTTTGGAGTGCTTAATTATTGTACCAAATAATAAAATTTCTCCATCTAATACTAGGGATCAAAGGGTAGAGCCTTTAGTGTCCCCTCTAATCAAGAATCGAATCTTACTCGAATGGTGGAAATTTTGAAATTCGCAATATTCTCTTGCTTGATTCATGTTATAGAAGTTTAAATTGGTTCTTTTTTATGTTTTAAAGTGGTAAAGAATTTATTATCCGATTTTCTTCTTGCTAACAACCCATTTAATTAGCAAATATGCTCATTTTTGCACCACATTTTCTCTTGTTTTTGACCAGACAACCTTCCTGTAAACAGGGGGAACAAGGCTTCTTCCTACAAACCATCAACATTTTAGGTCCATTCATTTGTATATAAATTTCACACTTCTCTTCCACTTTCAGCATCAGATATCAGAACTACTTATAAGTGACAAGTTGTGAAAATGAGTGCTAAAATCTCTCTTTTCTTTTCTTTAACTCTTTTCTTTGTATTCTGCAAAGCCAATGCTGCTAACATTACCAAAATCTTGAACCAGTATCCAGATTTCAGCACTTTTAACGATTACCTATCGAAAACCGGACTAGCCACCGATATCAACTCGCGCCAAACAATCACAGTCCTAGTTGTAGACAACGGCAACATTTCCCCGTTGTCGGGAAAATCGGATGCTGCCATCAAGAAGATCTTGAGTGTTCATGTGATTCTTGATTATTACGACACGAAAAAACTTGAAAACTTACCGAATAAAACGGCCATTCTTACGACACTCTACCAATCAAGTGGCCAGGCCACAGGTCAACAGGGATTTCTCAATGCGACAGATGTGAGTACTGGAAGTGTTGCCATTGGTTCAGCAGCAAAAGGTGAATCTTTAGGGGCTAATTTGGTTAAGTCCATTGCTTCTCAGCCATTTAATGTATCAGTATTACAAATTAGTACTCTTATTATCCCATTGGGAATTGACAACACGACCTCAAAGAATTCAACTTCTCCAACGCCGGCTTCTAGCCCAAAAAAGTCCCCGAGTCCTATGAAATCGCCCCCAAGCGATTCTCCATCATCCTCCAACTCCCCCGGTTCGCCTCTTAAGCCTTCTGATACACCGGCTGCAGATGCACCAGCCAATGATTCCCCTAGTGAAGGCACGACTCTGCAGCTTAGTCTGTTTGTTGTGTTTATAATAGTATCTTCAACTCTGTGGCTCGTATCGACAATTTGAACTAGCACTAGCGTTATGTTATTCCAAAGTTATGCTTTTCATTTTGGTAATAACATTGTCATTAGAGGATAGATAGTTCTTGAAATTTAATAATGAGATAAGTTGTATCAGATTTTTCTCTTATTAAGACATTTCCTATTTCAAAATTCTCTTAGTTTCTTGTTGTTTTAACTTATTTTTCACCTTTCCGTTTAGATCTCTAGCTTCTGTATGATCTTTCTATGGAGGACTAATCATTGTTCCATCAATGTATGACTCCGATTCCCTTTTGAATTTCTACAGCTCTCAGTTGATACATATTGGACATATTTTAGTACTACAACAACAAAATTTTAACTTAATTTTCTTCTCTTTAATCCTCTCCAGTAGAGGTATATTTAATAAAATAAGATAGCGTTTCACAATCTTGTACCGACAGAATGATAAAAACAGGAAATTCAATCAGCAAAAACAGAAAAAAGAAAACAGGATAATAAAAGGTGTTACATATATAACGTTAAAAAAGAAAACTCAAGAACTGAGCTGAAGAAACCTTTTTGTCGTAGGATGCTTAGCCTCGGAAAGCTGATCCGGTTTCAGTATTTCAACAATCTCACCATCCACAAGAAGGCAAACTACATCTGCAATCCTCTGGATTTGTTTGATGCTGTGAGAGACGAAAGCAATAGTCATTCCTCGATCTGTCTTCAGCTTTACGAGTACATCTTCTATGTTCTGAGTAGAGATTGGATCCAACGCACTTGTGGGCTCATCGAGTAGCAAAACCTTCATAGAAAAGGGAGCATGAAATCAAATGGTTACGGAATTTTAGTAAGCACATTATCATTGACAAAAATTAACTTGATAGGTTACCTCAGGCTCATTAGCTAAGGTCCTAGCAAGTGCAACTCTTTGAGCTTGACCAACAGATAATTCTCCACCAGTTTTGCTGAAGAAAGAAGAATCAAGATCGGCAAGAGCGAGTAACTTGTAGACGTCGTTGTCACTTAGTTTCTTCCCTCGTAATTGTGGTCCATATCTTACGTTATCTGCAACTGTACCTGCATAGTTTTCATCACGGAGTGATAATAGCTGTCCAAGAGTATCTACACTGATTTTTCACTATAGTGAAGAACAAGTTTCCTCACATCTCTGTGTCTTTTCTTATGGAGAAACAGCCCCTTAGATTCCTTTATATCTGTAAGTAAGATTTAATGCAGACACTGAATTTATGTTCTTGAAATAAAATAAATTGACCTCTGTGAGATCCTAGTCGAGGAAACAAGTGAACAAATCAAACTTACACTGTAAACGAAAATTTTATTCGTTTACACTCATATCTACGATGACAAAAAAGTACCTTCAAAGATGGCAGGAAGCTGGAATAACATCCCAACCTTCCGACGAACACTGAGTACATCAAGATCACAGATATCTACACCATCCAAGAACACAGAAGCAGAAGGAGGCTCCCATAATCTATTGAGTGCCCTCAAAAACGTTGACTTCCCACTTCCACTTGGCCCTATGATCCCCATAATCACACCTCTGGGGATATCCACGTTGACTTTGCTCAATATCCCAACACCCTTGTCTGAGACTTTAGTCAGATCCCTAACCTGGATTTTAGTTTCCGGCAAGTTTCCGTTTCTGGTCACATCTCCGGCCACGTCGACGACTAACAGATGCTCTCTTTCACCATCTACATCATCAAGTGTACAAATCCAAGATCAAAGCAGTAATAATATAAATTCTAAGGTGAAAATCATATTGTAATTGTTGGGACTTCTCTAACCTTGAAAACTTTCCATAGCATGATAATCAAATCCAAGATCAAAGCAGACACCTCAGAGAAACTTTTCTATCTTATGAGCTGTAGAATGAATAAACATTCCAGAGGTGAGCTATTGAACAAGTTGATGAAGAGACTACAAACTTATTTATTTAAATTATATTTCCAACACTTCATTTTTCATCAAAAGACTTGCACTAGAACAATTTTATTTAAAGGATCGAACTGGATAGGCTTTTTCTGAATTACACCAATAAACTAAGCCAATTTAATTCCATGATTCTCTTATGAACAGGTTTAAAAGACAATTAAGACACTGTTTTATGCATTTTGTACTTTCATAGAATCTGGCTTTTAGGGTTTATATTATTTTATTTGTCACTTTATAACCTGCACCAGAAAAGACCCAGAAATGAAAAGAGAATAGGTTAAAAGCATGGTAAAATGAATGACAGTTGATAGGACCAAATTGAATTAGCACCAGATTCTGTAGAGAATTATACATAAAATTTTAAATTAATACGATAATCGACAAAGTATAGATTTCAAAAAATTATATATCGTGTCAATTAATATATTGATCATGCAGTGGAGAGCTTCAAGTTCTATGAAATTGGGTGTGTAGGTGTGTGGTGAGTTTCAGCTTCGATTTTTTATGAGGTCGGTGGTGATAAGTGGTACTTGTCAATTTGTTCCCAAATGTGAGAATTGAGTGGCCCACTTGCTAACTTCCTTCACGACCTGTGGATTGTAGTATGCTCTCTTTTATTGGTGTGCATGTTCATTAATAAAAATGTCTTTACTTTAATTTTCTATATACACGTAAAAACTTTTTGAACGACTTCGTATATAATTTTACTATTTAATAAAAATATAGATTACAAAGTATTTCGACTCATAGTTTGTCTTCCACACGGTAACTCAAATAGAGAAATATTCATAAATATGAAATTATAACTATCTCAAGAAATTATTCCTAACTAAAAAATGTGAAAGAAGCAAATTAATATTTATGAAACTTAATTAATTGTGAGAGAAATAGAATTAATTAAATTTTATACATATCTTGTTCACTATATTAAATATATATTTTGTCTGCAAATAGAACATTTAATACTTTATATAATGTTATGTATCTTTAATTCTTTATTGTGTAAAATTATTTATAGGATGCATATAAATAATTTTGAACGAGGTCGTTATCCAAACGCACCACGGAGTTTTATAAAATTTGTGAATTTTAAATGAAAATGTAAGAATTATATGACAAAAGATAATGTAAGAGAAAAGATAATTATTTCAAATCAAATGTCACATTTCGTAAGAATGTATATTAACTCTTCAAATTTTATCTAAATTCATTTTGATTTCCTTTTTCTTATTTTAGGCTTTCTACTACCCTCGTTAAATGAAGTCAAAACGAATATCACATGTTCGATTTCTTAATAACATCTAATTTAACATAGAATTTCAAATTGATTAAGTATGAAAGAATTTATTGTAATTATAGGAAATATTTTTGACCAAAAACAGAAAGATTCTATAAAAAAATAACATTAAAATCAAACTTTTTATTCATAAATTTTGTTCTTCCCTCCTAAATTTTTTGTTAGAATCTTGTAATTTTTTTTTCCTGGTTTCTAATAAATATGAAATATGACAAAAAATATTAAATAATTCCAGAAAAGAATTAATACCCATGCGCAATTAAGGTGCAGAATGAACACGTATCAACAACATATGTTGAAGTCAAAGATTATTGTCCAATGACAGTGAAAGTGAATATCACGATTGTAATGGAGCGTGAAAAAATTTGACCTTCCATAAACAGAAATTGATAATGCCAAACTGTTTACTATCCTGCCAGATCAACGTACAATTTCTTAAAAATACTGTACAGCTATCTTCTGATGTACCTTATGCTATAGAAGCTATACATTATAATAAAAGAAAATAAAACATACAAAAACATTCTTTTTTAATCAGACACAAAAACGAAATAAGCGAGTATCGGAGAGAGAGAGAGAGAGAGCGCGATCAGAGAGAGAGCGCAAAGAAAAGGGTCTTCAATTTTGTGATTCAGAATAAAATTTGAAAACAAGAGTAAAACAAAATGCGAAGCAAATTTTGAGGGGAAGAGACGAGCATTGGAAAAAGAAGCTACATGGGTTGCCACGAACAAGTGAAGAGAAAAATAAAAATAGAAGCCCAGAATTTGCTACGATTATTTTTCTTTGAATCTGAATTGGAGGAGCTTCAACAAGGTTAGCCCATCAATTATTTGCTATCCGAGAAGTCGTATTTATCTTGAAGTCTGAATCTTTTGTGTATTTATTTTTATTCGTTTGAATTCCGAGCGTCAAATCTTGAGCTTCAAGTTGGAAATTCAAGCTTAAATATTTTATTGGAAGGTTGGCATTTGGGTTTTGTTGAGAATTTTTAGGAAACGAATGAATTTGTGAGGTTTACTTGGAGTTGCAGGGTGGTATCTTTATCGGGTTTTTCAAGTTCCAATTGGATTAGTGAAATAAAGGGTTTGTTGGCGTTTTAATTGTGTTTTTTTTGGTATATTGTTTAAGAGTTTGGAAGTTATGTAAAAATTGGTTTTTGGAGGGAGAGTTAGTTCAATGGAAAATTTGAGATCTCTGGGTTCCGACTCAAACCACCGAGAAGTATAAATTGAGGTTCTGAATATGGGTTTTGGTTTTGCATTCTTGGGTTTGTTATTAAAGGGATTAAAAGTTGTTTGGAAGATGGGTTTCTGGAGATGGAGCAGAAAAACCCTAATTTAGTTCAAAGTTCCTGTATCATTGTTGTAGTGGAGTGTGTTTGTGTTGTATGGATTTTGTTTGTTGAAGAGAGGGGGAGAGAGATATGCAACCACCACATCAGCATTCACGGATCAATCTGGCCGAGTTGAAAGTTCAAATAGTGAGGAAACTCGGGCTGGAGGGGTCGAAGCAGTATTTTTATTACCTGAATAGGTTCTTGGGTTTGAAGTTGAGCAAGGTTGAGTTTAATAAGCTTTGTCTTAGGATTCTTGGGCGGGAGAATATTCTGCTACATAATCAGTTCATTCGTACGATTCTGAAGAATGCTTGTAGTGCAAAGGTCCCACCACAGGTGAGTCATGAGGATGAAGTTCTGAAGCATGCTACACAAGTTAGTAACAAGGAAATCCCTAGTGATGGTCATCAGCAGAATGGGTCCCATGCTGTTATAACTCAGGCTTCGGGTTCACCAGGCTTGTCGAATGGGGGTGACATGTTGTCAGTGTCACCTCGAAAAGCCCGGACCGTGTTTCGCGATCGGAGGACTGGTGAACGTCGTAGTGCACTTGGGATGAATGGGAAGACTAGTTTTGATTCTCAACAGTTGCCAGCCACACAGTCTAGTGATTTCAATGTCATTTATGAGAATGGGCATTTGGATCCACCTGATATTGGAAAGCTAGTGCATCATCAAGGACTCAAGCAGCAAGTAGATAATGAAAGGGAGGTCTTGGGTCCCCACCCTGCGAAATTGTCAGAAGTAAAGGGATCATCAGATGGTCCAGTTTCTGTACATAGCAAGGACCAGATCGAATTGTTAGTTAGAGATAACGGGAAAGAGATTTCTGCTAGAAGTCCACTTCGAGCTCCACTTGGGATTCTACCGTGCCCAGTTAGCATTGGTGGGGGACGTAGAGGCAGAGCTCTGCCTCTCACAAGTAGCAGTAGATGTACTAGCACATTTGATGATGGTGCTTTGTTGGACAGTCTAACATTGAGGGAACGAATGGAGCACATGGTTTCAGCACAGGGTCTTGAAGGGGTGTCAGTGGAATGTGCCAATACATTGAACCTTGGTTTGGATTCTTACATGAAGCATTTAATAAGGTCTTGCATTGAACTTGTGGGGGCTAGGTCAGGGGACGAGCTAACTATGAACAACAGGCACAAGCATCAGGCTTATCCGAAGCTTGTTAATGGTGTCAGACCAGGGCATCAATATCAGATGCAAGGTAGTGGTAGGCCTTTGGAAGTACAAGAACATAGAACACACAGCCCGATTTCTTTGCAGGATTTTAGGATTGCCATGGAGCTGAATCCGCAGCAACTTGGTGAAAATTGGCCATTGCTGCTGGAGAAAATATGTACACATTCATTTGAAGAATAACATGGAGCTTGGATTTGTTGTTTTCCCAATGGTTGTATTTTGTTCCTACTGGATCATAACTCGTAGGGCATCTTGTACAATGGTGTTCTTCTGGCCCCTAGAGTGACCTTAAATACGATTGATTTTTCATTCAGGGCCTTTTGATCCAGAGTGTTGCTCCTGGAAGTGAAACTACATCTCTGGCAATATGACAGGGGCCAGAGCAGATAATCTTTATTTCATCCTGCTAAAGGGCCTGTCTTCTTTTGGAAGTACTCCATCATCAGCAACCAGTCAGATGAGAAGAATGCCCAGATTTGGTTGCACTGTTTTACGATTAGCACTATCCTCACTTCACATTTTTCTGCTTTCTCCTGTAATTACAGCCACCGAGAAAATTTAGAACATTTTTGCACGAATAATGTGTAGTTCAGTGCTTTAGCAAAAAAGTGGGATTGCATGATGCAATAGTCATGTGTATGTACCTTCAACATTAAGATTGATTGGAATCTCAATATTAACAACACGTTTTCCTCAGCTGCTTTCTTTGTTCTTTAAATATACACGAGTTAGTGTGGCCTTGGTAGTGTCTATTAGAAAGAACATACTATTATTTTGTGTTTAATGGCTGAAGGCATTTTCTTGGAGTGACATTTTACTTTGCCTTGAAAATTAATGAATCTCACTTTTAAGGTGCTCAGAAGCACAATATAGTTAAACTTGTTTGTAGCTGAAGATTTGTTTCTTTATTTATCATGAAGAAGAGGGTCAGACAATTATGTGCAAGAAGTCACTTGGACGTCCAATAAACTAAAGTTTTATTTTTTCTGCATAGCATTAATTCAAAACTATTCGCCGCCAGAGATATAGTTCACCTCAAGTTCTTACTGCATTTTGTTGCTTCCTTTTCTGGGGTTTAAATACGATATAGTCTTCACTTACATTAGACAACTTAATTTTAGATGAATCACTGAAACATCTTATAGGTAATTAATTGAGTTCTTATGGACAAATCAAGCTTTTTCTCACTCCTACATATTAAGGCTGGATTGTTTTTTATTGGAGCATCAGCACTGAATACACTGTTCTATTTGATGCATATTATATTTATTGTTCTGATCATTAAGTTCTCACGTGTTCAAGATGATAGGGAAGATGAAATTCAAGTCAAGTAAACCGAAACACGAGTTTAAATGCTCGGTTGGAACCTGAATCATTTACAAGTAGAAAAGAATAACACATCATCCTTCTGTTGGTCAATGTATTTTTAAGTTTAACAATTTCTATTGCAGGTCAGACTGAAAGAGAGCTTTCTCTTTGAATTTGTAAAGTTTGTAGCTTCTTACTTGTTAATTTACTCCCATTAACAGAAGAAGATGAACTTCGTTTATGGAAACACTGTTACTTACTTTTCTAATTTGCCCTGTGTTTCATCTTCAGGGATTTGCAGTGGTTATGTGGCCTTCAAGTTTACTGTTACTAGGTATTTGTCCCACATTCCTCCTTGTGCAGTTACGGTTCGGAATTTGATTTGACAGCCAACCTAATTAATATATTGAGACATTGAAGAACCTTTTGAGCTGTTGTGAGAGCATGTTTGGCTAAGCTTAAAAAGTTTACTTATAAGTACATATGTTAAGTTTTTAAAGAAATAATTTTTTATTGGTTAAACTTGTAGCATGTTTGGCAGTGCTGAAATTATTTTTGAAGTGTTTATAAATTGTGAGTTCTACGAAATGTGTGGATAATAAGTGGGTAGTAAGTTGTGGGTCCTACAAAATGTGTAGTTAAAAAGTATGTTTGACTAGTTTAAATTTAAATTTAAATTTAGCTTGACAAGAGCTTGGAAATAAATAAGTTACTTTCAAATATAAGTAATTTTTTTTCTTAAACATAAGAAAATAGTAAGTTAACCAAATACGTTTGAAAACAAAAAGTTACTTTACTTTTTCTCTTAAACTTGGCCAAAATTCTCTTAACTACTTTTCTAATATTATAGCTGCTACTGTCTAGTATGTGCTTATATATTTTTACTTCTACTCATATTCCCTTTGGTATAGTCAAATTGAAGTTTGCTGTATTTGAATTCTTTTGTGTTAAATGTGATGACAGCAATGCTCTCATGGAACCGTGGTAGGAGTATACGAGAATTCTGAAGAAGCATGCCTCACAATAATACTGGTATGAAGCATGTAAATTTCGAAAAGATAAGAAAACATCGTGATGCCTTGTCTACCATATAAATAAGTAGTAATGAAATACCTTACCAATTATTCACATGTAGAGGTCTAGTTATGTAATCAAGATCAAATTCCATATCTCCCAAAGTTTGATGATGCAGATTGAGACAAAAAAGAAGAAGAATAGAGGAGCAAAGAAGAATTTTGGGTAGAGAAAAAATTCAATAGACTTGTAATGTGATCGATGTTCAATGTTATCTCAATTGAAATCATAGGTTCCCTTTTATAGAGCGAAGAACTTAAACTTATGAGACTTCTTGTGAACCACGACCTATACAAAATATCAAACTAAACAAACCTAAGCTAAATCAAATTCTATTTTCTTCTAATATATACTTCTAATCCCACATCATTTGAAGTTCCTTAGAGGACACTTTTCTCAACAACTTATATAATATCTACGCGACATGTGGTTCTAGCTGAGTTTCTGAATCAATCATTGATGTTCTACAATTTTATCATCATCTTTGTGTAGCCATTATCTTTGTAGTTAGGCGTAGCTTGGTTAATTTGATGGAGGACATCTTGATAAATTATTTGGGTGTCTATGGAGCATGTCGACGAGATGTAGGATAGCCATGGGAACTGATGAGGATCTTAAAGACAAGAAAGAAGATAATTAGAAGAACAAGAGAAGGATAGGAGTTCTCTAGATTGTTGCCAACTTGATTCAGAGGTTTGGTGTGAGATACCAGAAGATTGAGGACTGTAAGAGGAAGCGAATGATGTAGTTGGAGAAGGTGAGGGACTTTCGGACGAAGTTGCTACAGGAGTGTAATGTCAAGGCGCACACAGTTAAGGATTTTAAAATATGGGAAATGGAGGATGGTCTAGAGTGTGGAGAGGTAATGATGTTTCTGCAGAGAATTGTAGGGGTTATGCTGGTAACTTTAACTCATTCAAGTATGTGAGATATGTCTTGGTAAATGGAAAGCTTGCCTCCTTGTTGGGAGGAGGACTACAACTGAGAACCTGTGGTTCATTTCCTGACAACCGCTCTATTTGACTGTCAAAATTAGGGTGCTTCTCTTGTTTGCATATTCGATCGCTAATAGGAATTCTTCAATGATAACTGGTTTTGTGCTACTGTTGAAGACTAGAGTTAAAGTCTTAAGCTTTAGATGAGGTGGTTCAACACTTGCTCCTAAATCAAGAGTTGTCATTGATTATTTCGTTCTTGCTTCTTGCATTAGGTGAAATATTCCATATGCTGTTTCTGCCTCTGTCTGGGAACTGTTGCTTGCATCCAAATTTGAGTTGTAGGGTGCCACTTACTGTATGATGCTAACCTTAAGGCACGTGAGTTTCATACACTCAGGTGTGTGGAAACTTGGTATATATTAAAATTCTTGATTTCTAAGTTTGTGGCAACCTTGTGTCTACTTAACAATAGCATGCTATTTTAAAATTGTTTTACGTGTCTACTTTCTTTGTTGTAAGACATTAGTGGAAGACCATGCTTGCGATGCATGGGAAATAGTAAATAGAGACGGAAATTTTTTGACACCAATTAGTGTCGAGATTTTCCGTTGCACCAATACTTGGGTATTTTAGTGATTGAGTATCAAAACTAAATTAAACCCAAGGAATCTCCCTCATTTGAAATATATGGAATAAAAGTAGAGAAATTTGATTTGGTAACATAGCTTTGTGAACTTTTCATATACATATTGAATGACCTCAATGATCTGACCTAGTGAAAAAACTTTTGATGAAAGGTTACATTAGAATTCCTGAGAAGCGTTCAAATATGTTTTGGATGCGAAGTGGTGGGGTAGTGATGGAGAATTTCAAAATCAATAACAATGTGGGGAAGTGGGTTCTGTATAAGTGCAGGCATATGGAAGAGAAGAAAAAGCATCTGAAGCTTCTTCTTATTTTTATCTATGTATTGGGTGGAGGAACAGACCAGGCCTACGGCTGTTGAATCAGCTGATTGTCTTCATAGATGATGGGTTCGCCTGCTAAATAAGATGTAACTGATACTTGTATGGCATATTTAGTAGGGAGGATTTGATAGCATTAGACACTATTGATGATAAGAAAAAAACTGTTCTGTCTAGTCTAGTACTACGTTACCAAACATGCACTTATTGAGCTAAATTGTGCAGCTGATAACGTGGCTAGTTGGAAACAAAAAGAGTTTCCTCATGTATGCCACATGGGATCCACGTTACATGATGTTCTGCCCCTAATGTGAATATTTTATCAAAGTCATTATATTTTCTGGTGAATGCAAAATAGCTATGGAAAATGTTGAGCATTCTAATGCACTCTTTCATTACTTTGCGCTTTTTTAATGATCATAGTACGGGAAGCAACTCATGATTTGCATTTGCTATCCATGTCAAATGTAATTTTGTTTCTTTTCAGTTTTCTTGCTAACAGAGATATGCGTGCCAGTTTCCCTGAAATAACGCAAGGCTGGATGAAATGAAGAGGATAAGGTTTACAAATAAATCAATCAAAGGAACCAAAACATAAAGAGAAGCCTAAACTCTATGCAATGTGGAATAGATGAGCCCCAGGAGCAAAGTGTTACCTTTTATTCTCTTATTGTTGCTCTTCCCTACTTACGGTAAATGCACCCTACCCATTTTGTGCTTCAACTATTTTCTGTTCTATGTTTCTTTTGACGCCATCTGAGCAATGCATCTCTTCCTGACAACTAGAGCTAGCCAGTGAAATATTAGTTATATTGAGACAAAAAAGGACAAACGACAGCATGTTTGGCTAAGTTTTAAAAAATTAATTTGGAGCCAAGTAGCTTTTCATGATTCTCTCTTAATCAGTTTATGAAGAGTCTAATGTGGCCAATAGAACAGTCTCAAAGATTTGGTTATGGATTATTACATGCTGTTTCCCTGGAAAAATTTGAAAATAATTGAAATCGTCCTTGTTATGGGGCTGTGACTAAATATACTATTGCTTTTCAGTAGCAGTGTAACAGCTTTTGACCTTTGTATTTTTCCAATCAATGCTCTTCACAGGTAAGTTCTTTCCTTCCAATATATATTAGGGGCTGGTGAAACAAAACATAATTCAATTGGTGATAAAATCTTGATCTGTCTTCTTTAAGTGGGTGAACAATAGAGTTTAAAACTGTAGTAATCAATGAAGTGTCATGACACTTTTCTGTTATTTACTTTTAATGTTATGTATATATTTTTTATGGTTATTCTCTTGCATTTTGGTATTTTATTTAAAAGCGTAACACGTGTACAATTTATTTAAGTTGGTGGCGGAAAGACTTGAACTCACGACCTTTGTTTGCTCTGATACCATATTAAACTACTTGATCTAAAAAGTTAATTTGTTAGATTGGCCATATGTATATTATTTAAATATTGTCTTCACACTTCATGCATCATTGAACGGTTAGACTTTTTTGTAAATTTGAAATTAGTAATATCAAGTTATTCTAGTGTCTTTTGCTTTTACTTATCAAGATACAGGATAGTTTCTTTTAAAATGTAGTACTAATATGTAGTTATTCCAAGGGACCTGTTCTCATCTGATTATATCACATTAGAGCTACACATCTTCAAATCAAGATTAACTTGTGCAATGTAACAAAATTAGGGCACTCTTTTTTTGTGTGACCCCAAAACTTGAACTTCATGTCATACTATTAGCTGCATATTTTGGATTGTTTAGCTTGGTCTCCGAGGCTGTACATGGATAATAGAGGTGCTATGGAGATAATAATATTTAGAGTTACCAAAATTTGTGAATAAACACAAAAAATGCTCCTTGAATTGCATATCACCTTTTCAGAAGTTGCGTGAAGGGCGGTTTTACAATGTGAATGGGAGGCTTAATATTTGGAATAGAAACGATTCCATTCTAATTTGGGAGTCCTCTTAATCCAACAAAATGGGAGTCATCTACAAGAAAATTTGACAGGGAACAATGATGCTTATACCTGCACTACATACTGGATCTGAATATCCACTTCTATACCATTGAACTAACAAATTGCTGAATATTCCATCAGATCCATTATCTTCATTTTCTTTTCCACTGGACTGTTCCTTGGTGCTATGGCACCAAATACACAATTGATGCAATAGGATGGATTGCTTGTGGAATTTGGGTCCCTTTAATTAGGGCTGTCAAGACACTGATGATAGGTTTCTGGATGACATCCAGTGACTGACAGCAAATGCAAGACTGACTTAGTCGTGTTAGCAATTTTCTGGGTAATCCGTAATGGTTTTGCTTACTGACTTCGGTATATTCTGGGTACTCCGGCTTCCATGTCAATTCCTCAACGCCATTGAATTGATCTGAAGCAAGAAGCTTGGGAAAATCTTCATCTGGGCCACAATCGCTTTTTCAGCAAACAAATTTGGCGAAAAAAAAGAGGAAATTGGGCAACTTCATTGAAAATCATGGTAATGAGGCCACCCTCCTCAATTGGACAGATTTTGAGTCTTTCCTAGCAGTGGCAAATGTAACAGTCCCGAAGATTAAGCAATGAACCGTCAGGATGGTTAAAAGTCCTGGCGGTTCATCTTTCTGGGAGGAGAGGTCCGGTGGATGGTTAAAAGTACCTGTGCGCACCTGGTGAGTTTTTTCCTCAACCATTTTGTTTATTTGTTCTGAACTAAACTTATCGAAATTGGGTAATTCTTGAGGAGGAAATTAATAGTTTGGTGGGGCTAATCAATAATGTAGCAGGCTGCTGCAATTTCAGCTGGTAGAAAATTTTCGTATATTCTTTTGGTAAGAGTAGCAAGGAGATGACTACAAAGAAATTTCATCGATTTTCAAATATCTTCCTCAGATCAGATCACGTCAAATGACTACAAGAATTTGCTCGGCGAATTGATATTATAGTGGTTTCAGGAGCTTGTTGATTGTCATGTTTTACAGGAGAATGCCCAGTTGTCCATACAGCATGTCAATTAATTATTGACTCGAAATTTAATATTTTTTCCATTACATCTTATCCCTGTTAATTATATGATCCTGTATCATTTTTCCAATATCTTCTGTGATGTTAAATGCTTTACCGACATCAACCTAAGCATATTTTTTCATTACAGTCTATTCAACCTCTGACTATTGCAAGATAATAGAGTACAAAGGCTCTCAAGTTTACCCATCTTTTTCTTTGGATAGGACCTACCGGTTGTAGTTTTCAATTTATCAGACAAGGCTGCAATTTATAGTAAGCTTAATTGGAGAATGACGCTCGTGTCAGTATCATGGGACAGGATGAAGAAAGAAAAGAAGTTAGAATATTGTTCGTGGTTCCGACACCAAGTATGCCTTGATTGTATAAAGTTAATTCCTTTCAATTATGTTTTAGATCAATCTTGCCATTCATCATTTTACTTGCACCGATTGCAATTAGTGAAACTAACCAGAGATTAAAGTTCCTTACAAAGAAGCTTGTATAGAGGGACTAAGAGTGGAAAAATGGTATACACACACACAGTCACACACTGCACAATTTGTGTTATCAAAACCTCCAAAAATTTCACCTAGACATGATTGTTTCGTAGTATAAGTATTAGAAAGCATGTGAAGTCTGCCATCATTGCATGTTCTATCACAGTATAACTCGACGAGAGATCATCAGGAAACACGATATATTTTACAAAATGAGTTGATCACTGTGAAGTCAGTGTACATAGTTCTGTAATAGTGGGGCGATATGGACACATTTGTGAATGTCTTTTCGTATCAGATTATGTAAACATCGGATCAGGCTTGTAAAAATAACATGCGATCTTTGTTTTGTTGCAGGGCATTATTCTTGTAGTTGTGAACCAGAGTGTGTAGCTTGTGATTATGATTTATGATTTATAGTGAAGGAAGGATTGAGCCAAACAATGGTTGGATCATCCAACGTTCCTCCAGAATGACCAATGCTTGCGTTTAGAATGGCGAGACATCAGTGTTGATTCTGTTCGTCTTAGCATTTCCCACATTATCTGCACATCCTCGTATCCACAGGTTTGGATGTCATCATGAAGTTTCAAAAGCCCAGCACCTGAAGAAAGGAAAAATGCAAGTTAGTCATTGTACTATACAGGCTTGTTCATTACTATTTATTTCCATTGCTCAGAAGAGCATTAGCCAAGGGGCTGCACATCCTCGTATCGACTAGACAATATTTGATTCTCAACTTGCATTAGTGCAACACCCAAAGTCCCAACATCCCATATTTTATTGTCTTTGAGTGGAATTAACAAGGGGCTGTAGGTGGTCACTAGTGGAATCTTTAGATATTTTGACTATTTTAAGTGGAAAAAATGAGAAAAATATTCCAAACCTGTCATTATAAGTAAAGCATTATTTATTTAAATGGTTATGTAGTGGATGTAATACATTACCAGGGAGAATAGCCCAAAATATGGGATTAATTAATCAAGGTGTCATTATAAATAATTAACTTGACATTAGCTCTGTGGATCTAATTATCAGAATCCTATGCCGAATGTCTCTTATGTATAACTTTTCCTTTCATTTTTATTTTATATTTATTTAACTAAATAAGGTCATTTTAGTTTTTTTGATAAAAAGGTTGACCTTATAACGGTCAAATGGACAAAACCTCTGAAAGGACCATTTGTACAGTGAACTGGTAGGTTAAGAAGTATTGCATTAAAATTTAAAGTTAGAGACCAGTTGCATAGGTCTTATAAACTATAAGTGAAGGACTAAATGTGCCAATTCCCTCATTATAAAAGATAACATATCGTTTAATTGTGTTTAAAAGTTACTTTTTTTAAAAATAAGTTAAAATTTACTTTCTAATGTTAAAAATCATGTTTAACAAAATAAAATATTTAAAATTAAATTTGACTAACTTTTAACATCATTTCCAATAAATAGAGAATCACATAATGAATTCTATTCCTTCAACCATTATGTAAAATCACATGAAACAATAGAAAATGACAAATCCTAAATTTTGTATTTTATCTTCTCAATAAGAAATTGACTTTCCAATTCCATTCATCTAATTAGGAATATTCCTCGCTTCTTAAATTTATGTAAGAAGAAAATCAATGTCTTTAAAAAGCGTAAAAGTCATGAAGTCAAATTTAAAATATTTTGAAACTAAGCTAAACTTAAGTGAGAACGAGACTACGCAGACATTTTAGAGCAGTGGAAAAACTAAAACTATTAGTCTTCAATAAGCCTATCAAAAGAAATTTGGGATAAAAAGAAATTAAAATTTTATTTATTGTATTATCTAATTATAAACAGTACTTGTATCAAACATGCACTTCAAATTCTACTCGTATCAAATTTTAAGTCCACACCACCATTTTACCTACCAATAGCAATCAAACATTACGGATAGCATGTTCGTGCACCACTATAAAAGAAATGTGGAGAGCAGAAATAAATTATATGTTCGTAACACTATACACTTGCTGTACGAGTCTAAATAAACAATTAAAAGATATATTTTCTTTTAATTGAAAATTCATTTTGTTTTGAGTAAAAACGTAAAGAATATTGAAGTATTGAACTTAACTACCCTTCAATTTTTGGGTCCCTAATTGTTAGGTCGCACTCGCAAAATAAATAAAATTGACTTGTAAAGAAATAATTTTTATATAGATCTAAGCTTACAAACTAAAACCTCGACTTAATTAAGTCACATCGACCCAATTATAGAATCAACGAATTCTCTTTTCAAAATCCAGGTCCACAACATTCATATTTTCAATTAAAGTGTATGAGACACAATTAGGCTCGTTACACTAATCGACGTGCCCAGCTGCTCGCTCGCTCACTTCACACACACACACACACACACACACACATACATGGACATGGGAGAGAGAGAGAGAGAGACTAACCATTTTTGCGAGCCTTTACTCGTGCAGAAACAGAAAACCAGACTCTTCTAACAGGGAAGACCATTTTATTCCACCACTCCATCACCTTCCGCCGCCGCTTCCCGCCGCCTATTCGACTCAATACCACCCTTATTCCAGCCAGACCGATATTCTCTATATATTCGCCCCACCTTTTTACTCAACTGCATGCAAAAGAAAACACACACTCTCACACAGTAGAGTGAGATAGAGAGATAGAGAAAGGCAATCTCTTGAGAGTCTGGAGAGAGAGAGAGAGAGAGTTTGGAGTGCGTTAATGGCTCCATTTGGTCACTTGGGAATAGATTATTAATATAATTTTATTCACCGACACGTGACGGTGTTGGTGGGGTTTTTTAATAAAGCTTTTAACTAGTCAATGACATTTTGACACGTGGTCTATGTGATTGGGGGATTTATTGTCTTTTGACTTTTTATTTTAATTTTATTTCCTAACAAATTTGACTTTGATCGAGGTGAGTGGAATAGTGGATAATGAAAAAAGGTCTAAATTGTTAGCAATTTAACTTCGAAATTGGAGATATCATGTGGTGTGCCTGGATCTAGGTGTGGTGGGGTGGGGTGGGGCATCCATCCATCTAGGTAGAGCTTTTCTTGGTAACATTAGTAGTTTAATATACGTCTGAAGATCTAAAATTGTGATAAAAGAGAGAATTAATGATTTAACTGATCATATATTGAATAGGGTGAAGAAAAATAAGTATATACGTAGCTCTCGATTTTATTTCTAGTGCTTTTAAATATAGAGTACTTAATATTTTTTATCAATTTTAATTGACAAATTATTTAATTGAGACACAAACATAAACATTTCAAAAAATATATCTCCACCCATATATGTAGAGCTTTTCTTAGTACATTATTTGTAATGTCTAATTCTAAATAACAAAAGTAGTAGTTAACTCGTATTAAAGAAAAATAGGTATATGGTGAAACTTGACTTACTTTACTTTGAGAGCTCATACTGGTTGATCGGTCACTGCCAAATAGGCTTATCAGAGAGCAAGCAAACCACAGTGCAACGTTCGGAGAGAATGTTCAAGTACATTTGAAGATCTAAAATATGTAATAAAAGAAAATTAATAGTTAAATTAATCATATTATTGAATATGGTGTTGAAAAATAAGTTTATATGTAACTCTTGATTTTATTTCTAGTACTCTCGGAATACGAATATACTTCCTGCCACAATTTAATTGAAAAATTAAAAAATGTATTAAATAACTAAATACACTATTCAACACGTGTCAATTAAATAGTGACAAAGAGTAATGAGTTCTATATCTTAAGAGAGTTAGAAATTTTCTCATATCATTCTACTTCTAAATTATTTTGTAATATTGTTGACGTGTTTATGAAATATTAATATTTTTTAATCATGTTTAGATTAACGTAATAGAGTGTAGTTATCAAAGTAAATCAAAAGGAAAGATCCTATTAATTTGACTATTGCAGTGTTAATAAGTTAAAAGGACAATACGTGTTTAATAATTTGGTCTCTTCAATTCCAATTGGGTTTGCTGTGTGTCGGCAGCCGCCTGGTCTAAACAAAGTGGAGAATTGCTAGCCACATAGCGACAGTTGAAAGGCCAAAGGTTACTTTTGTCTTCTTACCCATATCCATTGGATATTTTTTTAACCTACCATCAGAGACATTTTTTTTCATTTTCAACATAAATGCCCACCAAATTTACATTCATTCATTTTCATTTTAACAAAAAATTGTACCGTTTTAAAAATTTATTTTATTTTACTTTTTATATTTATATTACCTTTATAATATTTATTAAAATATATTTAAACTATATTTCTTTCTCGATCTCTCTTTTTTCTTATCATAAAATACCAAAAGCACAAGTTAACATTGAATAAGGTTTTAAAAATTGGTTTTCTTCAAGCTAAAATTTGCTCATCAAAAATAAAGTTAACAAAAAAGAGTTATTCCAAATCTAATAATTGTAAGGGTAAAATAGGAAAATTGTATTTATTTTTGCTTAGAGACAAGGTATATGTGATTTTTGAAAATACATGAGTGTCTTTTATATTGTCACTTAATTGAGGAGAAGCATATGATATTATCTCTTCTCTTCTTTTTCTTTTTTGGGATAATTCGATCAATGTCTCCAACGTTTTCAAAATCGTTGGAGATATGCTATTTACCTAAAAAATATAACAGCCACATATCTCAACGTATGAAAAACTTGGCGTGCGTGTAGTCCCCTTTATAACCAAACTACCCTTTTCTTTAAATAAACAAAAAAAAAAAAACAAACTATAAGAAAAAAAAAAACATAATTGAAAACTAACCATATGTACTCTAAAAAATAAAAAGTAAAAAATGTATCCAAAAAAAATAAAAAAGTAACAAATAAGTCATCTTCTCCAAAAAATCCTAAAATTTTTATTAAATACTATTATCAATTTTAATAATACTATCGGCATGAACATGTATACATACAAATAAAATTTTTTATTAAATACTATTATCAATTTTAATAATACTATCGGCATGAACATGTATACATACAAACAAAAATTTTAAGATTTTTTGGAGAAGGTAGCCTATTTTTTATTTTTTATTTTTTGGAGTACATTTTTTACTATTTATTTTTTTTGAAGTACATATGGTTAGTTTTAAATTATGTTTTTCTTTTTTTTTTTTTTTTTTTTATATTTAAAGGGAATGACAATTTGGTCATAAATGACCTATCACGCTAAGTTTTTCATATGTTGGGAATGTGTGGTACTATTTTTTTAGGTTATGGACATATCCTCCAACAATTTTGAAACGTTGGAGACCTTTGATACAATTATCCCTTTTTTTTTATTTATGACTTCAATATGTATTATAGACACTATTGTAAAGAAAAAAGAAGTTCACTTTTTTTTTTTCTATATATTTCTAATACAACGTGTCCTCGACGCTCTGGTCTTAGAGGGTATCAGTCGTAAATATAATTTAAATAGATTATATTTTTAACTAACACAATTTCAAGTATAAATGTCACTTGAGGAAATTTCTTCCCTATGACACTTCCAGGGTCGGAAAATAAATTTGTAGTAGTGAGTTTGTAAATAATACCTTTTTAATTTTTTTTATGAATATACCATTTTTTTCTTAAAAAATGTTACTAAGTTGTCCCTCTTTATTTATTCACCAATTTTGTACAATCTGGACATTTTCATCAAACTAAGCAAAATTGACTAAAATTTCTATTCCAATTAAACACTCTCATGATTTCGAATAATCTAGACATTATCGTCAAATTAAGCAAAACCTGACGAAAGGTTCCAGACTTCTAGTCTCTTTTACACTCTAATATTCCTAATCAACTTTGTCTAACTAGTATTTTAATAAAATGACACTGTAATTATTTTAAATGAGTTAATTTCTATATTTAATAAAAATATTTTAGGAGACAAATATCATTTTGATCAAAGAAAATTGTCTATAGTTAGAAAAATATCATGTATTTATTTTTCAATTTAGTTTAGTTTAGCGTATCAAATGTTTAAAGATGATGAACAATATTAAAAATATTAATGCTACTTATCACTATTATCACCATTTTATGTGAAAATTGTATTAACATTAAATGATATGTTTAATAAAATGTAAGACTATAAAATTCATTTTATTAGACCTATAATTCAAATATCACAAACACTTTTACTCTATTAAAAAAACAAATCACATATTAAAATACGAGACGAAACTTTCGGTATTATGTCGTCAAGTTCAACTTGAGTATTAGTGCCAGACACGTCACAATTATAGCTTTGTGCCTAACATTTATACATGACCCCTACTAGGGTCCTACTTAATTTTGATTTCCACATCTTTATATACTAATTTGTTTCTTGTGATCTTACTATTTCATAAATTAGTAATAATCCCAACTTAATGAGAACAAGAGCATGACGTGTTAGGGTGTTGTAAAGAACATATAAAAAAAAATTAATGACCTATTTAGTAAGATAAACTATATAATATTGTATAATATTAAAAAAAAAAAAAAAATGGTACCATTGAGTCATATTCAATAATACATATAAAACTCAATCTAAAGATGTTGGGTGGCAATTCTTAATTCCTTGCCACTCACCATATGCCATTTGCCCTCAAACTTTGTGTTTCGATTTTGAATTACCCGAAATACAAAAAGATTCTATAAGAATTTTCAAAGTGTACCACACAAATTTGTCATAAAAAAATAATGATACTTGATACTTATACATCTTACTTACACTCGCACATACACTTGTTTATGTGGCAGAATATTTAGAGTGCGTTTGATAGAGATTATAAATAGTTTATAAACCAATATTGGTTTATTTGAGTTGAAATTGTTGACTTTTCATGTTAAAAATAGATTGAAAAGTCAAAAATTACGACTGAAAAAAACGAAAATGGATTTTTAATCCCTACCAAACGCATGCTTAGGGATGAAACATTTGATCAAAACATTATTTTGAATTTTTTTTTTTATTATTTTATCCTACCACATAGCAAGTGTAGGTATGGACGTAAGTGGAAATGTACAAATAGTATTACTTGTCATAAAATTGTAAGATGATTTACAAAAAATCAATCTCTTTATTAGTTTGACAAAGATTTTCAAAATAAAGTAAAATGAACTTGACTTAAAAAAATACAAGTGGCAAAACCACCGCATATTTAGTAGTTCAAACTAATTGTCATTAAGACTCCTGTGAAAGAAAAAATAAAAAAGTCATTTTCTTGACTCGGCCTGCCTGCATTTAAATTTTGAATTACACTACAAATATCCGAAAAAACTGAAGGATTTTCAAAGTGAGCCATAATTTCTTCTATCACATTGATAATAACAGCACAACAAACTACACATTATTCCTGGATCAAAATATAATATCTGCAATCACGTTGAAATGAAAGTCACAACCCCGATTGTTTGTTAAGTACGCTAAAGGTAAATTTTACATTGATATAATGAAATAAATAAACAATATATAATGATTAGAAGCTCTACTAATTAATAAAATTTATTTTTTAACATGGAAGTAGGTGGACTTAATAATAGTAATTTCAAATGAGCTACCATCTTGAAGAACGATATTAAGAATAAATCATATATCGATTAAAGATGAACAAAATAAATAACATATAAAGACTTGAATCAGTACTTCTCTTTATAAGATTAACAATTTAAGTTGAAATATAATCATTATTAAAGAAAAAACATATCTTACTCGAATTTTTATTCAAGTAAATTGAACTTATGTGAATATTGCATGAATATATTATTTATTCTATTTTTCTTTGGGTAATTTGTAATTTTGGTTCTTAACCTTTTAAATCTGTTACTAATTTACCGCCAACATATTTTTTTAGCACCAAACATCCTCAACCTTTTAAGTAATTGTAAATTACATCCCCATTGATATATTTTGAAAGATTTGCCCTCTTCTTTAAATAAATAAAAGGATAATTTGTAATTTTGGTTCTCAATCTTTCAAATTTATAACAAATCTACCTCTAATCAATTTTTTTAACACTAAGCATCCCAAACATTTGCAGTTTGTTGCAAATCACGTTCCATTTACTTATTTTGACGATTTTGACATCCTATTTAAATAAACAAAAATAGAAAAAACTTTAAAAAAAAATTACAAATAAAGTCCCATAACTTTTAAAAAGTACAAAATAATTTTATTTTTTCCAAATACCTACCACAACGTAAACTTCATCTTACACACAGTTGTAGACTTGTGTTCTCTGTCTATTCTTCAGCAAAAACGACATCAAATATAGATTATAAGCTCATTTGATTTTGAATCTAATAGCAACCATGGATTGGATCAGAGGTGAAAAATTGGGTCATAAAAGTTTTGGGACAATGAGTTTGGCAATACCCAGAAGCTAGAGTGCTGAAATTCCACCATTGATGGCTATGAAGTCTTATAGAGTTTCTCGTTCTGATTCACTTGTGAATGAGAAATTTATATTGGATCAGCTCAAAGATCCAATATAAATTGGTTGACGGCGGCGAGTAGAATTGCTCGCGTTGGTTATCTTGCAGCATTCCAGTTTTCAAAAACAATCACCATTGTTGTAGAGTTGTAGAAAACTCAATCCGACCCATAAAGTTTATTCAAAATTTGTGAAGAAATAAGAAAATATGTGATCAATGAAGAGCAAATTCAAGTGGAATTGGTGGTTCTTGTCGAATCTGGGAATCTCTCGAAAACTACATCTGGGAAGATACAAAGATGAGCTGCTAAGTATAAACTGAAAGATGGTGGAATGAACATAATTATGCAGATAAAATTTGACAATAATGCAAATAATTTAACGTTGTGTGATGCAATAATTCACGCAAAGGAAAAAAAATTGAAGAAAAAGAGAAAGGGATGAAGATTTCAATGAGTGAAGAGCCTGATCATGGATTCAACATTGATGGCCGTGAAGTCTTGTAGAGTTTCCTGTTCTAATTCACTTGTGAATGAGAAATTTATACTGAAGTTGGGGCGGTGAGTAGGTCAACACGGACATATGGGCGCTTGGGTGTGTGGTGGCGGAGATGGTAGTTGGAATTCCAGCGTGGCGGTGCTTCAACGTGATATTGGGGTAGATGAAGTTATTTTGTACTTTTTAATAGTTATGAGACTTCATTTGAAATTTTATTTTATTTTATTGTTATTTTTAGCTTTTTTCTATTTTTGTTTATTTAAAGAGGAGGGCAAATCCGTCAAAATATATCAATAGGGACGTGATTTGCAACAAACTGCAAAGGTTGAGGATGTCCAATGCTATGAAAATTGGTTGGAAGTAGAATAGTAAACAACTACAAATGTTGAGAACCAAAAGTACAAATTACCCCTTTTCTTTTCGTATCTAATGGACAGTTTCTTAAAATGCAATATATAATAAGATACTTAATATACCATGAATTTGTGGTATCTTATGTTTCCTATAGTTGCCAATGTTGAAAATTAAGACTAATTCTTTGATTTGTTTTCACGATTCTCGTTGAAATAAAATATAGAGAGAAAACAATATAAAGATTTTAAGTAAAAACCTTCAAAATGAAAAAACTATAGTCTGTTAAAGACAAAAATATTCTATTATATGATAAATTATTATAATTATATAGAATCTTTCGATAATTTGTCATTAAAGTTTTGCTTAAAATTAAGTACATTATTATCAAATATAAATGTGCTTAATATATTTATAAAGGGAAATTGGCGTAAATGGTCCCTAATGTATGACATTGTGCGCAAATGGTCCATAACTTTTTATTTTTGGCAAAATGGTCCACAACCTATCCATTTAGGTGCACAATTAGTCCTTTTTGATGAATTCTGTTAAAATCCGTTAAAAACCTATCATTTATGTGCGTAAAAAAATGTAACTTGACAATTTTACCCCTAATAATAAAGACAAAAAAAGTGAGAAGAGCCATTTGCGAAACTAAATAGATAGGTTTTTAACGGATTTTTAACGGAATCCGTCAAAAAGGATCAATTATGAACCTAAATAGATAGGTTAAGAACCATTCTGCTAAAAATGAAAGGTTAGGAACTATTTGCACATTAATATTATACGTTATGGACTATTTGCGCCACTTTCCCTATTTATAAACTTAATTCATCGAAACACGCAAATGTGGTCTAATTCTAAAAAATAAGCTGTTAAAAAATATTCTTATAAGCCCCAAAATGACCCAGAAAAGAGGCCTAATGGGCCTTCCATAAGATTCACCAGAGGCACAGGCCCAGACTTTGATATGAGTTGAAAATTATAATCAGTGGGTAAAATTACCAAAATAATAATATTCAGCTTAAATTTGTTTTAACTCTCATTTTCACCCATTTATAAAAATTTTATGTGTTAAATCTAATTTGATGATAAAAAAATAAATCAACCTAGTAGTTTATACATGTTAAAAATATAATTATAAATAAATAATTTTCTTTCATATTTAACAACAATTTCTAGAAATAAATCCAAAATTTCAAGTATTAAATAATTTTAATGGCATAAAAACAAAATATTTTAACAGTTAAAAGTCAAAGCAAAAAAGGTTAAAAAATAAAAATATAAACATATGGGAACCATTCCATATTAATATTCAACAAATAATTACGATTCTTAATTTCAACTAATCTAACAATTTAATGTATTAAAATCTATATTAAGATGTGATTGGATGTGTGTATAAATTTTTAAAAATTCTAATAAATCTAGACTATTAGATTAACTTAAATTAAAAATCGTAATTATTTATCAAATTTACTGATACGGGCCAACAGTCTTCATAACATATATAATTATATCTTATCATTAATGCAGGGATTTCTTGAATATTGTCTTCACAATTCAAATCCGTACATATGTAGAGAAATTTACAAGAATTTGTCCTTTGCAACTTGGCATTTAGTGGTGAAGAAAAGTACTCAATCGAATCGGACCGAATCGATTCGATTTGATTTTTTTTAAGTTTAAATCAAATAATAGGTACTCGAATCGAAAACCATTTGTTTATAATTCGGTTATCGGTTCTAGACTTAAAAGTTAAAACAGAAGAATCAACCATACTTCGTTATTTTTTAATTTTTTCTAAAAATTTAGCTCATAAAAATAAAATATTTTATTGTTATGTTTATTATTTTGTATTGAGATTGAACCTTGTGTTCAAGACTTGATATATTGTTCTTTGGGTAATTAGCACAAAACATCAATACCTTTTGAAGTTTTGAAATTTTGAAATTTTCACCATCACCTTCATCATTTCTTGCGCAAAACGTCTTTTCTGTCTATTGTTATCTAAAAACTGTCGTTAACTCTCTTCCACAACATGAGTAGTACCATAAAAGAAGGGTAATTTTGTCCACAAACCTTTTTCGCTGCTAATATCTTTTGAACCTATAGTTTCCCCTAAACTAGGGTGAACCTCACTGACAATTTGCTCAAAATTCCAACGGAGAACTAAGCAGGGCCGATTCTGATATTTTCGAGACTTGAGGCGAAGTCCAAAAATTAGGCTCCCAAGACAAAGTCTGACAAGTCATGGACTGGGCTTCATTGTTTTATTTATTTATTTTTTTCAAAAAATAGGCCCCTTTGATTTTGGACTATTACCTGATAATAGTCTTGGTTCTCATAGAATGCGGTTTGCTTTGCTTTGCTTTGTTGGGTTTCAAACTTTTGCACAAATATTTTTTTTGTGCAACTTCAGAAATCAAATATTTATTTTTAATAAAAATAGGCCCCCTTCGATTTTAGACTCGAGGCGGTTGCCTCACTCGCCCATGGCCAGAATCGGGCCTGGCACTGAGCACAATGAATTCAAAGAATTCATGGGATCCAGAACCTGCTTCAGACGTTCGCTCTTCAAGCAAAGAAAAATCAATGAAAATATGTCAGAAAAGGATCGTTAGAAAACCATTTAGAATGGACGATACATCCTAAGACGAATAGAAAAACCTTTTCCTTATGAAGTGCCTGCAGCTCTGTGTAGCACTGCTTCAAGCTTTCTTAAAGACAAATCGGTTTCATCCACTACGATTGTCAAGAACGATTCTTTGTTGACCCATAAATTTCACTCTTGAGGCTTTGTATCTGCTGTAAGACCTCTGTAAATTGATTTTTTCTATTACATTTCCTCTTCCACAACTCCTCTATCGTTGGAAGAATGGCACCAAGTTCCGCCTTTAAGCTTCCAGGGTTTTGATCAGTGTTTTAAAAAGCGCGCCTAGGCGCGAAGCATGACCACCACGCCTCGCCTAGGTCCTAGGTGCGCGCTTTTTTGGTCAACTATTTTTTTAACTAAAAAGCTTGCGTCTAGGCGCGCTTAATTATACCTAGGCACGCCTAATCTCGCTTAGGCGCGCGCTTTTTAGTTAAAAAATTTATTTTTATCTTTTTTTAAAAAATATTTAAAATGATATTAAAAATAAGAAAACGTTTTTCACACTTCGCCCTCTCCTCACCCTCGTCTAAGCCTCGCCTAGGCCCAAAAAGCTTGAAGCTTGACCTCCACGCCTAGCCACACTTTACGCTTTTTAGAACTTTGAATGAAACATCATTGGCAACGTTACCAAATATTCCACATCAAATTTTCATTAATTTTTTCTTGGTAGCCAACCTTGAAAGCTGGTAGGACAAAATGATATGGTAAAAAGCATACTTGAATTATGTCAATCTTCAAATTCATACTTGTTAAGTGAAATAGGTTTGTGGATAAAATTATCCTTTGTTGTGAGACGATTCGTCTTGTGGAAGAGAGTTAACAGCATATTTTGGATGACAATGGACGAAAATGATGTTTTGCGCAAGAAATTGTAGAAGCGAGGGTGAAAATACCAAAATTTCAAATGTATGGACGATTTGCACAATGACTTCAAACAGTACAGACGTTTTGTGCTAATTACCTATTTTTCTTTTGTGAATTGATTAAGGGTTGAAAATAATGATTTTTTAGATTTTTCAAATAAAGAGAATAAAAATATTTATTAGAAATATGACAATTTTGAAAACTTTAATTATGGAATTGAACTGAATCAAACGGTTCGGTTCTGATTTGGTTCCATAATTCAAGTTAGAGCCGGTGGTTCCATTTATTATAAAATACTCAACGATTCTCGATTCAGTTTAATTTTCTTTAGAAACGAACTAAACCGTACCACCGCACTCACCCCTAATGACATCAATGAAGAATACACAATTTATTCTCTTAGAGAAGATCACCTAAGGAATATAATGACTTGTAGAATTAATCGAACATATATTGTCGTAATTTACGACTAATGGGTTGAAAAAATTAGGTTAAAAAGGTTTATTTAAACAGGTGGAAGGTAAAACCTTAAAAGAAGTAAAAACTAGTTTTATCTTTTTTTCCGTCAAAGAGCATGTTTGGCATTTTCCAAACTAGTTTTAATGCATGTTGAATAAGATTGAATAGAATATTAAAAAATTCTATAAGGCCGCGAAGTCGAACTGGAGCGAATCTATATTATGTATTAAACTCATCATTGCATAAGCTATGATCTTAAAATTGATTTTCATTTTTACATATTTATAAAAATTTGACATATTAAATATTAATAAAAAAAAAAAGAATCGGCTTACATGCAAGGACGTGATAAAAATATATTTCTAAATAAAAAAATTTAGAATAAAAATATAATTGCGTAAACAACAAAAATTTTATTTTGTTTTGAGTGTGAATAAATATTAAATATACCCGAGTGGTGGTTTTATTTAAAAATAAAAGGTCAAGCAAAAAAAAAAAAAATTTGAAAAATCACAATATAAATATGTAATATATAGGCATTGCTTAAATCTTGTCTTTGTAGTTCAGATCCTTACACATATATAAATTTACAAGCATTTGTTCTTCGCAAAATGCGCGCAACAATTAACAAATTAATAGAGTGACTTATGCAATTGCAGCTTGTTTTCTTGACTTATGGCTAGGATGCTGGTCGGACCGGGCTGGACTGGCTTGAGACTTAATTGGGAACACCGGCGGCTAATCTTGCTCGCAAGTCCTTTCTCAATATTTTTCCTGACGGAGACTTGGGAATGGCATCAATGAAGAACACACGATTTACTCTCTTGTAGAAGATCACCTGTGCATTATCACAACCTGTTAGATTACTCAAATATTTCTTCTATTTTATTATTGATGGGTCGATAAAAAAAAAATTTAAGGCATGTTAAATATGTACGCCCGGGCTCCTATGTGAAAATTCTGACTCCAAAATATGTAAAATACACTAATGACAGTTTAAGCATTTAAATAAGCGGACCTGTTTGGAGACAAATTGCTTAATTTCATCCTCAGTGATGGTGGATCCATTTGATCTCACAACAAAAGCAACTGGAACTTCTCCTGCTTCCTCTTCTATCATTCTGATAAACATTTATACAAAATTAATTATAATCCAAAATCTTAAATTATAAACATTAAATTAAGCAAAAAATATATTGAAATTAAGAACATACGGGACAACTGCTGCATCTGAAATATTAGGATGGTTGAGTAAAAGGGCTTCAATTTCAGCTGGTGCAACTTGAAAACCTTTGTATTTTATAATTTCCTTCAAACGATCAACAATGAAAAGCTCATCATCAGCATCAATGAACCCTATATCACCTGTGTGTAACCACCCTTCCTTATCTATTGTTCTTTCAGTGGCCTCTGGATCATTCAGATAACCTGATAATCATGTACAAGCTAATTAATTCGAAATAATCGTACGATTGTTTTTCATCGTAGATCTGTTGATGATACCATCATGGTTATTGGTTAATGTACGTACTTATTGCATGTTTGGGCAAGTTAATAAAAGGGAAAATTGCATTATTCGTCTTCAATCTATTGATTGGATAGCAAATTATCTTCCAATATTTAAAAGTGAGCAACTTGGTATTCAAACTTTAATTATATATAGTTGGACTTTGAATGTTGAAACTATACTACTAAACGATATTTTTAATGCATTAATAAGCAACTTAAATGTGCTACACCAAGAATATATCTTAATTGAAAATATGCCAAATTTAATGGTGATAGAATCCTAACGTTCTATATCCTTCGAAGACTAAGGACTCGTTTAGTTTATGAATAAAACTATTTATTTAGATAAAATTAATCGGGATAACATGTTTATCATTATCATGTTTGGTTCAACTAGGTATACGAATGAAACAAATCACTGTTAAAAATTCAGCTTTTCGTAAAAAAAATACAATTCTACTCTTATTCTTAACTAAACGAAAAAGGTAAATAAAAAAAAGAGACTAAAACAGAAGAAAAAAAAAATGGGTGGAGCGGTGGACGGGACGGCGGACGGTGGCGATTATTCAAGGACATGAATTTCAAAAATAGATTTGTTCTATATATTATAAAGGGTAAGTCTGTTTTTTTTTTAAATGATGAGTGAATACTTATTTGGATAAAAAATTCGTCCTCCTCTTTTCGAGGACAAAACTTATCCTCATTTCTAGCTTAAATTGTTATCCAGATAAAAATGTATCTAAACATCAATTCTGTCTAAACATGATAAGATAAATTTTATTTATTATTTTTAACCATTGATGATATATTAAACAGTCCTAAATACATTTTTTTTTTAATAAAATGAAGAAAAATCCTCTAAATTAAAGTCTAACCCAAAAACATCCATAATTAAAGGAAGTTTTTAAGTATCAGATTTTTATGTTAACTATTGTTTCCAATTCCCGCATACTTAAAGAATAATAAGTTTGTACTCTTTTATAAGTAAACTTCTTTTTAAGTTTTAAATAAATGTTTCTTGTACTTTACCCTAGGGTAGGTAAGCTAATCTAGACTAAAAGCCAAATATATATTGATCACTTGTTCGATCTAATGTTGGTGCAAGGCCACCAACTCCTCATTTTCTCAACCTCTTTACTTTTACAAATTGTGATGTGTGAGTGTGTGTATCAAAAATCACTTAAAAGTTGATAATTCAATAATTGGGTAAGTAAAAATTATTAAGAAAAAACAAAAAAATTTATGCATGTGAACTCACACGCGCACTCACACTCACACTCACACTCACACTCACGTGGATGACCACAATATATACTTTTAATAAGAGACATAAATCAAAGTTAACATGTCATGTTATATTTATAAATGGTTTAATTAATATCGATTGAACATACCTTTCATGATTTGGTCGCCTCTAATGCAAATTTCTCCGGGCTCGTTACGCCCCAGAGAAGCACCAGTTTCAGTGTCTACAATCTTCATCTCAGCATTCCTAACAACAGTCCCACATGCCCCTGACTTAATTTCAAAGGGTTCTTTGGCAAAAGCCAAGCACATTGCCAGCACTGGCCCAGCTTCAGTCATTCCATATCCCTGCAATTCAATTCACAATATTACTTATAAGTAAATTTTCATTTCAAACATGTTTAGTTGTGCTTATAAGGAAAAAAAAGTTACTTATTAACATTAAAGAGTTTTCCTTAATATAGAAAATTAATCATGTTTGTGTGAACAGTGAACATCTTCCTTAATTTTCTCCTCTTTAATTTTATTTATTATAAGATCTCTCTCTCTCTCTCACACACACACACACACACACACTAAAAGTCAAAATCTTTATTGAAAATGAATATGCATGAATGATAAATATAATAAAAGCGATTTAGAGATGAAAAAATAAACATATATTCACACGACACGTGATGATAAAAAGCATGAAAGGGTATACAAAATTTAAACTCCTGGTCAATTAGAGTATTAAATATAACTCACCTATTTGCGATTAGTTTTTTTTTTTTTTTTAAATCATTCAAAAATCTTAAAAATGTCATACCTGACCAAGCTTGGAGTTAGGAAACTTGATCCTAACAGCATCTTCAAGCTCCCGGCCTAGCGGCGCCGCCCCAGACATCACCGTCCGGACCGACGAAAGATCGTATTTATCGACAACCGGACTCTTAGCAATGGACAACACAATTGGCGGCACAAAGGGACCTATTGTCACCTTATATTTCTGTATCAACTCCAAAAATGGAACAATATCAAATTTTTGCATAATCAGAATTGCTGCACCAACCCTTAATCCACACAGCAGTACAGAATTCAGTGAATATATGTGAAACAGTGGCAAAACACACAGCATTACATCCTCACTATGGATGTATAAATTTGGATTCTCCCCATCAACTTGCTGTGCCACACTTGTTACAAGTCCCTTGTGTGTAAGCATAACACCTTTCGGCAGCCCCGTCGTACCGGAGGAGTACGGCAGCGCCACCACGTCGTCGGAGTTGATCTTAACAGCCGGCATGTCGTTTTCATCGGCCTTAGTTAGATCCGAAAACGGCAAATAACCCTCTGGTGGCTCATCTATACACATTACTTTCACACCATTCTCTAATGCATAGTCTTTAACTTTTTCCACATAACATCCTTGTGTTATTATAAGCTTGGCGTTCGACGCCTTTGCTTGCTTCATGACCTCGGCCGGCTTGAAAAAAGGGTTGGCCATGGTGGATAAGGCGCCACGATACGAAGCACCAAGGAATGCGAATACAAATTCGGGTGAGTTGGGAAGCAAAATCATGATGGTATCTCCTTGTTGTATGCCAATCTTGTTAAGCCCGGAAGCTACTTTTCGAGCTATAAGCTCGACTTCGGCGTAAGTGTAGACCTCATCGGTGGCGCCATTGATCAAACATGGACGTGAACTGAACTTGGAAATGTTCTCAAAGCAATAAGAATGCAAAGGGAGGTGTTTTGGGATGTAAATATCAGGCAGTTTTGATCGAAATATTATCTCTTCTTGCATTGTTTTAGTCTCCATTAATGGAAAATTATGAGATTTTGAGGAAAATTTCGGAGAAAATAAGGAAAAAAGGGTGTTGTGATCCTGGAAATGGATGTTGAATGTATAGGAATATAAATACGGGGATGTTTTGGTGAAGGTAGAAGGGGTGGTTGGTGAAGGGGACGTGATGGGAATTTTGGGTTGTTCAAGGGTAAATTAGTGGATTTGTTCGCATTCTATCATTATTGAAAATATGTGGTGCGGTTGGTGAGATAGAGAGAGACTGGGTATTTGAGTGGGGTCCATTTGGGTTAGGTAATTGAGAGATTTGTTCAATTTGACTTTTTAAAAAAAATTGGAGACTTTTCCACGTAGGCTTCACCTACCCAAAATATGACGGAAGCCGTTTGTCGACGGCCGAACAGACGGCGACGTTTACACCTACTACTACCGGTGTATTTCCTACTTCGGTGACAATATACTAAAAATGCATATAAGAGTTTTTTTCTTTTTCTTTTTCTTTTAATACAGCAACTCAATATTGTTTTGTCTCTCTAACTATATCTATGTGCAACAAATTTCTTTTTCTTTTGAAATAACATTGTAATTCCAAATTAGTTGATCCGCCGTAATAGTTGAGCCTCGTCAAATTTGATTGAATAGCTCAGTTAATACGATTTAAGAGCCTTTCTATCAATTAGAAAAAATCAAAAATGTCTAGTCCATACTTGTGTATAATACGAGAGCGTTAGTTGTTGTAATTAATTGAATTTTATCGGGTTGAATTACATGGACCATTACAATTAATTTTTGGTGAATTGAAAAAGCCTCCAATAAAAAGTACGTAATTAATGAATAAGTATAATAAATGAACACATTCATTCATAATTCATAATTGGTGAATAAGTATAATGAATGGACGCATTCATTCAAGATTTAATCTCAACTATCAGATTACATAAAAATATAAAATAGTGCGATCTAAGGACAATTATGTTGGCGGATTTCTGTGTAAATGACTCCAAAATTGTAAAAACAAGACCTGAATGAAATTGGATAAAAAGTAAGTCAAGGCAAGTGTTGAACACTTTGTCCTTAAGTCAATTTTGTCCGCAATATTGCCTACGGTTTATGGCAATCGACTCTCAAAATACGACGACTTCTACTTGTGTTTGTAGCACTTCCAAACACAAGCACAACCAAAATTGGTTTTGTACTCCAAAGAATAAAAGTGAAATGAAAAACCAGAAATTCAAGCAACAAATGCAAGAATTTTGGTTCAAAATGATGAAATATGATGTTTGTGTGTTTGAATATGCTTTCTATATCAATTCTGTATCTAATAGGATGTCCAAAGAGTCCTATTTAAGGATGAAAAAGTGTTGGGAACGAAGATGTTTTGAACCAAATCGTGCAACACTTCAGAATGACGCATCTATTCGTAAAGCCATGCGATCGCATGGCTTTGTTCCCTGCGATAGCATGGTAGGAACGAAAAACATTCTATTGAAAAATTCAGCTAGTTGCGATGGCAGGATAATAAACCCATGCGATCGCATGGTCAAGAAGTTGACCCTAATTTGTCCTTTTCCGTAATTTTTCATTCATTCGATATTGGTTTCGAAATGTCAAATATACCCTTCAATACATGCAGAGAAATTTGAATTCTCTTTCAGAGGTGTTGCCCCCTCGATCCCCGCGACCTGACTGGGCAGATCGATCCCCGTTTTGACGTCCCGAAGCGGTGAAGTGGCAAACTAATTTGTCTAAACGGATTGGTTCGGGTCTTGTATATTTTGGCTAAGTTGACACGAAATCACGTTAGTTGTTTTTAAACACTTAATCAATTTCTCGACAAATTAAACCAATTTCCAACAAATTAAACCAAATGGTACACATATTCATGAAAAGACATGCTCCCATTCAAAAAGACATTTCAAAACCTATAAATAGGACCCCTAAATTCAAATTTTTACACACCAAATCAATTATGAATTAATTGATTTTTAATTTTCTATTTCTTTCCAAAATTCTGCTTAAATAATTTCGGTATTTTTTTTCCAAAAGATTGATGTTCCTTCTTTTCGAGAAGAGTGCAGTCATTTATTGGTTTGACTGGCAAAGTTTGTATAGTGCAGTACCAATTTTGGAAGAAGCGTTATATTTTGGGAGACAAACGTCATTTGATCCTGTTAGCACCTTTGCACGGAACAAAATATGTCTTAAGGAGATTTGTTTGCATACTTCGCTTCATCTCGTTTCTACATTTCTGTTTTATGTTTTTCTTGATTATTCCAAAGTTTTAAAAAGCGTAAAGCGTGGCTAGGCGTGGAGGCCAAGTTTCAAGCTTTTTGAGCATAAACTTAAGCGAAGGTGAGACGAGAGTGATGCGTGAAAAAATATTTTCATATTTTTAATATTATTTTAAATATTAAATAAAAAAAATTAAAAAAAATTAACTAAAAAGCGCTCGCCTAAGGGAGGGTAGGTGCGCCTAGGCGTGACTATGCACGCTTAGGCAAGCTTATGCGCACTTTTTAGTTACAAATATAGTTGACTAAAAAAGCGCGCACCTGGGGCATAAGCGAAGCGTGATGTCCATGCCTCCTAGTACGCTTTTTAGAACACTAGAATCAACAAATTGAACTGGTAACATTTACGTTCTTTTTTGTGATTGTTGCATTCTTATTCTCAATCTTCTATTAATTAGTATATTTTATCTTTAATAAAAAAAAAAAAAAATAGCCTCTCATATATTTAAATAAGTGACAAAGTATTTCCTCATAATTTTAAAGCATGCAAACAGAAAATTTGGATAGAAACCATTGTAAAAAATTTTGAGATATGCTGATTGATGGAAGTCGATAATAAAAAATCGAAGAAAAAAAATTAGGAACATAAGTATTACAATTAACAAATGTTTATTACCTTATCTTTGTTAGATTCTAAAACTTGTCCATTCAAAATTATAAAAAAAAATTTAAAACATAATTTCTAAATATTTAAACTCAATTTTAAATAAAATTAAATATGAAATCGAAAACCACGGTGGTGTGATATAATACAAAAATAACATTTTTAAAACTTTTCTACTAGCAACGCAACTAGGGAATATATTTTATACACAAATGTGTATCAGTATATGATAAAATATATAACAAAATAAATTTCAATTTTTCAATACTGTTCAAAAATATATTGTAAAAAGGACCGCACTTCAAGGGGAAATTTGGCATTGCTCTTTAGAGGTCATAGTGCAGAAATTATATTGTTTCGGCAATAAAGGAATTACCATTTAAATAACGATTACATGTGCATTCTCAATAGGGATGGTAATTGAGTCGGACTGCTTGGTTCACGAGCCACGAGCTAGGTCGGGATCATGTTTTTCGGATGGGTCGAGTTGGGCCCTTCTTGGAAGGCCAGCTCTGCCATCTCTAATTCTCATGTCCTTTTGTTCAATTAAAATAATCATGTCTTTTAAACATTTATATCACTATACTTACTGGCATCTCAAATCAAAAATAATTATCTTTTATCATATACTATAAAGTTACAACTATATAAGTGTCTATATATGGACGGCATAACATAAATATTCAAGGATTACTTTAAATAATAATGCAATCGAATTGAACAAATCACTATTTTGAATAGCACACTTTTTAAAAGTTGTTTTAACACGTAGGGGGATTTCTTTGTTTCCTCCTCTTGATAGGACATTTCAAATTATCTTGTGTAGTCTAATTTCTATTTATTAAAGGAACGAGTATGTTCCACATTGAAAAGTAATCAAAAGGGGACTAGAAAATATAGCTATATAAAAGAGGAAAAATGATCTCCTACATATTTATGTTGCTTTACTTATATATTGCTCACATCGGAGCCAGATCACGTGATTTTTATCAATTATGTGATGTCGCTCGTAGTAAAATACGTGTTGGATATGAGATCATTTTCTATATAAGGTGTATAAGATATTTGAGAAGGTGTATAAATCAATTGATTTGAGAGAATCTAATTATAAAGGAGAGAGATAAGGAATAGGGAATAAATTAATATTTTTCTTTCTAATTCTTGAATTAGTTATTTATTTTGTGAGGCTTGGAAGGTGTTCTCTTGTGTGTTTTTGGAGTTTTTGGTATGTGAGGGATAGTATGTCAAGAGTGGTGACCTATTCCCTAGAGTTGGGGAGGATTTATTTTGTCCACTGTCATGTTGGCAGTGGATAGTTGGCGAAAAAAATATACTCACATTAAATGAGTTCTTTTTTTTCCAACATAAGATCACCACCTATTATGTCAATGTACAATTTTTCAAATGATGTAATCTTTGTCTTTTACTATTTGTGAATTTTATTTTATTACTATTCTCAATTTACATTTCTATGTTCTTCTTGATTAATTTGTTGAGCACTTCGAGTGACTTGTATTGAAAATTTATGTTATTTTTCACTTGTTTGTGGAGATTGAGGTTTATTTTAGAGTTCTTGTTGGATGTGTGAAATTTTTACATTCTCCTTGTAACACTGAATAATCTTGTGCAAGAGCTTCACTTTTGGGTGGAGTTTAATGAAGATGGGTTTTCTTGGCCAAAAATCTAGAAAATCTTGGTGTTACATCTTTATAATTTGTATTCTATTTGTGATTTGCTTAAATATGTCCATTTGATCGAGTCTCCTTGAAAGCTCAGGAATCCTATGGAGTCAAGGCTCCAAATCAAATACTATGGTAAAATAAGTAAATAAGCACTGCCAAAATGAACTTCGAAATGGGCTTAATTGCAAGTTTTCGCATGTGAAATGAGGGAAATTAAATACGCGAGTTTAGAGTTAAATCAACTTTTTAAATTAAATAAAAAAGAAATTAGAAAAATTGTGGCCAGCATTGGCCAATGCCCCACACACTCACATGTAGCTCTGCCACTAGATTCCTTGACCCTATTGTTATTGTCGGATATAGCGCACCAAATGTCATGTAAATGTGTACTAATTTGATGTGACAATCACAAAATTATTGATAAATCTTTTTATAAGCTATTTAAGTTTGTATAAATGGCACTTAATGTTTTAGGAAATGCCATTGATGTAATATTTTGTTATACATAATGAATCGAGCAAAGACAGTCAAAATCATGTACGTAATTGTCCGTCCTTTTATCGTGAAAACAACAAGAAAAACTCTCCTAAAACCATGACACGGTTTTGAATAAATATTTTCTCTTACAATTTAGTCAAAAAGGGGTTGTTACTAGTATGAAATTTAGGCCTTAGTGTATTTCCGTTCCATTATTCTGTTGAAAACTACAGCATTGTCACAATTTTTTGAAAATCCCACGTCCCTAAATTTGTTTCGTGACTTCTGTGTCTTCTATTTTTGGGGTGAGTTCATATTCTCCAAATTTAACTTGCAAAATCGAATATTCATTTAGAGAAAACACTAAATCTGCAAAATTCCTATATCAAATTCTTCAAAATTCCACCGAGATTTCACATAAGAATCGTTCAAATTCCTTGAATTCCTTCATAAATCCAAGAAAAAGAGTACATGATTTATTTTATTTTATTTTTTGTGATTTTCATTATTTGGAATTTGAAGAATCATGCAATTTGTTCATAAATTATTAGATTTTTCATTTGCATTTGTTATGTAATTTTTTGTGCACATGCTGGTTTGTGCTTTTCAATTTACAATTTGAAGATTGATGCTATTTGTTCATAAATAGCTAGATTTTTCATTTTCTAATTCATTTTTTTGTGCATATTATGTGGTACGATTTATTCTTGTTTGGAGTTTTTTAGTTGTCAATTAAAGAAAATAGTTACAAGAAATAATTCAATACATACTTTGTTTTTTGGTCATAGTGATTACAATCTGTGTTATTTTTCCATGATTTGTTGAGTTTTTATGAATTAATGTCCTAAAATTACATGATGTATTATTTTACATGTAGATGTGTTATTTGTCAATAAAAGATCAATCAAATGTTATATTATTTGTATAATAAGGTTACATGTTGTGTTATTTTTTTTTATTTTGTGTTATTAGGCATAATGAGGGATGATGTATTATTTGTGTTATAAGGTTACATTTCATGTTATTTTTGGTTTTGTTGACTTGTATATAAACTAATTTGTTGAAGTTACATGGTGCATTATTATTTATATTTTTATGTTGTATTATTAAAATATGGTTACATGATGTTTTATTTATTCTTGCAAAGATTAAGATATGTGTGATTTTTCTATCTTCGTTTGACTTTACGTATTTATCTGTCATTTAAAAAGTGTGATGAGTAGGGTCACAATCAGATAATACGCATAAATATCGGTGTTGTTGAAGTGGAAAACAAACAGGAAGGTGGAGTTACGAGACTTGTAATTTCACTGTAGTTCAACATGTATAATTTTTTTTTGGGTGCAATATTATAATTTTTTCACACTTCATCTAAAATAAGTTAAAATTGCAAAAGCATATTGAATTTTAGTTTGTATGATTTCAATTTCAAAACTTAAATTATTGCAATTGAACAAACACACAAAAAGTTAAAATCAAGAATTTAAAATAGCGTAACTCTATCATACGGTACAATAATTGCAACTCTCTAAAAAGTTACAATGATTGTAACCACCAAATATATATAAAATAAAAAATAAATAAAATTGGACAATAAGTAACAACTCAACTAACATTTTCAAATTCAAATTGCTACAACATTTTCAACTTATATGTTGTTGCTATATTCAACCCACCCCCCATTCCCCCTTTTCCCTTTTTGGGCCCATCGTGGGCCCATCGTATTACACGTTAATAAATGAGCTTGTAACTTTTTTATTTATATTTATTGTTTAATACTATACAATTCACTTTACAAAAAAGTCATTAGTAAAGAATAAATATGATAATATTTGCACATACAATTATAATTTGCGTTTTTAGAGTAGTGAATGATTCAAACTTGATTTGTATTTTAATTGGAAAACTCTAAGAATAATGTAACCTCAAAATTAAGTTGTTACACAGTGGACGATTGATTACTATTTTTTCAATAATTTACATTTTATAATTGAAATTTTCATAAACAAATAAAGTTGAGACTTGAACTTGTAATTTTTATCTGCTTTTTAGCATACTAAATCATATAATTTAAATATATAAAAAAATTTGTTAAATAATTGATAATTTTTTTATTTTATACTCTCTCCGTCACACAAAAATAGACTCGTTTATTTTTTTATACATATTAAGAAAACTCATTTAGTATAATTGAAATTATAAATTTTTCACAAATTTTTTCTATTATACCCCCTTTTAATATTATTTATTCATGAATGTAATAAATTTAAATGCTCATTAAATTACATTTGGAATGCAAATGAAATTGAATCGCATTACATTGAAACAATAATGAAATTTAATTGTTGACTTTATTATGGAGGGATGAGTGTTTTCTAGACAATGTTGAATTTATTGATTGCCTGCTTGTGTAAATGTGTGAATAAATATGTATTTATCCATTATAATTGAAATATGTTAAGTTTATTTGGGTTGATAAATTAAATAAGAGTATATTAAAAAAAAAATTTATGCACTCTCTATAAAGTAAGTAGCCTATAATTTAGGACAGATAAATAAAAAAATGAGCATATCTTTGCGGTATGTAGGGATTGCAAAAAAACCTGCGACCCTCACCGCGCCCAACCATGCCCCGCCGGATAAAAGGGCGGGTTTGGGAAATTTCTTTGCCCATAAATCTGGGCAGCCCCAACTGCATGTGCATGCCATGGCCTGTGAAACTGGCAACCCCAACCCCAACCCACCCCGCCGCCCACCCTCCAATTTTTTTTTTTTTTTGAAAAATCATAAAATAGAATAGAAATTATAATTTTCATTACGAATAGACTAAAGAAGATTCGAACCCAGATTAAAACTTGTAAACTACCAATCTTAACCACTTCACCATAACCTCAATCTTATAATTTTTTTATTTTATTTGGTACAAATATATATAAAAAAAATTATTATTTTTTTAAATTATTTTTTAGTTTAAAAAAAAATATTTAACTTAGACGGTTGGCGGGTCGAATGGTCACCCCGCCCCGCAAATTTGCGAGTCGCTGGATGCGGCGGGATCGACTTGCCCTGGATCCACTTCATTACCATCTCTAATGGTATAGAGGGATTATTTATATTCAACAAGCTCGATAATATTTATATCTTAAGTATTTTTTTGAAGTTAGAGACACGAGTTAAATTAAGTTGTTTTGACCGAAAGAAATAAAGAAATATGCACGTGGAGTTATATGGCTTGATAATTGCACATGGGAATGTGTTACGCGGTCTTTATGCATTTGGGTTGAAATTTATTATAGTTTGCTAATTGACTTATGTCAACGTTTGGTATACATGGTCCAATGTCAACGTGTCCAATTTGGATTGGATTTCTTTATTACCTGGCATCTTCATATCTTTATTTCGGTTAATTTGTTAATAATTGTGTTCAATCATTTATTAAATTAATAAATTTCTACAAAGTTTCAACGATTAATAACTAAATTAATAAATTAGAGGTCTTCAATCTATACGATTGTAAGTATGATCTTAAAAAGCGAAAGATAATACCTAGAGCAAGAGCCAAGTTTTCAAACTTTTTGCGCCAAGTTCTAATTTGGATTGGATTTCTTTATATCAACCTAACATCTTGATATCTTTATTTCGGTTAATTTGTTAATAATTGTGTTCAATCATTTATTAAATTAATAAATTTCTACAAAGTTTTAATGATTAATAACTAAATTAATAAATTAGAAATCTTCAATCTATACAATTGCAAGTAACGTTCTAAAAAACATAAAGCGTGGCAAGGCGTGGAGGCTAAGTTTCAAGCTTTTTAGGCTTAAGCGAGACTTAGGCGAGAGTGAGACGTGGACGAGACGTGAAAAAATGTTTTCTTATTTTTAATATTAAAAAAAAAGACAAAAAAATATCTTTAACTAAAAAGCGCGCGGCTAAGTGAGCCTAGGCGTGAGTTTTTTAGTTAAAAATATAGCTGATTAAAAAAGTGCGCGTCTAGAGTCTAAGCAAGACATGGAGGTCACGTTTCGTGTCTATGCGTCGCCTAGACGCGCTTTTTAAAACACTAATTGCAAAATACCACAGCATACCCAATAATTAAACTTAAGCCACATAATTTCATTATTGGCTAAATAAAATGGACACTCAACTCGACTTAGACTTGAATCAAGCCACATAATCAAATATATTTATTAAAAATGTAGTTACTAATATGAAATATTTATAAAAAAATTCAAATAAAATAAGACAAATATCTATTATTTAAATAATGTCAATAGACTCCATGAACAATACTAAAGATGTATCATATGAAATTTCAAAGTTGTTAAAATAAATTTTTTTTTTTTTTCACAAGATAGATATAACAAATATCTTGTAGATGGAATCCACCAATATATAAGTTGCCAAAACAGACCCTCCTAAGTACCTAGTTGTAACCTAGTTTGGAGTAGGGCCTTTTCTACTCTTACCTACCAGGCTACCAACATAGATTTTGACCTAACTATTCCAAAAACTAGACTAATTTTTGGAAGGTGGTTAAAATTCTTGCCTACTCGTAAAATATTTTGATATGGGATTGATAGTTCGAGATTGATCGAGAAATTTCTAAACAGGTCAAAGAGACTAACAAATAAAGTACGAAAATAAAAAAAAGATAATGTAAAGAATGGCAATGATAATAATTAGTTATTGAGATAGTGAAGAAGAATTTTTAGATTGGCTTAGAATATCCCTCAGTTGAATTCAGCGATGGATGGAAAGAAAATCGATCGAATAGCAATCCAATAGAAATCGGTTCAATTCCTATTCGTATTTGCACGACCATGAATCCATTTATTTATAATGGTTTAAGTTGTAATAAGCATGTATAAATAAGTTGAATACAAACTTACACTTTTTTTTTTCCGATAGTGTGGTTAATTAAGTGATATGATAGAATTAGATTAAAAAAAAAAAAAACAACTATCCTCCTAATTAAAAAAGTAATTATAATATGAATATTTGACTATTTGCATCTAAAAAAGTTTATATACAAGATAGTGATATCAAGTTACCAACTAAAGCGTTGATGTGAGTCATCTTCCAAGTGCTACTTCAAAGTTCAAATCATGGTTCACAAATTAACATCAAATTTTGCACTTTTCATATCAAATTAATGAGCATCCAATTTAGTATTGGAAGTTCAAGTACTAAAGTAGAAAACGCTTTCAATTAAGGGACTCGTTATAAATTATTTGGCAATACTTCTTATTTTGCTCCGAATTAGCTTGATCTACAAGTCATTAAATCTAGTGCTAATTTTGCTACGTACTTAATTTTATATTAAAATTCTATAATTATTTTTTAACATTTTAAATTTCAAATATAATAACTATAACAAACATATTTTTTAAGAAAAGTATAAATGTGTAATAATAAGTGTACAAAAAAAAAAAAATGATTTTTAGAATAAAAAGTGAAATAGTATGTTGTTTTAAATTTTTTTATTTGTTATGGTATATGATGAAACCATCCATATATTTTATCTTTAAATTTGAAAATACATTTTTTTTTTTTTTGATATTTTGAAATTTTAGATTATATTACAATTTAGTTTCAAAATATATAGTAGATTGAAAAACAAGTATTTATTGGGTCTCTAGATAAGATGTATTAAATAGTATTAAATCTCCATGATAGGCCATAAATCTCCAGTGGACCATAAATGATAAATCTCTATGATGACCATCTTATCCTGTGTTGTCGTCTCCTCGTCCTCCATCAATTACAGACGCATGAAAATATCTATTTTTGAAAAATGCCAAAATATTGAAAGAGTCATCTTCACCATACGAACTCAGTAGCCTTATCTTTTTCTATTCACCTGTGTCAGTGTGCATTTTAGAACTGTGCACATTAGGACGAAAGCCAGAGAAAATACAAGTTTTTTGAGTTATAATCAACCTTCACAAATGGATGGCGATACAATTATTTGGGATCTATATCTCTATCTCTATATATTAAAAGAGAGAACTTATTGTGAGCACTATTCTTAAGAATGTGTGCCCACATAATATTAATTTTTCTTTCTCCTTTTTTTTTTTTTTTTTTTTGTTTTTCCATCATTAATATCAATATTCAATATCACCATCACTATATATTATATTGTATTAAATAGGGGACTCAATTTGGACATGTTCTTCGGAATGAGTACACAATTACTTTTAATTTTTTTTAAAAAAACTTTTTCCTTATTCCTATCGTTTATTTTTTTTTTTTTTTTTTTTTCAATAGGAGATTTTTTCAACACCATTTTTTTTACAATATTTCGCCGTGCCCAGCTACTATTCTTTTTTTTTATTTATTTACTTTTTCCCATTTCCATATCATTTCTTTCATTTTAATTTTTTTTCAATTGTAGATCTTTTTCAACCCTAATTTTATTCCAATATTTCGCCATTCTTCGTGTTTCTTTGGTCATCTTATTCGTCTTCCTTCCGACTTTAGTAATGTTTTTCAAAAAATCGTCCAAAATTTTTGCAAATATGTTGATTATTTTAGATATTCAATCAAATATTTTGTTTTTCTCCAAATAGAAACTATTCAAATACGTAATAATTTAAATAATTGAAACAATATTGAGCTACACACACACACACACACACACACACACACACACACACTAGGCTCCAAAGGTCAAACTATAGTAAAATATACCAAGCAACCCACTTTAAGAGTCCGAGCCATAGTAACATATACTAAGCAATCCATTTTGAACTTCAAAATTATTTGCAATCGAAACAACTTTCCTTCAATTAATTATTTATATTAAGTTAGCAACACAATTATCAAGATTACAAGAAATATATAATTTTAAGTCATTTTTTCTAGCGATTACTGAATCAAAATATCAAATTACAATTAAGTACAAGAATATTTACCCACTTTGAACTTTAAAATTATTTGCAATCGAAACAACTTTTATTCAATTAATTATTTATATTAAGTTAGCAACACAATTATCAAAATTACAAGAAATACATAGTTTTAAGTCATCTTTTCTAGCAATTGTTGAATCAAAATATCAAATTACAATTAAGTTCAAGAGGATTTACCCATAAATGCAAAATCTTGCAATATGCAAGAAAAAAGAGAAATAGTGTACTACTCTCAAGGTAGAAAGTTACATTAGTAGAGAATGAAAATATATTCATGAGTACAACCATGTCCAATATTCCAATAAAAAAAATCACTAATTAACAACTTATGTTAATCTATAATAAGCCTTTTTACTACTTATTACCGCGAGTTCACAAGAAATCTTATGTATATCTCACGACAGTTGTGCGATTTAAACCTTTTAAAAAGTTTGATACATTAGAATGAAAAAATTTAAATTGAAAAATTAAAATAATTTACAAAGTCAGATCATAATGAGGAGATATATGGAATAAGTTTAAACTTTAAAACAACAGAATAATCTTGTGATATCATAATTGAAGTATTCAATTCTAAGATTTGTATTAATCAATTATGTTAGTGAACTACACATCATTCATTACATCATCTAAAAATGAAGAACGTTATTGTTAAAAATCAATTGAAATTACATCGCCCGCCTTTAAATAATACATAATTTTCTCAATAAATTTTAATACATGTTTTACTTAGTTCTTCATAAGTTAGAAAATAATTAAAAAACTCATTAATAATGACTACACTATTAAATACTTAATTAAAATACAACACGTGAATTTCACTAGTATCAATAAATATAGGGAAAATTGGCGCAAATGGTCCTTAACATTTTCCTTAGTGTAGAAATGGTCATAATCCTTGTTTTTTGGCACAGCAGTCCCTAACCTATGTATTTTGATGCACAACTAATCATTATTTGATAAAAAAGACAAATATGCACTTATTTTTAATTAATTTTTTTTAAATTTGATTCTTAACATTTGCAAAAAGTGCAAATGGATCCGATATTTTATTTTTTATAAAAATTAAAAGAAGCTAACAGATTGATAATATATTGAATTATTTTGTATATTTTACGAACTATTATAAATTAACTAAAATTTAAGTTCATAATTATTAACAAACGTGTTAATTAAAATTATTATATTATTATTAAGTAATCATATTATTTAAAACTCAAACTTTATTTTTATCGTTACAACATAAAAAAAAAATAACTTTGTCACAAACTTGATTCTCAAATATTTTTATTTAATTGAACTATTTATTTATTAACTACAAATATTAGAACTCAAATTGTGTTCTTCATATTTTAATTTATCGTTTAAAAATAAAGAACACATAATATGTAAATTAATCTTTGTTATTATTTTTATGTTAAAAAACATAATAAGATTTATTCAATGGCATAAAATTATATTAGTCATTTTGTTATTTATTTAACTTAATTTTTATTCAAAATTTTCACATCACATAGTAATTACATATACCTAAAGCACAATAATTTTACATTTTTCTTTTATAAAAAAATTAATTAACACGACTATAGTGATATATTTAATATGCTAAATTAAATATTATTTAATAAATGTATAAGACCTCTTTGCACATTTTACAAAAGTTACAAATCGAGTTACAATTTTCTTTAATTATAACTAAAGGTATTTTTGTTTTTTGTTTTTATCAAATAAGGATCAATTGCACACCAAAACACATATGTTAGGGTCTGATACACCAAAGAACAAAAGTTAAGAACCATTTCCACACTAAGGACAAAGATCACGGACCATTTGCGCCAATTCCCCATAAATATAGCAATAAAATGAACAATTAGCAAAAAATATTTATGTAGTCAACTCTATATTTATCATAAGTTTGTTATTGATATGTCAAGATTTCTAATAAGGCCAGCAATGAAACACCATTTCGGTTTTTTTCCATACAACTTCATATAGCATCGCCACTTTAAGAAGTAATTGCTCCAGTCAATTGATTCTCAGAAGTTATAAAATGTGTAAATAACCCAGTTTTTGCGGTCGACTTCTCCATCAACGTATCAAAAACTCGCATCTTCCGTGGTCGGTCTCCTCAAGAAATACCGCAAACTATTTGCAAGAACCTGCAAGGTTTTCGAAAAAATATTGCAACTTGTCATAGAGCTGACAAAACAGCATGTTTGGCTAACCTTAAAAAAAAATAATAAAAGAAAAAGAAAGAGAGATTTTGTACTGAAAATCCACAAACACACAAAAAGTAGCTTTTGAAAAACCTCGTTGAACGTGTTTTGCAAAATGAGTTACTTAAAAGTAATTTTTAAACTTGGCAAATACTCAAAGATCACTTCTACAATTATGGAAAGCTTGGCATACCAGTTGAAGGGACTTGCTGACAGCTTTACCCTTGTAGCTAACGTGAAACTTCGCCTTAGCCAACAATCCCTAAAAACCAACAACAAAAGATTTTCAGAAACGAAACAAGATGTTATTCCCATAGCAAAACATTGACCATATTGTAGTAAACGAGGCAATAGTCTCTCGAGAACAAGTTATAACCTCTGTATCGAACTCTCCTGATTCGACAGCAATGTTTATGTCAGTGATAATCTTTACAAAATCAACCAGTAATCCAGGACGATCTGCTGTCTCCACGTATAGTAAGCTGCAATATTGCATCAATAATGCATTAACCCTCCAAATAACGTGCTTCCTCAGTGGCTATCTATTTATGCTCAGTTCATGATAAACAACAAGCCAGAGTAATGTTTACGTGTTTTACCTTCGTTCAGGACCGTCATCTTTAACATTGATATGGGTTGCTATATCCACATCAACCTGCAGGAATTAAATAAGAACAAAGTTCAATAAACATTTTATCTGATAAAAACTTGTCTCATTTTCTCCATGTAAAGGACCGTGGGAAGTTATGCTCGAGAGCTGTTTTAGTCGATACTCATCAAAGGGTCGGACAAGATAACGTTTTGGGATCATCCATGCTATGTATGTGGGTATACACATGTGAACAAGCCAAGCCAATTTGTTCAAGCTTTGATTTATTCCATAACGAGCTAAAATGGAGTTCAGCCATTTGATTTCTCAAGAAGCCCAAGTCATATAAGCTCCAATTGAGCCAATAGATTGAGTGGCTTGGTATTTTACTGCATACTAATTTATTCACAAATTTATCGAGCTAAGCTACTAACAAACTTTAGATGACATGTTTGGCAAGGTGGATCGGACAGCACTAGATAGTACAAAGAAAAAAAGAAGCAAAAATACTGCTTGACCAATTTTATCTAACAGACCAATATCAAACAAACTCTCATTATGTTTATCTCCAGTCGAAGTCCCATACATTTATCAGCCCTAGAGAGAGAGAGAGAGGGGTTGGTAATGCTTTGCTAATTAACACAGTAGAGGAATACACTAGAGTCAATCATATGCAGAATTAATGGGCCAACAATTACATTACAGCTCAATAGACACATTCGTGAGAGAGAATACAGTGAATGGGTTAATACCGTCTGATTTGGTGGCATGACACCAAAAGCGGCACCCATAGCCAACTGAGCACTTGACTCCTGAAAACCCCAATTCAACATCTCTAAGAAAGTTGCACGGAGTGGAAAGCCATTACAGATTTATGTAATGAAATACCGTTAGCAAAAAAAAGCCCTAATCGGGAAGAATACCGGATGATACTCAAGCAGGTTGTTAATGATTGTCAAACGAATTGCCTCGAGCAACTCAGGTTCATCCACCTTTCTACCTGTCGAACTGGACACCAGCCCACCCACAGTAGAAAAGTCACCCCACAACATTACATAAGCTGATATGACTGAAAATTATTAAGACCATTCTAGTTTGGATGATACTAATTTGACACAGAAATTGGCAAGTTACATAATGTGTGAAGAAATTCTAGAGAAATTGCAACTATACATTGGATAATTTAAATACTATTTCCAGAAATTTTTGGGGATTGGGGAGAAATAAATTACCAAAAGCTAAAGTTTCCGAATTCAAAAATGCATCTAAATCCAAGTAATCTGAAAATGAGAGAATTGATACCATATAGTTCTACAAATAAAGAGAATAAGGTAATTAATTATAGAGCCTGTTTGGTGTTGATAAAAATTAGATTTTTGAGAGATTTTGATAAAAGTTGATGGAATGTATAGTTGAAAAATTCATAAAAGTTGTGGGTCCAATGGAATTTGTGGTTGAAAATGAGTTTTAAAAAATGGGGACCAAACAAGGACATAATAACTAAATACAAGAATGACAAATAAGAAATAATCTACAGCATAAACTTACGCTTTAGTGATAGCAAACTTGTTGTGCTTGCCAGAAGAATCGAGGTAGACATTTCCCTTGACAACATTCAATCCGAGATTTTTAAGTGCTTTCATCTGAAATACATTTCAGAACAATTACACGATGGACATGAGGTATATTCTGCCAAACTAGTGCAAATAACCAAATATAGATTATTTTGAAATCCAACAAGTCCATAACCAGAAATCTAGCCAATAGATTGAGCATTTGACAAGAGAAGCGGGATAATGTCATACAGTGTCGAGAAGGGCGCCAAGGCGATCTCCAAAGGTAATTTCCACAATAGTGGCATCAGGATCTGAATCTTGATCTATTATGACTACGGGAGTAGGAATAGTACTGGTCTCCTCCCCCTGCTTTGTGCATTCCAATAATCAACAAGAATACTTGCTAATAACAAGCATATAAATTATATTGATGAACAGAATTGATACCTCCACAGCTGTGGTTGGAGATGCTTTTGGTATATTCAGACTTGTTAATAATGCCGATCTGACGCACGGGAAATGTGTACGATTAACTCAAAATGAAAATCAAGTACAGGCATTTCTAACGATACAACTATCGAATCATGTGCTTTGAGTTGTGCACTTCATCTTAGAGGCAGAAAATTATACGACTGACTGTGTTTTGGTTGTGAGCAAGAATTCGCAAGAGTAACTGAATCAAATAATATTCAATCACAAATTAGCCAGTCCATAGGTTCAGTTACAGCTAGAGAAATTTTATTGGGAATGATACTTGGGACATCACCATTTGGATAAGCTGCAATTTATAGAAAGCCCGTAAACCTTGTGCTCGAAAGAGATCATTTTTTTGTACAGAAAAGGTTGATAGGATAAAAGTTACACTGAATAACTGATAATAAAAACACACGATCCAGTGATGAGTAAATTAGCTAAAAATCAAATCTTGAACAGGAAAGAGAATTAAACTTATGCAATTACAGTAAAAATGTCAATTATTAGGAATTAATTTCAATCATCAAATCCAACATTGTAATAGTAGATAATGCAATAAAGTAACAGCAAATCGAAAAGTTCAAGAGCCAACAAGAAAAATTAAACCATCTCTGATTCCCAAATGAAGTTTAAGTTATAAACAGATCAATCTTCTAATACAAACAATCAATAATTAAACTCAACATAATTCAGCACTTCCAGTCATCCAGATTGTAATCAATAAACTTCACTAAATGGTCCAAGTACACACACACACACACACAAATACCTTCTCTTGGGAATAATGCATGATTTCTGAACTGAATCCAAACCCAAAAACCATCTGAAAGGAGCTGTTCTTGAACTGGGCTTCTTCTCCAATGCTTTCAGATTTGTGTAGAGCCCAAAATTACTCCCGGTATAAGCCATAGCCACAGCCATTTGAATATACAAATTATTTTAAGCAAAAGCTTTTATCTTTCTCAAATGGGAGTGCTTTTTCAATGGGATTTTTTACTAATAACTGCTAGAGAAAAGAATTAAACAGATCCACAAAAATAAAGAAATGGGAATTATAAAATAAGATGTGAGGACTAAAATGCAAACATTTGGCTTCAAGAAAAGTAGGTGTAGTAAAAGTTTTTCTTCTAGTATCCGCCATTATTTATCGCCAAACATTTCTCGCGCTGTCTTTATAATGTGTGTGAGTGTGATATAGATACTTCAGGTCAACTCGTAATTTTTCCCCAAAAAATAAATGAAAAGAAATTTATGGGCCTTTGGTTTGTATTTGCTAATTGCTATAAAGCATAGCCTCAAAAACGAATCTACCTAAGAGTTTGATTTTGATGAATATGGAGAATAATATGGAGAAATGGAAGAATTGAGAGAGATATATATAAATTTTGGTTTGATAGAATGAAGACGTAATCACGAACAAATAAGTACTTTTTTTGTGTTTGTAGTGATGGTCAGTGATAAAATGATTTCATCATCGCCCCATGTTTGCATCACAGCCCCAACAGGGAGAAAGAGGTTGTCTAGTGTTCAAGAAGAAGATTCAGATTTTTCTTTTTGTATTTATTCTTTTCTTTGTTTTCTTTTATGTTTCTTACTTTGAGTCAATGCATTTTGAAAAACAACTAGTCTAATCACCAACATATTTGTCATGATAATTATATTTTCATTAAATTTAGTGACTAATTAGAAATTAGAAAGAAAGAAAAAAAACTAAAACAATAAATTTACTTTCTCGACTAGCATCAATGCCTAGTAACTTTTTTCTTAAAATAATTTGATTTTAAAATTAAATTTATTACAAAAGAATAAAAGAATATAAAATGGCCATTTTTACCAGATCTGGGAAAAGTCGGGAAAAAAAAATTGTGAAATGGCCAAGTGGTTAATAGCCTCATCTTGAAGAACAACATAATTTAAACAATGAATATTGATTAATAAATTATCGATTGAAGAATACTAGCAAACGGCTGGTCATGCAACAAACATGAATGATCACGAATAATTATAAAATCTTGGGATCCTTTTCTATCAAATAAGAAGACCCGTGGCACAAAAGTTATGCGCTACTTTTAAGTAATTATCCGATAGAACCTATACCCTTGAGGAGCAACTTACTCGAACTACCCTTGATATGACCAAGTGCCGATTCTACCACCTTTACACTTACACCCCCAACATTTCTTAAATTCCATCTTGGATGTGCCAAATCAAATATAATTATCAGTCTTCCTAACCAAATACGGTCATGTTAAATGACCTCAAGGAAAACAAAGTGTTCCATACCAACCAATTATTATCACGTAAGAAAACATTCCATACTAATGGATTCGGGTTCATAACCATGATTCACCTGTAATACAGACAATTTTTGCTTGAATATTCTCACAGATCTCAATTATAAAAACAAATTTTCTTCTCCAAACAACTTCAGTGCTAACAAGCAATAGTTTAAACCTCCTCTATAGCCATCCATCAATTTTTGTGAACAAAACTTACTATGAATCAAATGTAATGTTACACCAGAAAATGGCATCTACACTACAGACAATGCCATGTGTGAATCTCTGCGAAACAGATGACAGATGATCCGGCATTTTCAACCTCAATCCACTGTGCATTTGGGATACTCGTTGCACATCAACAGACTCCACACTATTCCTGAAATAAATTATAGAAGCATAAGAGAAAAAGCTATTAGATCCATAAAACAAGCTACTAGAGCACAAGATAGAATCTGAATTCATCAAGCAGTGTATAACATCGACATTAGCTTCATTCCAAAAAAAAGAAAGAACTGGAAGTTCAGGAAAGCAATAGCTCGTTAACTCAAAGACTCAGGTACTAAGTACAGAGACCGTTACAATTCAATTCAACTTGTTCAGGTTTGATATTTTGGGACCCAGGGTGCCATTGGGCCCTGGTTACTGGATTTACCCCGGGCAGAGCGATAACAATTTAAGACCACTACTTTTCAGGGAAATAAATAATGATCATGAATAAGTAGAGGTTAAAAGCACAAGCTAGATAATCAATACATTTCTATTTTCATACAAATATCTAAATTCATGTATTGTTTTCTTATGTTGTGTTATATGTATTTTATTGTACGTGTTGGCACCTATTTATGATTTCTTTAACAAATCACTACTTCGGAAGCATGTTTAGTTTATCAAGAAAAGTCCATTCACTATATCCACAACATAAATGCAACTACACCAAAAGGGCACTGTGTTGTGTACAATCAAAGGTCACAACAGAAAAAAAAAAATAAAAATGCCAAATCAATATGTTCATGTTAAACATCGCCACTACCTGTTCCATTTCTGCTGGACCCTCATCTTTCTGTTTGGGTTCAGTGTCTCTTGGTTCATCATTTGCTTCTTTTTCAGCATCAGTAATCATTGTGTCATCTTGGTCCCTTCCATTTTTAGTCATGGTATCAACATCGATATTTAGATCAGCAGGAAGCTGGCCTGACTTTAGCGCCTATAGAAATTCAAATAAATAAAGGAATCAATCTGACGCAGAAGCTTGAAATAAGAACAGATGCCTACACATGAGTAAATAGACTAGTCTAGGTAAAGCAGCAGGAGAAAAGAAAAACTAATTTTACTATGAAATTTATTGATTATTCAGTTGCATTGACAAATGAGATCACCTGTTCAAGCATGGCCACCTCTTCAAGAGTTTGAGAATTCACAATGGCAGCCTGCAGTTATTATCAGAAAGTTAAAAGGGTGCTGCATGCATTGAGGCAAAACATGAAGAATATACTCACTATTGCAATTCAAATAAAGATACAAGCACAACACAGAAAAGAAGAGGAAAATTAGAGTGTCGTTGGGTTCAGCAAAGAGAAGATGAGAAGGGAAAATATGTCCACGTTCATTCAACTTTGTTGAATCCCATGGAAGACAATAACCCTTCTATCTTATCAGTCTATTGTCCCTTTCTAGCACTTTTTTCTCATCTCATTTTCGTCAAAAGAGAGATTGCCTCATTGCCTGGCCTCATTTTATCTTTTCTTTTCTTTTCTCTAGCTATGTTTTCTGTGCATCTCCTACCTTCAAGAAACAAAAGAAACTGAACCTTCTCTCCTTCTCTTCTCTCAGTTTTTATTACTCAATCTTCCCAAAAGTTATTAAAGGCAGGCGAGAAAATTTCTCAGATAGTAAGGTGGGGAGAAAAACTAGAATGTACCTTAATAGCTATAATTTGCTCAGGTGTGGGAGCAACTGGTTTGGGCGTTTGCTCCTCCTTTATGACCTCTTGAGTACTTGGAAGCTCACCGGGGACAAATGTCTTCACAGATTCCTTTTTAGCCTCTTCTTCAGCTTCTTTTGATGCAAATAAAGCATTGGCTTCCATTCGCTCCTATCATCATTAAAATAAAAAAAAAAAAAAATTTGAATTTAGTACAATAGGACAGGCATAACTGAATTGATTAAAGAGGGATCATTCAGTAAATATTAAGAAGAAATTATCACAAACATGGAAATGTACTAATGCAGCTAAACATAAAAGGGTTAACGGTGATATCAAACTTATACGATAAGAATAGAAGTTTATAATGAACATGAAAGTGTGTGCATCACAAATCATCCATGGGTAGAGAATAATATTATGCATAAGCTAGCAAAACTGAGAATATAATTAACATGCTTTGTATAAGAAATAGTATACCGACTAATAAAATGATACTCTGTAACAAACAACTAAAATGAGACACAAATATCTGTCAATAAAGGACTTGCAGTTCATCACAGGTTATCAAAATTCTGCATTTTATGGACAACATATTCCTTGCAATGACAATTAACATACTGATATCTCCAATACCAAAACATCCAAATGAATGAGGGTTTCAGACGCCAACACTGGGCACCCTGGTTCACAATGAACAACCACATACTACATCAGGAATTGTTGTTTTAAACAAATAATAAAGAATTATCGACATGGACACAATACCTTGTGATCGCAACAACACAATAATCCACAAGTAGAACACGCACTGGGGAAGGAGACAACAAAGTATGTGCACAAATACAAACGTTTTTTATACGTGAATCTGAGACCAAGTAAATCTTCAAGAGAAGTTCTGTCATATAAACCATTACATGTCATTCGTCACATCTATTCGCATTATGAGCCATACTGTTGAATATTTTCTGTCACACATAAAATACACAACTGACAACCATGTACATGATGAAATTTTCAGTATATTAGCAAAAGATTTGACCATGCCAAATAGAAACAGTTAGGTGCGTGGATATATGCATAATAAGTGACAAGTTATATAATAGCTTCTGTCCAACCAATTTTTGCAACTTGAGAGAACCTACTACACTTTTTGACCTTTTGTTTTCCTTCTAGTTTCTGAATACAGTCCTCTTTTTCCATAACATGGCCCATTGAGTTGGTTGCTTGATCATATGTTCTCCTATTCCCACTTTAAAAGGGCTTAATTGGGTCCGAGACAAACAGATAAAATAATTAATAGAACATAAAAATACAAAAATATGCTCATAATAAAACCATAAAAAATCTTCAAAAATCTATAATAAATAAATTAACAAAATTAAAAGTTTAACTTGCGAATAAACATAAAATTAATTAATGAAGTAGCAAACAATAAGTTCTTAGTAATCATGCAACAAACATGTAATATACTAATAGAAGTAGAAACAACTCCGAAATCTTTTATATAATCAATATTAATAGAATCTTTTAAGAGAATCATCAACATCATCCTTCTCTCCTCCTCATTCTTTGTCATCGTCATCCACTAAGAATCATGTATTCTCCTTCCCCTCTTCCTTCCATATGAAGGCCAAAAAATTAAAATAAAATAAAATAACCAGTAAAACATTCTAGATTATTAAGAAATAGCCTAAAAAGTTTTAGTCAGTAATAAAATGTCCAAAAAATGCAAGACAAACAGGTGCACACAAAAGTCCCTAGAGGAATAAGACTCACAAATGGCACTCAAGGCACAAGCTTTGGGGAGTTTTATCAAAGCCTCATTTGAGGCAGGATTCGAGGTGTAAGCCTCGAATAGCTCTTTTAAACAATGCTCCTATCATTAACTAAAAAGGTAATGTTAAATTTCAAGTTTTCACAACATGCATGTAGCAGAATATTAGAATTTGGGGAGATGTGTGAAAATAAGAAATTAATTCTTAGAATATCAACAGCCTCACAAGATAACAAAAACGTGACAACAGTCCCCGAGTATTAGTTTCTTGTTGCAAGATCTACATGTGGTGATACTTTAAATTTAAAATATGAAAGCCTTCAGTTATTTATTCTCTCTTCTTCTCTTATTTTGTGAGTACAGGGAAGATCAAGTTCTGGCTTGCTGCTAATGACCTTGTAGACTTGGCTTCAGCGTAGGGAGGCTCTAACATTCATAAACCTTTTCCAATTAATATCAAATCGGTTCACATTAATTAGTGACCTGGAATATATCCACAGCTAATGCAAATCTGCACTAATGCCTCACTACTATTTCAGTAATTAATTTAATGGCTAAGCCAAATGCTATTCCTATATATCTTTAAGTACATGTTTATGCAAAAGTTTGGCTTCCATTTGATACAATTACTTCTTTATTTAGTCTTCATAAATGGTCACATGGCTCAGATGGTGATGAGTGTAACCAGACTGACTAATATGTATAAAATGGAACACCTCCAGGCTCCAACATAAACCTTACTCCCAAAACCAAATATCAATAGAGGAAATAACTACATTCCTACACACAAAAGCATCATCTTTTTCTCCTTTATGGTGACATGTTCTGTGGAAAAAATTAATCCATTCATTTCAAAAGCCAAGTGCAAAGCCCGCAACATAAATTCAATACGAGGAAATACTGTCCAAAACGCATGTACCATTTTTCATAGTTATAAACAGCATAACCGGGCTAACTAAATAGAATTAAAATACTGACCTTTTGCTTGACTTTTTTGAAATCTAGCACGCGCAGAGAGTTCAGTTTGTGGATGACATACAAACGATAATTGGGTTTCTTAGTAATACTGTTATCAAGCAGACTTAGGAACTGCAGCTTCGGGATTGATGCGAGCGGATCAATTTCAACCAAGTTAGTCAGCCTATTGTTAGTTAGTACCAAGGTATGCAATTTTGGCAAAAACTCTGCAATAATTTAAACAAAAAAACTTGTTAACTAACACTCTTACACACACACACACACACAACATTTTACTGGGTGATGAACTCTTACCTCCTAGGTTGGGATTAATACGGGTAATCCTATTGTTGTTCAATAACAACGTTCCCAGTCGATTCAAGAAGGGAAAGTTTTCGAGCTTAACAATTTCGTTGTCCGATAAATCAATGGTGTCAAATTGATCCTGCAATTCAAATTAATCCAAAAAGAATTAGAACTAAAAAGTAAAAAAAAAAAAAAAAAAAAAAAAAAACTAAATTTGGCTCCCCAAACAAAAAGAAATCGTAAATGGAATCTACCAAAACAAAATGAGAAACTGACTGACCTCCGTAGCACCCACATTCTCTATAACTGCGATTTTATTACCTATTTACAAAATTACACCAAGAGAAAGTCAGAAAATATCGAAATAATGGGGTTTACATTGTACAAACACGGATAGGGTTTTATATAAAGGGTACCTCGGAGATCTAATTCACGTTCGCGAATGGCGTTGAAAAAGTGAGGACTTTTCCATATTAAGTCCGCTGTTAGTCTCACCATTTTTTGTGTATTTTCTCACTCTCTTCGAACGCTGATTTCTTTACCGCTGTCGGGAGAATTCGTTTTGAATAGCCGAAGAAGAACAGAAGCCCCAAAACCCCACAAACCAAGGTTTATAGTGAAAGGGAAATTACATCTGAGGTCCTTGATCTTTAACAGATTAAGTACTTGAGTCTCCAATTTGATTTTTGGATTTCAACCTTTCATATTTGGTGCATATATAAAACCATCCTAGACAGAACCTCGTGTTTTGATGTAAATGTCACATGCGACTTCTTTTGTAGCACTTAAGCTGAGTCACAAATACTGTGATCTCTTTTTGGCATACAAATTTTCAATAATTAACCTTTTTTTTTTTTGTCTTAGAATGATCTTTTGTAGTGGAAATAGTACTTTTAAATTTATATTTTATTTTATATAACACAAGTAAGATTATAATATATAAAAAAATTCAAAATTTTCTCTCTTATCATCTTCTGTATTGTCTGAAGCATAGATGAATCTCCAACTCTCCACTTAGGTAGGCACGGGTGAATTTGTATATATAAAAAAAACTTTAATTCTTTTCCTCCACATACATCATTTTAAGGATAACTTGTACAAAAACTTTTGTTTTTCGCCATGTGTGTGCAATTAAAAGTGATAGAATGGACCGAAATTCTCCATTTAAAAGATCAGAGACGAAAAAGAACACGAGCATTAGGTTGAAGACTTCCGCCTCTATTTTCTCTCGAAATTTTTCTCAAATAGTGCCACAACTCATATTCTTAGCCAAATAGTACTGTTTCTGTAAATTTCCCATTTTTAGTTTTTCTGCATTCTGCATTCCTTTATTTAGCAAAACCCTACAGTAAATCTGCAGCTGCACTACCTCTATAAACCAGTAGAAGAAGAGGGGAGAATAATAATGGGATTATGGGCATGTATAGGAGTGATATCTCCATTCCCATTCTACTACTGGCTGTGGACACACCCACAGTCATGGGTGGATCTTTGCGGGAGAGGCCATGATCCCTGCAGAATCATGGCATTGGTTTCCCATTTTCTCAAAATAGTTCAATTCGTATCACTTTTTTCTGTCTCCGCGCTTTCTTGGCCGCCTCCGTTTTACTTCTGGCCCCTCTTTATTTTTGGACAATTCCTCAACTTCAGGTTACCCATTTCTCCTTCTCCCTTTTTGGCATGTTGGGTAAGGTGGATTGGATGGTATTGAATAGTAAGGAACAAAAATAAGTTAAAATTTTACTCGTCTTCTGTGTTCACTACTGCGTGTATTAAACGTGCCCTTTATGTGTTTGTATATTTGTGTGTGTCGATTGTGTATTTAAGGGTTTTGGATTTGGAATAGTTCTGTCCAGTAGTGCCTATCAAACACGTATTCGTATATTTGTGTGTGTGTGTGTGTGTTATGGTTTCGGATTTAGAAGAGTTGTATTGATGCCCTAATTGAAAGTTTTTATCTTTTTAAATTATGGTACAAGATGTTTAGCAGTATGTACAAGTGGTTTATGTACTATTTTGGCAAAGTTGTGGCTTTGGTCCTTTGGATATGGGGAGTGTTAATAAATTATTTACCTTAGCAGGTTGACTTATTGGGAAATTGGGTTCTGCAGTGATGTATTGTACCAGCTTCTTTACCTCTTGTGTCATTGCTTTAATTGAACGAAGAATTTTTATTTCTCATTTCTTGATTAATGTTTCCATTTAATGATCTCTAAATTCTCAAGAAAACTATAGTGCATTATAATTCTACTTGTTACAATTGAGGTTATGATGGTTATGTAGCACTGGATACCAATCTAATTAGACAAATTTGAAGACCTGATGCACTGATACTAATCTCAATTCTATTAATTGTAAGAATAGAATAGATTTTCTTTGTTCATTTTCCCCTGTTTGGTGTATGATACTATGATATTTTATTGCTGTGGGAAAAGCCGGCTTGTGCTTTTACAGGTTAGAATGTTTAAGTTTCACTATAGAATGGAACATTTCATGAATGACCTTTTGAAAAAGTTTCTTTTTCTTAGTCCACATATATAACTGTTTCAAAATTTATTTTCTGAAGTTGTGTTATTTTTTTGATGAACTGGTAGGGTAGTCGAACTGGAGTGGTGATGTGAATAAGAAGACATTTTAAGTGCTATCCTAAATAATTATCTGACAAGTTTTAGAATAAAGTTGCTACATTAATTGAAATACACAAAATTTTGGATTAGTAGTAAAATGATATCGAATAACAGGTCAAACGGATAGTTACAGTTTATGAAGATGTTAAAGAGTGCCCACTGAGAGACAATTTTGGTTACCTTAAGATAAGTTCTTTTCAGTATCGACGAGAGTCCAAAGTACTTCATTTTAAGTGCTGTTGCATTCACTTTGTTCTTTTTATTTCTCTGTGTACAACAATGTGCCGTTGATCCAGAGTAGATGTTAGATGTTATTGTCTGACTCCTGCAAACATGTAAGCTCCCTCGAGATATGAAGTTAATGCAGACAGATTTACCTGTCTAACGTTTACTTGTATTGGTCTGGTCTTGACACGCATGATTAGAAATGCATTGGTGGCTTGTTTGGTAAGTTGGATTGGATTGTAAAACATTATTAAGGAAGACAAAGAATCTAAATTCTTATGTATTGTAAAACATTATTGGTGGCTTGTTTGGTAAGTTGGGTTGTATTCTAAAACATTATTAAGGAAGACAGAGAATCTAAAATCTATGTATTGAAAAACATTATTGGTGGCTTGTTGGTAAGTTGGACAATATTATATTGTTCAGTATTGTCCAATATTGCATACCAAACATGTACCGAATACTTATTCCATGAAAAGGCCCATTTAAGGCCTGGATTGTGGACAAGAAATCACATCTTGAAACTATCATCATATAAACATGGCATGAGTTTTATTTTATTCCAGTTCAAGCATACGACCTCTTTTGTTGAACCTTAACCACTAAACATTCTCCTATGATTGTTGTACTAACACAATCATAGTGCAGGGTCTATCAACTGTTAGGAGAAGCGGGAACGTACTATGGCATACGTTTTGGAAAGAACGTTCCATGGGTGACGGAATTCCCCTTTGGAGTAATCAAGGATCCACAGTATGTTGGCAGCATAATGAGTCTTGTTGCATGTCTGTCTTGGGTTCCCTTATTCTACATTCTCCTGTGGATTCTCGGCTATGTATTTATTATACTTGTCGAATCTAAGGAAGATCCTGCTACTCGAGCCAAGCCACTCTCCTGAATTAACAAACTGAGAATCAGTTTTGAAATATTACCAGATTTTGTCATTTATGCAGACTTGTTAACATGGAAGTTAGTCAATTTTGTAAGCATGTTCCATTTCAGGAATGTTTTATTAATAATGACTTTTGGATTATTATCTGATTTAAATCGTATCTTTCATGTTGATGGTTTGGAGAAGTTAATGTTTTATACTTGTATATATTTTTTCTCATTTAAATTTGAGGGCAAATTTGTCTTTTCACATGCTCAACCCTGTTTGTGGAGGTAAATTGTGTACTTGTTCGGTTGAGATTTTAATCTCATAAAAAATTGTGATCAAAAGTCAATAATTAATTTTAAAACACATTTCATAGAATTCACAACTTTCATTAATTTTTTAATTATATATTTTATTAATTTTTTATCAAAATTTGTTAAAAAGTTGTACCATCTAAAAATGAAACACCTGAGGAGCTTATTGCCGAGATAAAGAAGTTAGGCTAAAAGTGCACATGGGGAGTCTATGTTGGGATGACATGTGCAATTTATCCTAATAAATAGTTGCGTACTCTTATGGTTTGTTTGGTAAGCTACATCTATATTAACAAAGATAAAGGAATTACTTGCAAATTACTGAAAAGTTAGAAATGATATGTTCGAATAAAATTGAATATGAATGAAAAAATTGTTACAAATCTAAAATGATGGAGATTGTAACTATAATTTACCATTATATTAATATATAATAGTGATCAATTCACGAGAAAAATTAATTACGATCAAATTAATTTCATTGGTTAGACACAAGACCCACTTAGAAAGTCTTTGAAAATTGGTCAATAAATATATCGTTGTAATCACTGCACAACAAAAAAAAAAAAAAAAAAACTTTTAATTCTAAAACGTAAGAGGCCAATTTATGTACTATAAAGATATAGCATGGTATTCGAGTATGAGTTGAAATAACGATTAATAGATTTTATAATACATCGTTATTCTTTAATTCAATGTATTGAAGAAGGTCAAAGCTTAACTATACATAAATTAAAATGGAATCCTATTTACATATTAATTGAACATGATGTACATGGAATCTCTTAGGTCTAGGTCTAGGCCTAATTAATTTTTACCCCTCCGTCTAGCAGGCCTAATCCTAATATACCCTTATTTAATTTAATTAGGGAATTTAAATTTATTAGATTCATAAATAACTAATATTTGTATATAATAGAAAAAGTGTGAAAATTTATAATTTCAGTTAACAATCTTTGAAAAAAAATGAGTTATTTTTGTGGGACGGAGGGTAATTGGGAACAAATTGGGCTATATTTGAAAATAAGCATGACAAATAGAGTTAAAATGAGTAGGGGATGGGTGGGGCGGTGGGTTGGGAGAAGAAAATGGGGAAAATTGCCTATAAGTTACCTTCACAAGACTATTTTCAAATTAAATCAAAATATTTTTTAAAATTATGATTAAGTTATACTTTCAATAATATTCTAAATTAATTCCAAAATCACTCTGTAATCAACCTCCGTTGAGTGCTTGACCTTAGCTTCCGTCAATTTTCAATTCTGATGACAATCCTTTACCTGTATCTTCTTCCTTCAGAAGTCCCTCTGCCGGCATTAAAGAAGACTTTTCCACCCTATTCCACGGTGTGGCTGCCTTTCTTTCACCGCCGCCCAATTCTTTCTCCACTTAAACGACATCGTCGTCGAGCCTTCTGCGGACATGATTGCCGGAATAAAGAATGATTTGGCGGAAATTCAGAGTTTTAAATTGGGCCTCTTTATTCTCCTCGAAATTCACTTCCAATTTGTTACAGTTTCGAGAGAAATGAACGATACCGATGATGATGATGATGATGATGATGAAGATTTGGATGAGAAGAATGATGGTATAGTGGAAATAACTCGATGAAATTGTGGATTTTGTTAGCAAAATTTCATCAAGGCTAGAGCTCTGGACTAATTTTCCTATCTCTCGCTCGATGGTTTACTTGCAATATAAACACCGATAGAGATTATAGATTCAAAATCATTTTCTATACTTCAATGGCTTGGAACTTTTAACATCGCTAAGGAAAGCGCAAGAGCTTATGACATCGAGGCTCGGAGGATCGGGGCAAAAAGCTAAGGTAAATTTTTTTGAAGATGCTCCAGTTTCATTTCAAAACATGCGAGTGCAAGGTGAATCTTCGTGAAAGACTTCCTAAGGAAAGCTCGGACTATGTTCAACCCCAGCGTGAACGAATTACTATTATTCGTTTAGCTTCCTAGAAGAGAAACCGCCAACAAATCAGTATGGTAATGCTGATGTTTACCCCTCCAATAAAACAGTATAATAGAATATTGTTTTATAGAAAACAAATATGTAAATAGTAGCTTGATACTGAATTATAAAAAATAATTTGATACTGTATTATAGAATAGCAGCTTGATACTGTATTAAGTTGGCCATTGAATTATTTCTTTGTGTTGTTAATTAGTCATGTGTTGTTTTAATCCAAGATTACTGCTTTTAATCCTATGATATTATTTAAATCCATGATACTGTTTAATTATGGCAATGTTTGAACCCATTATACTGTTTGAATGTCTTAGTTTTAATCCATGATACTATTTTGTTTATGTAATTTGCATTAGTATATTTTGATACCGTTTTAATCTGATAATTGTTTTTAATGATCATGTTTGAATCTATGTGATATTTTTGAATCTTAATTATAGCAAGGTTTGAATATGTGATATTGTTTGAATGTCTTAGTTTTAATCCATGGGCAAGGTTTGAACATGTGATACTGTTTGAATGTCTTAGTTTTAATCCATGATATCGTTTTAATCCATGATACTATTTTAATGTCTTAATTTTAATCCATGAAACTGTTTTAATCCACGATAAAACAGTATCACCACAAAACAATATCACAATTAGCGTTTTTTTTTTACAATTAAGGGTATGTTTGTCTTTTAGCTCTAAAATATGATTTTAATTGAATTGTGTTTTGAGCATATGACCTTAAAGTCCATAAGTACCAAAACATTGACAGGCCCTGAATTTACCCAAAAATATATATATATATTTTAATTGTTTGAAATAATTGAATGTGAATGAATTATTTTGTCTTTATTAAATTGATTAAATTTAGGTTATGGATTTGACTTTTAGTCAATTAACGGACATATAGACAAAACTGTCCAGACTCTATGTCTTTCGAGCGCACATGTATTGAGGGATATAGGTGTTAATATTAGAAAATTTGGGACCCGACTAGCACATTTTTTATAATATTAAGTGATAGAAATTTCAAGATTTATTTACACTTTTCAAAATGTTAGAGATTCTAACTACATTTTTATCATTTTTGTTATTTTAGTTTATTTAAATTATAGACAAAATTGTCAAAAAAGACCATAAGTGCAAATTATTAAAAAGTTGAAGATGACATGTGTAAATACAATTGAATATGAACGAAATTACTGCAAACATAAAATAGTTTAACTAAAATAAAATAATTAGAAAAAGAAAAGAAGATAGCTAAAAATTGAAAAGAAATGACCATTTTATAAAAATAAACCTATGATAAGTTAGAGCCTAACATTGTTTTACGACGAAAACTATGAGTTTGACTGTTAGAAAGTTAATATATAAATAAAATAACCAATGTACAGATGTACATCATTTATTTATTAACATAAAAGGAAAATAATAAATAAAAAAACCAACTCAAGAAAATCCAAACCAATATTTCTTCTTCCCCCACCCCCAGCCAATCCCTTCCCCCTCCCAACCAATTTAAGCACGATTGTATTCCTACATAGTGTGTTTATGGAGGGACAGGGAAATGGAATTTTGGGATTGGGTTGGGAGTTGAGGGTGAGCAAGAAATTTTGATTTAGGGAATTTTAATTTTTCTTGTTTTTAATTAATTTGAAGTAAAAGAATTTGAAAAGTAGAATGTTTGTGTATACTGTAGTTTTTGTTGGAATTCACTTCTAAAAAAATCATTCCATGACTTCATCACCAAAAAAACTTGACGAAAAAAAAAAAAAACAAGCATAATTTTTTTGATAAGAGACAAAATAAATTCAATTTCAAAATGACTTAATAATCGAATCGACCAAAACTAATTCAGTTTGGGTTGGTTCGGTTTCAACTAACCAATTGTTCGATTTGAATTGGAAATCACCCAAATCAACTAAGTCGGTTTAGTTTTAGGTTGGGTCCAAAATCAACCCAATTCGATTCACGTCCACCCTTAATTGGGAGTTCGGGAAAGGACGAGATGTTGGGGGTAGGACCATAGTTTAATATGATGTTGGGGGTAGGAGATGATTTTTTTTTTTTTTGCTTTGTTTTTTTTTTTCTTCTCTTCGTTTACTATTTATTTTATATTCATTTAATTAAAAGTAAGTGTATTGTAATTTTTTTGATTAAAAATTGACTTATTAACAATTAAATTGACTGAAATTGTTTAAAAGGATCATTTAGACCGTCTCGTCCAAAAATTGAAGATTAAGGACAAAAAAACTAATGAAGAGCAAACGTTAAAGACTATTTGTGTCAAAATTCCAAAAAAAAAATCTTAAATTCTATTTAAGATAAAGTGCGAGCGTCGACTTCATCACATGTTCTCATTTACGCTTTTTATCCTTAATTTTTTTCTTTAGCATTAAGCTCCTCAACGTTTCAATTTAGACATAGTTTCTATTTAAATTTATAGTTAAAATCGTATAAAAAATGTGTGAAAGGACATACAAGTAAAAAATTAAATATAATTTATAAAAAAGATGAACATAAAATATTCATCATCTTCCTCTATTCGAGTCCCACGTACCCATCACCCAGAGCAAGAAAGGGTAAAATTGTTCGAAACACGAACATTTAGAAGGGAATAGAAAGAAAAAAATAATCATTTTGAGTGAAACACCGAAACCATGGGTAGGGACCATTTATGCCTAAAGGTAGAAGATTGAGGTGCTTAATACCAACAAAAAAGACATTTGAGCTTTGAGATCGAGGTACGAATGAGATGGGTCGGTAATATATCTTTTTATTAAGAGAAAATTGCAGCGGGTTCTCTAATATTTTCAAAAAGTATAGACAAATTTTAAATTTTTAATTTTTTGCACCATCTTCCCAATTGTTAAACGGAGTATAAGAACTTTTGAATGGAATTCGTCCAAATATCAATTAATTAAACATGTGAATTGAACTTGCTCACTTTATTAAAATGATAAAAATTGTCTCTCCACATTTAATTAAAAGAAGACAAAAAAATTTGAAAAATCAGATCTTCCTCAAATTCACACCCACTAAAATCTTGCTTTATTGCCTCCTCTGTCCCTCCCCCAACCAAATGGCACCACCATTCCGCCTTGTCGCAACGACAGATTGGGTGGGGGTAGTGAGGGGTGGAGCTGGTGCCAACAGCATAATTGCATATGGGGGTTGCGGTGGTTGGTCGTGGGTGCATGGAATGAAGTTGGATAAGATGTTCTTTTTTTTTTCCTTTAAAATCTTTACTTTTTTTGTTAATATGTTTTAAGTGGGAAAATGTGAATAAACCTTTGAATCCTTCTAAAACTTGGACAAGTTCATAGAATTTTAGACGATAACAGTTCTAAAGTCGTTCAACTCTATATTTATATAAAAGGTTAGGGACGGTGCTGTCAAAATTTAAACATGCGAGACTTATTTGTAGTTTTTAAAAAAAGTAAGGAATCCCGCTGCAACTTTCCCTTTTATTATGCATTATAAATGTCAGTCCAGTGCTGTACGTGTCCCTGAAATCAGTTTAAAGAAAACGGAAATTTTTCGTTGATTAATTGTTTATTTTGCAACAAAATAAAAGCAAATGAGTCATTGTTTATGTGGCAACTTGTCAGTGGTTGGTTTTCTTCTTCACTCTTCTCTGTCTCCTCCTCCTTGGTGTCTCTCTGTACAAATTATCCTCAATTGGTCGTCGTAGTTCTTCCGTTTTGCTCATATGTCCATGCATACGACGACGACGACGCCGCCGCCGTCAGCCGCCCTCAACAAGCTCCTAACACGCTAGCCTAGTCCTGCGACTGGTAGAGTAAAAGAATTCACTCACATTTTCTCTCGCTACGCTTGTAATCCCCTGCACTCAACCCCGTTTATATCACAATGTACCCCCATTCACACCCTTCCTAAAAGCCGAATAATTACTGGAACCTCTTGTGCGCTTTAATTTCCACTTCTCCACTAGTTTGTTTAAACCCTAGTTTTTCGTAAAAACTAATTTAATTTAATGTCTGGACCGCCACGAGTGAAATCGGCGAATTTCACTGAGTCGGAGACGAGGCCCGTGCTCGGGCCAGCCGGCAATAAAGCTAGATCCATGGATTTGCGAAAGCCCATTTCGAAACCCAAGTTCGAGAAAGTCGTGAAACCCCAAGACATTGACGAGCCCGATGGAAAAATGTCTCCAGCAACTACGGAAACTGACCAATCGTCCCCAGCGATGGGTTCTAAGAGGAAAAATAAAACTGCAGCTGCCGTTTTGAGGACACGGCAGCCGAATTTGTCACTGAACGCTTCGTGTTCTTCGGATGCTTCCTCGGATTCTTCGCACAGCCGGGCTTCCACGGGGAGGATTAGCCGGCAGAGCATTACTTCAGCTCCACCAATTAGAAGGAAGCAGCAATGCAGCCCGAAAAATGAGAAAATTGAGAGGGTTGAGAAAAGTATTGGGGTTGAGAGTGAGGGTATAGCGATGGAAGATTCAGTGGCCAAGAAGAGGTGTGCTTGGGTGACTCCCAATACTGGTATGTTGTATTTTACCCGCTTTTTTGATTTTCCCTTGCTAATTATAACAGCTATTTTATCTCAGGTTTTAAGTGTATAATATAAACGGTAATATTCATGTTTGACTATCAATTTGTTCAAAGAAGATGTTAGCCAATCAGTAAGGATTATGGGAAATTAATGCTTTGACTATTGAAATTTGGGACTGGGCATTCCTAGAAATTTAGGTTCTTCCATTTGTTGGTTCTTAGGTGGTTTTGACAACCATAGAGTGTATTTCTTCATTTCTGACATTTTGCTGATATTGCATCAAGTGGGAACACTTGAGAGAAATCACATGTACACTAGTACATCCATTCTATATCAATAATGTGGAGATATTTTGTGCTCTCATTTATGGTGTGACAGGATGCTGTACATCTCTTCGTGATGCCCAAATTGATTTGTTGAGCACGAACTTCTGTACTGTGTTCTCTGGATAGGAATTTGAAATGATTGCATGCAGTTAGATAATGTATATTCCTACTCTTGGGAGAAAAAGAGAAAACTGGCTATGACCACAATGGGGGTTGAAATATAGAGACCCTTCCTATTTTGGTCACTTAAACTACCTCCATATAAAATGGTTTGACTTTAGTAGGTTGAAATATATTTCCAGATTATCTTCTCAGGTTGCATTTAGAACCATTGATTTGGATTTAAGAATGGATTTCAAATGAACTGATTCAAATCATTTATTTGAAATTCTAGTGCTTCAAAATCTATTAGTTGGGCAAGTGGATTTAGAGAAAGGATATTGAATGGATGGAATTGAGATCTCTCTATCTCTCTCTCTCTCTCTCTCTCTCTCTCTCTCCACGAGGGAAACATTAAATTCTAGCCTACAAAGAAATGAATCAACAATACCGACTGTCTCACTGTTAGCCAGAAAAGGACAAAGAAAAACAGATATTACAGTTTTTTTAATTAAAACAAGCTATCCAATTACCCCAGCCAAACCTGGTAGCAGGAAGAAATCATATTTGTAATCAAACGTATGAGAGTCATAACCTAGATTTCACTGTGTTCCAAAGGCCTATTTCAGAAAGTACATCAAATTTTTATTGGCAAATTCAAAAAGTATGGGACACCCATGGTTATTCCGTATTTAAGGAAAATTATTAAGAGAACATATTTTTTATGCATAACCTTGTTTCCTAAAACATTTTAGCTTAGGGTTGGGGAAAATAGAAAAGTTAATAGACTGCACTTATTCAGACATGTACTGTATAATGAGTAGAATAGGCTCCCCCATAGCTCGTCTCTGTGTCTGTGTGTGTGTGTGTGTGTGTGAGAGAGAGAGAGAGAGAGAGAGAGAAATCCAATGATGGTTGATGAATTGTGGGGATAGCTATCTGCAGATTCATGTATTAGTTTTAGACTTTTAGTTAGAATGATTTGAGAGGACGTCAATTTTAGGTGGATTCGATATCTTTCACAATTGGGCCCAAAATCCGTTAATGTTTGGAAAGGATTTGAAACCAGTAGGGGCAATGGGGCATCCAATCAGCTGTGAAGGACTTGGAGTATGGATTGAAATCCATTGGTCCAAACGGATTCTCATGAAATGTCAGTCAAGTATGACCTACACTTTAGAAACCTCATTTGGTCAACTTCCCTTCTAATTCCCCCTATGGGCTATGGTTACCTACATCAATGTCCATTCAGTTTTTAAAATAGCCATGTTCGATGTAGTCTGTGTCTATCTCTGTTCTGTCATGCTCAAGTCGATAGGAATGATTATCCTCATGGAGTTATGGTTCACTTTTTAGTCTTTGCTGCACAGGATTGTACTCTATCTAACTCAAGTCAGTCTGATATTGATTTTTACCTTTTCCATGTCAATGATATTGTCAACAAATCTTTTATTTTTTCACTTTCTCCTCCCTTGTCTCTTTGTCAAAACTATATGTTCAAGGATTGTGATGTAACATAAGAGTCTCACAGGATTGGCTTCCTTACAAGTGGAAAACTGAATGAATTTAACTGTAAACAACCCCAAAGACGTGATGCTAAAAAAATCATGTTGGCTTTAGTAAATCTTGTCCTCCCAAAAGTATAGAAGATAATAAACAAATTCACTTTGCTGTCATTTGGACCACCCTATTTTACACTGATAAGAAGGCATAGAGTTACTAAACAGGCGATAAGTTCTAGATTCAAATTGTTCTATTGATCCTTTTGTTAACATGCTCCAGCTCCCAATGATAACCCCGTGCATTTATTGGTGCAAGGACCATATGATATTGGTAGTGTCAGTGTCACAATGAAGCAAATGATGCTTAGTAGTATCCTCATTGTTTTGTCAGAAAGCAAGGCAGCAGCAAATATAAATCTTGCTACTCCTTATTGTCCGGAGATACTTTCTGTGGTTGCTTCCTGGGCAAAAAGACTGCTGTTCCAGGAGCCCTGGCTTGTACTCTATGGTAACTTGGACTTCAATATTCAATTCCCCTCTCCACCAATAGCACATTTTCAAACACTTTGAGAATATCTTCTTTATGGTGCCTTATCTTTTCCCCTCTGAATTTTTCTTAATGGGAATTATTTCTTTACGCCCAAGTGAAAACCTTCTCTTCTTTATTATTTTTGGGGTCGGGTCGGGTCGGGTCGGGTCGGGTGGGGTGGGGGGAAGCAGCTTTAGGGGTAATGCTTCACTGTTTCATTGCAAATTTTTTTTTTTTTTACTTATCAGCCCCCTTCCCTCCTCTCCCTTGATATATAGTGTCAAACTCGTACTTGAGGATTCATTAATATTACAAAGCAGATGCTGTGAGTTCTAAATTATTTGGCAGATGTTGGCTGATGTGTGATTTCACTGCATTGATGCTGAGTTCCAACCCAGTTTTGAGATTCTTCCGTCGCTATATATTGGTCACTTTTAGTCCACTTGCAGGAATGTAATTTTGCTAAAAGTCCAATTACATTCTGTTAATTTCCTTGTGCTAATATTTTTCTTTTCCAAAAGATCCAACTTATGCTGCTTTTCATGACGAGGAGTGGGGAGTTCCAGTCCATGATGATAAGTACGTACTCCTTGCAGCTGTGTTGGCTTTCTATTTTGCAGCTTCCACTTTCAAAGAAAATTCGTTCGATAGCTTTCTCATTGTTCATTTCTCCATTTTTGACAATTTGCAGGAAACTTTTTGAATTACTGAGCTTTTCTACTGCGTTGGCTGAACTAACTTGGCCCGTAATTCTTAATAAAAGGCATATATTTAGGTATTTTAGTTGTTTCTGTGATGTTTTGACAATCATAAAATGGATTCAACAATTAGGTGAATTTTTTTCACGACCTTTCATATTGCTGGTTCAATGTGTATGTTTATGAATGCAGAGAAGTCTTTGTGGACTTCGATCCATTTGCAGTCTCAAAATTGAATGAGAAGAAGATAGCATTACCAGGAAGTCCTGCAAGCAGTCTTCTGTCAGAACTAAAGCTTCGAGCAATTATTGAAAATGCACGTCAAATTTGTAGGGTATACCCTGACTTTGATGTTTATTTAATTTTACAAATTGCAGATTTACATTTTTCTTTTCACGTCTATGATTTATTATTATTTAAGAGGATGGTGAGTGTTGCCTTTTCATCCTTGAGCAATGAGCAAAAAGACTGAAGATAGAGTGGAAGATGGTGATCATAATATTAGTTGCTGTATATCACGAATCCCTGTATTTAAGAGTTTTTAAACTTTGATTTTCCGCATTTGAAGTGAAATCGCGTACTCAATTATTATTGTATTTTTCTGCCATCTATTCAATTGAGCATGTATACATGATAAGACAAGTCGAGTATTTATCAAAATCCAAATATATTGGCAGTTATACAGCATGTAAAATAAAATGTCTAATTAGTTAACCATTTATTTGTTTCTTCGACTTTAAAGGGTCAAAGAAGCAATGAATGAGAAATGTATGTTCAAAGAATTGGTTATAGAAAGTTGTGTTTAACTGGGGCCTTGAATGTGTGGCAGAATTGTGTTTATTAGCAAAATATGGCAATGTGAAAATTTTAAGCTCAGAACCTAATGCAGTTCAACAATATATATGGTCTCATATTTCTGTGCTTTGCTCCTGATGCAGATAATAAATGAGCTCGGGTCTTTTGAAAAATACATTTGGGGTTTCGTGAACTTCAAGCCTGTAACAGGTAATTTTCGCTACCCGCGACAGGTTCCAATCAAGACATCGAAAGCTGATACCATAAGCAAAGACTTGGTGAAAAGAGGATTTCGTGGAGTCGGGCCTACAGTAATTTACTCGTTTATGCAAGCAGCCGGTATCACAAATGACCATCTCATCAATTGTTATAGATATCAGGAATGTATACCTGCAGGCGGTTTAAGGGACAGGGACGAGGGCCTGAAGGCAAAGATTGAAGGAAACAACCCGAAGACATTGCTGAATTCGAATTAGCTAGAGCTATTGATGACTTGAGTATATCGACTTAGTATTTGTCAGAGGTTTGTACTCTGATGTATTGTGCAATGTATGATGTGAAGGGATAGTTTCCCAGACGTGGATTGCCTGATGGCTGACAGGATGATTATGTACAAATCGTTATGAATATTGTATTCATTATCTGTGTACATTACATGAATAGAATTTGCCTGCGGAAAATGATATTCAAGATCCTCAATTCCCGCAGATTCTAAGCTTCAATCTGTTCAATGATCCCCCATCCCGACTTTTTCGAACCCGTCCTGAATCTATTTATTATATTATATTTTTATATTTTAAAACTTAAATTGTATTTAAAAAAATAAATATTAATATTAAAAATTAATTAATTAATTAAATAAAGCGATAAATATAGATTTTTCTATTCAAGTCATGCCTTCCAACATTTCCAACGTCCAAAAATCTTCAACGGGGCGGGATTGGTAATGGTCGCTGGGAGGCGCTCTGCCCTGTGGTCATACCTATTGAGGCCTCCGTTCCGTCCCGTTGTCATCCTACTCGAGCTCAATGTCAAATTCCATATTCACTTTTGAGACAAGTAGGTATAAAAACCCTTAACTTGGGCCAGGTGTTTTGAGGAGAACTTATATTTAAATTAAATTTGTAAGACCACGTTAGAGTGGCAACGAGCTCATGAGCCAAGTCTTGACTTAATTAAGGGTGTGTTTGATTGGTGTGCATGGAAAATGGTAGAAAATGAAAATATTTTCCATCTAAGGTGGAAAATAAATTCTACTATATATGTGAGAAAATGTTTTTAGAAAGTGGGAAAAAATGTCTTTAAATCTTGTCACTTAAAAATCGAATTTTATTTTCAATGTCATTACATGTAAAAACCTCAATTACATGATTTGTAAGTTTAGTGGATCAGATCGAGCCCGAACCCGAGCTCAAAGCTTATTCCAAACTGCGTTCTTTCTAGTTAAAAGTCTAATCCAAACTTGTTTCCAACTCTTTGGTCTTTTTTTTTTTTTGGTCAGCGTGAATTCGCATCAATTGGCACTCTTCATTTGACCATCTATTGTTCAGTCTTTTGAAGAAAATTTCCAGAAATAGCAGCTGCTAGTGCTGATTTGAAATTTGGATCTTTAGTCAATGTAGAAGCCATTTGTTCTACCAAACACTTTTGGAATTCTGGTGTACTAACTTTGCTGCTTGAATTGTAACTCGTCTTTTGTTTCGTTAGATCAAGAGTAATGGACGGACAAGACGAGCCGAGAGCAGTCGAGTAAGGGACTAAGCCAGGTATCACACTACTGTTCGAGTCTGAAGTCATCTCAAGCTTGGAGGTGTGTGGATGGTTGTGCTCCCCGTCATAAGTTGCAACTAGAACCGATCGATCCTCTACACTTCTTTGAACCTACAAAAATATTAAAGGAAGAAACCTTAGAATGCTAAAGATCTCACTTTGCTTGCATATATTGTACTGCATGTTGAGCACATAGTGCCAGACAATATTATATATTGGATTTGTCGACCCTACTATAGAGTCATATTACGTACCAAACGTGCAAACTCGTCTTCAAATTAAGGCCTAAAGATGTTTCGAAGAGAGATGGGATGTTCTCTATGTGGATAATTTTGAATTTAACAAGTGATTGTAAGGTTATTCTTTTCCTAATTAAAATCAGTATACAAAACTATATTCCAAAATTAACATCAATTATAATCAGCACCTATCATGCTATTAAGCCTTGTTTTGGAAAGGTTTAAGAGTTGGGATCAAAATCAATAATTAATTTTAATCACACATTTTATAACAACTACAATTTTTATCAACTTTTCAACCACACATTTAATCAACTTTTATCAAAATATACTAAAACTTTTATCAAAAGCTTTGTCAAATAGGCCTTAAGCCTTGAAATAACATGATACTCTTTACTAAAGATTGATCACATTTTTGCAAAAAAGTTTATGATACATAGTTTCAAATTAGAACTCCCGTACTTAGAAACAATTGCATAAAATTATTCGATAGCACGAATTCCTATTTTTGGATGATATTCAATTGGTTGGATTCCGTGAAATTATTTCATAGAAGTTCATCGATATCTTCTTTTTATAATGCAAATCAAGTGACTACTAATAAATGGCAGCTAATAGTTAACTGAAGCTTTATTGTGGCTTACCTTCTTTTTGACTGGACAGGTTGGAGCATAAGAACACTTGAAATAAGCTCTTGGACAAGGGTTGTCCCTAGTCACCTTCTGTCCATATTTCCTCCATTGATATCCATCCTTAATTATCTGCAGTTTGAATATACAATATTTCAGCACAATAATTCATCAAGAAAACAAGATTTAAAACTTCTTTTCATCTCTAACAGTTTAAGATTTTAGACTAGGTGATTCAATACTATCAGTTGAGACTTACAAGGCTTGTATCAGATGCTTGTGTTCGTACGTAAACCCGTGAAATCTTTGCTTTGATGTGTTCTTCCCTTAGTTTCTTGCATGATTCTTCATCACTAGAGCTGCTCTCAGAAGCTGAGCCATTGATTACAGCTTTCCTTTTATTTGATGCTGCAGTATTGTCCATTCCTGGATTCTTGATTTTATTATACTCCATTTGCAATTCGTTGTAATTCTCACTCACTACTGTTAACATATCTGTCAGCCTCTTGTTTTCAGCATTAACTCGTTTTATTTCATCCACCAAAGCACTTCTCTGAATACAAAAATGAAAAGAAAAATATTTAATATTCATCAAGAAATTGTGTTGTTTTGTTCTCAAAATATTTAGACTAATATTAAAGAGCTCATTTGATGTAAAGGAAGTATAAATAAGGATATAAGACTCGTTGATTCAAGAAGAATACCAAAAAGCCATTAGTTAGAAAGTCTAATGAATCAAAGAATTTAACCCCCTAAACAATGGGATTCGAACAAAAATTCGACCAGCTCGAGTTTAGCTCATACGCATGTTAACACTCGAAAAAGAAGTTTTATTTGTTCAAAGTCAACATAGGAATTTCCAAAATTATCTTGAGATGATCTGTAGGCCAGAGCCATGAATTCCTACTCCTTGCATATTTATCATGAATCAAAGAATTTGATGCAGTCGTTGATTCAATACGTGAATACTGAGAATTGGACAAAATTTTAAAATTACTCACCTCATCTGGAAATCTTAAAGGTTCGGCATTGAGATCCAATGAAGTATTCAGCAGACCGTTGAATTCCATATATATGAAGTTTCAAAAAATATTGTTCTTCACAAAATGCTCTTAATCTGGCCACTTTTTTTTGTATTTATATAATGTTTGCAGCACAAGTAGGAAGGTAGGAAGGAAGATGAAGAAAACTGATAAAATAATAGTTCAAGACAATTATTTATAGTAATTGGACCAGTCTACTGGCCGCTTGCAATAAAAGTTATTTAGGGTTTAATTAAAGTGAATAAAATAAAGAAATTTATCCAAGGTATGACGCTATCGAGTGATATTTATTTTAACGAATTTTGTAATTTAGAGAATATATAATTTCAGTAGAACAAACTATACGAGATATATAGAAATAACTAAAAAATAAACATGGCTCGATATTGATATGTCTAATTAAATAAATAAAAATATCTTGACTCAAAAAATATGTGTTGACACGTCAGATAAATTATATGTTCGAGCAATTTTAATTATTTCAGAAATTTAGTGTTAGGGTTGTGGGTTCGTGAGAGACTCAAGATACATGTGTTGCGTGATTCTACTCTGTTGCAATTAACTAAGTAATTGCTAACCAGAAGGGAAGTTCGATTTCCGAGGTTATCAAACGGGCAACGACGGGTTCGAACACACAAACATATAAATAAATTAAATATAAAAAAGAAATGGACTTTTTTAAAAAAAATTGGGATATTGAAATTCTTGCAACTAGTCAAAGTCAAGCCCACGTTTAGAAAGGAAAAAGATAAAAATAAAGATAAGCAGTATATTGACCATTGTATGTCTGTCAATATCCGTGTATTTATGTCTGTAAAGTGTGTACTACCATTTAATTATTACTTTATTTTCACGTTTACGCGCATTTCCCACGTTAAATAATGTAGTATTCAATATATACACACATGTATGTATAGATTTATACACGGTTTGTCATGACTCATGATGTATGTAAGTGTGTATATATATTTGGATAATATAATATATGCAGTTCAAACTTTGAACATGTTTTATTATTATTATTAAAGGGTGGTTGCTGATTTTTTGTGCTCATATTTAAGTAAACAATGATAAAAATTGTTTGAAATCAATTTTGTTGAAATTGAAAATTGTTGGATAAGTTTTTTGGTTGTTGAAGAGGAGTGGGATGTTCGATCAATTCTATAATTAAATAAATTTTATATTATAAATATGATATAATAGAATTGACATGAACGATTAACACGTTAAACAATATTTTAATTTTGTGAATTTCTAGAAATTTAAAAGTTCAAAAATTTTGTTGATTCTAAAAAATATAAAATGTTTGAGATATTTAGTGGGGGATCTAGGATTGTCAAGTCATGGGGGCCAAAGCCAAAAAAAATTTTGAGGGAGGAGGGGCTTTGACAGGAGTTCGGGGGCAGCGCCCCCGAAATTTTTTTTTTGACCAATCTAATTAATCTATAAACAAAATATAATAACCAATGTGTGTTCTTGCAATTTAATGTATTTATCTTGAAGGCCACACAGTTACTGAATTGCCACTCATAATTTAATGAAATATAGCATAACCACGATAGTGACATTACTTTTTTAAATTGTTTATGCGAGATAAAATTTCTTTAAAATTTGCTAACAATAGATTACATAGTGAGAGATGAAGATGAAATTCATTGATCCTTGGGAAATGAAAAGAAAAGTGTTAATTGTGTTGTGGGCCATGGTATAAAAAAAAAAAAAAAAAAAAAGTTAAAATTTCAATGGTGTCATTTGTTTTCGACTTATAGCATACTAGAAGTGATGTTATTTTTAAATTGATTTTTTTTTTAATTTGCTAACAATACATAATAAATTCTTGAGTCATCACTTTTACCTCAACTCATTTGTTTTCGACTTCAAGCTTTAAAGATTGAACTTTCTAGTCGACGACTTTTACCTTTCACTTCAAAAAAAGTCTCTAATCAACTTCAAAAGATCGCGGGATAGACCCTATACTAGTGGGTTGCTTCTACCATTTGCTCTGGACGTACACATTGTGGTAACACTTGTCATGTAGTCACAATTCTTTAGCCTTTGAGAATAATGATTTGTTTCGTACGTAGTATCAAACAACACAGTACAAATTGATGGATAATATTTTAACATCTTTTTTATTTTTAATCAAGTCTATTATTGTTTAACTTAACATACTAAACAATCTTTTAGAAAGAGACACAAATGTTGCAACACGAGATTCCAACAACTTTTCAACATATTCAATATATATTTGGACAAAATTTAATTCGCCAAATATCCAATAATTTCTTTTTGTGTATTCAAAACTTGCATCCCACTTGCCCAAACTTGATCGAAAAGGGGGGGAAATCAAAAAATCAAATGGGATCAAATGGAATGAACCTAAAAACGTCATTGAAGCAGATAAGTATTTTTTCTATTTTATTAGTAATTGGAATAAATAATGGTTTCAGAAATGCTCACACAATTAGAAAAACTAACATAATTTTTGACTTGTCATCGTTAAGTGTCACAATAGACTAAAGGACATTAATTCACCTGATCACACTCAATTAACATAACTAATACAATAAACATTGGAGTTATTGAATGAAAAATACGGACTTTGGAGTTCTCCAATTTCTTCATTTCTTGATATTTGATATTTCAAATTAACAAGTCCAAATTCTTGAAATTCACGTGTGCGAATCAATGAGTTTTTTTTATCTCTACTTTTCTAGCATTATTAAGAATCAAAGGAAACTAGAAAGTGATCGTATCGCTGTGTTTGTTTGGAACCAACGAGACTTCTATTACGCGTTCGTTCATCGTTTTTACGTTTTCGCCTACATTAGTATTGGACATGGTTAGACATAAGAATATATAGAAATTTAATTTGTTTATCTTTTTTAATATTATTTAGTGTTATATCCTGAAACTTGAGAAACTCATTCTAATAATGGAGACTCATTAGGTCATTTCCAACCCATATCTTCAAATTTGTACAACTTTTACACTAAAATGGTGCAACTTTAACACCAAATCCATATATCATATCCATCGCATACTTCAAATTTTGTACCAAATGCATAGAGTATATTCTCATATATTTGTATTTTTAATTCTCAACAATAATTTATTTCAAAAATTATTTAATTATATAGTGTATTTATATTAAATGTATAAATTTTAAAATACATTTATTTACAGTAATTATTGCATTCATTAAAAAATTAAGAAAATGCACGATACTCAATATCACAATTTAAAAAAAATATTTAACATCAAAAAAAAAAAAAAAAAAAAAAAGGACACATACAAATATAAAAAAAAACATAAAATCACTTTATATCACAAAAATAATAAAATGATTATCATTAAGGACACAAAAGAAAAATAAATTTTTGTACAATAATAGAAGGGCAAAATTGAAATTATAACTCACACCAAACCCATCTTCAAATGAACAACGCAGCACTATTAACATTCTCAATTTAGCGCTAAGAAATGGCGTTCGGTTGAAGAGGTTTGGTACTCCATTTTGGAGTTTTCACTCCAATATAACACACAGTTGGAGATGGCCTTATTCAACAAATCGTCAAATAATTAGACTGGACCTACTTGTATACGCGTCTTGTACATCATAATGTTGAATAATCTAATTTTTTTTTCCTTGTTCAAATCGCCATACCAAACAATACGTGTTTATAATAATCAATATACATTCAATTTATTTCATCAAATTATCGAGTTACTGTATCATAAGGCCATTGAGTAATAATCGAGTGAAATAATATCCAAATTCTACTTTATTTTGTCAATAATTCAATATGGTACTCGATGGGACTATTATAAACCAATACCATATTTAATTAATACAACAACTGGCTAGTTGATATATGTTGATTGAAAATAAAATATCCAAGTCGTACGAGTTTATGTATGTATGTCCCCCATTCAGGCAGTTAGCAGTCCACGACAGAATCTAATCAAGGAAGACTCTGTTTATGGTCTTTTCTTGTAAGCAAACGATGAAAAGCAATTAGTCTTAATTAATTAATGATTTCTTGTCATAATATAGAACCAGATTTTTTGACTTTAGGTGAATTAGTGGGGACCTAATTTAACAGGCTGAAGAAAATCACATTCTTCTTTCTCTGTTTTTTCAATTTTTAGGTGTGAAAAAATATATATAGTTTGACCTTAAATTGTCGACAAGATTATAAGATTTCAAACTTTTATGTTACTGATTGACGTGTTGGTTCTCAAATTATAAGCATGTATCACGTTGGTGCTTAGTTTTCAATCATTGATCGAGGAAGGGAGCCAAACGAGGTAAAACATAAGAATTACCGTATTTTTAACTATTGCATGAATAAAATTTGTCCACTAATAACAAATATGCATTTGCTCTTAGACTAAAATTTATATTTAAAAAAAAAAGTGCTCGTATATTAATAATTAGGTGAGTCTAGTGGATAATTAATGTAAAATTTTAATCATTAATTTTGATAAAAAAAAAATACAAATATTAAAAGTCAATTGGACCATTGGGTCACATAGTTTGAAACATTAAAAAACTTATGAGAAAATTAAAATAAAATATTTAATAGGATTTACAATTTTTATCAATTTTTCAACTATATATTTAATTAATTTTTATTAAAAATTGTTAAAAATTGATTTTTAACAAAATCAAAGAAACAATAAATGTCAAAAATTAAAAAAATTTCTACAGTCTTCGATGATACAATAATCTACTGATAATAAGTCAACTTTTATCTACGTTAGACATAAATTAACATCAATAAGATAAAACTCCCAATCACTATCAATGTTCTATGTTTTCCAATTTCTTAAATTATAAATTTGGTCGACATGATTAAATTAATCCACGTAAATGTGAACATGACGTGTGTCTCTCTCTCTCTATATACACACACACACACATAGTCAGTCACATATGTACAAATATAATTATATGGTCTATATTTACGAAATTACATGGAAGTTTCCTATGTGCATATATAATATCCTAATAAACAAACCTATGAAAAATAGATCAATAAATAGACTTGACTTGACCATATGACGGCATGCATGATATCATTTGCATAACAATTTATGACATAATTACTACTAATATATCACTACATTTGACCCACTTAAAATAGTATTTTTCCTCCACTTATTAAGGTAGGAACCATTTAAATTATTCAAATAAGCATCTAAAAACGTGCTTTAAGTAATATTTTGAATTTTGTATAGAAACTAGAAACTAAGTATAAACGAGAGAAAAATACTTAAAAAATGGCCATCTTTTGCAAATTACTTCATTCTTTATTAATTATATAATTAATCAATTATAGAGGTTACCATAAATAATCACAAGAACATTTATATCTTTAACTACCTTCTTATGGTTTCCAAGTTAATTTTGTTATTTATTTTCATTTAATATCTTAATTTTTGAATAATATAATTATTATATTCTCAATGAAACGTATAATAAATAACATTTTTTAAGGATCGAATTGCTTTTACCACGAAAAATTGACAGTATTAGATCAAATTGATAAAATATGGTAATTCGAACAAAATAATAGACATAAATAAAGGTTTTACAATCCCTAAATATATTGAAATTAACAAAAATCGTCACAAAAAACCGACAATTTTTTTTAAAAAAAAATTATTAAACTACTATTTGATTCATAAATTCTTTTTTTATCATATCAAATATCATACATTAAAAAAATTGATTGTAGAGTCTTTAAGAGTATGTTTGTTAGTACTTATAAATACTTATAAACTAGTGAAATATTATTTTTATTCACATATTTTGTAGTACCCACAACTTTTATCCTACATTTCGTATAACTCATTGTTTATAATCTACAAAAAGCTTTATCAAGCATACTCTTAGTCAAGAGGCGATGCTATGCAATAAAAAGGTGTGTTTGATTTGAGTGGAAAATTTGGGTGGAAAGAAAATATTTTCCATATAAATGAATTACCAAGAAATAATGGGTTGGAAAAGGTTAACAAATTTTCATGGAAAATAAATTTCATATCCCACAAAGAAAATATTTTCTTTGAAAACAAGAAAAGTGGCCAAAAGTGGAAACTTAAAAAAAAATTTCCATGGAAAAAAAAAGTTCAGAATCAATCAAAACAAAGGAAAATAGGTGGGGAAAATGTCTTTCATAGAAAATTTTTAAGAATCAAACAAACAAGTTTGAAAATGAGAGGAAAAAAACATTTCTATGTAAAATAAATGCCAATCAAACACACCATAAGTGAAGACTAAACTAGAAAAAAGATTAAGTGTATGTTTGGTAAAGATTTTTGTAGATTATAAGCAGTGAGTCATACGAAATGTGTAGATAAAAAATGAATAAAAATTGTGAGTCTTATAAAATATATAAATAAAAATAATATTTAATAACTTATAATTATTTATAAATACAAACAAACGTGCTAAACACGCCGTAGATAAAAGAGAGTTGAATATTTTTAAAAAATTGGGACCATAATAAAACTGTACACACTACTGTCTTGTGATTCAAACACGTGAGTCACGTGACTGGTCATATGGACTAGCTTTTTTCGTTATATAGCAAGTAATTTATATACAGCAGTAATTTGAACAGTGATATAGCGGTTTGGTCAATTGAATTGATTCGAGTTCATTTAAAAGTCTTACAGGCGAGGAGTTGACACAGAAAAGGAAAACGCTTTTGGGTCGTTACGTGATGTCGGCATCACACGTTTTTAATTGAATTGAATTCTATTTTGGAAATTTGTCTATGCACTAACACTGTCGCGCACGTTTTTCTTAATTCTATCTATGAAAGCATATGAATTCTATTTATCTTTTTTGTTTATATATATAATTTTAGAGTATAATCACTTTTTCATAGGTTGAACAAGAAGATCTTATCTAAAAACTTACAAAGAGAATTATTTTTTTATATATAAATTTTGTTTTTAACATGTTTGTTCGATTATTGTCAAATTTATTTTTTTATTAAATATTTGTCATGTGCACAATTTTCATAAATAGATACAACTAGACTTGATTATGTTATAAAATTAAAAAAATATAAGAGATACGAAGTTAATTGTTTAAATTTATTATAACTATGAACCATATTTATAGGATTTTAAAAAGATATACAAATTGATTTAGATACAAATTTTAATTTTTTATCTAATTTTTACGATAAGGGAAACTTTTAAATGAAAACTCAACAATTTCAACTCAAATAAACCAATATTGGTCAAATAAACAAAAATTGGTTTATAGAGGATTTAATTTAGTTTATAACAATCAACAAGCATGCTCTTATACAATTTTAAAAAGATATACACACCGATTTCGACACAAACAAATAAGGTTTATCTAAGTATCTTCTCATAAGTCTGGAAAGTTTCGCTGCAGCCCTCACCTGTGTTAGTTGTAAATCGAAGAATATGCACGATGGCGAGGAAGAAGTCATCAATAATTATCCTATAATTTTACAATACTCTTCATTTGATGACCATTATATGAATCGGGCACTGTTCGGTGGGATGATTTTTCCCAAAATCTACTCGGTCTTACAATTTGACTTTTCAAAGCTTATCTAAATATCTTGATAAAAGTTGAGTAGTCATCAATAATTATCCCATAATTTTACAAAAAAACTCTTCATTTGATGACCATTTATGCAATAACTACTGATCTGCTAAAAACTTTGTTTGGCAAAATTCCAATGGAACAAAAATACCAATCGAAAGAAAAAAAAATTATCAAAAATTTGGAATAATCAAATGTTGTCTTATTAAAACCTTTTCAGAAAAATTCAGTGGGACAAAATATGAGTGCAAAAAAAAAAAAGAATATAAATACTCTCCTAATTTTAATCAATTAAAAAAAATTGTATCAAGCTATCCATATCTTGTGCGTCAATGCCTTCAATGCCGCCATCTTTTTAAAACTTGTATAAAATAATTCTGATGAAATGTGCTCCATATTATAACCTCCAAGTAATATCATCTTCATACACTATCTCTACTTGACTATAGTCAGCATGATGATCTGATACAATTATATTAAAAACATATTTTCTTGTTGTTCCCTTCAGAGTCTCATATACAATGTATAACACATGAGAGTATAATCATAAGATTATAATGAGAGTAAATATTTTGTAGGTTATTGACATCCATAACTATAAGATTTATAACACTTCTAATTGGATGTCATTTATACAAAGAATGTCTCGTTAAAATCTTACTAGGAAAAACTCTGTGGCAAAATCACAGTGAAGGTGCATAATTCTTTTGAATACGCTATGAAAGTTACCTTATTAAAAATTTTGCCAGGAAAACTTAATGGGATAAAACCTCAGCCCAAGAAAAAAGAATACAACGCGTATTTACTCTCTTTCATAATAATATCACTTCAAATATTTACTTTGATCGAAAAAACTTAAACTAAATGCTTCAAGCATATTAAATCCTCTAGAGATTTATATACATAGTTTTATTAGTCATGCTAGATGAGTTGGTTATAACAATATCCATTATATGCATATATGTCATGCATTGATAGGCTAACAAGATATCGATTTATGATTGATTTATATAAACCTTTGCAAAATTCATAATGTTAAGAGTTGTGCGTTACATCTTACTATTTCATTTTTTTCATTTCCTTTTTGAACAAGTATACACCTTCTAAGTGTTCGGACGGTAGGTCTAGAAACTACATGTTTCTCTAGTAAGTTCGATTTGCTTGAATTGCATCATTTTATTTGGTCAATTAATTCTTTGACAAATTTTCTTCAATATCAGTGCTACCTTTCATAATATGAAGCGTTACATTATGTACAAAAATATTGTCAACAACATTTCCTTTTTTATTCAATTTCTTTCCCATAAGACATAACTTGTCGAGATCTCTTCATTTTATTATTTCAGCTAGTTGAACCCCTTTTAGAGTTTTATAATTAGTTATGTCTATATACTCTCCAAAAGTATACATCTCCTCAAGTTAACTGTCTTTACTATTTGCTCCATTTTTCTTTTGTGAATTTTTATTTTGGAATCAAATGTCACCACGATTTAGACATGCTATTAAGTTACCAGATATAATATTAATAAATTATCTTTCATGATGTCAATATGAATTGGAGCATTTAAAACTGGTATACGAGACTTGGTTACTTTATTTGGTCAGTAAATATATCTATCAATTGTATAATATTTGGTCAGTAAATATATCTATCAATTGTATAACTTACAAATAAGTTATCTGTGAAACTTCTGGTTCGTATTGTCTCGTGCAATGATATTGAAAATATGATATGTTGTTTTTTATGTATTATTTTCAACTACTTAATTTCTCCCATAATATTAAGAAAATTGTCTTATCAAAATGACATTCAAAAAATCATGTTATAAAATATCATTCATTTGGACTTAAAATATTTTATAAAGTTTCAAACTAAATATGTATTCTCAACATTTTTTAATGTCTATCTTAGTGCATTATGGTGGACCGATTGTACATATATTACACTATAAAAAATTATTATATGGGTAATATTAGGCTCTAACCATAAACCAAATATAGTAGGGATAACTTTGATATTGACATGATGTGTATAAGTATTGTTGCATATAAAATAGTATTTCTTCGACAAAAATGGGAAGCATTTTGTTTTCAATAGTAATAGTTTAGAATTTAATTAGAAGTGTTGGCAAAAAAATATTACTAAACCATTTATCATCATCTCAACTAATATTTATTAAAAGTTCAAGATTTAGACTAACTAGTGTTAACAAGAAACACGTCTTGATTGTATAATATGAAATTTATATTCATAATTTAAAATTTAAGCAAATAATATTGCAAACTTCAAGTTGCGAATAGTAATATCATACAATCTTCTAGTAGATATATCTATTAGATACAAAAATATATAGATGGTCAACATGGAGGGTGACGAGTCCCACATATCACTCTTAAGAATTTTCAGAAATATATGAAATTTAGTCCCGACTTTAGTTAGTGGATGTTTATTAGTTATGTGAGAAATCATTATATTAAAAAAAATCTTCGATTTTCCATAAATATTCGCAATAATAATTCGTCTCATATTGATCCGACATTGTCTAATTGTTAATATCAATCAATGAAATTTTGAGGTATTGAACTTCTAGCTCAATACAATTTAGCAAGTATATTTTTTATTTATTTGGAGAATACGTTTATGTTTCTTCTCTCACAAAAATGGAGAATTGTCTCACAAATTTATTGCACTTCTTTAAAAGTATCAATACTCTAATATTACACAATATTAATATTCTGAAATTGTAAAATTGTGCTTCTTCAAATGCAACAATACGATATTTTTTATAGAATATTAATATGTACAAATTTATTTTTCTTCAAGAACAATCATTTAATATTCATTTAATCAAGTTATCATTCTTCAAGAGCAACAACACAATATCAATATTCTTCTCAAATATTTCTATATTTTGTATTTATTCAAGAACAACAATATCATTTTCGTTTAGAATTTGATATTTATGTCGTTATACTTTTTCAAGAATATTAATACAATAATTTTTTTATAAAATATTAAATCTTATAAAATTACGCTCTTCGGAAAGAATAACTTAATATTACATCTTACAAAGTTACGCTATTCGAGAACAATTAATATTCTACTGAAATATTAATATAATATTATTTTACTTCAAGAGCAACAATATATTATTATTTAGAATATTAAATTATATAATGATTTACGGAGCAAAAACATAATAGATGTTAAATCTTATACAATTATATTCTTCAGGAGCAAGTGATATTGTGCCAAAATATGAATATAACGTTGTGCTTCTTGATGAGCGACAACAAATTATTTTAAAAATATTAAACTTTATAAAATTTTATTTTTCAGAAACAAATTGTTTAATATTAAATCTAATAAATTACATTCTTCGAGAACAAATAATATTTTATCTGAATATTAATATAATAATGTGCTTCTTCAGGAGCAACAACAAATTATTTTAAAATATTAAATTTTATTCTAAAGTAAAGATTTGATATTCAAGAGCAATATTATAATATTCTTATAGAATATTAGATCTTATAAAATTAAGTTTTTCGGAAGCAATTAATATTCTACTGAAATATTAATATAATATAAATGTGTGCTACTTCTGGAGCAACAAAATATTTTTTTAGAATAATTATAAGTTAGGTTATGAAATATAACACAATATTCTTGATAGAATTATTTTGAACAAGAAAATAAAAAATAAACAAATCTTGTTTAAGAATATTTTAGAACAATAAACACATTGATTTGTTGTCCCTTGTCGTTAAATAAAAGTTAAAACATTGTTATCTCCAATTAAAAATATATAGATGGTGTCCTAACCTTCTATCAAAAAAGTTGTGCCTTGCATAAATATTATGCTTAATTGCTTCTCATAAAAATGTCATAACAAAAAGTATAATATGAGTTGGACTTATATATCAAAGCAGGGGATAGAGATATGAACACTGACCAATTAGTATCGTTTGAATTTCTTTTGGGATATTGATGGTTGAGAAAGTGGATTTTGGATCACTAAACTTTTGTTTGTTCTTTCTGGTTTCTTGATAATCATAGCTCGGTTGCCTAGTTTTGCTTCTTCTTTTTTTCTCTTTTGAATAAAAAAGTAATATCTAATTGCTAACTCAAATGGATAAAATCTTGTACTGATAACATGTTATAAAATTAAAAGAACAAGAGAGGAAAATCAAAGAAAACTAAAATATTAAGTGTGTAAATTCAATATAATTATGGACCCATATAGGTTCTAAAAAAAATTACAAACTAATTTAAATACAAGCAAATAATGCTTATCTAAGTATCCTAATAAGACTAAGTAGTCATCAATAATTATTCCATAATTTTACAACAAATTCGATGATTTTTTTTACTTCGATAATAATATTAAACAATATTATCTAATAATTTTAAATTATTAAAGATGGCTCAAATCACGTGTCCAAAATGAGTCTCAAAGACGAACATAAATATGGACACCTAACAAATTAAGAGCATATCCAACAAGCTCTTTAAATATATGATGTTTTTTAATTTAAAGAATCAATTCTTAAAATTCTGTTTGAATAAAATAGCCAAATCCGCTCTCTATTATTAAATGTATTGAAGCATATTAATTTTGATGTACTATACCCATTCAAAGTGCCGAGCTCAACAATTCACATCTAACCTAAAAATACACATACAGGGTTCAACCAAGAATGCAATAGCTAATCAATGAACTGCTAAGAAAAGAAATTCAAGACTCGATTTATGCAGTTCAATCTCGAAAGATCTACGTCTAATTTGTGCAGTGGCTGACAGTGGGCCCCCACTGAAATCTGAAAATTTTCTTTTATATATTATTATTATTATTATTATTATATCTATTTTGTGTTTAAAAAAAAATTCTGTAATTAAATTCTATCCCCACTTATTCGTGGTTCCACCACTGAACGTGTGAGCCCTCAATGTTTATTAGGCAAAGACCCAAGGCAAGCAAACCAATTATATTCTGAACACAAACAGAATAAGCTTCAGTGCAAAACACTCTCCAATCAGTCTTCTCCCTCAGAATTTTGTGCGCGCAAAATGAAGATAGTCACTCTCAGCACCACGTTAATGTAACCACTCGTTGGTCCAATGTGAGTCGAGTAAACTCAGTCGGGGTTTAATTTGGGTCTAGCCATGGTATCAAAGGACCAGATTTGATGAGAACTTGTATAAGCTTTTAGCATATTGTGATGCTTTCTTGAAGATCAATTTTATTTGCCTTCAACACGTATCATTTATTCACATTCGCGATTTCCAGACAAGGACAATGAAGGAAGAAAAAACGAGACATAATACCCTGTGAATACAAGAAAGAGATAATTCAGTGACTAATAATTTTATTTATCAGCAGCTTGCAAGAACTAACCAAAATCAACAATTACAGAGTACTCAGTTTACTTATAATTCTCAACAGTTTAATGGAAATAACTGACTTTATACCATAATAGTCTTTTATGGAAGTTTCATCTTTCATTTGGCAAATACAAGATTTTGATTTGGTTTATTCACGTTAAAATCCCTTTTCCCAAGAATCATTCGACTGTTGTGAACCTCACTCCATATCCTGATCCAATAAAAATGCTGCTTTTAACAATAATTGCAATCCATCATCCTGATTTACCATGCTCTCTATCATCTCTGGCTGATCTATTCTTTGATGACTTTCATAAGCAATGGAGGTGCCCAAGCTCTCGCCATTTGATGATATTCGTATAAATCCATTAGGTTCGTCTACAGGCTTTGGTAGGTCCTCTTGAGCTGAATTCTTAAGTGAATCATCAATTCTCATCTCTTGGTTCTCAGTGTCACATGGCATGTCGGGAGGTCCATCTCTATTGCACCAAGAATTGTCATATTCCTCATCCATATTTATTGTTGTTTCTCTACCTCGATTCCTAGTAAATGCTTCTACGTCTGTTTCTAGTTGATCTTCTTCCATAATAGTCAAATTTTCAACTCCAAAATCAGACAATGTCTCAGTATCTTTAAGTTCCTCGGTTTGATGATCGAGATATAATTCCTTCAAATAATATTCATCATCTGAGATGTTAACATTTTTGTTCTCCATTGAAGTAGTGTCCTCCGGGTCATGTGTGAAAAGCTCCAACTCGTGTGGACCAACTGTACGAGATGAGTATCTTCTGGTTCAACCTCTTTTTCCTAATCATAAATATAAAAAGAAAAGAAAACTGAATCATAGTTTTATTGTTTAAACACATAAAAAAAAAAAAAAAAAGCAGATAAATAAATGTAAAGAACACTAGCATAGCACACGCATGACAAATTAAATGTTTGAAATGCCTCATCTCATTCTTTTGCTTTAAAACTTGTTCTCGTCTCTTAATAACATGCCTACTTGACTATATCATTTATAAATAAATGTAAAGAACACTCAGGTAGCATAGCACACGCATGACAAATTAAATGTTTGAAATGCCTCATCTCATTCTTTTGCTTTGGAACTTGTTCTCATCTCTTAATAACATGCCTACTTGACTATATCATTTATCAGAATTCAAAGGTAAATGAACGATTAAACTATATTTTACTTGCACATATCATGACAGTGAATTTGCAGTCATATGTACACATCACTTCGGAATTTCCCAAATACATTGGTAACAACAATTAGGTATGACTGAACAATTTATTCACTCTGGTGGATTGTCTTGATATTAGGGAGACTCTATTTCTCAGTTAAATCTCATGTATTCATAAGGGGTACACACAATGTACGGCCCTGTAGTAGATTTGGCTTGAGGGTTGAGGCAACTACCATTATGCACAATGTAGGATTTGATTCTCTCAGTTGTAGTTGGCAACCACCACACCAAATTCCATTCTATCCTTATTTAGCCAAACCTCACTCAGTTAATTGGGTTTGTCCATTACTGAAAGGAAAATTCAACTCACTGCCATTTTGTTTTGCAATCCACCTACATAAACTATTCAAACAATCTCCACATGCACAAGATAGCAAAAATATTTCAGATGACATGCATCAAGTTGTGACATTTTTTTCTTCTCTCATCTTTCTTGGATAAGTCACGGCATGGACATAAATGGAACTTTTGTAATCTAGAAAAAATAGATGAAAAGATAGGAAAATAAGTTACGAATAAGGTTTCCTACTAATAACATAATGAGAAACTGAGTGATGACATGAATTGGAAAGCATTTCATTAACACCAGTCTAGTGCAATCAAATGAAAAAGTTCTAAAACATAGGCAAATATAAAAGGCTTAGAGCATCATAGAGCTACAATGCAAAATGTGTATTTGCCGAAACATTATCAAATTACCCTAATAGACGAGCAGATGACAGTATAGATAGATCATCACACTCTTACACCTTCAGGGCAGAAAAATAGATATAAAAGAAACGCACCACAGCGCTAGATGCATCCTGGCATATTGATTCGACTATTTCAGCATAATCATCCAAGTCAAGTTTCAGTGATTTCATTGCTTCCTTAAGATAGGGTTTGACTTTGGCAACACAGTTCGTCAGCACTTTTTCTCCCAACTTCCAAGAAAGAGGCGAAATATCCTGAACCAAAGATTAAGCTAGTTGAGGAGGACAAAATCTTATCTAGTGTGTCTATACATACAATCTGTCCATAGATCTGTATGTATGCAATTACATATGCAAATGCCTGTCCGCAATTGAGTATGTGTATAGAAACAAAGTTGATCCAAACAAATTCAAGACGAATATGTTTGCCTGATTTCCTTTCTTGACACTAGCCAGAAGAGGCCTGAGAAGTTCCATTGAAATATCATCACTCTTCTCAATCATCCAAGTCATATTGTTTTCCATGTTTGTGAATACAGCAGGTGGGTGTTTGGAGCTTCAGAAGAAATGAAACATCAGTTAGTCAAATTAACAAAAGTTACGCCACAATATTTTTAAACAATGTAGGAGAGAGCAACTTGCATGTTATAGACAAAATGCATAAATTCAGGATGTATATAAAATGGCAAGTTTTGTCATTGTGTCAAATCCACAAATTCTGTTCAATTATGGTAACAAGCATACACAATTTTTGTATGATTTCAATAAACAAGCTATTATGCTTTCTATGCACTGCATGTAGATTTGCATGACTTGTCACGACAGTTCTATTTTACATCATACAGACTTGTCAAGGGTGAGCATTATGGTTTCAGACTCGATGAAAAACTACAAATTTTGAAGAAGAAGAGTGGGCTGACTGCTGAGTAATGTCTGACTAAATATATAATTCTTATCAAACATCTGCAAGTATAGAAAAAGGAGTCGTTTAGACAATTAGTGGAATCAATATCTTGGAACTAAAAATATCTAGGGAGGAATCTGAAGAACATACAATATTATTTAAAACAGAGAACAAGCAGAAAAATGATTCACTCTAGTAGAATTACCTGATGGTACTGAGAAATAGTTGAAAAAGTTCAACAACTAATGAATCCATCCCTACGTTCAGCAATATCATGCATGAATTAACTTGTGTGACAATTTCAAGAATACGCAGAGCCTTAAAATAACATCGGCCTGGAGCACAAGACAACTTCTCAAGTGCTATTATTGTCATCTGGAAGATTTCCTGCGCACCAATTAAGTTAGAATGCCAGCAAATGAGCATCATTTTGGTAATGCATACATGTACAAATTTTGTGAAAAGAAACAGGGTGGGCCAAGAGGGAGGAGTGGGGTGGCAAAAAAAGCGTAAAGCAGTGAATAACTGAATATTCAGAATAGGGTTCTCATTTAGCCCATGTTTGTAAAAGCTTAAATTATAATTTAAGCTGTTTAAAATAGACAAACATAGTTTTTATTTTATACATTTCGTAGAGTTCACAATTTACTATCCACTTATCATTCACCCATCAACAAGACCCATAACTTATAAATATTTAAAAATAATTTCAGCACAACCAAACATGCACTTAGACACTGCAAACCAAAAAGGATAAATATCCACCATACCTTCATAAGTTTACGACTGAAAGGAGCATGTGGTGGAGTTAGTCTTATAAGCTCATGAATACATAATACAACAGAAACTTTTACGCTCTCATTTGAATGCCTGAATAGATTATCAGAAATCAGTGCCCTCACTGATGGTACAAGTGCCTCTTGCATCTCAATAGAAGGACATTGCTCAACCTTGTCCAAAATGTCCTCTACTTTCTGAAACATAAATAAACAAATAACTGTTAGCAGCTTTCTGCAGAGAGGGTAGATGATGCAATCAGATACTTTGACCCAGTCAACCGTGTCGGAATTGGATAAATAATGCCACTCTTCCATGCAGAAATGAGCCACTGAGCAGACTAATGGGCTAAAGCCCTTGAGCCCACTGGTTTTGTGGTCAAATTTCATCGTTCGGGCTTTTCAAATCAGCACTTTTTCATTCTGGCGGAAATTGGTTTTTATTTATTTATTGTCAAGATAAATTATTACATGTTTAGATTAGTGGGATATTTATTTAGATTAGTTTCCTAGAATTTGTCTTTGTTTAGAAGAGTAAGTTAGGGTTTTTCATTTTCTTTTAAAAGCTAGAATTAAGGTTAGTTGTTATTTGGTTTTTTTGATTGATTAAATAAATTTGGTAGAGTTTCTCCTAATTCATCAATCCATCTCGGTATTCGTGCACGAATCAACGAGATTGAATTTCTGTTTCTTATTTCTCACACTTTCAGACTGCATCAGTAGATTTCTAAGGATGACAAGGAACAATGTCAATTAATAAAAAAAATGGTGCAATCCCATTAATCTCACTGCCCTAAATCTGTGAGCAATGCTAATAAATCTTCCATGTAACTCGTTTCTCACTTCCTAAAGAAATCCCCCAATCACATTAAATAAACTTATATCAGTATCAAATTGAAGAATTTTTTTCTCAGTATAGAATATATAGTCCCTCATCAAAGTGATTAGGTGAACCATTATGAGGGCACTAGTGTAAAATATGTTGACCTCACATCACGCAAATTTGTATCAACACATCAAGTATTATGGCCTCCAACATGCATATAAAAATATATAAGAATATAGAGCAAGTAAATATATTAACATTAGTGTTTGTGTGTTACATTCACATCTCATACATTATCTGTAAACCGAAACTCACATGAGTACATTACTTTTCCTTTTATCAAAGTGATGCTGAAGGGACCACTCTCCTATTTATGAAAATGGTTAGCACATTACTATCGTACCTGTGCTCAATAATTCCGTATCCAATTGTGAATTGGCAATTATGTGCTCCTGTTGGAAAATAGAAAATCTAGCCAAATATTTTACTCATATATTTATAAACGTTTGTCTGTACACGGGTTGATTTGTGTAGACAAGCAGGGATGCTAGAATACAGACAAGTCACAGGTTTACCCCAATTACTCCGTTTCAAGTGAATGGAGAAAGATAATCCTGATAATGTAAAAATCATCAACCCTCATTACCAGCTTTAACCAATCAAGAAACAGAAGACTAAATCAACAAAATTTCCTCCCCATTCCAAATCTGAACATTGACACTCAAAAATATCAACATTAATCAAATGAATAATGACAAAATCTTTGTTTGTGTAATTAAGGCCCTAAACACACCTACCATATAGATAAGCATGCAAATCATCACATCACATGCACATACAGATCATACATTGCCACTCCATAAAACACTAATTGCATTCCATCAATTTCTTTTAATTTTTTAAATGAGCAAACAATCCTCTGCCAAATGTTAAGTCACGCAGGTATTAATAATTTTGATTTCCTACAAGATATATTGGTAAGGGTATTTTCTTGTTTTTAACGTTATTGAAAAAAAAATCGGCATGAAACTACACATTGAATGTCATAGCATCATCATATAAAAATTGGTATTTTAATGTAGAACATTTATGTGAATTTGAAAAATGCATTTATATATTAAAACAAAGAATTATGGGATGTGTATACACATATGTTTTACATGTATGTGTGTGTGTGTAACATAAAATAGAATTTTACATCATACTACACACACATATATATATGTGTGTGTGTGTGTGTGTGTGTAAAAATAATAAAAATATTTGAATTTTACAATCATACTATTAAATTTTTTATATATGCGTGTATCTATATCCATGCGTTATACATGTATGTGTGTGTGTAACATAAAATAGAATTTTACAATCATACTATTGAGGGCTAAAGGAAATAGAGTTTTTATATATGGAAAAAAAAAATCAAAAAAAGGTAAAAAAAAAATTTACATCAAATGGGTGTGTATATATCCTTGTCTATATCCATGCGTTATACATGTATGTGTGTAACATAAAATAGAATTTTTACAATCATACTATTAAATTTTTTTATAATGCGTGTATCTATCAAAATTATAATCATAAAATAAATTTACAATCATACATCAAATAAAATTTAATATTCATGGATAGGACAAAACTATGAATATATATGTATAAACGTATCATACTATTAAATTTTGTTTATGTGTGTGTATCTATATCCGTGCGTTATACATGTTTGTGTGTAACATAAAATAGAAATTTACAATCATACATCAAATAAAATTTAATATTCATGGATAGGACAAAGCTGTGAATATATATGTATAAATGTACAATACATCAAGAAGATTGAGAAGCTTGTCGATCGAAGATGGAGGGTTGAGAAGCCTCTTCCCAGCATCAATGAGCTCGTCCTTGAGAGACCTATGTGTAGATGCAGAGGAAGAAGAAGAAGCCATTTCACAAACTAGCACACAATTCAAAGCTGACAGAGGCAAAGAACCCAATATTCACCACCTCTATTAAGAAATCTAGGAACATTGATGAAAAAAAGAGGACTGAAGCTCTGAATTTATAGCACCGGATTTAAGCACCCTGTGAAAAATGGCATACGAACAAGGGCTTCTGGCCTCTCGAATCTCCACCTAATGTTTTCTGCTTTTATTATAGCTTAATGGTATGCTCTGCTGTCAGTTGGTGCTGAGGTGGAGAGAGATTAATGAATGAATGTGTGTTGTTAAGAATGACATTTGACTTAAAATTGACCCTACACTTTGGGCTTTTTCTCTTAACTGAACATTTCATCATTATGCTTCCCAAATTTTCGATTTATTTCAATTTTTAAGTAAGAAGATCAAATAATAGCAGCAGGGATGCAGTACAAGGAATAGCAGCAGGGATTTAAGCACCCTGTAATTTTTCTATTTTGTGACAATTTTAGATTTTATTTCCTTATGTTGTTTCTTACCTAAATTAGTTTAGGTTAATAACTATTTAAAGAGGGTAATTGATGGAGATCCTTTGGATATTATTAGAAGACTATTTATGGAAGACTTGCAATAGTTTGAAATATGAGTTATTTTGCAATTATTTAGAGGGACTTTCCTTATAATTATTATTAAGTAGTTTCCATAGTTTCTTACGGATTTTTAGTATAAGAGTGGTTTTGCATTGTAATAGTTACATTTGATTATTGAATAATGACTATTTTCTCTCCCTCAATTTATCTCTCTCACGTCCTTCACTTCCTTCTTCTATTCTTCTCCCATTTCTCTTCTCCTCTCTCCCCTTTCCCCTTCTACTCTTGTTTATAAGCGTCCATCATCAGTAAATGCTTTGTATTAGGCACAACTTGAATTATTGAATACAAAGACAATTTCCTCTCAATTCTCTCTTTCTCTTGTTTCCCCCCTTCTCTCTTCTCACTTATTTCTATCTTCCCATACAACTCAATGATTGTTTAAATGATTGTCAGTCGTGTTCGGAGAATTTAAACCAACTACATGTTGTATTGGAAATGCCAAAAGAAAATGTGTCGAGTACAAGGAATAGCAAGTAAATTCAAATAGTAGTATTAAAAATTGTATAATATGCACCTGCATCTATCAACTTTAGTTGCTAAGATCTTGTTTGGTGGAGTTTAAAAACTACTAAAAAGCTAAAGTCAAAGTCAACAATGAATTTTAACCACACATTTTATAGGATTCACAACTTTTATTAACTTTTCAATCACACATTTCATCACATTTTTAAAAACTACTGAAAAGCTACACCAAACAAGCTCTCAATCGCCCTACTTAAAATTTATTCGTTAAACTAATATAAAAGCATAAACAAACAACATCATAGCAGGACCGGCGACGTCGTCCATTTTTTACATCTATCAAAGGGATTAAACCCAAGGAGAAATTTACTTCTAAATACATTTCTATTTGTTGGTGGTACCACCCTAACATCTAGCATTGTATCCAAGGTTGAACACAAATAAACAATAGTATATGCACAAAAAGGAGCTAGAGCAGGAGACATACCAAATTTATTGTAGGATTTTCCTTCAAAGCGTGTGGGGAAAGTTTATCTTGAACCAATTCAAAGTGATTCGAGTGAATTTTCTCGCATGTCACATGATTGTCATTGACCCATATACGCAAGATCACAAGTAAATTCACTCTACTGCTATCCACCTCAAACCAGTCCGTGAAAGATTTTCCCGTTTTCAATCTAACGCATGTGGCGTGTCCACAACAATTAACCACAGGATAAACCAGATAAAGAAGTTCAACAAAGATAGAACACTATGATTCAGTTTTCTTTTCTATTTATATTTAGGATAAAGCAAACGAGGTTGAACCAGAAAACATTCATCTCGTACAAGTTGGTCCATCTGAGCTAAAGCCTTTCACATCGGACCTAGAGGATGACACTACCTCAGTGGAGAATGGCAATGCTAACATCTTGAAGAAAATTCAAGTCTTATGGAAGAAGTTCAACTAGAAACAGAGGCAGAAAAGTTTACAGGGAATTGAAGTAGGGAAACAACAATACATTTGGAAGAGGAATATGACAATTCTTGGAGCAATAGAGGTGAATCTCCTGGCATGCCATGTGACAGTGAGAAGAGAAAAAAAAATTTGATGACTCACCTATGAATTTAGCTCAAGAGGAACTACTAGAACTTGTAAAGCAACCTAAAGACTTTAGACCAATGACATCAAATGGCGAGAGCTAGGATGCCTCGGATGCCTCCTTCGCTTATGAAATTCATCAGCCAAAGATGAGAGAGAGCGTGGTAAATCAAGATGATGGTTGCAGTTATTATTAAACGCATCATCTTCTTATCTTCTTCTTTTTTTTTTATCAGGATATAGAGTATGGTTCACAGCAGTCAAATGAATCCTAAGAAAATGGATTTTAAGGCAAACAAACCAAAATCAAAATCTAGTACTCGCCAAATGAAAGATGAAGCCCTCGTAGAAGACTGTTGGGATAACTCTTGCCTTGAACAGAGGCGTCCATATTGGGAAACAAGAGTCGTTATTTCCATTAGATAAGAATACGCTGTTTGCAGAAAAAACAGTTGAGAATTATGACACTAGGAAATAAAAGTAAAATAGGATTACTATGCAATTGTTGATTTTCAATAGTTCTTGCAAGTTGCGGATAAATGATGTAATTAGTCACAGAACTTTCTCTTTTTGCCCTCGTTGGTCTTATGTCTCGTTCTGCCATCATTATCCCTATCTGAAAAAAACGACGAATAAGAGCCAAAGTTATTATCTTACTTGAGTTTAAGTTTACATGAACACATCACCTAGTACGTGTTGAAGTTGCTTAGAATTGAACTACATAAAACATTTCAATATTACAATGCCAATTCAAGTTTCAATCGAATTTGGTCTTATTTATTATGCAATAGATGTTATGATACATAAACATCGTAGGGATAGTTTGGTCTTATTTATTATGCAATAGATGTTAAGATTACATAAACATTTTGCAAGGGGCTATAAAAAATACCAATGCTGACAGCATAAGATTTTTTTTACCAGTAACAATTTAGAGACTATCTATTATTTGGGTAGTGAACGATAGCAGTTGATTTGTGGGAGAAAAATTGTGACTATGAAACAATGATACACGTGTTACGTTATTGAACTTTAAGAAAGCATCACAATATGCTAATGCTTAAACAGGTTCCTATTGCATTTGGTCCTACATATTAAAACAAAGAGATATTTGCGTCTATATACGTTTCAATTTATCGATAACATACAACATATAGCATTACGCATTGTATCGCAGATTTTTTTTTAAAAAAAAATCATACGCAAGAAAAAGAGCTAGAGTAGTGGACATACCAAAATCATTTTAGGAGTTCTCTTCTCAAAGCGAGAAGGACAAATTTGTCTCGAACAATCAGGGGCGGAGCCACCTAGAGTCTAGTGAGGGCACTTGCCCCCACTGGATTTTGGTCCTGGTATTTCACGGCAGCCGGTGCTAAAGGCAAGGAAAAAACCATGAACAACCACATCAAATTCAAGAGAGATTGTCGAGAAAATCGCTGTTGCGTAACGAAGATTATCATCAAGAAACAACAATTTTGGAAAAATAAAAATAAATTTCAAGGAGCTAGAAGAAGAGAATGGCAACAAGGCAGGACAGATCTTAGGAGTGGATCCGCCCCTTTCCCTGAAACTGAAAATGGTAACTCAGCAGGATCAGATCGAGGTTGTGTTGAAATTAAATCATTCACAACAATCGAATGGAGTGCACTGATTTAAAAGCATGTTTGTACACAAATCAAATCTGAGATTGGTGATGAAGAAGATGAGTTATCCTTGCAGAAATCAAGGATACACAAGATAAAATTGGTGCTCACATTCGATACCAAGGAATGAAGGAAATAAACCCACGGCCGCTTTGGCTAAAAGGCCGTGTCAAAATCAGTCGAATAGAAAAAGCGAATAAGGAAAAGCGCTTCCATCAACCAAAAAAAAAAACCTTAAATCTATCTATTGTTGTTAACATTGTTAAGAACAAAGCAAATCTTAATAGATGTGTTAAGCCAGATTTACACATTTTAAATTAATTTTTTAATTAACACACTTTAAATGAATTTAAATTTACATAAATTTGATAAAAAAGCACAATTCATACTCAAATATATACATATTTTCATAATTTATACCATAAAATTCACAATTTCTACCGTTGATTAAAAGAAGAAGATAGAGACAAATAAATTTTTACCTTAGATTTTTTACATGGATGAAATGGGTTGGATTTTAACTTGAAATCTTCTCTTTTCAAAAGATGGATCGTATATAAATTGAAATCGTTTAAATTATTATAAGCTGGAAAGAATATGCAGAGTTATATTTTGTAATTTGTTTGTAAAAATTATAAAAAAAAAAAAAAATTGGCGGGTCACCTAGGTATTTAGCGATATTCCCGCATTAACAAAGAGGCCTTTGTTATGGTTGGATATGCAATTATGGATTATAATGATAAGATCGGCCTTTTTATAGCTTGTTTGGAAATGTTTATTAATACGTAGTATGCCGTTTACCTTATGGAATTCCACTGTAAAAAAATAAAAATTGGGTGGGTAAAATAATAGCTTCCTCGCATTGAATGATGAAAAAATGGAGATTGATAAAAGTTGGTGAGTAATTAGGAGAAACAATGTTAAGAGGAAGAGATTTGAAGATTAATGATGAATGGAAAAAGAAATGAGAATAAAAATTTGAGGAGATGAGATATTTTTCTTTTCAAAATGTTTAAGACAAACATATAGTATCTTTTATCAACAGTCGTGTGGAGTTTTCACCACTATGGATACAAAAAAATATATCGTTTGTATTCATCAAAATCAAATGTTATGAATCCATCTTCTCAAATTTCCTTCCTGCAATTCTATCTTCTTCTCTCTTTTGCAAAATTTAACTATTAAACTTGAATTGTAACCATACGATTGAATCCCACCGCGCGTAAGTGTTATACTAATTATGAGTAGGGATGACAAACTCCTATGGTCATTGATAAGTTAATTAATTAAATGTTATTTTTATTCGCATTTTGATTTGCAACTTTTAGTGATGATTAAGAATCCTAACTATTTTTTCCCATGATTTTGAAATATATTAGATTATATTTAATTTTTAAATATTACTAATTATCATATATATATATTTTACTATATTTAAAAATAATAATTTATATATTTTGAAATATATATATATATTTTACTATATTTAAAAATAATAATTTATATATTTTGAAATTCAAATGCAATTAATAATCAATTTACTATTTTTGTATCAAATCATATATTCCCTAATTATTGGGATTAATATTTGAAAGTACCAAAAAATACTCTTGAAGTGATTCCATTGAAATATATATATATTTTACTATATTTAAAAATAATAATTTATATATTTTGAAATTCAAATGCAATTAATAATCAATTTACTATTTTTGTATCAAATCATATATTCCCTAATTATTGAGATTAATATTTGAAAGTACCAAAAAATACTCTTGAAGTGATTCCATTTTCAACCTAACACATATTGTTCTTGTTTTCTTTTCTACGTGAAAATCATAATCAATTCTCCATATTTCTATTCATCACGCAATCAATCTTCATCAAAATTCAATAAAGAGTTTTTTTCCAATCATATTAATTAAGAGATTACACTGATTCCACTAATGTGAGTATATTACCCTTCGTCACTTTCCATTGTTAATCTGCAGCGCTATATATTTCTTTATCAAAATCCATTAACACATTGAGTTATGTAAGTTTTTCACAAAAATGCAATAACACAGTAAGCCATCAACAACAGTACCGTATATTTCTTCACCAAATTCCAATAACTCAGTACTAGTGGAGGAATGGATAAATGTGCAGCTTTATTTATTATCATATATTTCTTTACCAAAATTCAATAATAAATAAATTATCAACAACTGTAAAGATTTTCACCAAAATCCAGTAACATAATGAGTTGTCAATAACAACATACTTTCATTCATATGGGATGGATCATGTTCCCAACCGAGAATTAACTGTAAATACTTGAAACAATATTCAGAAAAATGATGATAGAGTACACCAAAAACCCAATTTTAAAACTCTCTCTTTTGTGGAAGACGAATGAGAATTTGATATTTAAAATTCAAATTTGGAGGTTATTATGGAATAATAGACATCCATCTCAAACGGAAGTAACGATCGAAACCAAAATGGAATAGATGAGAGATGTTAGCTTGCATTTATTATTCAGTAAATTTTATATTTTGAATTAAAATCTAGTATTATACTATTTCTTATTTTCAATTCAGTAAAATTATAATTTATTGAAATATTTAGACATTTATGTTAATTACTCCAAATTTTATTCAGTTTTTCATACATACAAACACCACAAATTGGGCTCCTGGGCTTTAATCAATTTTCCTATTTTATTTGGCTTAAAGGGCCGGCCAAACCATTACAAGAGATTACATCTACGGAAATATGTTTGGTAAAAAAATTTTTAGATTATAAACAATGTATTTTACAAAATATATAGATAAAAATTGTGAGTTCTATAAAATATGTAGATGAAAATGATGTTTGACCAACTTATAAATACTTATAAACACTCGCTAACATACTCTAAATATTAAACAGAGAATTTGAAATTTTGAAATTTCTAAAATAATACTTATTAGCACATTTCTAAAATTTGAAAAAAAACAAACAAACAAGTATCTTGATTAGAATCAGTATTTTGTAATAAAACATATTTGAGTAACTAATTATGATTGTAACAAAAAAACATGGTAAGTCGTTACAATTAAATTTTCTGTTTCCATTTTTAAACCCTTCAAAGTCTCTTAGTTAATACTTTATTTCCTTTCTTTCTACCGACGTTGAGCAATAGAATTACAATAATTCAAGGTTCTAAAAAACATAAAGTGTGGTTAGGCGTAGAGGCCAAGCTTCGAGTTTTTTGGACCTAGGCGAGGTGAAGCGAGAGCAAAGCATGAAAAAATGTTTTCTTATTTTTAATATATTTTTAATATTTTTTAAAAAATAAAAATAATTTTTTTAACTAAAAGCGCGCCTAAGCACGCCTAGGCGTGACTAGGCGTGTATATGCGAGCCTAGGCGCAAGTTTTTTAGTTAAAAAAATAATTGACCAAAAAAAGCATGCGTCTGGGGCCTAGGCGAGAGGTAAAGTGAGAGCAAAGCATGAAAAAGCGTTTTCTTATTTTTAATATCATTTTAAATATTTTTTTAAAAAAAGATAAAAATAATTTTTTTAACTAAAAAGCAAGTGCCTAAGCGTGACTAGGCGTGCATATGCGAGCATAGGCGCAAGTTTTTTAGTAAAAAAAATAGTTAACTAAAAAAGCGTGCGCTTAGGGCTTAGGCGAGGTGTGGAGGTCACGCTTTCGTGCCTAGGCGTCGCCTAGACATACTTTTTAGAACACTGCAATAATTCAATATAAGCTATTGAAACCATGGGCGTATCTAAGAGGTCTGGTCTAGTCTCATCTCGAATTGAAAAAAAATAAAATTTTATAGTATAATTTTTTATTTCAGTAATAGTCCGATCTTGAAAATTCCTGGTTCCGCCCCTCATCAAAACTACATAAATAAAAACCAAAATTGCAGAGATTATGTCGAATTCATATTGTGCCAATAGTAAAATAAAATTTGTTTACAAAAAAAAAAACTACATACTAATGCTAATATGGAGATAGATCACTCGTTTGACGTAGTTTATAAATTAAAATTAGTTTATTTCAGTCTTTTTATTTGACTTTTCAATTTACTTTTAACATGAAATGATCATATTATCCTTAATCAATAAAATGTCATTTCAAATTAAAAAGGACAATTTTATTATTTTACGTTAAAATAATTTGAAAAACCAACAATTTCACTTCAAATAAACCAATATTGATTTATAATCTCTGTCAAACGGACTCTGACTTAGTTAATACCATAAATAAGCGAAATTGAGTAATTAAATACCGTATGTCAGTTAAAAAAAGTCAAATTCGTAATAAATAATTAAGTTGTGTTTATATTTAAAGATATTATGTTTCCACTAGACCAAAATTTTGCTACACCCCTACAAACTATTTAAACTGGTTAAAGAAATATTTCACTTGCGGAACGTGATTTGATATTTCAAAACGATTTTTCTTGTTTTTAATTTAATGCACGTGGCATTTTCACAACAATTAATCAATTATGGCATGGCTATGCGGATGGAGGAAGGGGAAGAAGTGACGGTCATGGGTGGAGACGACGCCGTGGGTGATGGTAACCCAAATAGCGTCAAAACAACTTTAGCCTGTTTTTCGGGTCTAAAACATTACGCTTCAAAACTTAATTCAATTAAAGTAATATTTTAGCTAAAAACCAACATACTCTTAATCAGTAAAAACGCTAATTGTGAGTGGTGATCTTGCTTTTATGGTGATCTTGTTTTTTGCGATACTATTTTGTTGTGATCATTGTTTTGTCATGATCTTTGTTAAACCTATGATTTTGTCTACTAACGAAACATTTTAAGAACAATAGTAGTCTCTTGTTTATTCTCTCTTGATTAATTCTTTACCTACCATTAAACACCATATAAATTTATACTTATCTATCCAATGAGAATCTATATCCTAATTGAATCTCAAACATATTCAAATTCAAGAGAAAAATTAGAAACATTGTTTATAGTTTTAGATGAGAACCCTTTGCAAGACTTTCCATTAACTTGAGAATGATTGGCAGTTCTTCTTTTCTTCATTTTAAGCATTCTTTAAGAAGTATGTGTTTGCTTTAAGGGACTCGGATACCTTGGAAGAGCTTTTTAATTTGCAAAGACAAAAAGGATGTACATTTATCCGTGATAATCTTGTTTTAAAGAATTTGTGATATCTTGTTTTGAAAAAAAAAAAAATAAAGATTGTCATTTTAAACTAAAGAGACGACTTCAAACGGGTAAAATCTATCATAGCGGCGCAAAGCGATCTGGTCTTGACCGCCTCGTTGAGACCATTCCGAAAACATATTATAATAAAAATTAAAGCACGTATGCAAATTCTATGATCATTTCTATTGTGACATTGTTTTTTGTGATCTTGTTTTACATAATACGATCGTGTGCAAATTCTATGATCATTTTATTGTGATACTATTTTTGTGATCATTGTTTTGCATAATACGAAGATCAAACAATACACATGACTATGGTATCATGCTTTTTATCTTTGATATCATCGTTTAATTAGTCATATGTTTTGTTTGATAATCAGATTATGCAAAAACAAGATCATAGATTAAAACATGGATTAAAACAATATCAATTTATATTAATGCACATTACCTAAACAAAATATTATCATAGATTAAAATTAAGACATTCAAACAATATTACATGTTCAAACCTTGTCATAATTAAACAATATCAAAGATCACATAGATTCAAACAATATCACAGGATAAAAACAATATCATGGATTAAAACGGTATCAAAATATACTAATTACCTAAACAAAACAGTATTATAGATTAAAACAGTATCATAGATTAAAACTAAGACATTCAAACAATATCACATGTTCAAACCTGTCATAATTAAACAAGATCAAAGATCACACACACACACACACACACACACACACACACACATATATATATATATATATATATATATATATATATATACTAACAATATCACAGGATTAAAACAAGATCATGGATTAAAACATGTTTCAAATGATAGTGAAATATTATGACAAAGTTTCAATCTATTAAACCTTGCCATGATTAAACAGTATCATAGATTAAAACTAAGACATTAAAACAGTATCATGGATTATAACTAAGACATTCAAACATTAGATGATGGAACATTCAAACTCCTATTTACAACAATTCTATGTCAATTTATATTGTGATACTGTTTTCTATAATATAGTATCAAATAACATATCATGACTAACCATTAGATGATGGAACATTCAAGCTCCTATTTACAGTAATTAGATGGTGGAGCATTCAAGCTCCTATTTACATAAGATAGTGGAGTATTCAAGCTCATATTTACAGCATTCTATGCCCATTTCTAAAGTGATACTGTTTTGTATAATACAATATCAAGTTGCTATTCTATAATACAAAGATCAACAACAGATGTTACCTCATTGTTTATATAATCGGAAAATGCTCATTGTTTACATAATCGCTAAAATACTCAACCTAGGATAATCATATTGGTCGCCTTCTCTTGCAAAGACGGATAGATGAATGCTTAAGACATTAAGAATAGAGTACAACCACGTAAGATGAAGAAATGAAAAAGCATACAACTGGATATTTCAAGCCACCGGAAGCTCTGGCCGCCCACCGTGACGTGAAGTACGAGAAATTGATTTCGCCACCGAAAGTCGACCAGTACCACCTCCATATACACATGTCTCGAAAAAGTCTCTTATTGTAATAACTTGTCATTTATTTTGTAGTTTCACATTAACAAAATCTTTACAAAAATCGCCTAAAAAGTGATCAAAACCTTCACAAAAAAACCGCCAAAAGTGACACTATGCTTAGAAGCACTTTCACGGAGGTCGCCGGGTGGAGGTCATGGGAGGTGTAGGAGGTTGTCATGGGAGGTGGAGGAGGTTTGTGGAGTTAGAAGATTGTGTCAATGAAAAATATGGTTAAAAGGGGTGATTGTGGAATTAATATAAAATATTGATGTGAAATATGACTTAATCACAATTGTAAAAAGTTTTGACCTAATTTGAAACAAGTCGTATGGACCAAAACAATTTTAGCCTTTTTTTATAACAAACTACACGCTTTTGGAAGGAAACAAAAAAAAGGAATTTATTATCCTTGTTTTAAGGAATTTATTGTCCTTGTTTTGTGCGTGGTTCGGTTTTCTATTTTCTATTTGGCTATTTAAAATGAATTTTACTACATGTACATTATCACTTACATTTTTAGTTACACTTACTTATAGAGAATCGATCTATCGCCTCTGTGTGGGCGATGACATGCCGCCCACATGCCGACTTTTTACATCATCCAATTTCGCGTCGACAAGTCAAGATATCCTCCTTACTTATATAACAAAGTAGAATTTAGAATTGAAATATTTGACCAAAACATTATTTTATTTTGTTATATAAGCAATTGTAACTGAGAGTGTAAGTGAGAATATACAAATAATAAAATCTATTCAAAATTGTCTACTATTGAGTATGTGTCCAACTTTAAATTTTAATACTAGTTTTTTCATTTTTTACAATATTTATGCCATCGTATCGAAGTTATGTACTTCAAATCTACTATAATTTGTAAGATATGTGTAATGTAATATTATATGTCTATATTAAATATTAAAGGTAATATTTTTGTCACCACGAGAATTGAAACTAAATAGAAATGAGATTACAATAAAATTGGAATGGAAATGTGCTTAAAAATAAGTCAAATTTAATTTTTTGTTACTTATTTTATCTAACATAATTTTTTATTAATTAAGAGCATGTTCAAAACCACTTAGAATGAAAAAATGCATTTTGCATTAATTATGATGGGCCATTTTTGTATAGGGTTATAAGCATTCCGTAGACTAAATTCATTAAGAATTGCAATTTTTCAATCTAACCCTTCTCTTTCACGGCACATTGCTCTCACAACAATATCTCAAATAATAATTGAGGGTAGAAACGTCAAATTGTAATCTTAGTCAAAAAGTGTGTAAGACAAAAATGCAGAAATTAGTCAATAACCCATCAAATTTATTACAAAATGGATTTTGACATGAAAAAGGACAACCGAACGTGCTCTAAAATTAATAACAAGCTAGTTACTTATTTTGACTGTAATTGAAACTTATTTTCAAGTAAGTACTTTTATTTAAAAGTAAGGTGATGTACAACTTATTAAAATATACTTTTTAACAAAATCTTAGTTAGCAAAATATGCTCGGGTTAAATTTACATTTGGTTTGTAAAGTTGCAGCAATAATTCAAGTTAGTTCTTAAAGATTTTTTGTTCCAGACCAGTCACTGAAGTTTCTTAATGGTTTCATTCAGGTCACTCTCGTCTTACTTAAATTAGTGTGATGTGTTAAAACCGTTGTATACTAATGACACGTTAATTCGATTGCCATACAAATCTTAATCAATTTCTCTTTTTGGTAAAACATCAACATAACCTATGCTAGATTTGTAGGTAGATTCTACATATACATAAGAGGAGAAATATCCATGCTTTGTTTATTGATACTAAATACAAGTAAAAATAGGAAGATACGTAAGTATTATTTTTAGAGTTATAGCTAAAAGAAAAAATAAAATTACTAAAAAAAATTATTGACTTTGAAGTACTACTTCCATTACGAGTAAAGAATATTGAGACCTCTCAACAATGTTGTCAAAGTTTCATCTCTTTGTTACTTTCACTTTGTAAATAATTAGCTCGTTCTATTAAATAGACTAACTTCTTTATCTATCGTATGATCGAATTAATATTTATATTTATGTTGTTATGTTTAGCATCGTTATGATTCATCTTTCCACAAGTCTTGACCATATTGAAACATAAATGACGATAGCCTAAAGCTCACTTCTCTCTAAATTTATTTCACGTTTTGGTCTATTTAAGGTATTAAAATCAAATTTTAATTGACATGAAATCAATTAAAAGAAAAATGAGCTTCGGAGTTCTGTTGTCCCATTTTAGCACAATTAAGCCTTGTATAGCAATGGGATTAATGTTTCGCTGCTACACAGTGGCTTTAGCGGCATGCATGCAGGATTTCACAGTAATCTTAGTAACAGAGTGACCAGATTAGAACTGGCAGGAAACTTTAGTGACTTATTTGAAATAAAAATTTGAAGGACCAACTTGAAATTTCTCTTCAACTTTAAGGACCAACTTGAAATTTATGCCCTCATTTGCAGTATCGTTGCTTTGTTGACCGTTGAGTAAAGGTCAGGGGATATAAACCACGCCAAGATATCCAATAGAACACATCCACGTCATCTAATTTCCACGTGTCAAATAATGATTCGTTCATAACATTATACACACGTCACATTCTCGAACACTACGCACTTCCTTGATGAATCTCTTAACTCAAATCTGAAACTCACGTAATCACATTAATAAAAAATTCCGAACGCCAGAACCCGAATTGCAAATCGAATCGGATCCTCCGTCGGAGCTCCGGCACCGTGTTAAAGGTCCAACCGTGGCTCCCTCCGGCCAACAATCAAACGGCCTAACCCGTAGAAAATCAGCGCCGCCGTCCGCCTCCGCCTCCGCCCAGAAATCGGGTTCTACCCGAATAGTCTACAGGGAGTCCGTGAACTCGTCTTCTCGTTCTGATCTGAAATCACCGTTTTGGCAGAGTACTTGGTTTATATCAATATTGCTAGCAATGGCAGTCTCATTTTTCGCACTTGCAATTTACCTTTTGTTCACCCTGGACTCCGATTACACATCCACTCCTGTTTCTGCTGCTTCTGAAGGCGTTCAGGTAAATGATTATTTTATATTATTTCACAGAGAGAGAGACAGGGATTAAAGCGATATATATAGCTGGTGGTTGTGCGTGGAATTGTTGATCGGAAAATGGGTCGGCTTGATTTGGACTTTGGAAAGTTCATTTCGAATTTGAATTGACTTTAGGTCCCAGTTTCAAGCTACCAAATGTGGAGGAAATATTTACTTTGTGATATTGATTTGATCGGTTTTATTTATGAATTTTTGAAGTGAAAAATGGGAGAAACTTACTTTGATTAAGTGTTTTGTTCTAGAATCTGCCTATTCTGGATTGATTTGATAATCAGATTTCACGGACTCTTGAGAGCTGATTGGTGATTGTTGGAGTAGTTGTGAAATGTGCTTGAATTTGGTTTTATTAGAAATTTCTTTGACATGCTTGTTATTCTGGCCGGATAGGATTAAGGAAGAAAAACTAGTTACAATACTGTCCACTATGTGCTAAACAGGGGGATGATCTCCTCCCCATAGTGGATGGGGAGGAGTTATAACCCCACTGGACATCAACCCCCCCAAAACTGGACACGTGTCCAGGGGGGGGGGTTATAACTCCTCCCAACTAGGGGGAGGAGATCATCCCCCGCTAAACATACCTTTTTGATTTTGTTCTAGATCATATTAGTAAAGTTCTGGTTTAAATTTAAATAGGAACTTCTGGGCTATGCTAGGTTGCTAGGAAATCAGGGGCTTTGGTTCGGTGGGTTTTGGAGGAAATGTTTCGGAATTGAATATGTCTGTCTTTCACGATTTGAACTTGAATGTGCCATTTGAACGCCAAGAGATGGTTCTGCATGTGTCTCTTTCAAAGTTATTGTAAATGGTTTTGTAGATTACATATGGATCGGCAATCAAACTGATGCACGAGCGAACAAAGTTCCGGCTACATTCACATGATGTGCCGTATGGCTCTGGCAGCGGGCAACAGTCGGTTACTGGTTTCCCTAATGTTGATGACTCTAACAGTTACTGGGTATGTTAATGCTACACTATGTATTTTTTCCTTTATAATACTTGACAAGGTAAAAAAAAAAATACACTGAGTGCAGCAGTCTAAATTTTTTAATTGAAATTGTTGCTGATTGAGCAGATTGTTAGGCCCACACCAGACTCATCTGCAAAAAAAGGAGATACAATTAAAAGTGGAACTATCATTAGGCTGCAACACATGAAGACTAGGAGATGGCTGCATAGCCACTTGCATGCATCCCCAATATCTGGCAACCTTGAGGTTAGTATGCTTGCTTTTCATTAGGAGTCATCCTTGTGTCCCGTATTTAAAATAAATTGGCACTACTGTTGCCCATAAATTGTAAAATGAATTAATTCACCAAAACTTGAGTTGATTTTTTTCTTTCAATATCTTGATCCCAATCCTGTAATTCTGCCTAAACGAGCATTAGGCGAGTGTTTCTCTCTGTCTTTTGGACTAGTGAATTTGCATTGATTCCTTTTGTTTTCAATCTTGTAGCGAGTCTATACTTCGGCCATATATGATTCATTTTTGTTTTCAATCTGATCCCCATACACTACAAGATTTATTTTATCATAGGGTGCCCAATCTTGTTTTCAAACAAGAAAAGAAACCCTCACTGAATTTAGTCCATTGCAAAAATGGAACCCCTGATCCTTGCTTCAACATATCATGAACTTATATGAAATGACAACTTTTTTCAAAGCCTTGTGCTGTTAGTATTAGAAAAAGAAAATCTTCTGATGCTGTCTCCAGATGTGTTAGCACATAAAACGTCCATGCTTGCATGGCTATGTGCCACGCTGTTGGAAACACACGCTATAGGCACGAGGGCATAATTATATCAACAGTGATTGCTTTATCATTTCCGTAGATTCGTATTTTGGTTCCTTATAAGTGGAGATTGGTTCACAATGAGAGCAAGTTTTTGTGCATCTTTTGTGCTACTTGAGTGATCTGAAACTTAGATGTAATGGCTTCAAGTCTAAAATTAATTGGCATCATATAAACGTTACAGGTGAGTTGCTTTGGGGATGACGGTAACTCTGACACTGGTGATTACTGGAGGTGAGATCTACAACCCGAGCCTTCTTAGCATGTTTGGTCGGGAGGATTGGAGAGCACTGAATAGTACCAAGAAAGAACTGTTCAGTTCTCTGACCGTACTACGTACCAAACATGCGCGTGGAGTTTATTTCACGTGATATTTATTTCTTGTACGCATTGTTGTGCTTTTAGCCTAGAGATTGAGGGAAATGGAAAGACTTGGAGGCAAGACCAAAGGGTGAGACTTCATCACGTAGACACCGGTGGATACCTACATAGTCATGACAAGAAATACGCCCGTATAGCTGGCGGACAGCAAGAGGTGAGAGCAGGATGATGTATTATAGCATTCAATTACACGGAAATGTTCTCCTCCCCACTGCCTACGTGACAGTTTTCTATTGGCCAGTTTCTATTGTACTAACATTAAATAAGTTTCACTTTGCCAATAAAAAACTGCCATGTAGGCAGTGGGGAAGATGTGGGAGGAGAACATTTCCTTTCAATTACATCAGTCCAATTTTCATTATGTAAAGATGATGAATGATGGAATAGGTCTTCTTGTAACATCCTTAAGTACAACTCCTTGCATACATTGCAGGTTTGTGCGGTTCGTGATAAGCGTGCTGATAATGTTTGGTTGGCGGCAGAGGGTGTGTATCTCCCCGCATCTGGAAGCAAATGAAGATCGCCTGGATATGACAACTAATGCATAGTTCATCTCATTTTTTAGTATTATTATATAGTCATCCACCTTTTGCCCAACTCTTGCCTTCTTCCACTGGCAATAACGATGTAACTGTATTGAGTTTTTAGTTCCTATGACTGATATTAGTTAACGCAGTTTTTGGACATAGTTACGTTGAAACTTTGATACCGAGATAAACACAACTGCTATCATCTGCAAGTTTAATACAAATTTATATCTTTGGATTCATGCTTATGTTTGCATCTGGAGTTGAGCAGTAAATCTTTGGTGACACCCTGCTTACCTCATCATTGGACAAGACCAAACATTACAATAGATAAATCTTTGATTCTTCTAATATTATCGACAACTACACCAAACAGGGCATTTTGACAAAGAAGTTGTCTTATAAGGGCGTAAACTTGTAGTTACAGTAAAACACAATACCAATACAGAATGCGCGCAAAGGATTTTTAAACATTTCAAGTCCAAAAATTATAGTTATCTCCATCAAGCATTTATTTGACAAAACTTTTGATAAAAATTTATTAACATTTTGGCCAATCAAATTTTAATAATTTTAACTACATATTTTATGTAACTTTACAATTTTTATTAACTTTTTAAACATACTACATCAACTTCAACTTTTATTAAAACCTACTAGAACTTTTATAAAAAACTTTCAAACAATTCTTAGTACGAAGGCACGTGTCACTAGTCAGAAGCTTACCGCAGCAGAAACGTTAATAAATAAAACCAACCCCAACTCAACTCGTTGATTCCTATAAATACCGAATTAAATTGATAAAAGTGGAGAAGCTTCAAAAACAACAATGTAATTCAATAACTACTGTCAATAAATGAAAATAGACTCCTAAAATAATGAAACCCTAATTGAAATAAGAGCTCCCTAGTTGAAATTAAGCCTAATTGATAAATAAATACAAAAAAAACAAAAATAAATACGACAAATTAAAAATTACCGTTTTAAGTTAAAAAGACGACTTCAAATAGCTAAAACCCATCTCCAATAGTGGTAACACAACTAATTTTGATTGGTTCTTTAAGACGATTTCGAAAATATATTATAATAAAAATTTTGAACACGCATGCAAATTCCATACCATTTCTTTGAAGAACAATGATCTTTAGCGTACAAATAAATCAAAACTAGAACGACTATGCCATTCCATACTCTTATGAGAGAACAATAGAGAATTTTTTGCAATGGGTGAAAGCTTGTGACAATTGGCCATTTTTATGGCTCAATTCAAATTTGAGAAAACAAATGGAACTGGACTGCAGTCACTCGTGATTATCCTCAACATACAATCATGACTAATCTATTATATAGCTTATAGCCTGCAACACTTGCGTGAAGCTAGAAAGAAAAAATAATCTAGAAATTGCATGTTTCCCCCGAACTTTGATGCTTGTTTCAAAAAGATAACCTAAGCATATGTTTTGTTTTATATTGGCAAAATTTCGTTTACATCCATCACCAATCTTACGTCAAAATTAGGTGATGGCAGGAATAGTTACAATAAATTTGGAACATAAGATGACCTTTTATCGAAAGACCAAAATGAAACAAGGTCGAACCTTAAGTGACCTTTTCAATAATTAGATCTCCTCCACGTTGGTAGCGACATCAAACAACCCAATTTCATATTTTTCTACGAAGTGCTCTAATGAATATTCATCAACAAGCCATGTTCCAAATAACAATAAAAACAAGCAGTAGTTTTAGGAATCCACTAGCAGGGAAAGAGTGTAACTAAGTCCAAATCCCAAACGACAAAAATCTTGATAACACATAATAAATCAAAATTTCCAAATGGAATGGCATTGAAAAGCAAAATCCCATCACGAGAATACTGCTTCCGGATAGTCTTTTTAGTGAGACTTCACGTACTCCTGAACAATGTGGAGACCCTCAGTATCCTCTCCAAAATCCTGCAAAAACAAATTAAAGATCGCGGCTTTGAGAGACTGATAAACCAATCGATAATCAAGAAAGTCAGAGCTTCGGTTATACTACCTTCACGACAACACATGAGGCACCCACAACCTTCCTAGCCTTCCCTTCTGAATCAATCTTGCACAACTGCAAATCACCGATTAACACTAAAGTCAAATAATAGCATTTATATCTTTTGCTCAACAGGGTTGACAACTGGCTCAAGAGGATGGTCCGTCATAACCATTGTCATAATTCACAGCCATATGACTGACTGGAGATTACAAACGAGTCTGGCTTCATGCAAATTGCAATTTGCAATCCGAACCAAGGGTACAGACAACAATGTACATATCATGCAAACAATCACACACATATAGCTGACAATGCCAAAAAGATTTTACTTACACCAGCCCATTCAATCCGAACCAAGGGTACAGACAACAATGTACATATCATGCAAACAATCACACACATATAGCTGACAATGCCAAAAAGATTTTACTTACACCAGCCCATTCGCCAAGAGTCTTCGCACTTGGAACAGTGATCAGGTTTACATTGTGGTCAGCACAGAGTGCTTTGACCAATTTGACATAGTCAGGTTGGTCGCAGTCCTCTGCCAACACACACAGCTGAGCCGCATGCTTCTCAATGACCTTAGCACCTTCATGAAGGCCTCGGATGAGCCCCCCATGAGCCAACGACTTTCTCAGCACAAGCTGCAAGGCAGTCATGATGTCCATCGGCTCACCGAGAGCAGGTGCAGGAGCAGGTACAGGTGCAGGTGTCTCTACAACAGCAGCCTCCTCACTGCAAAGCAACAAACCAAGAAAAAGTAGGCAACTGTTAGCACAACTAAGACTACTTCCACCACGAGCCGATGAATTTCATATGAAAGAAGTCAGATTTACGTACCCAGACATTTTTTCCTTTTCTCTTGTTGGCGATTAAGAGTCCTTTAATTTAGATCTGCCAAGTATCAATAGAGAAAACAGCAACTATCAAATACAGAGTAGCAGCAATTTAAGCAGAAAAAGAAAAAAAAAATCTAAAGCAACCATTTTTATATCTATCAATCACAATCTAACTCATCCATCATACCATTTCGCAATTTATTAATCAAAAGTAAGATTACTGTATCCAAATGAAATACAAAATGTATTTCGCTTAAATCACGATATACTGATAAATAGATAAATATCTAAGTTTATCAAAAAATTAATCATGCCGAACAAAATACGGGCAACAGAAAAACAATTACAATCTAATAAAAATAAGAAATAATTCCAATTCAACTCAAAATATATATTTGATATTTCTCTCACAATCTGGATTGAAAGACTAATAACTCCGAACATTTTCAGTAATGACAGAAAGGAATTATTACCGGTGACGCAGAGGGTTTGGAGAGATCGAGCGGATGAAGATGGGGGTAATGAAACAAGTTTGCGATTTTATTTAGAACAGCTAAAAGCCCTAGCCGCCTGAAAACCCTAGACAGATACTGGAGCATTTAAGCCCATTAAGGAGAAAATAGAAGCCCAAATTTTGTTTGGGCTGGAAATATAAGGTCAAGGAAAATAAAAAATAAAAAAGAGAGAGAGAGAACAAGCTATTAAATTTAATTGATTAAAAAACCAAATATTTATGAACCTACTGATTTCGTTGATAGTCGAACTCAAGACCTTCCCATTCCCACTTACCAAACGGGTGCTCTAACCAACTGAGCTACGAAAGCCGTTGACCTGTCAACTTATTCGATGCATATAATTATATAAAATGCAATACTCATAAAGATAAATAGAAAAGGCATGAATGAAAATGAAATTAAAAAATACATTAGTAAAAAATTAATTTTTAACATGATGAAAATCATTAATTAACTACAATAAAAAATTATACAAGAATTTAATTATAAATTTATCTTGTTTTTAATGAAAATGGAAAAACGATGAAAAAAAAGAAAGAAAAAAGTAGTTATGGAAATATTGAAGGAAAAAAAAATCAATCTCCAAAAGTTCATAGAAGTAAAAAGAATAAAATGGAAAAATGGTTAGAAGAATATTGAAAAGAAAAAAAAAATTGATTAGAGATAAAAATATAGATTTTGCTACTTGTACACCCACACTTACACCTGCTTAGGTGGTAGTTGGATTTAATAAAAAAAAATTGAAAATAATATTTTGGTCAAATATTTTAGCTATAAATCCTACAGCTACATAAGCAAGTGTAAGTGGGAGTGTAATTAAGGATGTACAAGTAGCAAAATTCTAAAAATATTAATATTATTTTTCATAAAAAACATTGGTAATTAATTGTGGTTATAGAGCTTGTAGAAGGAAAAAGAAGAAAGAGAAAAAATAGTTAAGAAAATATATTGAATAGGAAAAAAATCACATTGAAGAAAGATAAGAATATTAATCTTGAGTTCTTGACTCTACTGTTTGTTGAAAGAAAAATAAAAGAAAAATGTTGCATAAAGAAAAAAATTCAAATGAAAGAATTTTTTTTTTCATAATCTTTCAAAAAAAAAAAAATTCTTTATGGGTGAATGAGAGAAATTGTGAATTTTTTATTTATTTATACCTTGTACTTTAAAGTTAGTACATAATTTTTTTTTCTATAAAGTCATTAAAAATCAACGACATTTTGAATATCCTTGAATTTCGTAAGATTAAGAAGTCTTAATTGAATATCGCATGACTTACACTTTTTAAAAGTGTTTAAAAATCTATATTGAATATTCCAAAGCATTTATGGAGTTTAAAAAGTCTGAATTGAATACACCTAGACTTTTAAACTCCATAAAAGTTACACCCCCCTTAAATGTATTCAAAATATTTCAATTTTTGATGCCTAATATATTGATTGAACTAAATAGTATATACAAAATAAAATAGAGAAAAATGAAAGAAAATTATATAATGATTAGAAGAGAAGCACGTCAAACTAAAATATATAAAAATAATAATAAATATTTATTGAAATAAGTAAAATGAAATGTTAAAAGATAAAGAAATGGTTGAAGTACTTATAAAAAATTTACTATATAAATTCATAAATGCATTCTAAAATGGAAAAGATACTATTTATAAATAGAGAATCTTTTAACTGGTCAACAATAGTCAGATATGGACATTTTATATGAGAATCGATTAAACCATCTGCTCTGCTTAAATTTCAACTGAATTTGGTTCTTAAAATCGAAAGCTGCCATTCGAGTCCAGTTTTCAATTTTATTAGTGAGAATCAAAATGCCCAATTCTCCCTTCTTTTCTCACACGCCATTGAACATTGGGGCCGTTGAGTTTTCTTGGCCTCCCCTTTTAGTGTTTACATATACGTGTATTCACTGTGTTCTCTTTTATTTTTATTATTTTACTTCCCTGCAAAAATTATTGAGGGAGTTATAAGAAATGTCCATTTGCGGGTGGGTCTTTTGAAAAATGACAACATTCAAAAATAAGTTAAAATATAGTTATTTTGAACAATTATACATCCAAAAAATTACTTAAACTCTCACTATATCATATTCAAATTTACTTCAAAATTAGAACTATTATTGACAAAAATCAAATCTTGCTCCACCATCCACCGCCTCGTGCCATTGCCTTCGCGCCAACGTTCGCCACCAACTAATCAATCCAAGTGAGTTATTTTTTGATAAATTAATTTGAGTTATAAAATAACAAAAAATCAATATGTTTTGTGCTAGATTAGTTTGGTTTTTTTTAGATCTGAAAATATGTTGAATATTAATTGCTCAAAAATTGTAGGAAATATTGAGTTCATAGATTAATGTCTGGTTAAAAAAGAAGAACGTGAAAACGGAAAAAACAAACGAAAATAATGGGTTGAGCTGCTGTCGAACGACGTCGCAGAACATCTTGAGGCCATCGAACGACAGTTGAACTGTTGGAAAAAAAAAAGACAAAAAAATAAAAAGACAATTGACAGTTCAACGTCCTTTTTTTTTAAAAAAAAATCAGTAGATAGCTTTTTTTGGAAGTCAGAAAAGAAAAACTTGTCATTTTTGTAAAAAGGTTTATATGAGTTTTGCATCTAAAAAATTTTAAAAAGACAATTGACTTCATTTCTTTTTTTTCAGAATTGTCATATTTTTTAATTAAAAAAAAATTTTCACACTTTTCCTAGATAGCATTTTTATTAGTCATTCATGAATCTAATAAATTTAAAAATTTGTTTTGGGTTGATTTTGTAAATTAAATAAGGTATTATATGAGTTTATAAAGTAAATGGAAACATCTAAAAGTTGCAATTTTACCAATGTTAGTATAAAAATTGCTATTTTAAAAATCAACATTTATATTTGTTTAATTTTATAAATTCCCGAACATTATTTGCATGAAGTGATGAACTCCATTATCTGTTAAGACCATACTCAGTTGAAGTTCAAAATGCTAATATAAGTATAAGAAAACAAAAATGGCAATGCATCTTTTGTCTGCTGTAATGGGATAGCAATCCCCCTTTGAACCATAAAATATTATCTCCATCTCTAGTACAATGTTGTTATCGTGTATAGTCTATCTATTTCCTTTCTTAGTTATAGTAGAATCGAAATCGAATCTGAAATTTGGTCTGATATGATTTCATCATTACACATGGAGCCAAACATCTGATTCTTGAAAAATCCAAACTGAACTCCCTGTGTCTATCCCTAACAATAGTAGTGTTACTACATTTTAGAATGGACAAATAGCGTTGTTATTTCGTACTATTTATTTTTTAATCGTGTATTGTTTTATAAACCTAGTTATATTACAATCACTCATCTAGTAAAGTTGAGTTAGTCGCATGAGACATTATTAAAAAAGTAATTATATTGTATAAAGTATTGCATATCAAAATCATACCATGTTTTACTAATTTACATTTACACGTCATTTTTTACTTAATAGAAACAATAAACACATTTCTATTAAACATTATAAGCTCAATGAAAATTCGCGAATTGAATTGTTTTATTTTATTTCAGGGTGATTTTTAATGTTGATGATTTCTAGTTCGTCTTTAATTTTATGGAGAGGAATGTTGAATTACTATAACTATTCCAACTCTTTGCATTAGAAAAGTGAAAGACTTTATTTTCGAGTTAAAGATTTGGTCATTTGCGATCGAGTATATTTTGACAAAGCTTAAAGGTTACTCTTTTAAGTAACTTTTTTTTTTTTTTTTTTTTGTCAAACATACTTTATTGGTGTAGACATGATATCATCTACTGGCATCTTGGTTTGGCAGTTTAACCGAAGAATAAGCAGCAGCCCCGACAAGAGCACCGAGGATAGGTGCAGTGAGGTAAATCCAAATGGCTTTATAGTTGTTTGCAGCAATTGCTGGCCCCAAAGTTCTCACAGGATTCATTGATGCTCCAGTTGTTTCCCTGGATCAACAAACAAAGACAAGCCTTCATTGTAAGAATCAAATATCTTTGTGAATTGTGATCTAATTGCTATGACTTAAACTTCACTTTGTTTTTAATTTATGTTGCGTGTTGTCAAATATCTGAGTACAACATGTTATACTGAAATGGTACCAAAAACCAACCCGACAAGTAAAAAACATATCACAAAATAAGTCAAAATAGGCAACGTCAAAATGAGAATTAAAAGATAAGTAATAAGATTATTAAATCCATTTCTAACGGCATCTTTGTGTTGTTATTTTGAACCACCGTTTAATGGTTTTTCAAAGATATGTTATGAAAAAATTAGGCCCTCCAGCGTACATTCCTAACTCTGTTACTAAAAGGAGGGATAGACGAATGTTGTTGCTATGGAACTAATTTTTTAATAGATCTAGCAATGAATCAAATAGAATAACATTAAATAATATTACTATAATCAATCTTAAATTTATTGAACCAAGGCTTGATTTGTTGTCATACACGTTCTCAATTCTCTAAGATTATTACCAAGCATATCATATCTTTAATGTGAGATGATGATTGAGACCGAGGACCAACAGCTTGCATCATTGGCAAAGCTTTAAAAGTTTACATGTAAGTAAGTAACTTTTAAAATAAATAATTTTTTGAAGTCATCAAAGTTAAAATTAAGTAATTTATATGAAAGTAAGGTAAGAGTTCATAAAAGTAAATTTTTATTTAAAAAAATAAGAAAAAAAGTTAATTTAAACTTGTCTAGAGATAAAAAGTTACTTAAAAGTAATTTTAATTTCTTTTAAGCTTAGGCGTCTTTTGGCAAACCGTTTTGTTGTTTGTAAAAGATAAAGAAGAGATTTGTTCAACCATATTCTTTAGTTCGAACAGTACAAAATATAAAATTTCAATAATTTTTTAAGCACAATAGCTAGATTGACAAAATAATTTATTATTGATCATTTCGACCGAGTTAACTCTATCATGATTTTGATCTTGCGAATGAGTATGGCAATTTTCAGAAAAGAAACAAAGGAGCTGGAATGAAATGAGAGGAAGTTTGGAGCATTACCCGGCTATGAGTATGTTGAGCATTACAGTAGCTCCAACCCCAATTCCTGCAAGCTCTCCCCACCTGTTCAGTGCCAAAACAAAAGTTATTTATTTTGAAACTTCCTTATTTACTTATAAGTATACTTTTTAAGCTTAGCCATACATGCTGCAAATATTCCAGAGTTTTAACTAAGTGAACAAATTGAAACAAAAAGCAAATTTCAGTCACTAATTTAGAACAAAATAGAGATCGCTTACTAGTATCAAACTTCGCTAACAGTGTTTTGTACCCAAAAAGAACTGATTCATGGTGAAAAATTATCTAGCTTTGGTCTCTGACTCTCTGTGATAGTCATGGAAGTATGTAGCTCGCAAACAAATTGATAAACGGTGTACAAAATAGTGCATGTTTGGTAGGCAGGAATTAACAAAATTAAAGAGGGGATGGGCGACAAAATTTGTCAATCGTGATTTTTATTCTTGTACAGTTACCAAACATGCCTAGAATAGGAGGAAAGCATGCTTACAGCTCTTGTATCTGTGGCCACTGCAGTAACAACAAACATGAGGTTGAAGCTGATAATGAACTCCAAAGCAAAAGCTTGAGCAAATCCCCCTGAAGGAACAGTTACTCCACCACCCATTATAGGGTCAAAAATAGCTTTCAGTAAGAATGAAGCACATAGTGATGCCAATATTTGAGCTCCAATATATACTGGAACCTGGATAAATCAAGATTGAATTAATTGTGAATTAATTGCGAACTTACTTTCGTCACTTACGGAAAAGTGGATTGGACAGTAGTAGACAATATTAAGCAAAAATAAAAATCGAAAATCTTATTTGTTATGTGGTTCAGTATTTTACATGTTTCCATGGAAAATGCTTCAGAGCAGCAAAGGCAATGGTGATAGATGGGTTGAGATGTGCCCCGGAGATGTGACCGGTGGAGAGTATGACTATCATGACTGCCAGCCCGGAGGAGGCGGCTAGGCCAAGAAGTGTCTCCGAGCCTTGTGTCTTTTGGTTCACAATGGCTGTGGCTGTCCCCGTGAAAATGAGTATGAGGGTACCTATAAACTCAGCTCCCACCTGGTTTAAACATTGTTCAGAACAAGAATACATCATGACAAATTTGTTGAACCACCTCGCGTGAAAGTTTAAGCTGTTAGAAAGGGAACACATTTATTTATTCAACTTTAGTCTTCGACACGTCCCTAACTTGTACAATTTTCATAAATGGATAGAGGTGAGACTTGAACTAAGAATTTAAGCTTCAACAAAATTGACTAGGTCGAGGCAAAAACTAACATACCTTTCTTGCAAGGGAGATTGGAGGTGGAGTCAATGCACAAGAGACAGAGGGTAAGGTCCCTTCTTCCAAAGACAATGCTTCAACACTAAAGCACTTGCAGCTCTTAAGAAAGGATTTCCGGCCACCACCACCTCTTTCTGGCTTGAACTGGCCTCCGAAAAGAGGAGCGCTGCCAGGGGTCCCTGGTGTTATAGGGGTTGTAGGGAGCGATTTAACATCTTCAGTGCCCATTATTAGCTCAGAAGAAAAGAAAATGTTCTAATAGACTTATATAAGTTGGCAAAAAGGTGAGAGAAACTAAAGCACACACTTCTTTGTCCTAAAGTTCTTTTAAGGAATTTTTTTAAAGGATGCTTATACCTCTTTCAAATAACCTCTCAACTTTAAGAACTTTTCAAGTCTTCACCTATTGCAAAGTAAGCCAATTCCTAATAAAGAAGGCACTTAAAAAGAAAATTAGAAGCTCAAAATCGAGATGGTTGAGGCTTCATAAAGAAGATTCTCCTTCACTAAAAAGATTCAATACTCATTTTCGAGCGTCTAGTGTATTCATGATTCTCACTTTCTTTTTTTAACTTTGACTATTAAACAATTGTGTTCTATTAAAGAATAATTCTGCAAGTTTTTGGATGGTACCAAACCTTCTTACATTTTTTATTGGCCTGTGGATGGTTTGACTTAGAGAATCCCTAGAGATCAGAAAAGCATAGATAGAAAAAAAATGTTAGTGGATAGAATTGAAGTATGGAAAAGAGAAAGTTGGTTTGGAAGTGGAGAGTGGGACATTAATCAATTTTATTGCATTTGGCATATGAATGAACATTCGAACTCTAGACATAAGTCATGCTTCTGCTGTTCCTTCCACTTGATTTTGTATATTTTACTCAGTACATGCACTCAATCATGTACTCAACCACTTTCTGCAATTCCTTTATTTGTCAAGAGGAGAGGTTTTGGTTGGATTCGTCATTTTAAGGCGCATTTTACCCTCTTATTAAAACTAGAATTTCAGTTAAAACTTGTTTTCTTATCATGACCGGATCCAATTTAATGTAGACTCGACCCTCACCCGATTCTGCACTCGACCTTCAACTCGTTCTGGTCGAGTTGACGATAACTAAGGTTCCGAACAACAGAAAATAATATGTTCAATGTAGACTTCACAATGTTTCGACAATATCCTAGTGAAAATAAAGTTTGTCTGGCAAGTTCAAAAGGAGTTCTCTGCTTTCAAATTGTAGAAAACCCCAAAACAAAAATGATCTACAAATTATAGAAATTGCACATGCGAAACAAATCAGAGATGGTAGGATTTCCCTAAGAACCATTCGAGCTTCCTAAATTTCCTATTTCAATCAATAGCCTCTTACTATCCTTATAGATAGATGGATACTGAGAAAAGTAGGACCTCTTTCTATTAATTTGTTTCCGTCCTTCTCTTCCATTCTTTTTGTCCACTCAAGTGCGTCTTTAAGGTGATCTCATGATTCTTCCAGCATGGAGATGTCAGTCCTTGGAGAGGGCCAGCAATTTTCCTTACTGAAGGATGAGCTAGATAAACATGAGCATGTTCTACTTTCTATTCGTTGGTATCTCCAAAAAGTCTCGTACTTTGTTTGGTGGCTGCTTCTCTTACCAGAAAAATTGCAGCAATCTGACAATAAAACCTTTACTGCAAAAAAAGAAAAGAAAGAACGAAAAGACAAGAGTCACAATCGTTTCCCAAAAATGCACCACACATGTAGGGCTCTGTACTAAATTAACAATTATTTACTAAATCGTGCATGCTGAGGTGCAATACTGTACTGGATTGTTTGGTGAAGTGAACAGTACAGTATTAAGAAAGAAAAAATGATTAAACTCTTGTCCATTGTAGAGTCGAGTCCTATCCAATAGCACGTATCAAACATGCATTTGATTTTCCATGGGCATCTCATTCCATGGATAAATAAGTTCACACGAAACCAAATCTGTTATCATGAATATGTCAATTTGTTCATTAAACTTAAAGCTTGGAACTGGTCCGAGAGGAACTTCTTGATGATCCTAAAAAAACCAATTTATTCTTCCTCAATCTCCATTAACGAAACTTGTAGGAGAGAAGCATACCCGATGGCTGAAGCTTTGAAGTGAGGCCTTATTAGAGGAAGTGCTTGGCAAAGATCAAAAGTAAATGTACTTTCAAGTAATTTTTTTTTTCAGTTTCTTGAATGTTTAGATAAGTTACTTTATTCTAACTTATATAAGTAAACAGAGGTTACTTATTTTCTCTTTGACCAACAAAGAAATTATTTATTCTAAAACTTGTAAATGCTCCGAGAATCGCAGGCCTTCTTCTCCTGGTGGCTTATCAAACCCTTCAAGATCCCTCCAGCTAACTGAGAGCAGTCAGTGTTCCAGATTTGTTCCAATTCCTGCAGCCAATTGATGTTAATTTTCTTGCCTGTTGAAGAATAACTGTTTCCCTTCATCAAAAAGACTCGGTAACAAAAGGAAAAGAAATAATTTTATTTTAATACAAGAAATCGGATGTACAGGGTTGGATTTCGAATGTGATTTATCAAAATTCAATTCGTGTCAATCATCTCTCAAGAACTTCATTTCACAGGCTAACGCATCATTTCGATTACTCAATGGCTGGTAAAATATTCTCATCGCTTTTTATTGCGTTCATGTATATATTGGAGAGGAGAGGTGATTTTTTGTGCTTCCATGGCCAAAACAGCATCTACTAGAAATCTGAAGCATTCGTTAGTATCCTCTTTGCTTTAAGGTCACCCTTTTGACCTCAAAAGAATCGTGAAAGATTAAACACAAAAACGTGGAAGAAAAACAACAACAACAAACTAAGTTTTGTTCCTAATAAATTTAGAGTTCACTACAATGCTTTTCTGCTAATCCATTTACTTCATTGCTAGATCTACGGAAAGATTCCAAAGAGTTAAAAATTATAGTTTCGGATTATTCCTGTTTTACTGCTCATTGAAAAAATAGAACATTAAGAAGAAAACCCGTAGAAAAGACCTCTATAGAATGATTACCATTAAAGAGATGATAATAAAGTTGGAACTGATGCCTATGATATGAATGGTCCACCCATGAGTTTTCCAATGACAAAATGGTTGGCAAGAAAAACAAGTTCTTCCACTGTCTGTCATTTCAAAGGCGAAAAAACTTCATTTCTTATCTACAATTTAGCAGTGTGTATTTAGTCCTAGGTATAGATATGCTTTTGACAAGGCAACCACCCAGAATTCATCCCAAAGAATAACAACAGGACCATTGTTTTTGTTCTGATATAGACCTATTTTTGTTAAATCGGAATACTTGAACCTAATTACTGCCGTACATTTCATAGAACCAAAAATAAAGGACTTTGTTCCTTGATTGTGTATAGAATGTGGGCACCTCTATAGATGCCAAAACCGGGTTACAAACCCTGATGGACGTGTGTGTGATAAATGTGTAGTAACATAACAAATACGACGCAGCTAAAATCCGAATAATCGTGCGAGAATCATTTTTGTGTTTCCCATGAACAAATACCTTTTCCAAGTCAACGGCCTTGAATTTTCTCTATACAAAATATGCTACTCAACAAGAAACAGTAATTCAATGCTAAAAACCACAAAGAAATTCAAAATTCAACATGCAATTATACTTAAAAAAATCCAAGGTATATAATTTTACCGATTATATTGACAATTTAGTAATCTAGATTTACAAATTTTAATAAGTTGAGATCCAAAATTTTACTTCTAAAAATGGTGAATGAAACTACAGCCACACTACACAACAGATTGAAGAGTCCAATCCTAGTTTTTCCAGTTTTTAAACATGTGAATAAAATGCTACGAACAAAAATTGTATACAAAATCATACATGGTTAGTGATGTTTAAAATCAATCAAGCTTGCAGAGGCTCGAATTTTCTTTTAATAGCAAAAGAGAATTAGAGAATAAATGCTACGAAAGAGTCCATTGCACTTGGAGGTGTAAAAGTGGGCCAAATGCCTTGGCTGGGCAAATCTGTTGGAACTAGCCCCTGTGCCAAGCCGAGCCTATATTATTGATGAGGCCAGGACTCTGGACTGGCGCCCCAGCCCGTTCTACATAACTCAAAGGGCAATTGAAGTGGAGTAAAAATGTCGATGCAATGAAAGAAACAGCCTCATCACTGATACGCTATTTCAAATGTCACAAAATATTCCAACTGTAATAAACTGACTGTAAACATAAAAAAATAAAAATAAAAGGTCTAAATTGAGATGCTCACTCTCAAAGTAGGTCCTTCCAAGTACTACATGAATTGCATACATTAACAATATTGATCTCTTAAAACATACTTCTTGTCTTATGCTAATTCATCTTACTAATTAACTCATTGATTTGATCCTCGCGGTTTCCTGAGTCTCCACCATCCTTAAATCGTCGTTTCTTACCTTGCAATGCCTTTTCAGGTTTGTTGAGATTAAAGGGGCGCAAAAAATTGGCAACCTCCTTAAAATGTGGACCAACACTAGTTATTTCATTCACAATGTCTTCAATGCATATAATGCCATGCTCACCCAATGCCTGACAAAACAAAATAACATCTTGATGTTAGGCATCTCAAACAGCAACGAGACTGGGAGTCGGTAACACAGTCTGCAAAAATTTTGAGATACCTGTTCAATGATGTTATTGTCTGTCAAAGGAAACCTTTCCTTGTTAATTTTTGCTACCCCTTTCTTGTAAATCAAATCCTTCACACTCTTCAGATTAGGATATCTACATATTAAACGAATATGTTAGAAATTCAAGCATAAGCATAAAAAGTACTACAGATGATTAAAGACATGCAACAAAATGGTCAATCAATTCAAAATTGCAAAAAAGAAAAACTCAAAGTTCTAAAATTTGGATAAGACTTTCATGAAGAAAATCCAAAGTTTAAACTGATGTGTGGTCAATCAATTCAAAATTGCAAAATAGAAAAACTCAAGGTTCTAAATTTGGACGAGACTTTCATGAAGAAAATCCGAAGTTCAAACTGATATGTGTGCTACAATGTAATGTGAAGAACCAAGACTGATCTTCTTATCCTAAAAAATCTGCATTCGATTGGCAATTCTATCTTACTCCAGTCACCAAAGTCTATCGTGCCATTCCCGACATAGCTGGTCCTTACTACTGAAGATCAACTACATTAATCTATACTTCCATCAAAATTCTTCCAACTCTTTGTTTACCAGTAAGCCTTTCCCTCTGTTTTAAGAGGGGGATGTTTCTCAGATATGAAATTACCATTTAATACGAAGTTTCTAATTAAACGTAAGCTACTTGAAAAAAGCAGCATATTGATTTACATTCTCTGAATCAGGTTGTGCACCCAAGTAAAGCTAATCTGTTTCTTCATAGAAAACCAGCTTTGTATCCACAACTTGATCAATGCCGTAATTATGTTGCAGTTTAGAGTTAGAAGATTCAAATGACAGCGAGCTATGTTCTTTCGCATTTATTACAATAGATTGGCATACAAGTGTTAAAAATTTGAAAGAAAAAGGCATCAAGTTTACAGAAAAATTGTGTTCTCTAAAAAACCATACAACAAAGCTAAGGCTCACAGACAATCAACTTGGTCAAATTCAGATAGCATTCAATGACTTGTCCACAAACACGCATGTTAACATAAACATGTGAGCACACATGCCCACAAAAGCTGATGATATGCTGGTTGAAATCGCTTTGATTCATTTCATCACTATTTTAATTTGGGTCTTAGAATTAAATTAATAGAGAGAAAATAAGAGGGGGATGAACCAGTACGAGACTGGAACTCCATTAGCAGGAATCTCAAAGTTCATTACAATGTTCTTTTCAACACACTAGTTTGAATCAGATTGTTCTGACCCAAACCAACCTCCTCACAAACTATCTAATAAAGTAAGGTCAATCCAAACGCTTAATGAGACATACCCGTAAGTCACATAAGGCTCCACTTTTTGCAAATGTTCCATTATTGCTTCATTTTCCTTAACAAACACTCCGCTGAAGATTTTCCTCAATCTCAAAGAGTATAGAACCTTCCGAGTTTTGGGGTGCATATCCTGTTTTCTGTAATGAACCACAAATTTTAGGATCTAAAGAAAATAGCAATTCAAAAATATACTAATGTAACATAAATAAATTATGGAACCAACCCTCCTATGCGTATGATAAATAGGAGCTTGGATTTTGGTGTCACCAGTGCTGGTCTTTTTCGTTTTCCTCTTTGCTTCATTTGAATGAGGTCCAATTCCTAATAAACAGCAGCACATTATGTTTTGATTAGTCAATCTGTCAATTATGATTCGAACAACTTATACTGAGGCAAAAATGCAAGTTCATGTCTTAAACAGGTATTACTGAGATCAGTATCACAAATATGACAATGGCAGGTCATTCCAAACAGGTGCATGTGGATGCAATAGTGTTGAACTTAGTAAAGTAACACATTTCTTACTTAACCTATTAGGGCAGTCATATTTTCCCTCTCCTTGCATAAACATAAGCTACAAAATAGAAAAAATGTATTCACGGAGAAGCCAACTCCAACAATCCATAATCTAATAATAAAGTTCGATTAACACTTCAGTCTTAAACAAAATTGAACTTACAAAAGTATGGAAAATTCAGCAATCATAAATAACAGCAGATGATACACTTATGACTCCAACTCAGTGATTAGGTACAAAACTTCCAAAATGCAAAACTTCTTGACATTATTGAGTATTATTATAAGTTTCTTTCACAAGTATATAAAAATTTAAGGAAAAAAACCAAATATCAGTTTACCCATAGCTCACAAAAGTAAGTTTTGATATCCTCTATTTGAAAACTACACAAAAGAGCATATGCGAATGCCGGTGGATTTAGCATACTGATTTCCATGTGTGCTCACATGATGTTTTATTCAGTTCATTTGTACTGTTACTTGCAGTGATATGTTACCACAAGTAATCAAAGCACTACCATAATAAACGTAAAATAAAAACTTTAAAGATGAGAAAACCGCAATCCCGATAGTATATAAAACAGTTTTCATGCAAAATAAGAAAAAATACAATAAAATGAAAAAAAACTGATGTGGAAAAGAGAAAATGGTGATTATAATTACTTTATCACGATATTCTCTGATAAATTGCTGGGGCTTCTTGATGATGAAATTATCGGACTTGAGACGCTTAACCCTTTCTTCTAATTGCAGTTTTCTTCTGATTGCCCATTCCTCGTTGTTCCTCCTCTTCTTTAATACCACCTCCGGGATATAATTCAGAGGCTTGGATTCCTCTTCTGTAGCCATGATTTTTTATACACTAATCTCACTGAAATACAGAAAGAAACATGAATAGTTAATAAATTGCAGTAGAACGCAAATACAAAACACTACAACAAAACACAAACATACGTGAGAAAGCAGAGAAGATTGCGTTGGAGTAAACTGCAGAGTCATGGAGAAGCAAAAAGTCGGCTGAAGTTAAACCCTAGTATCTAGGGCTGACGTGGGTTGGGTTGGTTTTGGGCTCAACCCAAACCCAACCCAAAAGAATTGGTTTAACCAAAATTCAACCTAACCTAACCCAACCCGCACAATAATTGAACCCGACCCGCACAAGCGTCGGGCGGGTTGGGTCGGGTTGGCGGTTTGGGCTTTGGCCCAATTAAATTTTTTCTTTTTAGACACCCATCAAAATGAATACTACAAAATCAAACTTCAATAGATAGTACAAGTTAAAAATAAATAACGGATAAGCATCCAATAATTCATTCGACAATGATCATGTAAATGAAACAAATCACATGATCTTACATCTTGGATCAGCAAAAAATATCAGCAACAAATCACATTATTTGCTCTATTTGCAGCTAAAAACAAAGCTCTTTGGAATTTCACTACTCTAAACAATCAGAGTTGCTGCTGCCGTTGTCCATCAGCATGCAGGTAACATCTTCAGTTTCACTTGTATATAAAACGAGTCATTTACTAGAAAACAAGATGAGCAATTATCAACAAACTGAAGACTACACAAAACAGAAGGCATGTAAATTCATAGGCAAACCAAAAGAGTCATCCACATCACATTGTTGAATTAGCATCCACATCACATTTACACCTAACTTGATTCTATTCAGATTGATGTGGAAGGATACATGTATACAATCACTGAATCAAGGCAATATAATTAAATTACATTCCAGTTATAAGAAAAATATGCACACTTGAATATGAATTCATTTTGTTAAATTCCGACAAATTCAGATTTACGTACCCAGACATTATTTCCTTTTCTCTTGTTGGCACTTAAGAGTCCTTAATTTAGATCTGCCAAGTATCAATAGAGAAAACAGCAACTATCAAATACAGAGTAGCAGCAATTTAAGCAGAAAAAGAAAAAAAAATCTAAAGCAATCATTTTTATATCTATCAATCACAATCTAACTCATCCATCATACTATTTCGCAATTTGTTAATTAAAAGTATGATTACTGTATCCAAATGAAATACAAAATGTATTTCGCTTAAATCACGATATACTGATAAATAGATAAATATCTAAGTTAATCAAAAAATTAACCAAGCCGAACAAAATACAGGCAACAGAAAAACAATTACAATCTAATAAAAATAAGAAATAATTCCAATTCAACTCAAAATATATATTTGATATTTCTTTCACAATCTGGATTGAAAGACTAATAACTCCGAACATTTTCAGTAATGAAAGAAAGGAATTATTACCGGTGACGCAGAGGGTTTGGAGAGATCGAGCGGATGAAGATGGGGATAATGAAACAAGTTTGCGATTTTATTTAGAACAACCAAAAGCCCTAGCCGCGCGAAATCCCTAGACAGATACTGGAGCATTTAAGCCCATTAAGGAGAAAATAGAAGCCCAAATTTTGTTTCGGCTGGAAATATAAGGTCAAGGAAAATATAAAAGAGAGAGAGAGAGAGAGAGCTATTAAATTTAATTGATTAAAAAGCTAAATATTTATGAAAATCTACTGCTTTCGTTGAGAGTCGAACTCAAGACCTCCCGCTTACTAAACGGGTGCTCTAACCAACTGAACTACAAAAGTCGTTGACCTGTCAACGTATTCGATACATATAAAATGCAATCTTGCTCATAAAGATAAATAGAAAAGACAAATGAAAATGAAATTAAAAAATACATTAGTAAAAAATTAATTTTTAACATGATGAAAATCATTAATTAACTACAATAAAAAATTATATAAGAATTTAATTATAAATTTATCTTGTTTTTAATGAAAATGGAAAAACAATGAAAAAAAAGAAAGAAAAAAGTAGTTATGGAAATATTGAAGGGGGAAAAAAATCAATCTCCAAAGTTCATAGAAGGAAAAAGAATAAAATGGGAAAATGGTTAGAAGAATATTGAAAGAAAAAAAAATTGATTAGAGATAAAAATATGGATTTTGCTACTTGTACACCAACACTTACACTTTTGATAAGGGGAAAGTCCCGAAGGCGAAGCCCTCCCACCTGTGTCAGAGGTCCCTTAACCATGCGGGGCCAGAATCAATGGATGTGCACGAGTGGCATGGACCGGCGGGAGAGAGCCAACAAGCCCAACCCCTGTGACAAACCCTCACAATATTTCAGGTGAAAATCGCGCCACATTGCGAATCGAGCATGCGCACGGAGGATTTCTCCCATGTCACCTCAGCCTCACTAACTCGCCTACGCCCCTGAGGGCACACTCTCACTTACACTTGCTTAGATGGCGGAGGATTTAATGAAAAAATTGAAAATAATATTTTGGTCAAATATTTCAGCCATAAATCCTATTGCCACATAAGCAAGTGTATGTGGAGTGTAATTGAGGATGTACAAGTGACAAAATTCTAAAAATATTAATATTATTTTTCATAAAAATATTGGTAATTAATCGTGGTTATAGGGTTCGTAGAAGGAAAAAGAAGAAAAAGAAAAATAGATAAGAGAATATATTGAATAGGAAAAAAATTACATTGAAAAAGAGAAGAATATTAATCTTGAGTTCTTGACTCAACCTGTTTGTTGAAGGAAAAATAAAAGAAAAATGTTGTATAAAGAAAAATATTCAGTGAAATGAAATAATTTTTTTTTCCCATAATCTTTCAAAGTCTTTATGGGTGAATGAGAAAAATTGTGAATTTTTTTATTTATTTATACTTTATACTTTAAAGTTAGTGCATAATTTTTTTTTCTATAGAGTCATTAAAGTCAACGACATTTTGAATATCCCTTAATTTCGTAAGATTTTAAAAAAAGTTCTTTAATTGAATATCGCATGATTTAAAAGTGTTTAAAAATTTATATTGAATAGTCCAAAACATTTAGAGTTTAAAAAGTCTGAATTGAATACACCTAGACTTTTAAACTCCATAAAAGTCTTATCAAATTTTAATTGAATACACCATTCTTAAATGTATTCAAAATATTTCAATTTTTGATATCTAATATATTGATTGGACTAAATAGTATATACAAAATAAAATGAGAAAAATGAAAGAAAATTATATAATAATTAGAAGAGAAGCACGTCAAACTAAAATATATAAATATAATAATAAATACTTATTGAAATAAGTAAAATGAAATGTTAAAAGATAAAGAAACGGTTGAAATACTTAAAAAAAATTTACTATCTAACTTCATAAATGCACTCTAAAATGTAAAAGATACTATTTATAAATAGAAAATATCTTTAACTGGTCAACAATAGTTAGGTCTGGACATTTTATACGAGAATCGATCAAACCACCTGCTCTGCTTAAATTTCAATTGGATTTGGTTCTTAAAATCGAAAACTGTCATTCGAGTCAAGTTTTCAATTTTATTAGTGAGAATCAAAATGCCCGATTCTCCCTTCTTTTCTCACACGCCATTGAACATTGTGGCTGTTGAGTTTTCTTGGCCACCCTTTTAGTGTGTACATGTACGTGTATGCACTGTGTTCTCTTTTATTTTTATTATTTTACTTCCCTGCAAAAATTATTAAGGGAGTTATAAGAAATGTACGTTTGTGAGTGGGTCTTTTGAAAATGGCAACATTCAAAAATAAGTTAAAATATAGTTATTTTGAACAATTATACATCTACCAAATTACTTAAACTCTCACTATATCCTATTCAAATTTACTTCAAAATTAGAATTATTATTTCACTAAAATCAAATCTTGCTCCACCACTCATAGCCTCATGCCATTGCCTTCGTGCCAATGTTCGCCACCAACTAATCCAATCCAAGTAAATTACTTTTTTGATAAATTAATTTGAGTTATAAAATAACAAAAAAAATCAATAGATTTTGTGCTAGATTAGTTTGGTTGTTTTTATATCTGAAAATATGTTGAATATTAATTGCTCAAAAATTGTAGGAAATATTGAGTTCATGGATTAATGTCAGCTAAAAAAAGAAGAACGTGAAAACGGGAAAAACAAACGAAAATAGTGGGTTGAGTTGCTGTCAAATGACATCGCAAAACAGCTTGAGGCCGTCGAACAACAGTTGAACTGTTGGAAAAAAAAAAAGACAAAAATAAAAAGACAATTGACAGTTCAACTGTCTTTTTTTTACAAAAAAAATCAGTAGATAGCTTTTTTGGAAGTCAGAAAAGAAAAACTTGTCATTTTTGTAAAAAGTTAATATGACTTTTTGCATCTAAAGTTGCAATTTTTACAAATGTTACATAAAAATTGCTATTTTTAAAAATCAACATTTATATTTGTTTAATTTTATAAATTCCCGAACATTATTTGCATGAAGTGATGAACTCCATTTTCTGTTAAGACCATACTCAGTTGAAGTTCAAAATGCTAATATAAGTATAAGAAAACAAAAATGGCAATGCATCTTTTGTCTGCTGTAATAGGAAAGCAATCCCCTTGAACTATAATAAAATCTTATCTCCATCTCTAGTACAATGTTGTTCTCGTGTATAGTCTATCTATTTCCTTTCTTAGTTATAGTAGAATTGAAATCGAATCTGAAACGACCAATTTTGGTCTGGTATGATTTCATCATTATACATGGAGCCAAACATCTGATTCTTGAAAAATCCAAACTGAACTCCTGGTGTCTATCCCTAAGAATAGTAGTGTTACTACATTTTAGAATGAACAAATAGCATTATTATTTCGTATTATTTATTTTATAATCATGTATTGCTTTATAAACCTAATTATATTACGATCGCTCATCTAGTAAAGTTGAGTTGGTCGTACGAGACATTATTAAAAAAGTAATTATATTGTATAGAGTATTGCATATCAAAATTATATAGTGTTTTACTAATTTACATTTTACACATCATTTTTTACTTAATAGAAACAATAAACACATTTCTGTTAAACATTATTGGCTCAATGAAAATTCACGAATTGAATTGTTTTATTTTATTTCCGGGTGATTTTTAATGTTGATGATTTCTAGTTCGTCTTTAATTTTATGGAGAGGAATGGTGAATTACTATAACTATTTCGACTCTTTGCATTAAAAAGTGAAAGACTTTATTTATCGAGTTAAAGATTTGGTCATTTGCAATCGAGCATGTTTTGACAAAGCTTAAAGGTTACTCTTTAATTAACTTTTTTTTTTGTCAAACATACTTTATTGGGGTAGACATGTTATCATCTACTGATATCTTGGTTTGGCAGTTTAACCAAAGAATAAGCAGCAGCAGCCCCGGCAAGAGCACCGAGATAGGTGCAGTGAGGTAAATCCAAATGGCTTTATAGTTGTTTGCAGCAATTGCTGGCCCCAAAGTTCTCACAGGATTCATTGATGCTCCAGTCGTTTTCCTGGATCAACAAACAAGGACAAACCCTCATTTTTAGGTCGGTTTCGTGGATTTTTTGCTCAGCCCTAGGGAATATCTATCATTTTTGGGCTCGATTTTGTTTCAAAAATCTGTCATATTTGGGAACAACAACCAATATTCAAGTCATATTTTCCATAAGTCCATAAGATTTGAGAAAAAATCATTTTGGTTCGTAATCAGCTTTCAAGATTGAAGATTTGAAGGGTTCGTAATCTGTCATACCTTGGTGGAATGGAGATTGACGAGTCACGAGGGGATACTTCGGTAGCTGGTGGCGGAATCGATGTGAAATACTTCGACGGAGACGATTGTGGCGACTGGCGATGTACACACTGCGGCGGCTGCGTTTTATGTTGAGTGCTGGAGTCTGGAGTGGAGAGGTTGGTGAATTTTAGAAATGGGCTTAGTTACAAACAATTGGCCCTTTTAGTTTTTAGGGCAACGCAGCAACATTCAACCAAATTTTTTAAAAAATTAATTGGATCAAGTCAGGTTTACTGACCCAAACCCGACCCGACGTCATTTTGTAATCTCGAACCCAAACCCAATTCAATTAAACTAAAAATCGATCCAAACCGCTCGGGTCGGTTGGGTCGGTTGGGTTGAGCGACGACGTCGAGTTTTGCCCAAATCCTACTAGTATGTGTGGCAAAATTACCCACGACCCGCACCTGCACTCCAACAAAATTACCCCGACTCGTCCTATTTATTATATATTATTATTTTTTTTTTAAATTGTTAAAGTTAAAAACAAAAAAATACATAAATGGGCTGCAAGAAGAGTCAAACCTAGGACTTTCAAATGTTTCCACGATAGCTAACCACTATGCCACAATACATTTATTTGTCTTTTTATCATTTTATTTACTAAACATATTATACAAAAATTAATTATTTAACCCTACATTCAGCAACTTTACAACTTTAATTCCCAAACAGAACCCATTTCTATTTTTTCATTCTCAAATTGAAAAATTCCATGAAGCCGTGCTATTTCAACCATCGCCGACGAAAATCTTCTTCGCGCACCGCGATCACCGCCACCGACAAGTGCCGTGATATCGAGAAGTTCGAGTCGCCACATTCGTCTCCATTCACCGACGACTGCATCGAGAAGTTCGAGTGCCGCTCAGACCATCGCCGACGAAAATCTTCACCGAATCGCACCGAACCGCCTCAGCTGCTGCCGACGAATGCCGCCTCCGCCTCCATTCATTCACCGACGATTGAAGACCAGTCGCCACCTCCAATTCCATTCTCCTAATTATTTGGCAAATTTCTAGGTATTTACATTACTTCTCATTCATTCAAAAAATTAAATCGAAAATTTGTTTTGTACTTATCGATCGTGATTTGTGTATTGATGGACTGTGATTTGTGTATGAAACATTTTACAAAGAATGTTAAAACAAAATGGGGCAAGACTACCCAAATTTCAAATTTCAAACCCCAACCCCAACCCCAAGCGGGTAATGGGTGCGGGTATGAGAGTAAGAAATCCCCGACGGGGACGGGGACGGGGATGGTCGCCACGCCCCACCCCATTGCCATCCCTAAACCCTAGCATAAGTTCAATTTTTAAGAGTTGAATATATTCCTCGTGATCTATCATAATTATCGTTAGTCCCTCGATTACAATTAATACGATTTCACCCCTCTCCAAGGTTAAAGTAATATGTCTTTCGAGTATTAGATCCAAAGATAAAACATGATTGGTATAGAAATCAGACGCCCAACAAGTGAGCTGACTTTTGAAGTTGGGGGTCCCAAATAGGAGGTGGGTAGGAAGGGCTCTCGGGGTTCGGGGCATACTTCAAATTTTTTTTTCCCCTTAAACCACAACCATCGAACTTATTCTTATGAGAATCTAATATTTTTTATAAGTCATAGTATTTAAAAATTTACAAGAAGTTATTACACAAAAATAGAATCTATATCTATTTTATCTAAAATTAAGCTATGTAGTTGATGGACATAAATTTAAACTCTTTTACTAGTGTTATATATAATTATTATTTGAACACGATATGTATTAACAAGTAAATGCCTTTATTAATTTTGTATTATCATTTGAGGAATGTGCCAATCATTTGTAATTTTGTATTATTAATTTTGTTAGGCTAATAGGTCCAATTGTCTTACATTAAGAGTTAGTTTGGTCTAATTTATGAACTAGTTTATTTGACCAAAATGACTTATTTGATAAAAAAATAGTTTATATTACCAAAAATTTGCCTTAATAGCCTGACATTTTTTACTATTCTTTGTCAAATAAACCATTTCGGTCAAATAACTAATTTATAAACTATACCAAATAATTTCTAATTGATATTGGATCAATGGATCCAATTATCATCCATTAAACTTACATTAAATAAAAGTTAAATTATATATTAAAAAACTAAAAAAAAAAAAAAAAACTATCCAAAAAGTTGGGGGGTTCGGGTCCCCCGGACCCCCCAACTCTACGGTATCAAGAAGAAGGATGGATGAATTGTACCCATCGCAACGAAGCGGTTTACCGAGAACGGTAGTATCAAACTGTAAATGAAGATTGAGATATGATAAAACCTTTGCGAAACCTAAACCCTAGCACCATTGTAACTCTAAAATTTTCCCCAATATATGTCCAACTAAAAGGTTGAGCTTTAATGATTAAATGGATTCACAAAACCCAACCAACCAAAGTTTACAGGAAACAAAGGTTGGGCCTGTATATAAGGATAATATTTTGTTGGAAAATTGCCAATAAGTCATCCATATGTGACTTATTCTAAATTTGGTCCAAATAATTTCTAAAATTATCAATAAATCATACTACTTCAGCCAATATCGTAATTACCCCTGTAACCTTTTTAACCAAATTTAAACCGCAAAAAGCACACGTGTATTTTCTTTTCCCGAGCTCCTCGTCCGCTCTTGCACCACACCGGTGCACCTCATTGTCGTCGGATTACTAGGCTTATAGCCGTAAATTCTAACTTCAACTCTGGCGAAGTGGAGCACCAAAAGGTGGTTACTATTCAAAACGATGTTAATTTGAAGAAGAAAACTTTAAGGATCGAGCCCGATCAAGAGAACCTTGGAAAGTTCCTTGTTGTCTTCACTTTTGACGCCACAGTGGCTAGAAGGTATGATGCGATTTATTTTTGTGTATTTTCTTGAATTTTTACTTCACCCGAAATTAGTTTTATTTTTATTTTTTGGTCACCTGATGATTACAATGGCATTACCTGAAAAAACAAGTAGAAGAAGCAACAACGGCAACGACAGTGAATAAGAGAAGTGGAATGGAATGGAGTGATATCTATAAGTGGATTGTAAAGTAATGATAAATGGAGTAGAGTAACCATGATTTGTTGCTGTAAATAGTTCAATTTGATGAATTTTTGTATAATGGCCATGAATTGTTCTTTGTAAATAGTAGCTTGAATTTATGTAGGGATGATTTGTTTGATAAATTTTTATAGAGTGATCATAATTTGTTGTTGTAAATAGCACTTGAATTTATGTGGGAATGATATTGTATTATAAAAAACAGTATGGATAATTTGTTTGATGGATTTTTGTAGAGTGGGTATGATTTGTTGCTGTAAATAGCAGCTTGAATTTATGTATGAATGAAAAAATTTGATGTGGGCATGCTCTGATGAAAGTTGGTCATTGAATTATTCTTTGTGTTGTTTAGTCGTGTGTGTTGTTTAATCGCATCATTATGTAAAACAAAGATTACAATGTAAATGAGCATAAAATTCGTGACACGTACTTATAATTTTTATTGTAATATATTTTCGTAATCGTTTCGACAATTTGGTCAATACCAACCACTTTGTCATTGCTAATGATGGATTTTAACCATTTGAAGTCGTCTCTTTAACTTAAAATAATAATCTTTAATTTTTTTTCCTAAACATTATCATACATACTAAAACAAGACCATAGACAAATGCATCTTAATATATCAAGTATCTTAATAAAACAAGATCACATACACAAACTATAACCTAATAAAATAACAGTATCATAGATTGAAACATTTTCGTAATAAAACAATATCAAATATATAAGTATGGTATAAGTATTATAGATTAAATAGTATCATATATATAACTAAGTAGAGATGTTTTACTGGTTGAAGTAATTATATTGTTCTTAAAATATTCGATTAGTAGTATAAGACCATTGATATTGTTTGCATTCAATAACACTATCATAGATTGAAACATCATCATAATAAAACAAAGTATAACAAATAAAAATATAGATAAAAGAGTATCAACTATAAAAATATAGATAAAACAGTATCAAAGATAAAACTAAGTACAAGATGTTTTTAATTGTTGAAGTAATTATACAATCTCATATATAAAACATTATCATATATAAAATTAAGTACAAAATATTTTAATGGTTGAAGTAATTATACTGTTCTTAAAATATTTCATTAGCAATACAAGGTCATTGATATTGCTTGTATTCAATAACTGTATCATAGGCTGAAACATTATCATAGTAAAATAGTATCAAAGATAAACGTATGGTATAAATATACCAAATGCACATTATCTAAATAAAACAATATCATATATAAAACAATATCATACAAAACAGTATTATACAAAAATAGTATCATTGAATTAGCATTTTTTTAAAAATTTTAGGGGTATGTTGCTATTTTAGTACTAAAATGTAACTTTAATTGAATTAAGCCACCATATAAACTTTACAAATCCTAAGTACAAAAAAACAAAATGACTGCGTTAAATTTACCCATTTTTGTTTTCCCTTGCTTTCTTTTATATGTTTGGCACGTGTTACTATTTTATCTCGTCTATGCTTCAAAAGTTGTGCATATTTTTGTTAAAAGAAAAGAAATTTTAAAAAGTAGAAATATGTATGTTAAAGAGAGTTAGATGTTGAATGTACGATTATTTCATAGAGTACAAAATCATTTGTGAATTAGAATCTAAGAAATATTTCATTCATATTCTTCTTTGTTAGTATTAAAATTATTTTTTAAGTACTTATAAATTGTAGGTCTTATAAAATGTATTGATAAAAAGTTGATTGTAAATTGTGAATTCTATAAAATGTATGAAGAAAAATATGTTTGACCCGTTTAACCAACTAAAATTATAATTTAAACATTCTCAAACAAGCACTAACAACTTATCAAGAACATTTTTATAATATAAATAATGTTTCTATGCTAAAAAAAGAAAAAACTCCACACTTAAAACAAAAGAATAAATTCATTAATTTTTTATCAACAATAAACTATGAAACATTTTACTTTTTAAATTTAATCATTTATAAAAAATAAGTAAGTAAATGTGGATACTTTAATCCCTGTCTTGGACTCTTTTTCGTCTTCAATCTGTCTCGTGAAAATCTATTTTTCCTTGTTGCATCCATATCCTTTCTTCTCTGTTGTCTCCACTTAATTGGAAGCCTCACGTACCCTCAATTAACTACTTTGGAATTGTGTAAGAGGCTCTCAAATAATAAGGAATTTAAGGAGTGTGATAAAAGAGAAATGACACACAACATGGTGAAAGAGGTTAGCTTTAAAAAAAAAAAAAAACACTCATAAGATTATTGTTAAGGAGGTCGGTAGAACGCGAGCCATTAAAAACACTAGAAAGAAACTTAGAAGAGCATTACAGGCATGTTTAAAAATATTAACTATAAAAAGTTACTTTACTTAAAATAAGTAAAAAATTTAGAATAGCATAACAAGCATGTTTCAATAATAATAACTAAAAAATTTACTTTCCGTAAAATAACTAAAATAAGTAACCCCCACCCCCACCCCCAACTTGGCCTAAACAATTTCCTAATGCATATCATATGGTAAATTTTCTGCTAGAGTCCCAAACCATTTCAAAAATACAAACACATCCCTAACTTTTTATTTTTGGTAGCATAGTCCTGAATCTTTGGTTAAGTAGGCATAAAGACTTTTTAATGATTTCGTCCAAAAATCTGTCAGTGCAACTTTTGATCATTTTAAATAAAGGTAAAACTAACATTTTTCCATTTTTTATTTAAAATAATTAAAAATAAAGCAAAGAACAAATGAAAAAAAAATAAAAAAAAAAAATCAATCGTCTTCTTCAACACACCTACCCTACTCCACCTCATAGTTAAATCAACACCACCCATTGGTCCGCACCCATTGCAATCGGACCACTGTCGTCGCCATCCCACCCTACGGTCAAATCATCACCACCAATCGAAACAAATAAGTGCATGAACATAACTATGCCCTTCTAGTTAACTTTAATCAAAATTCTCAAAACCAAACTCACTTGGTACAAAAAATCAACAACGGGAAAACATAAAAAACAATGGAAAATTACACAAATTTCAATACCAAATGGGTACAAGCAAAACTCAAAATGTAATTTCTACAATGAATGGTAGAGCTTATTCCGGAATTATGAATGACGAGTTTTCTAACACTAAATGGATTGACTAAAAAATTGTAAAATGTATCTCATTTAGAGTTAAAACATCATTATTGTATGATGAGTGGCGAGTATCAGCATCATCACCATCACTATAAATATTCACTTTCAGAAATTTTGGACCAGGAAATTCGTCGATCTCGGAGTCATGATATTTAAGTTTGGGAGAGGTGGAGTTGGTGGAGGGCGGCGATGAATATAGGTAGAGCCGTAGAGATGGTGGTGCCAACTCAAAGGAGTGGGTTGGGGTTTTGTTTATTTTTTTACTTATTCTTTATTTTTAAATTATTTTAATTGTTGTAAATAACAAAAGTGGAATGGTAGTTTTACCCATATTAAAAATGGTCAAAATTAGTTCAATGGTTGAACTGATGGAATTTTGAACGAAAATCATCTAAAGATCCTTCCACTACCTATTTAACCAAAGTACCAAAGTTTAGGGCGTACGGTGCACTGTCAAAAATAAAAGATTCTAGAACAATTTTTATTTTTTAAAAAGGTTGAAGGATTCCATTTGCAATTTTCCCCTATCATAATTGTGTACGTTGCTTTGAGAATTTCAAATTTTTAAACAAAATTGGATCGCGAAGAACAGCTCAGATTCCAACCAATCACAAAGCTTTTCCAGTATTTTCTCAAATCCTTATATTCATTTTTTTATTTCCTCAAACTCTCCATGGTTCCCCTTAACTTGACACTGCGCCACTAACATGCCGCAGTTGGTCGCCACCAAATTATTCTCCTCCTCAGCCCTCGGCCGCCCAAAATTCAAGATTTTCAGTTATATTTTCTTGAATGTACTGATTCCATCTGAATTCAAAATTCAAAATTTTCAGTTCTATTTTCTTGAATGTACTGATTCTTGCATATAAAAAAAAATAGTTGTTTTGTTGAATTAAATCATAATGTTATGCCGGAAAAGCTCGATTAAGAGAGACTGCCGCCGTGGATCGGTTCCTGTGTACCTTAATGTATACGATCTTACATCCATTAATGGATATGCTTATTGGCTTGGCCTTGGGGTTTACCATTCTGGGATTCAAGGTGAGTACTCCAATCTTGGTTTTCTTTGAAGAAATTCTACTTTTTTCTTTTGGTTTTGCAATCAATGAAAGATCTGATATAATTTTTTTTGGAAAAAAATAAAATAAAATTGTAACCACTTGAACCATCTTAAAACGTGTAAAGAGGAGTAGGTCAAGTCTTATAGTTTCAATATTTAATTGACGTTGGATACATTCCTCAACATGTTCTGCAATATGGTGGTTCATTTGAGGACGCCAAATCTTGAAATCTGAATATTCAATGGACTTTGATACTAAGATTTAAAATTTTATATTAAAGAGCTGTTTAAGAAGAGTAACTTAAATCCTTAGATGATGATTATTGTTTTAATATTTAATTTACATGAGAATTATCCCACAACAACATATGCTTGATATCACTTGACAAATAAACAGACCTCCCCACAGTGGAGAAGAGATCACTACCGTATAAACATAATCAAGAATTCATAGTTCAGTTTCTTGATTAGCTTTCTGTGTGTGCAAATCTTTTCATTGCCATTTTTCTTTAAATTTCTTGGCAATGCATCTTAATGGTTATCATTCTTGTTAAGTTATTCTGGCAATTCTCGAGTTTGGTTTCTAAGTAAAATATAAATTTTAGTTGCAAAGGGAAAGAAAAAGAAACAAAAAAAAGCGATAAGACGTACGTGACACATGAAAACTATATTCTCAAAAAAAAAAAATATGACAAAAAATGTTGCGAGTTACAAAAAGTTCCTACAAAAGTATCCGTAATGTTTTTGAATTTTATTTGTTCAGTAGAGTTTTTTTTGGGTAAAAAATGGGTTTTTCAAGCATGATATTTGACTTTTCAAAAAGTATGAATATGAAATGACAAAATTATCTTTATTATTTTGAAATGGAATTATGTTGATTAATAACAATTTTGTCTTTTCACTTTTAAATTTTTTGAAAAATCAAATATGTAATCTTAGAATTTTTTTTTTCCTCAGAAAACTCTATCGAACAAAGTTGGAAAATATAAGAAACCTTTATTAAGTATCTAAACTTTTTCGAGTTTCCAAAGAATTTCGACTTGTGAACGTCTTAATGAATTGTGGCAGTTCATGGAGTGGAATACGCATTTGGAGCTCATGAAAATTCGACAAGTGGGATATTTGAAGGAGAACCAAAACATTGTGAAGGATTTACATTCAGGAAGTCAATTTTGATGGGATGGACTGATATGACACCAGGAGAGGTGAGGCTAAAAATGGAGGAATTTGCTCAAAAATATAAAGGAAATTCTTATAATTTGATTACTAAAAATTGCAATCATTTCTGCAATGATGCTTCCATTAAACTTACTGGTAATTCAATCCCAAGTTGGGTTAATCGACTTGCTAGAATTGGTAAGTTTTCAATTTCATCACTTCTCAATTTTATTCATTTTTTAAAAAAATTTGTATATTTTTGGATTTATAGGTTTGTTCTGCAATTGCATCATTCCAGTGAACTTAAATTCAATGAAAGTTGGCCAACTTAAAATTGAAGACAAGGTATGTCAAGTGGAGAAGAAGAAACTGAGATGCCATTCAAATAATTTCTCGTTGTCTTCATCAAGTTCTCCACCTCTCTCGACAACCACAACCAGTCGAAGATGAAGTTGTTTGCCGGAAATCATCAAGTACCCTTGATTACTGGTTTTATTCCAACGTGTTTGGTAACAAAAATTTTGTTCATTATACTCGTCGGTCTTAATAATATGCAGCAAAATTTCAACAAGGCTCCATTTTAAGTAAATAAAATATTTCGTCTAATTAATTTTGAAAAATTACAAGATATATAGGATTTGTTTATCAAGTTGATTTTAACATGCACATATATGCCTTCAAAGATACTAATTTATGTCTTGCGTGGACATTCACTCATAATCAATACTTAGATCATCTCCAATGCAACTGTGGGTTGCGGAAAAAAAAAATTCAGCCACGTAAACAAAATAGATAATATTTAAAATATATATTTTTTAATACAAATTGTTGGGCACTCTATCAAAAGGTTAGCTTCTTCATTATATTTTGTAATTATATGGTAAACATGAATAAAAAAAATGGCAGCTGAGTATTTTATTGCAAAAATATATTTTCTGTTTGGAGGCTAAATTCCTCGAAAACTTATCTATGGAGATCAGGGCTAATGGCCTTGGACTGACCAATTTAGGAGGCGTGGTGGGCCAACTTTTCTTTAATTTAAAGAGACAATTATTGCATTCGCTATCTCATTCATCTTTGTGATTGCTTTAAGTAGAGAGGACTGGGTAGGAATGTAAAAATTGACAATGAAAAATCCAGTCCATTACACGATACCGACACGACACGGTTCAATTGGAGATGTGCCTGGCAAGTCTATTCATTAGAAAAATTGAAAACGAACAAAAAAGTAAATCAAAAAGTCTGTCCCAACGCAAAATGGACTGGCCCTAAAAATTAGTTTAGATCGCAAAAATTCAAAATGCACATATCTGAAAAGTGAAAAACTCTTACAAAATTAGATTACATCTTATATTTAAAGATTCCAAAAGAGTAAACAGAAGAAATGAGTGATTTGCTCTCAAATAACTGGACAAAGTAGTGCTAAGAAAAATTAATTTGCCCGCATCTAATGAGTTAAGATCTCTACACTATCTTCAGCACCTTCTTAGACGAGTAAACTACACGGATAGATTATAGATCCCAACTACGTGCAGTACTATCGCATACAAGAGACTTCCACATTGACATTGTGGTTTACAAAATGTTAAGGTAATTGATTCTGTGATATAGTTACAGCAATTCATCCTAAAAACAAGGTCAGCACTTATTCAAGTATAAACGTTACTGTTACATCCATCTCGCTTCATTGGAGACGGATTTACTATTACACGTTTGATGTTCTATCCACAAAGAACCTCAAAGCTTGCTTCTTCCTCCAAAGTAAGATTTAGATCGGGAAGTATAAACTTATCTTCACATGGAGCAACTGCCTTCTCTTCAGAAGCCCCGTTTGGTGGATAGCATTGCAGCGAATCATCATTGCCTGAGACAAATGGTGGGAATATTGGAGGGACGTGATGAAGAGCTTCTGACTTTTGCTGGAATGGACATGGAATTACTTTCTTGGATGCAATCGTTGATCTTCTTTTAGTAGTCGATTCAAGCTGTTCCGTAGAACGATGTTAGTCACCATGGTTTCAGAAAATAATGATTAATGGGAGGAGGAAAAAGAGATCAACTCGGAACATTTCTTGGAAAATTAAAGCACAAAATGCAAAGTTCTATAGTTCCAGCACCATATAACAGCCAAAGTTCATATTTCCCGCTACCTATAAATCGAGGAAGTGTTTTCTTTTTCCTTTTTCTTCCAATTATGAGGCTATACATCCATTAAGTAACATAATTATGAGCAACGCTATTGTGATTCAATGATATGTAATGTAAAGGGACAAAGGAAGAATGGGCCAAAGTAATTTCACCTTTATTCTCTTCAAACAATCATTTGTAGCCTTCTGTTTCTCCAAAGTTGTGCGTAATGCCAATATTTCCTGTGCAGTTTCATGTCAGGAAATTAGAAAACTTAAGTGAATTAGTATATAAGCATTGAAAAGTAGTATACCCTCTTCAGTTCTTCTCTTTCCTTATCAAGCAAGTACTCCTCTACTTGAAGTTCTGCCAAGGTCTGCAATTCAACACCAAACAAAGTAGATTGCTAAGACTCATGAATCGAAGTACTAAAGTGCTAATGATGCGAATTAATTTCTGTTTTGTTTATTGATTCATTACATATTCTGATGCAAAATTTTGATAAAATGTTGAATTTCCATCGTATACCAAAGTAAAGCTTCCAAGAGTATAATGGAAAAAGTAGATTTCGTCCTGTAAATTTTACTACTAAATTTTTATCCCAAGCAGTTTAAGGTGTCCATTGTGCAATGAGTGGACTGTCAGACCCGGGCATCCCAAGACATAAACTCCTCGTGTTATGACCAATATATACTTGATCAGCTCAATGGACCCAACAGTAATCACCTTCTTCTTTCTTGACCTCTTCGTGGATTTTTCACCATTTCCATTAACCTGAAGCATAAAATTAAAAAATATCTCACAATTAACGCAAATCTAGTTCATTGGTACTTGTGAATAGTTGAAGTATCAATGGATGTGCATTAAGAGCTAATCCATAAACTTATCTCTAGAAAATTTCTAAAGAGGTATGGAGCTTCAGTAGCAAACTAGCAATAATCTCACCCATGTGATTAAGAGTCTGTTTTCGTATGGGCGAGGAATGACATACAAGGCTGCTATGTGACATTTTAAGTGACTACTACTACTACTAACATTTTCGCGGATTGACTTTTTTGGACAAATTGACTAGTTTTAAAGTAACATTAATATATAAATTTATTTTAAATGACAATAATGACAGTGCTGGAAATGATACTTTAAATAAATTGACCATTCATTTTAATTTATTCAAAGCTTGATGGTGGTGTTTTTTTTTGCCAGAATTCCATTTTTTCAGCCAATATTTTGGATTTTTCAAACCAAATTTTTGAAATGATTTTCGTTAAATAGTAGTTTTTTTGGAAAAAAATGAGTTTTTTGACTTTTTTTTATAGTGTAAAGGGTTGAAAAGTCAAAATCAGAGAAAAAATTGGATTTTGGGAAAAAACTCTACCAACATCTTCTTAGTTTGAAAAGTCCAAAATTGTGGCTGAAAAAATGGGTTTTTGGTCAAGAAAAACCCAATTCGAACAAACTCTCAACAAGTAAATTAAGAATATCAATTTGATCAACAACGTCAACCAGCGCCAGTGCCAGTTGATGTTGAAAGTTGGATAAAAACAGCCCAGAAATTGTTATGAATATAACTATTATCTCAATGCAAGTCTGCCGCAGCCTATGTATGAACACGATACACTTCACAATTTAGCAGACGCAGGACAAACTTTCGCAAATGAATTTGCAAACAAAGATAAGCAAATATCTTTCATGATCTAAAAGTTACGGCATATGGTTAGCAGTAAAGAATGAGGCAATATTTAAACATGCCATGACATTAAAAAGCAGTACATTTCTCCGCAAAAATTTGCTGGAATTACTTGCGCCATTGATGGCAAGACGTTAAGGATTTAGGTAACTCATAAGCCAGACACCACGACGTGTGTGTCTCTACGTGTGCATGCGTGCAAGAGGCAGAGAAATGTAAGGAAGCCCACAGTTAGGTAATACATGTCAGCATACAGAAAAGATGTTTGGTCGTTGGTGACAAAAATGGTCCCCCACCCCCACCTCCATTCGAACAAATACCACAAAGCTAAATACATGCATATTGCATACCATACACTCATACAGGCTTGTCACAGATTTTGGCATTTTGCACTACATAGTAGTTTCAAATCCCCAGGACATTGCACTTAGTTAAACAAAAATACATAAACATTATGCAATAATGTATTTGGATCATATTTAATTTAATGGACAAAAAGACGAAAATATAAACCGCAACGCCTTGACTATAAAACTCCAACAAAAAGGTAAAGCTACCCTTCAAATTTTAATCCAAATCTACTTACTTGGACCCACAAGTTAAAAGTAACCCAACATAACACTCTGTCAAGCATATAAATCGCAGCAAATAACACCACCTTTAATCCTTTTACCCATAAGAGAAAAAAGATAAAAAAAAAAAAAAAAAAAAAAAGTATGTATTCACCTACTTTCACTGCACTCAAAGGTCTTACGAAATATGAATAAATTATAATTTAAGTAATTGCAACTTTGGTGCTGAAATTATTGTTTATAAGTTGTAAATTCTAAGAAATGTGAATAATTTATAATTTAAGTACAACCAAAGAAGGGTGAAAACACTTGCTAAGCCACGTTGCAGCCGAGCCGACCACACTGGATTGTGTCCCATAATTAAAAAAGGTTGAGCACACAACCACTAACAAAACTTCACCAAACTATACGCAGACCTATTTGCCATGAAAACACGCCACCGCTTACAAAAGGGCATCCACAACCCCACACATCGAATTGTCCAAAATACCCACAAATATTCTTTGAAACGACAGTTTTTGTTTTTGCACCCCAAAGTTTATAAAATTTATTTAGAATATATTCAGGAATTGGATAGACAAATTATCCTTTGGATAAGGGGTGTCATTGTAATTTCCATGTTAACAATAATGGGGTCCGGCAAAGGGGTTACAAGAAAAAGTGACAAGTCATTCCATAATCAATCTTCTTGTGTTCATCTGACTCTGACCATTTACATTAAAAAGAGTCACCCATTTTTTTTCTGTGAGTAATGCTATCTAACACCATTTTTTGCACGTGGCGGTGGAGCTCACTTTTAATTGTCCAATTTTCAGTATCATCTTGACTGGTGCTGGATAACATTACGTGTTCATAATAAGAAACAAAAGAGAAAATCCAAGGATTGACGAATGGAAGACTATTTTGGTCGAGGTCGAGGTCGAAGTGGAAATTTCCGGTGGTCGGAGAACGTTACCGGCATCAGATCGGTATAATGACTCAAGAACCCATGCAACTGCCGAAATGGCTGAATCTGAAAATATCCCGATTGTGTTGGGGTATTTTCGTCAAATGAAAATTGGAATCATCGATTGACAATTGACACGACTCACGAGACTTCGGTGAACAGTGAAAATAACTAACCGCGCCGAGCTACTGACTCGCAACAGCCGGGCACCGGAAAAGTGAACACTGACGCCATTGAAACTCACGGTTAATAACAGAAATATGAAATATTCCACGTTTACAAACCTCAGATCTTGCGGGTTTGGAGAGTTTTGGGTCGGACGGTGGGCTAGACTCTTCAGGGCTACCGTCGACGGTGCCAGCACTTCCACCACAGCCGCCACTGATAGAGGTGGCACCGCTCCATGACAGTGGCGTTGTAGGGCTGGCTCTGAGAGCCGGTTTCGTGGTGGAGTCAACTGTCATGGGCTTAGACCTGCGTTGACGCACGCTCCAATCAAGTGGCAAAGCCGTCGGTTTAAGAGCCGCCGCCGTCGGCTGCGGGTAAGACTGGTTGAGCCGCAGCAGCAGCTCCACCACCTTGTTGTCATCACTCATGGCTTCTTCCACCCACTCCTCGTCACCAGTCATGGTTTTCGCTTTATTATCTTATAGTGAGAGAAAGGAATATATATATATAGAGAGAGAGAGAGAGAGAGAGAGAGAGAGAGAGATGAAAAGGGAGAAATGGAATTGTGTTGGCAAAGAAGAAGAAAAAAATTACCATTATAAATAGGGGGACACGAGTTTTATTTAGATTGATTGACTCATTGACATACATACACGTAACACGTGCATATATACATACATGCATATATATATATATATGGCGTGTATATGTATCTATCTATACTCTATACATGCATGTGTGGTGGAAGTGCTTATGGACGACCTCTTGTATTGTGTTGAGGGTAAGTGTGTGTATAGTGTGTATTTTGATGACTTTGTGGTGGTGTTGTAATCAGATGGAAGGATTTTCTTATTTTGGGTCATTATTTGCAAATATGGACCCACTTAAAAGACTGCTTTTATTACCTCCCATTTACTAAAACTCTTCAATTTGCTCGTACACTTTTGAACCGATATTTTGAGAGATGATTAGGTTGTATATTACTTTTGTCATAATAAATTAATAAATAAATGATTTTTATTTTTTATTTTTTAAAATGTGGAGTAATACTTGTACCTCATCCCAACTTTGAAAATATACTGATTTTCTTTTTATAAAAGTTACCTATTATTCTAAATAGGAAAATTTATATTTTTGATCTTCAATCTTTGCACCTTGTTATTAATCTATTCTCAAATTAATTTTTATAACACCAGATATTTTCAACTTTTTATTTAATTACAAATCATGTCCTTATTGACATATTTTAACGGATTTGCCCTCCTCTTTAAATAAATAAAAATAAAAAAAAGGTAAAACAACAAAAGGTAAAAAAATACAAATGAAATCCCACAACTTTTAAAAAGAACAAAATAACTTCTTCCTCTACCAACCCCACCTCATCCCACCACCGCCACCACCTCCATGCCACCAAACACTACCCCACCAAAAAGGAAAAAAATTCATCTTCCCTAAAAACTTACTCCACTTCTATGGTCAAATCACCACAACCCAATGCAATCTCAACACCACCATCAGCCTCCATAATTACCAATCCTTCGCCACGAAAACAAAAGAGATTTTGCCTATTTAATTCCAAACCGTGAGACCTTTTTCATGGGTGTTTCTCTCCATTATTCTCCATTTTCATTGCTTTTCCTTATTCTTCTTCAAATCAATCTCAAGAAGATGTAATGTGGCTTCTGAATTTCAAAGCCTCAATCTTTCAAGATCCTAATAATCTCTTTCTCAACTTGAATGATGTCAACTGATCTTTGCGCTATCGCCACCGCCACCGCCACCGCCACCGCACACTCGTACATCGTTTTCTGTTATCCGCTTTTTCCCACTGTTGTATCCCTCAACTTCACTATAAGAACTCTCGTCGGTTAATACCATCATCTATTGGTAATCTGACTAATCTTCGAGTTTTATCACTATCCCACAACTCGTTCTCTAGCCATATTGCGTCGAAACTCAAAAAATTCAAGATTTTACAGACTTTGGAACTTCAGGGGTGTAGTTTCTCCAAGCACATTATCGATCAAGTTAATGGTCCTCTTGTTTTGTCATTTGACAGTGGTGGCAATGGCGATGGCGTAAAGATTATAGCTATGGTGGGATAAGTCGGGTGGGCGAAAAAAAAAAAGTTACTTTGTATTTTTAAAAGTTATGTGACTTTATTTGTAATTTTATTTTATTTTTGTTTATTTAAAGAGGAGGAAAAATTTGTCAAAATATGTTAATGGAGACGTGATTTACAATTACATAAAATGTTGAGATGTTTGATTTTATAAAAATTGGTTGATGATAGATTAATAACAAACTGCAAAGATTGAAAACCAAATAAAAATTTCCCTTCCAAATACTACCAAACTCTAGCATTCCATTGCCTCTTCCGACACAACCTTCACCAACAACACCGCTACCACAATCTCATTATTTTTCTCTTGGGGTTTTCCTCCCCGATTTGGGCCCACGTTTTCTCCCCGACTTTTATTATATTTTTAAGGCTACAGTTTGAGCTTCTAGATGTGGCACGATAAAGCTAGCATATCATAACTCAAATTCAGTGGTATGATTGTGGTTTTTCTAGTGAGTTCGAGTGAATTTTGTGATGGTGGTGTAGTCCAGTTGATATGATTTTTTGGAAGCTTTCCGATGGATAACGGATCAAATAATGGTCAACGACGGTATATCGGCAAATTCCAACCCTATTGGTGGTTGTGGAGATAATGGTAGGTGATGGGGCTGTTAGTGGTGGTGAATGAGTTGCGATGATGAATTTTGTGATTGATTTGAGATAAAATAAGGTAACATTATGTTGCTCTACAAGAAACATGTTAAGATATTATGTTGTCCCACATAAACACATTATATTACTTAAACAAATCAATTGCTATCACCACCATAGAAGAAATATATATAGTAAGTTGCTCATATTTGTGGGGAAAAAAAAAACATGTAATGGTGAAAATAACAACCTAACATGACATATTTAACATGTCATAAAATGAGAATTAACACAAAAAAATAACATGTTGAACAAAAAGTCACGCATTGTGTTACCTTATATAATTGACTAAACACATGTTTGGTAGTACTGAAATTATAAGTTGTTGGTTAACGTGTGGATAAAAGTTGGGTTGTAAATTGTGGGTCTTATAAAATGTGTTGATAAAAAATATGTTTGACCAGTTAAACTAGTTGAAATTATAATTTAAGCAATTCTAAACATGTGCTAACTAACACGAGTAAAACAACATGTAACCTGTATAAATGTTGATTTTTATAAAACTTAAAATATTGATTTTTAATGAAAATGTAACAAGATATGTTACAGTTTTTGAAAAAATCTTCAACTGAAACTAATACAATATTTTTCAAAAAAGTTATAATTAGATATAAGTAAAATTTAAAAATGAATATTGAAAAATGAAATATTTTTCTTTTCTTTTTTTTTTTTTTTTGAAAAAGTAGAGTAGTTGTCAGAATTTTCCATAATTTAAAAACTGGTTCGAATTCACCCGGAAAATAGTACAAAGCCAAATTTATTTTGTTCTTATTAAATTGGTCAAATTTAGATCATGAATATAATTTTTTGTCAATTAACGGATCACTGGACGAAATCTATAGTTCCATCCAAATGTCATTTTAGTGAACATAATTAAAAGTTTTGAGACTTGATTAAATATTTTTATTATTTTAAGTGAAAAATTGTAAAAAAAAAATATTTATTTGTAATTTTAAAAAGGTTAGGGTATCAATTAAAAAAAAAATTATTATTTTTTCTTTTTTCTGTCATTTTAATTTATTTAAGTCAGGAGGAAAATTGTCAAAAAAGTCATTTGTGAACCATTTGTGCGAATAAATGGAAGGATGATGATGATATCTGCTAAAAAAATTTGAATTGGGATGATATTATTATAAACTTAAAAGAATAGGGACCATTAGTATAATTAACCCTAAAAAATTTAACAGTGTTTCATATTGCTTATTTTGTTTCTTTTTCTTCAATTTTGATGATCTGCCGTCATCTTCTCTACCCATTTTTTAGAGATTTTGTAGAAAAATATGTAGATTTTGGGTGGATCTTTGAAAAAAATGAATTATCAATTGATAGATGAAAAAAAAAAAACTGATATTTTTTTATAATTTGTGTTTATGGTGTTTACCGTCGGGCATGAATAATTTCTTGATTTCCAGGGGCAAAATACTTTGATTTGCAACGTGAAGATTCTATTATTTTTTTTTTTGGTGGGGGGGGGTAAATACGTGATTTTTTATTTTATTATAAGAACAAGGTGGACCTACATTTCCTCGATTTAGAAAGACATTTTGGAGGCATGGTGAGTTCAGTTGAGGGTGTAATGGTGTGGGACCTACCTAGTGTAATGGGCCTCCAAATCACACACACTTGAAGGTGGGCAGCCCACGGATAATTCCGATCCTAGTTTGGTCCATCTCAAGTTTGAGATGGTCGTATTGTGACTTGAGAGATAATTCGTGTTGAACCAAACTCTTCAAGTTGTAACTTGATTATTTTTCTTTTAATTTTACTTGTTCCCTTTTTTCTAGCGCACACACTATTCAATGTCTCAAATAATTTGAGTCACCGAATATGATTTCATTACCCACTTATGATTTAACGCTCCAATTAAATTTTTATTTAATTTGATTTGACTATGAATGAACGTTTTTTCTTCAAATTAATTGAATTGGTTACGTGGAAAAAAAATCTGATTTAAGCAAATTTATCAAAAAGAGTGAAGAACATACCAAATTCGGTCCGACTTCCAACTCTATTTTGTCGGACCAAGACAAAACATTAATATTGAATTCTTTTATGTAAGGAGAGAGGAAAACTTGTTGGTCAATGCAATTCACTGACTAATAGACAAATTCTCGACCAATTTACTTTAACATAAACCTTCGTATTCTACTAAATGCTTTTAATCGCTCAAGTCTCAACATAACAAAAGCACTTCAATTGTTTTCGGAAGAGGTTCAGGTTGAAGCACACCCTTGAATGTATAATATGTGGTCCTCGTAATTCAACTCTCAAAAGTCTCAATTTCAACCTCAAATCCTAATAATATTTGATCCAAATTTTAGACACAATAAGGCCTTATTTGACACAAATTAAAAATCTATTTTGATTTTTTTTAACTATAATTTTTGACTTTTCAACATATTTTAACATTAAAAGTCAACAATTTCAATTTAAATAAACCAATATTGATCAAATAAATAAAAAATTGGTTTATAAACTAATTTATAATCTCTGTCAAACGAGTCCTAAGTTTTGGCACCGCCACCACCTACCTTATGACAACAATCTCTGTTGATTAGGCCATAGGTACTATCAATGTTACCAAAAGTGCATGATACCTTATCCCTTGTCCCATTTCAAGTAATATTTTGTCTCACCCCTTAGATTCCAATGCAAACACATCGTGACCCAACCCCAACTTTATTTAAAAGAGTAGTTTGGTTCATCTTTGTCTGAGCTTAAAAATTTAAAAGTAATTTTGAAAACAAATATTTATATTATTAATTAATCTTAAAATAAGAAAATATAAAGTAAAGATATCTAAAGAAAAATTACTGAAAAATAATTTTAAATTTTTTTAACGCTTGGTCAAACAAGATCTAACTTTAGTAATCTAAATTTACTTCTAAGTAAGATTTTATTTTCATATAGGTATACGGCTATGTTATTTTTCTTAAAGAAAAAAGGTTACATTTAAAATAAGCAACTTACTTGTTCTAATAAAAAAATAATTTTTTTAAAATTTACTTATAAGTAATTATTTTAAACTTAGGCAAACATGTACGGGTGTGTGAATGATATATTGTTTTCAAGTAGTTTACAATTTTTGATTAGGTAAGTATATTCACCCAACACTTTTTATTTTTTGCACTATATTTTAATTACATTTAACATCCTTAATCTTTTAACATTAAAGCACTCATGTATCCAACCTTTTTTTTTTTATCACATTTTTATCTTCAAGTTTTAATTAATTAGCACATTTGTGTTTGATAACGATTTTTTTAAAAATATTTGTTGAGAATTCGTGAAAAACTTATTTATCTGTCATATTTTTTAAAAAAAAAACAATAGATACAAAAATACGATAAAATATTTTTTCCTTATTTCAAAGCACGTAAATAAAATATCTCGACAGAAACAATCATCAATGATGAAATGTGCTAATTAATGAAAATCGAATATAAGAATTCGATGACAAAAAATTAAGAATATAATTACAATAATAAACAAAAGTATTAAAATGTGATGCACTTATAACAAATTGTAGTGTAGATATAATCACCCTTTTTGATTTTGTAAAACACCTAAATCTTGTTTGATTTGGTATTTTTAAAATATATTTTTGAACACATGTAAATTTGTAACATAAAAATCAAAACAAAATTTTGATGTTTTCAATAAAAACACAAAAACACTCAAAATAGGAAAATTTTAAAAAAGTAAAATTATAAAAAAAAAAAAAATAGTTCAACCCTTAATGATTATTTAAATAAAAATTCTTAAATGAATATTTAACTGAAAATAGGTATAAAAAAATCGGTCCAATAATTAGTGTTTATTTTTTTATTTTTGATTTTTTATCAAATCAATTTATTATTTATTTATATTTTATTTTTGTAATAGAAAATATTAAAAAGTATATATTACTTGATAATATATTAGCATAAAATTGTTATATTTTTTTGAATAATAAAATTTATTTAATTTCTCAAAATTTCAAACCAAATACGTTTCTAGCAATCTTAAAACAAATCCTTATAACAGAAAACTGAAATAAAAAACACAAATCATTCACACTTGTAATAATCTATAATCAATCACTTGCTACTAGGTTTAAACTGAATCAAAATATCACATAATTCAAAACTAGAAAAATGAATTGGAAAGGTTCACCCGATGGCCGATGGATTTATAGGGTTCTGAATTTGATTTTTCCAATAAATTAATCACATATAATTATAATTGCACTCATTTTCATGTCAAAACATGGATGATTGGAATGAATACGATTTATACACGAGTTTGACTATATAAGAATATGCAAAAATAAAATTCACAAACGTATTAAATATTTATATTATATATATTTTTTTTGGAAAGAAAGTATTAGTCTTTGAACATTTAACCTCAATTGTAGAAACAACAATCTTTAATCGACTGGAAAAAATGGTAAATATTAACGTAAGAAATAAAAATGTTCACAATTCCATTATATTAAAGTCTCAAACCTCTATTTTTATGAACGTGTTTGAATTGTTTTTTCAATTTTTTGTAAATATAATAAAATTTATCATCAATAGAATTAGAAAGTTCAACTGCTTGCAATTCAAAGTTAAATAATGAATTTTAATTGCTGTAAAAAGCAAAACTAAACAGGGATGACAGAAAATATCAAACGGCCGGCAAATGAGTGAAAAAATCAAAGTCGTGGTCCAATTTTACCTTGTGCTAATGAATCCACGTGTCATGCGTGCAGTGAGTCGATCCACATACTCCATAACATCTGGCAACTTCTAACTTTCTAAGTTTCCTATATCGTTGGGAGCCGTTTGCCCAATACCTAATTTGAGTCAAAGTTGAAAAATATTTTGATAATTTCAATAAAACTTCCGATTTTTACTTTTTAAGTAAACAATATTTACTTTACTGTCAAAATATATAAATTACTCAATTTCAATTTTAGTTAGTTTTTTATTTAAATTATAAATTATTTATATGGGATATATTAAAACCTAATATAACTATTTAAAATACATTAAATGATAAAATTAAACTTTTATTTATTTAATACTTTTTTCCAATGTAATTATGCAGTGAATACGATAGGGATGACCTGTCATATATATATATACATATCTTTTTTTTTATTTCTATTTAACTTAAATTAAATGGGAGAATTAGCAATATAATCATTCATAAATGAGAATTGAGTGAAAGTGAAGTAAATCAAATCATAAAATTGTATTTTACCACTTTGATAATGACCCATGAACTAATTAACTTAAGCAATATTTTCAAATTGAGTGAAAGTGAATCAAATCACCTAAATTAAAATGATAATTTGTTCTAATGGTTGGCTATCCATCTTGCTTAAGATTACCAAGAGTTTATCGATTGATCAAATTAAAAATTGGTGATCGATCAAAATAAATTAATCATTAGTTAATTGTTCTAGTTATAGTAACAATATTTTTATTCTAAAAGATAATTCAGCAAAGATAAAGTCCAACTAAATAAATCTCCTACAACAACTAGTGAGATTATTCAACCACAACCGTACAAATCAGTATCACTTCAAACAGAATGTTGTAAAGTACAACTATTGTGTTTACCTAAGAGTCCGTTTGGTGTATAGACAATAGTTAAAGATAATGAATAAAAGTTGTCTTATCCTATTTGAGCGTAATTGATATTTGGATAAACTTGTATCCGGATAACAATTTGTTAAAAATGAAGATAATTTTTTTCCTCAAAAAGAATTATCTAAAACCGACTTTTTTATGGTGACTTTTTTATTCTTATACCTAACTTAACTAAACAGGATAATAATAAATATGTTATCCGGATAACTATTATCCAGATAACTTTTATTCAAATAAATAATTTTATCGAGTAAATTTAATAAACACTCACTGCACTTTGAAGATGTAACTACTTACTCATTATACTTTGCAGCGTCACCTATAACTCAATGATATTTGACTTATGTCCATCATCCACCACTCGTTATATTTCTGTTTGAATTTGTTGACAGAAAAATTCGACGTAGTTAACGGCTCGTGACGTGGCTTTCAAGTTATAACTATTTATTCACTGAACTTTCAATTGGTGAAATGTGTTGTTTAAAAATTGATAAAAATTGTAGGTCACGTACAATATGTAGTTGAAAAAAAGTTTTAAAAAAAAGTTAAAAAAAATAATCCAAACATGATCTAAAGTCAGTCAAATTAAGGTTAGACTTTTGACTTTTGGTCAACTAACGAAAATCTAGACGAAATTAGTCATAAGGTCATTTGGGCATACATTTATTTAAATGTTTAAGACATATGTATTAGAATTAGAAGGTTTAGGACTTTTCGACGCATTTTTGAAAAATTTTAGACCATTGCTACAAATTTTCCTTCATTTTTATGTCCAAAATTGTTAAAATTTTGCACTGCACGCCCTCTCTTAACAAAGGAATTAAACGGCAATAACAAGAAAGGATTATTTGCGCAAAGAAATGTTGAAATATGGATGTTATTATAAAAAATAGAAAGATAGATTTTCAAGAACAAATGATAGGGACTATTTGTGTAAAAAATCTTTAGACAATTATTGTCTAAACTAAAATAATTTCCTTGTTACAAACTGCTAGGTCCACCGAAAGAGCAATTGCTCCCTCCATATTAAACAAATATATTAAATACGAGATGTTTCATGGTATAATGTTATCAATTGGACATCTCAGCGACTATGTTCACAATTCAAATCCCTAATTACTTTGCATAAATTACACACCAAAAGATTTCGACAACTTTATTCGCAAGATCTTTGGTTAATTATTCTAAGGGTGTGTTTGATTAGTTTCTATGAAAAATAGTAGAAAATGAAAATATTTTTCATGTAAAGTGGAAAAAAAAATCTACAAAAATAGTGAGAAAATATTTTCCAAGAAAGTGATAAAAAACATATTTTAAGTGATTGTACCTTAAAAATTATTTTTATTTTTTATGTACAATCAAATAACTAAAAATAATTTTTTTTAAAATAAATATGACAACATTTTCCATAAAAATGTGTCAATCAAACAATGCCTACAAAATTGATAATTTAGATTTTCAATAGATGCCGCCTAGCGCAATTGCAACGTAATTTAAATGGAGGGACTTTCTGTCAAATCAACATTTACCCTGTTTGGACTCTGAACCCAGAAATGGTATTTCTGTAATTTCTTATAGTTAATTAGGTCCTAAAATAAAAAAATCATTCTACGTGTCAGATCATTAAAAACGACCCATAATCTAACGCCACATTCGGCGCTGCATTCTTACTCGCTCACCCTCCCATGTCTTGCGTATCCACAAACAACTGCAATGTTTAAGGTATTAACTACGCGTTAAAACCACGAAACAAAAGCGCGTAGAACAAACATATCACATCTGACAGCCCATGGGGTCTTTTCAACCCACTGGAAACCCTAACCCAACGGCCATTCTACATCGTATTTCCCTAAAACTCCCTAAACTTCGAATTATTTTACCAGACTGCCATCGTCTTCATCTCCTATATAACCTGTGCTTCATTTTTGCTTGGGTTTGCCAAAATAAAGACAGAAAAAACAGACTCTCTCTCTCTCTCTTACTTTTCCTTTTTCTAAATAAATAATTTTTATTTTTATTTTATTCTCCATTTTACAATCAATGGAAGCGTCGTCGTCAAGAACCAGATCGCAGGGTACAACCCTGCACAGCAACTTCCAACGCTCCTTATCCCCCTCGGGTCGGTTCTGCTCATCCTCAATCTCCGCCTCCTCCACTGCATACGTGTCGGCCCGGCCCGAATCGTTCCTGACCCGTCCTTCTAGCCCGACGCGAATCAACGTATGCAGATCCGTTTCCCCTTCCCCTACAGTACGGTTCTCTACCTCACGCAGCCACTCAATCGCCTCTTCTCATAATCGATATGAAAATCCGGCTATCCGTAACCGGCAGTTCAATTCGGGTCCGAAGAAGACGTGTATGTGTTCCCCTACGACGCACCCAGGGTCTTTCCGGTGCAGTCTACACAAGAATAACACTCGGAGCCGTGGGTACAATAGTAATAGCCAGACGTCGTTTCGGTCGAGCCATCACTTAAATATGCGGAGATCGGCGATGACGAATTCTTTGGTGAGAATCGGAACTGTTGAAGGCGATTTAGTGAAGAGAGCTCTCGCAGCTTTGATTCGCCCGTCGTCACATCATTTACGCCGCCGCGACGATTTCCAGCCGCGGCCGAGCCGACTCTCGATCATGTCAAAAGCACAAGAGTAAATTCTATGTTTCGGCGTATGTTTGTACAGTTCCCTTGACTCGGACCGTGTTGGACCAGGGCGGTTGAGCCGCGATTTTGCAGAAGTTGAATATACCAGTTTTAGAAACCCTAGCTATGGAGTTTTATTGTAGAAAACGGCCATCTGAATGAATGATTTTATTTTCCTGATTTCTCTCTTTTTTTTTTATTTGATTTGATCGAAAGCAGAATCAGAATTAATCAATTAGAATAGCAATATAATACGGAAAATTGATGATTAAAAATAACACGAAATTAATTTCTAGTTTAATTCAAGAACAAGAACAAATAGAAGCATACATGCTATAATTTTCCGAGTCGAATTCTCAATTTTTATTTTTGTGGTTTGGCTTTTGAATTGTAATTCGTTTTGCATTCTTGCAGTGACACGCTTTGCAAAATTTGGCACTTTCGTTTTGGAATTTCAAATTTGTTCATCTGCATCTGGGATTTATGCATCAGCCTCTGTTTCTGTTCCAAAAGGTGATTTGGGTTAGTCTCTCTCTCTCTCTCTCTCTTCTTAATTACTGTTCTTGAATTTTCTGATTCTTTTGCTTTATTTTGTCCTCTTTTAATTTTAATTGCAGCCTTTGCACAGGTACACCTGGGGCTTGGGGCCATGAAGGAAACTGACCAGATGTTTGGATCTGTACGTGAATTGGTAAAACAGAGACAAGAAACTGCTATGGATTCATTCACGTACTATTGTTATGGTAATGAAGAACATAAACCTATGGGGCCATTAGAAAACTCGAGCATTTACTTGAAAAGGAAGGACAAAAAATTAAGGATTAAAGGGCTTAAGGTCATCTTCAACCCAATATGAAATTCAGTATTTTTTGTCACTATTTAATTGAGTTTTAATTAAAGAATGGGATATAGTTACTCAATACACTTATCAATTAAATGTTGACACAGAGTACAAAGTAATTCATATTCTGGAAGTACTAAAAATAAGTGCTTGTTTGGTGTACATTTTAATGGGTTTATAGTTTTTCATTTTTTGACTTTTGGAAAAAAATGACCAAAATGATCTAATTTTCTAGTCAAATATTGCGGTTCTTTTGGAAAGCAAATGATCATTTTGATCGTTTTCTCCCAAAATCAAAATATGGAAAATTATAAACTCATTAAAATGTACACCAAACAAACACTAGGAGTGTTTTCTTTTGTGTTTTCAACCTTATTTTCTGTTTTGTATTTTTGAAAATGGTGAAACACGTTCTCTTTCCTATTTTTGAAAATGTATTTTCCAAAACACTCAAAAAAATTTCAAAGGAAATGGAAAATGATGTTTTCAACAATTTTGCATTTTGTTTACAAAAAACGTTGTTTTCTAAAACGGTTGAAAATGCGCGTTTTGTGGAAATGAGGTCCGCGTTTCGAGTCCAACATCTAATTTTTTTTTTTTATTTTACGCTGGACAAAATAATTCTAATATAATCCTTTTTCGCGTTATTTTTTAAAAGATAGCTGCCTGCCACAACGATCTGAACGTGCTAATTCCTTCTTCGAGATAAGGGGTTCGAGCTCTAGCATGTGTGGGCTCTTTTGAATTAATATAATTGTTTTTAAATATTTTTAATTCTAACAATAATTGGTTTGAAATATTTTTAATTCTAAATAATTGTTTTTAAATTATTTTTAAATATTTTTAATTGTTTTAAATATTTGTAATTCCAATAATAATTGGTTTGAAATGTTTTTAATTGTTTTTAATTTTAAATAATTGTTTTTAAATTATTTTTAATTGTTTTTAAATACTTGTAATTTCAACAATAATTGGTTAGAAATGTTTTTCATTATTTTTAAATAATTTTAATTTCAAATAATTTCAAGTTTTGAATTCTTTTTAATTTCAACAAATACTATTTGCACCAAATTTGGCGTAATTCCATAATTTGATTTTGCCCAGTGCCCATCATTTTTAATTACAACAAATTCTAATTATTTATATATTGTTTATTACTTAATAATTTAATTTAATTATTATTATTATTTTATTAATATTTATAATAAATTGTAATCAAGTAATATTTAATAATTACTAAATTCGCTAAAATAAAATAAAATAAATTGTTGATCAGAAATAAAGTTGGGGACATTACACGCAATTTACCCTTACTAAATTCCCTAAAATAAAATAAAATAAATTGTTGATATAAAATTGTTAAAATACTAAAATAAAATTCACTAAAAGTTAATTATATGTAATTTTTTTGTTTAGTAATAGAATAAGTAGATAATTAATTGTTGAGAAATAATTAAATAAAGAAAAATTATTCATTTGTACTAAATTTGGTGTAGTGGGTTGAAGTTTATCTGTGATAAAGTGTGGAAGTTGCACCAAATTTGGTGCAATGATCCGACATTGCCTAACCAATTAGACAAGTGGAATTGATGGTAAAAAAATTTGAAAACGTAATAAATAAAATAAATGGCGAGGTGAATTAGTTGGTTTCGATTTGGACTTGTCAGTTGGTTAGTGTTAACATATCTGTTCTGGATTTGTTTTGGGTTTTCGTAATTTCTTGTTTTACGTTATTTACATATAATTGGACTAGTTATTCTTGTCGAATTGCCTAGTCTAATTTAAAAAATATTGATTAGAAATTCATTTCAAAAGCAACATAAATTTCACATAAACAAATCTGTAACAATATTAAATTTATTGTAAAGTAATAGATAATAATAAACGATTATTTAATCTTATTTAAATGTTTAAAGTTTTTCTACTTATTTAAGAATATTAAATTCTAATTTTAATTCTCATTGAAACTTTATATATGAATGACACTTCTCACTTCTTTTCTATTGTATTGTCTTATTATGACTTAGGGTCTATATGGTTTGTAGATAAAATTATTTATTTAGATAATAATTATTCAGGAATAATAAGTTTATTATTATCCTATTTGATTCAACTAGGTATAAGAATAGAAAAAGTTTCATATCATTATTCTTCATTAAACGAAAAAATGTATATAAAAAAAGATGGGTTGAGCGGCGAGGTTGCTGGGACGGGTGGATGGCAATGGCGATGGCGAGAGGGCGACGGACGACGGGTGGTAGATGGTGGCGGTGATTTTAGGATGTGGATATTCAAAAATAGATTTGTTGTATATTATAAATAGTACGTTTTTCTTTTAAAAAATTGAGGGAACTTTTACAAATGTTAAGAATTCAATTGAAATTTTTTCTAAATAAAATAAGGTTATATTTGTCTTTTTTATCAAATAATGACCAATTGCGCATCAAAACACATAGGTTATGGACTGTCGCGTCAAAAAACAAAGGTTAGTGGCCATTTGCACAATAAGGACAAACGTTAAGGACCATTTGCGCCAATTTCCCAATACAATATTGAACAAGAAGTTCAATTTTCTGAAGATTTTATTATGAGTATTTATAAATTGGTCAAACATCATTTTTATCTACACATTTTGTAAGACTCACAGTTTTTATCAATTTTTTATCCACACATGTCGTAGGACTCAATGCTTATAATCTACAAAAATCTTTACCAAACATACTTTTTATCATGATCGATTATATCAACAATAATGAATTACTAAAATATGTATTGTAATGAATTTTCACTTGTTGCATGTTCTCGGGGTATATAGGTCACTAGACATTCGTTAACTAAACTTTGGAACTGAATTTCTTATATTTTAAAAACTATTGAGGGTCATATGCGTGTTTATTTATTTTTCATGCGGGCCATTTAGATATTTTATGATTTTAAAAAGATGTATCTACAAGATAGTTACACGTGTGACTATTTTTTACTCACAACATTACATTTGTGAGATTAATTGTTAAACCATTACCTATGAAAACAAAGCTCATAATTCTATTTATAAACATGTTATTTTAACTTCAATAACACTTGTATGCATTATGCTGAAATCTTATAATATTATCTCTCCATTATGATTGAGTTTTGGTAAAAAAAGTCTAGGAATATATATATGGTTTGAATCTCCTCCAACATTAATATCTTGATCATTCTCAAGGATGATATTTGATGGCTCGATTTGTCAACTGTTCATTGTTTATTAGATAGTCATCCCAATATTATGGGGAGAATTTAATACGTTGAAAGCAAATTACATAAAATGTGTCATAGTTATCGTCGCTCAAGACAATATAAACTATAAGTTCAAAAATGATATAAAAAAAATCAATTGTCAAATGCATTAATAACACATATCACCTGTAAATATTCAAAATTGAATTGATGTCCCAGTAGGACAATATGTTATTATTACAGTTAGTAACTATAAACCATGCCTAAAATGTGTTCGAGACATTGGTTCAGTGACGAAAGTCTCTAAAAGAAAGGGAAAATGAAGCAATAATCAAGATGATCTTATTGAGGAAATGGTATTCTTGAAGACCATATGACATAACTATTCGAATAATCCTAGAAAAGGTTCAAGTAACTAAAATGTGTAAAAAACAAATAGATATCATTAAGTTATATAGTTTTAAAAAAAATATGTAATCGAAAAGAAATATTTGTGAATACATTTTGTAACACTTAATAATAAGGGTGATAGCAAGGATAATAAAGCAAAATGTGTCGAAGAATGTGACATAAAAATTATTGATCAAAATGAACATAAGCCCTATATGCAACCTTGAATTATTAAGAGTAAGAAAAATGTTTAGATATATAGTTCGAACACTTGAAGTGTAATCCCACGAAGCAAATTAATTTTTGTTAAAAAATCCTGAAAGATTTAAAGTGAAGAAATATACTTCTTTGTGTTGGATGTCATTACACTATGATAATTGAATAGTTTGTATGTATTAGAAAGACTTGACATGTGTTTTATGGGTGTAACAACTGCAAATCTATATATAGTTCACTTGTTAGTGACATGTACGAAATTTCTTGGAGGATTTTTAAACTGCCAAAAACAAATGATTAATTCTCCAAAAATATATTTTGGGTCAAACTACAAGATCGTATTACAGATTAAAATAATCTAGATGCGTGTGGTATATCATCTTAATGAATATTTATTGCAAAAGATTATGAGAATGATCTTATTTAACCATGCATTTTCGTGAAAAAATTTGCAATTGATGCAGTTTTTTTGTTGATCTTATTTGAACTTACTATGAGCTTAACAAAATTACAAATTATTTTTGAGATGACAAACTTGGAAAAAAAAAATATAATTTTCACTTGGACTGTAAATTGAATATTTCCCATAAAAAATACTTGTATATCGATTTTATAGAATGAATTCTTGTCCAATTGACGGATTATCATAGCTAGCAAATTTGTCTCAACCACCATATTCCAATAACATACTAATTATATTCAATCAAAGATTATCTAACAATCTTAGAGGAAGATGATGTTATTTGGAGACCATGAGTATGTTTTGTTAAAAAAATTATAGATTATAAGTAATGGATCATACGTTATGTGTAGATAAAAAAGAGATAAAAGATGTTTAATCAATTTATAAGTACTGATAAGCACTAACAAACGTACTCTATGTCAAGAAAAACATGATGGTGCATACTTCTATGCACATGAACTTCAGAAAAATAGTGAGATTAATTGGTTGAATCCATATTCAATAAATTTGCTTGAGTGACAATGTAGTTGGTTTTTTTGACAAAATATATTCAAGGCATTGGTCAACAAGATAGGGATGCGACACTTCAAGTATCTACATTGATTGATATATGGGAGAGGAGCTATAAGTTTTTTCCTTCGACCATGTTTCTCTCACTGGTTTTCTTGACAATGTTTTGATGTAACATTTGATTACTCCAAAGTTTGACAATTAACTGTGCTTTTATTTTTCATTCGTTTGGTATTTTTTCCTTTGGGATTTTATCAAACAAGGTTTTTAACGATCATCCAAGTGGGAATGTTGTAAAATAATAGATAATGATAAATGACTATTTCATCTTATCTAGATGTCTATAAAATTTTCATACTTGTTTAGATTATAACTCTCAATGAAACCCTATATATAAAACATTTTTATAATAAAAGACACATATTTTGGAGTGTCAAATGGTTCGATGGACTTGGCACATGTACGAGCTAGCTAGTGAGGCTCGTGGGCAAGGCCCCTTTGGACTGTTTGAAAAAAATATTCGAAGTTAAAATAAAAATAAAAAATCAAGCCGATCTCATGGGCCGCTCAGCTTGGCTCATTTGGCTCATGAACAAATGGCCGAGCGGCAATGGCGGATCTAGGGTTGAAGTTCAGCTAAGGCGGACGTTGACTGGTCAACGGCCGATGCTTGTTAGAAATATAAGTATCAACCACACACTTGATTCGCCTCCAACACTAGCGTAAGAAAAAATTTAAAATAAAGTCAAATCTATGGCAAAAAAAAAAAAAAAAGAGAGCAAAAGTTCTGATAAATACTTTCTATATTCTTCAATTTTAACCCTCCCTTTTTAAATTATGCAATTATCATATTAAAGAGAAATAATAAATTCTTTACTTGAATATTTATTCATGCAATTATCTTATTTTTTTAATTTCTCAAAGTTCAAGGACCACAAATGAGATTTTGAATTTAAAATAGACATCTCTCTCTCTCTCTCTCTCTCTCTCACACACACACACACACACACACACACACACACACACACACACACACGGAAAAAAAATTGATGAAGTCAACACTATTTTTTGCAAAATTCCAGCACGGGCGAACACGAGATCTCGCCATGTGCTAGATCCACCACTGCCGAGCGGCCCTTGGTGGGGGAGAACCGAGTTTAGTGGGCAATAGGCCGAGATGATCATTGCCACACCTACACATTTTGGGTTTGACAATCTTCCTCTTTTTTTTTTTCGTTATACTATCTTATTATTTTGTAGTTTTATAATAAAATTAAGTATATTTTCAAGTAATACATAGTCGATCACATGAATCTTCTTTTTAAATTCTGTTCAATTCATTGCTATATCTATTGAAATATTTAAAACAATCAAATCTCTTTAATAGCTATAAAATTGTTGACCTCCAAAATGGTCGCCAACAGAACCTCACGCCTCCTCTTCCTACGTGTCTTTCTCCTCTTACTTGGGCGCCACGTGGTTTATTCAACCACACAGATATGCCTAGGCCGGGTGGGTAGGTAACCAAGGAGGATAAAGAGAAACACACTATGGGAGAGGTAATAGCTTGAGGGCCTTTAACTAACGATTTCTCAGATGGTTATAGCACTTGAAGAATAATTAGTATGGAGGACTTGATATTTCTTGTGAGAGTAATACTTCAACATCCCTCTATTGTGGAAATAAGTTTAGTATTTATAGGCAAATTCTACAAGAATGATCCCCTTTGATGTGCGACACGTGGTTCCATCTGAAGGGTTCTTGAGTCCCATCTTTGGTGTCACGTCATTAGCATTAATGAGGAAGTCACTTTCAGCCGCAATTTAAGGGGCTATGACTGTGACAAACCACATTGGCAGGCAGTCCCATCAATCTTTCAGAGATTGAATCACATGTTTGGTAGGGAAGGCTTTCTTAGCACGCAACCAGGGTCGGACTTTGACAGCCTCGGTTGTCTAACCACCTCGGCACAAATAGCCTCGATTGACTAACCACCTCGGCACAAATAGCCTCGATTGACTAACCTCCTCGGCACAAATAGCCTCGGTTGACTAACCTCTTCCGCACAAATAGCCTCGGTTGACTAACCTCCTCGGCATAATAATAGCATCGGTTGTCTAACCACCTCGGCACAAATAGCCTCGGTTGTCTAACTTCCTCGACACAAATAGCCTCGGTTGACTTTGACCGCGCACACGTGGAGCCCAAGTGGGTTTGGGGTGTAACAATAGTCCCCCAAGTTCAAGACCTCGATCATTTATGAAGGGTGTTGGACTTGGTAGCGTTCGAAAAGTGGCAGATTCGTAATTGGGAGATTTAGTCCCACAAGGTCAGGAACTCTCATTTATGTGAGGTGCGGAGCTTGGAGTGGGTGAAAAATTCGAAGCGTAGAGGTTGTGCTAAGCGATCTCCGTTGTTTTGGAGAGACTTGCAGCGGAAGAGCCTATTTCCAAGTGGGAGAGGCTAGGTTGCAGAAGCTAGTCTCCAAGGTTGGAGAGGCTTCCTGCGGAAGAGCCTAGTCCCAAGTGGGAGAGGCTTGATAGTAGAAGCGAGTCTCCAATGTTGGAGAGGCTTTATGTAGAAGAGCCTAATCCCAACTGGGAGAGGCTAGGTTGCATAAGCGAGTCTCCAAAGTTGGAGAAGCTTGATGCGGAAGAGCCTATTCCCAAGTGGGAGAGACTTGATAGTAGAAGCGAGTCTTCAATGTTGGAGAGGCTTCATGCGGAAGAGCCTAGTCCCAAGTGGGAGAGGCTAGGTTGCATAAGCGAGTCTCCAAAGTTGGAGAAGCTTGATGCGGAAGAGCCTATTCCCAAGTGGGAGAGGCTTGATAATAGAAGCGAGTCTCCAATGTTGGAGAGGCTTCATGCGGAAGAGCCTAGTCCCAGTGGGGGAGAGGCTGGGTTGCATAAGCGAGTCTCCAAAGTTGGAGAAGCTTGATGATGGAAGAGCCTATTCCCAAGTGGAGAGGCTAGATTGCATAAGCGAGTGTCCAAAGTTGGAGAAGCTTGATGCGGAAGAGCCTATTCCCAAGTGGGAGAGGCTAGGTAGCATAAGCGAGTCTCCAACGTTGGAGAGGCTTCATGGAAGAGCCTAGTCCCATGTGGAGAGGCTAGGTTGCATAAGCGAGTCTCCAAAGTTGGAGAAGCTTGATGCGGAAGAGCCTATTCCCAGTGGGAGAAGCTTGATAGTAGAAGCGAGTCTCCAATGTTGGAGAGGCTTCATGCGGAAGAGCCTACTCCCAGTGGGAGAGGCTAGGTTGCATAAGCGAGTCTCCAAAGTTGGAGAAGCTTGATGCGGAAGAGCCTATTTCCAAGTGGAGAGGCTAGGTTGCATAAGCGAGTCTCCAAAGTTGGAGAAGCTTGATGCGGAAGAGCCTATTCTCAAGTGGAGAGGCTAGGTAGCATAAGCGAGTCTCCAAAGTTGGAGAAGCTTGATGCGGAAGAGCCTATTAGAAGTGGAGAGGCTAGGTTGCATAAGCGAGTCTCCAAAGTTGGAGAAGCTTGATGCGGAAGAGCCTATTACCAAGTGGGAGAGGCTTCATGCGGAAGAGCCTACTCCCAGTGGAGAGGCCGAGGTTGCATAAGCGAGTCTCCAAAGTTGGAGAAGCTTGATGCGGAAGAGCCTATTCCCAAGTGGGAGAGGCTAGGTTGCATAAGCGAGTCTCCAAAGTTGGAGAAGCTTGATGCGGAAGAGCCTATTCCCAAGTGGGAGAGGCTAGGTTGCATAAGCGAGTCTCCAAAGTTGGAGAAGCTTGATGCGGAAGAGCCTATTCCCAAGTGGGAGAGGCTAGGTAGCATAAGCGAGTCTCCAAAGTTGGAGAAGCTTGATGCGGAAGAGCCTATTCCCAAGTGGGAGAGGCTTGATAGTAGAAGCGAGTCTCCAATGTTGGAGAGGCTTCATGGAAGAGCCTATTCCCAAGTGGGAGGCTAGGTAGCATAAGCGAGTCTCCAAAGTTGGAGAAGCTTGATGCGGAAGAGCCTAGTCCCAGTGGAGAGGCTAGGTTGCATAAGCGAGTCTCCAAAGTTGGAGAAGCTTGATGCGGAAGAGCCTATTCCCAAGTGGAGAGGCTAAGTTGCATAAGCGAGTCTCCAAAGTTGGAGAAGCTTAATGCGGAAGAGCCTATTCCCAAGTAGGAGAGGTTAAGTAGCATAAGCGAGTTTCCAAAGTTGGAGAAGCTTGATGCGGAAGAGCCTATTCCCAAGTGGGAGGCTTGATAGCATAAGATGCCTTAATGAAGAGGCTAGGCCCTTGTGTGGGGTATGACGCTTCTACAAAAACTAAGTCCCAAATAAGGGAGCTTGTTTGTAGAGGCCCTTTCAATATCGGATGAGGCATGATATTAGGCCTTTCCCAGCTGGTGCCATGCCTTAATGAAGAGGTTAGGCCCTTGTGTGGGTATGGCGCTTCTACAAAAACTAAGTTCCAAATAAGGGAGCTTGTTTGTAGAGGCCCTTGCAATAAGCCGTGAGTACCTCTTTGGGGAGGCATACGAGAAGATTTTACCCCAAACTTGATTAAGTACTAGTGCTTCTTTTTATGGGCTGCATTTCCAAATCAAATGACGGAACGATAGGTGTGGCGCTTCTATATGGCCAGTGCCTCTTCTTAAAAGTCTAAACATGCAAACAATCGAAACTTGATTTATAAATATTCAAATGTCGGTGCCTCTCCTCAGAGGTGTCACATAGGCTCCAACGACTTACAAGCAATGCCTTAGAAAATTTAAACCATTAATCAAGTTGAATAAGCTTGTATATATAGTTTTCGAGTGCCTCTTCTTAGGAGCCTCAAACAAGCAAACAATCGAAACTTGATTTATAATTAATCAAATGCGGTGCCTCTTCTCGAGAGGTGTCACCCAGGCTCCAACGACATACAAGCAATGCCTTAGGAAATTTAAACCATTAATCACTTTGAATAAGCTTGTATATATAGTTTTTGAGTGCCTATTCTTAGGAGCCTCAAACAAGCAAACAATCGAAACTTGATTTATAATTAATCAAATGCCGGTGCCTCTTCTCAGAGGTGTCACCTAGGCTCCAACGACATACAAGCAATGCCTTAGGAAATTTAAACCATTAATCACTTTGAATAAGCTTGTATATATAGTTTTTGAGTGCCTATTCTTAGGAGCCTCAAACAAGCAAACAATCGAAACTTGATTTATAATTAATCAAATGCCGGTGCCTCTTTCGAGAGGACCTATGCTAGCCCCAATTAGTACTTGAATAACGTCATTTCTTCAAGAAAGCTCCTTTGTCCAAGGAGGTTTAAGCCTCTTCTTCAAATGACCTATGCTAGCCCCAATTAGTACTTGAATAGCGTCATTTCTTCAAGAAGGCTCCTTTGTCCAAGGAGGCTAAGGCTTTTAGTCACGTTTCCCACAGACGGCGCCAATATGTTGACCTCCAAAAATGGCTGCCAACAGGAACCTCACGCCTCCTCTTCCTACGTGTCTTTCTCCTCTTACTTGATCGCCACGCGTGGTTTATTCAACCACGCAGATATGCCTCAGCCGGGTGGGTAGGTAACAAGGATAAAGAGAAACACACTATGGGAGAGGTAATAGCTTGAGGGCCTTTAACTAACGATTTCTCGGATGGTTATAAAGACTTGAAGAATAATTAGTATGGAGGACTTGATATTTCTTGTGAGAGTAATACTTCAACATCCTCTATTGTGGAAATAAGTTTAGTATTTATAGGCAAATTCTACAAGAATGATCCCTTTGATGTGCGACACGTGGTTCCATCCGAAGGGTTCTTGAGTCCCATCTTTGGTGTCGCGTCATTAGCATTAATGAGGAAGTCACTTTCACCGCAATTTAAAAGTATATGATCGCGACAAACCACATCGGCAAAGCGATCCCATCAATCTTTCAGAGATTGAATCACATGTTTAGTAGGGAAGGCTTTCAAGCACGTAACTGTGGGTCGGACTTTGGTGAGCCTCGGTTGTCTAACCACCTCGGCACAAATAGCCTCGATTGACTAACCACCTCGGTACAAATAGCCTCGATTGACTAACCTCCTCAAGCACAAATAGCCTCGGTTGACTAACCTCCTCGGCATAAGAATAGCCTCGGTTGTCTAACCACTCGGTTGACTAACCACCTCGGCACAAATAGCCTCGGTTGTCTAACTTCCTCGGCACAAATAGCCTCGATTGACTTTGACCGCGCACACGTGGAGCTCAAGTGGGTTTGGGGTGTAACAATAATAACATTGTAAATAGTTTTAATTTTTTATGTTATATAATTATGTTGAGTTAAGCATATCAAACATTTAGTCGGACACGAGGGATAAAGGATCCATACAAGTAATCAATGTAGGGGGGGCCGTAATAATGGTAGTTGATCATGTGCAAGAGCCCATGTTTCATGGAAGGGGTACATCCATTGCTTGGCGTTTACCCCCAGCTTCTACTTGAGTTTGCATATAATTCATTCATTTTGGGCCAAGGGGAGATGTTCTTGCTTAATTTACTCGTAATCTGACAGGTTGTCTCAATTATTAGATTACTTTGTACAATTTTATTTTCAAAATCCAATTCATCGCCTTTTATGTTTTTGTTATATATATAGAAAGTTGTATCATTAGTTTTCAACCTACAGCTCTTGTTGAAATTTGGTCCCAATTTTATTCTTCTTCATCACGTGGTTGTTAACCTTTCTAATCTTGAATGCCAAAAGTAGTGGTGGTAAAATAGGTTGGACTATTCAGGTCCGACCATTGGCGGATTTATATGGGCTCGTGTGGAGTAAGCTTGTATCCACATAACATTTTGATTTTTTTTTTTTTACATTTTTTTTCACTTTTTTTTTTCTCACTTTATGTTTTCAACTTTTCTCAAGTCTCAAATCTCATTCTTATCTCAATACTAAGATTTGTTATTTCTGCCTAATATTTTTTTTTTCTACTCAACTCCCTACACCAACGTCGGCAACCGGCCACAAATTTTTTCCACCCACAATTTGAACCACGCATTTGGATTAGAGATTCAACGATTGAATAATAGTCTAATTACTTTTATAAAAAAATTGTAACTTAAATTTTTGTCCCTAATTAAAGAATGTCTACTCTACCATTGAGAACATCATATCCTATTCAAAAGTCGAATCGAAATCAACCCCGCTCAATTTGGGCCAATTCATGGGTTGGCTGGTCATATGAACGGATCTTGTCGGTTTAGATTGTCTAGCACAAACCATAAAGACCAATCTAATTAACCTGATTATTAAAAAAAAAAAACTAAAAAAAAAACTCTCTATGTTTCCAACAAAGGCTCGTTCCTATTAAATTGTAATATGATTTTTGTCTTTTAAAGAATCCATTTTTTAATTCTTATCACTTTTTTTCTTCTAAATTTTTCATATGATCTCCCATCTCTCACCCCATATTGATTATTTTGAACTATAACTTAATTTAAACTGCATTAAATTTTGAAAGAATAAAATAAATAATATATTCAACATACCCGACTGCAAGATTGGCGGGTCTGTGAGTTGTGTCGATCTTCATATCTTCAAATGTGATAATATTGCAACATACTTAATTTTATATTAATAAATATTTCACAATTACTTTTTAATATTAATTTTATATTAATTTTGAAATTTAACAAACGTAACAAATATATCTGTTCAATCCCAAGACTGAATCAAGTTTGGCTATAGGCGGGTCAGTCCATCACGACCCACCCATTTTTACACTCTAAGGGGGTGTATTTGTTGACCTATGGTTAACTTTAAACCTTAATGTTTTGATTATTACAAACAAATTCTATGTTTTCCATCACGACCCACATCATTTTTACACTTTAATCTATCAAAGCCAAAAGGGAAAACGGGTGTATTTGAACCGGCCATCTGAAGCTTTAAAAAGCTTTGATTGATATATTTTACTTCATTTATTATCATTCAACAACACTTATAAGAGCATTTATAGAGAGAATCTTATTGAAAACTTCATGATGGATATTGAAAAATTTCATTAATTTCAACAAAGTTTTCTTCTAACACTTGAGCTTTCCTTATTATCTACATTAAAGTGTTAGTCTCTCTTAGAACTAAACTTTTATAGATTTTAATAAACTTCTCTACTAACTTTTATAGATTTCATAAGTTTTGAAAGATTTTCTTATACTTTCACATACTTTTATGAACTTTTATAGACTTTTTTTAATTAAAAATTTTGAATATAAAAAATTAATATCCCACTATTAAAAAAATGTTGCACGAGAAAGTCTAGTAATAATTTATTTAGTTGTATTAATATTATTAAATTCATAAAAAAATATTCTATTTAATTGTTGCAAGTAACTATGTTAAAAGTTAATGATATAAATTATTAACTCACTCTATTTTTTATTATGAATAAACTTTCAAATAACTTGTGGATAAATTCAAAAAATAATGGCATGCAATTCTTTTTAAAATATTTTCCAACAAAAAAATTTATCCAACTTATAATTTTTCTTTTTATATTTAATAATCTATAGGTAACATATTATTATTAATCACGACAATTGCATAATAAATAACCAAATACCAATTTACGAAAAAAAAAAAAAAAATGCAACCATTATATAGAAAAAACCAATAATGAAAAAAAAAAAATAAAAAATACATTAATTAAAAACTAATTTTTAATCCGATGAAATTCATTAATAAACTATAATCAACAATTATATAAGAATTTAATTATAAATTTATTTTGTTTTTAATGAAAAATGAAAAAACGGTGAAAAAAAAAGAGAAAAATACTTATAGGAATATTAAAGAAAAAATCACACTATCTCTAAAAGTTCATAGAAGGAAAAAGAAGAAAATGAAAAAATAGTTAGAAGAATATTGAAAAGAAAAAAAAAATTAAATCGACTAGAGATAAAAATATTAATATTCTTTTTCATAAAAAAATATTGATAATTAATCATGGTTATAGAATTTGTAAAAAGAAAAAGAAAGAAGAGAAAAAAAATAGTTAGGAGAATATATTGAAGAGGAAAAAAAATCACATCGAAGAAAAAAAAATATTAATCTTGACTCTACAATTTGTTGAGGAAAAAAGAAAAGAGAAATGTTGCATACGGAGGAAAAAAAATAAGGAAATGATTTTTTTTTTTTTCAAAATCTTTCAAAATCTTAAGGGTGAATGGAAGAAAAATTGTGATCTCGTTTATTTATACATTATGCTTTAAAACTTGTACATATAAAATGATCTATAAAATTATTAAAAATTATCGACATTTTGAATACTCCTAAATTTCGTAGAATTTTAAAATATTTGAATTGAATATCGCATAATTTTATAAGACTTTTTAAAAGTCTTTACAAATCTATATTCCCAATATGTCAATTTCACCGAAATTCAAATTTATTTATTTTTTTGTTAAAATAACAATCATACATTTTAGAATCGAAAATAAATAAGAGAAGGAAAAGGAGGAGAAAAAAAATAAAGAAAAGGAAAATCAGTGTCTTCCCCACAGTATAAAAGTAAGAAACTAATGCCAAGACTTGTAAATGAGTTACAGGTCAGATTTCTGATGCTTCTTAAAGCCATTTCACCATTATCAGCGAGTGATCATGAGAAGATTAAACTCCCGAGAAAAATATAACAGGTACTGATATTCCCCTAACAAAGTCTACCTCATAATCGAAGGTTCGTGAATGTCCCGTTACTCAGGTTCCATGAGTTGGGAAACAGGCTACTCTTGCGTGAGCAATAAATACCACAAACTTAAGAACCTTGGAACAGAGCTCAAAAGCAATAGATAACTTCTGATAAATCACCATTCATTGGAGCCATGGCAACATTATGTACACAAGTTCGAAGTCATAAATCTTAAGCCATGCCAAGGAAGCATATTTACACTTCTTTCATGTGATGAACTGCAGACGCTATCTTCACTCGTGGCATAGATGAACAATCCATTTTTGTACCACCTTCTTCGGATTGAACTTCAAAACTAGCATATATACAATTCAAAAGATGCAATTCTTTATTGTATTCATATGTACAAGATTTATCCAAATGTTCACAATAAATCTTCCAATAGGCTCTACTCGGGCCTAAAATTCACCAGATTCGGGAGGTCAGTCGACTGAAGCTTCTTTATATCACTGGCAGTCACCTTGCAGGACTCCAAAGTCAGTGACATCAAAATTTTGAGTGGTTTCAGATGCTGCAGCCCCGCACTTGTTACCCGAGAATTTGAGACATTTAACGAGACCAGTTGCGTTAATCCTGCATTAATATATGCAAATTTATCAGTACGTAAAAACTTAAGATGACACGAGAGCTTGGTGATCATGGATTAAAACTGTCAAAAAGTCGGACAAAGCAACACACAATTCTCTTAATTAAAACTATCATTTAAATCCTTAATGCAAGTAGTAACGCTTTCAAATTATTCAAGAAATTTCAAATTGTTCACATTTACCAGTTACCACTGATATAGTGTTAGTAGGAGAGATGAGATGGTATAATTATCTTCTACCCTCTGGAGCTCCATTGAGCACTCGGATGTTACATTTGCAGTACTCTAGTCTTGAGAATAAGATTTCAGTATATCAAGAAAATGCCAGTCTACTTGTTCATTGTTAAGACCAACAGAGAAATAAGTTGTAGTAGCAATATAACCAAAGATGGACATCTGTGGTAATTTTTCCAGGTTCTAGTGGCATGTTTGATAGCGTGGAATAGACAACACTTGACAAGATTAAGGAAGAAAATGGAACGGAGCTAAAATCTTGTCCATACTTAATTAATACTATGTATCGAACATGCACCAGAAGTTTGAAGGGAGATCATACAACGATGAGTTTGAAAGGGAAACATATCACATATGAAAGATATATTCACGAAAATACCAGAAATTGATTCCAAACTCTTATCCGTGAGGTGGTGGTTTTGGGATAGATTTAGAAGCGTCAAGGATGTAAGATCTTTGATATTCTTCACGCCAGCATCAGTTAATCCTCCACCACAAATTTCAAGGGACTGCAGGTTCTTGAAAGCTAAAAATTGGACAAAACAAAAAGAAAGGTAAAGTTAAGATTTATTGAAAAAAAATAGGGAAACCGATTCATATTAACATACTGTTGGTCGCATAATAAAACCATTCAGGACATGCACAAAAGCTTTTCTGAACTCCATTTAATAATTACTGTTTTAGCCTCAATAATCCCATTTCCTTTTGCTTACTGCATGGAGTCAAAAACGCAACTTTAAGACTATCCCATATCCACACACTCCATTTTCAGCATTTAGAATCTTGACGTCAACGGCATGTTTGATATGCAGTCTTGATATTAAGGGCATGTTTCATACGCATTACTAGATAAAACTGGACAGTACAATGAGTAAGATTTAACATATTTTTATTCTTTAGTGCTGTCAAGTGCACCTTACAAAACATGCCATAAAGTTCAAACAATCAATTGCAACCATAAATGGATGATTCAACAATGCACCAACTACTGAAAATAACCAACTTGAATTGAGTAGCATAGAGTTGCTTTCTCAGCATACATCGCAAATAATTAATTTCCAGAATCAGTAATGCGAGCACCGAAGAGATCCAAATGAGTTAATCCAGTCAAATCTGCGCAACAAGAGAATCTGAAAGTTATGAAGAAATAATGGACGACTATAGCTTTGGGCACGTTCTCACATCGAAATGTTCAGATAATAGCACTATAGTGACGCCATGAGAACCACAGATCATATAAAAAATACAATTAACAAAAAATGAGAGATAATAACCCAAATGTGTAGGCCAAGGGGCTTAGTTGTCTTCATATAAACTTTCAGGTTTGAAAGGGAAGAAAGAAAAAAAGACGATATTTAGCAAAGTGGAACTAAAAATAGGGAAAGATCATCTTCGGGTCAAAGAAAGAGAGTCACGTGAAAGAAAAAGAAAAAACAAGATATTTAGCCAACTGGAACTAAAAATAAGGAAATATCGATTCAAGTCCAAGAAAGGAAGAGATGAAACTTCTCAACAAACCAATCACATGCCGCGGATGCTGGCGAATTTTTATAAATTCTTTCAGCTTTAAGGAAATTATTGTTGTGACAGAGTATGATCTTATGTCAAGCTAGTTTACAGATTTGATCGGGCCCCTGATCATATTCTGGATTTGGCCGCTGAAAAAATTGTGATATCTGCTAATTGAACTCCTTTTTGTTCGTTAGTTTTATTAAAATTGGATAATTTACAATTCTAGATAGGAAAAATATGAAGAATCAAGAATCAACCTACAGACAGAAAAACTTTATAGAGAACATTTAAGTAATTGACAAGCATGTTATTAGAAGGAATTAATCAATACTTCAGCTTACAAAAAATGCCTTCAGTATATAACTTTTGTCTAAACCGAACAGTAAAACAATCTCCATTTATAAAGCCTTCTCCCTAACACGTATATACCAGAGAATAATGAAGCACATGCAAAAACCTAAGTGAGAACTTGTAAGGCAAGAAACAACTAAACTAAGTGAGCTAGACAAATCAGAGAATCATGAAGCCCATGCAAAAACCCTAGTTGTAAGCAAAAACTTGCCTAAAAAAAGCTAAAAACTACTTGGAATTGGAAGAAGTAATATTTGATAATTAGAAAACTAGCAAACAATATGAGGGTATCTTATTGGGACACTGATACCAAGCACTCAGGCTAAAATACCAATTAACACATATACAGATTTTTTGCCATCAAATACACCATGCAACAGTCTGAAAGATGCTAACTTGTAAGAGCTGCAAGGCCAGCATCTGTAATTTGACGAGCATCCAAGTTGAGGGATTTCAGAGATGATAACCCAGACAACTTTCTCAAACCACCATCAGTGACAACAGTGAAGGAAAGATTCAAACTCTCCAAATTAACTAGACCTACAAAAAAAAGGACAGTGTCAGATCATATTGAATCCGAACAAGCCCAGTGTTGAAAAAGGAGTTCATGGGGCATGCCACGGGGCTGCCCTTGAGGTGGTGTGTTGGCCCTAGCAATGGTGGCAAGATGAATATTTTGGGGACTATACCTGATTGGAGAAGGCCTATACCCAGGCTAACACCTTGCACCATTCAGCATGTCTTATTTTATATATATTTTTTTAAAATTTTCAACATGTAAGGGACACTTCTCCGACGCTCCTCGGGCACGCATCCAACATGTCATGTGGCATGTCTTATATATGTTTTTTTAATTATCTAAAACAATTATTACTTCTATTATTCTGGAAGACGCGCCCTCTCTCGTACCTCTAGTTGTAATCATAAATGTAAACAATGGAAGTAAAATATTTTGCTATGGAAGAAATGTAAAGAATTAAGTATTACAATACTTCTCCACAGAAATTGCATCAACCCTGAAAATTTACGCTTGTGAATAATGACGATGAACGTGAAATCAAAATTGTTATCTGAGTGCACAAAAATCAGATGCATGACATAAAACCTACCATTCAGTAGTAGTAATGATGAGGAGTAAGGATAAGAATTGAAGAGATAATCAAATTAGAATAAGATTAAACTAGCTTTATTAGATAGAATTTGAATAAGATTAAACTAGCTCTATAAGATAAGATTTTATCATTTTAATAATCGTTATTTTATTAGAAGTTTTAAATTTAAGTTCTTTACCTAAAAAATAGATCTTAAGATTTCATATGTAAGACATATAATTAATGATTAAAGATTGATTATTTCTTCCCCCTAATTCTTCTCTACTCTCTCTTTTCTTCCCTCTCTATTTCCTATTTCTATTTCTTGTTACATTCTACGTCAAATATCCTTTATACTGTTAGTACAAGGATTATGTCTAACCAGAGAGATGGCATAATCCACTGTTTCCGACTTCAGTATCAGACAGTTCCAAGCATTTCAGACGACGAAGGCCTGAATCTCAGACACCAGAAGAAAAGAAAAAGTCAGCAAACATGAACATACTGCAGAAGGTCGCTTGTTTTCTTTGCAAAAATACATAGCCGCATAAAAACTACATTACAGAATTAACCTGCAAGATTAACCATGCCTTGATCACTGATCCTGCAAGAATCCAGGTTTAAGCTCTCCAAATTTGTTAAATCTGAAGCCATAAAAATGTTCATACATGTAAGAATCACTTACTATTGAAATATCTTGTTCTTCATATAAAGGAGAATACTCTGGGTATTATGAGAAATCAAGTGCCCTAACAAGAGTATTCTAGAAAGACAACCTTCAAATGGAATTTAAAGCAGCAAATGGCATCAAATTAATTAAGGAGTGCTCTATATAACTCTTTCTGACAAACCATATTGGAAGTCAATGGATTTAACTTTAGTATGCTACCAAGAGGCTTGGGCTTAGGTTCTACCGTTCTAGAGGCTAGGGATGTGCTCCACAGGAGGATTGGGCTTAACGACAATTTGAGCTCTTTAGGAAATAGGTGGATTTGCTCCCATACAGAAATCAGCTTTTCTCTAGTTAAGAGACTACAATGCCCTTAATTTAAAGAGCGTATGTAAGCGGTTCAAAATGAAATAAGGCCTGTTGCACCACCTGCAACTCCCAGCCCCTCCTACACTGATGGAAGCCTGGCTGGTGTTCAGGGATGTACAGGACTAAGTGTGGTGGCATGTTAGTTGTTGAGATTTTCCCAATTTCTCAATTCATATTTTTCACTTCTGTAGATTTCTTCATTGCAAATGCAGGGTAACTGATTACCATTTCATCAATGTAATTTTACCAAATAAAATGCAATGACCCCGGGGCTGCAGGGCATTCATAGAAAGCAGCCCAAGTAATGAAAAAATCATCTACCTATGTTGGGCTGGAAAAATTTAATTTTTAAAAAAAAAGAACAGATCAAATAATTAAGTCCCCTAAAAAAATCTCATGGAATTTAGAGACAGGAAAAGAGGTCTTCGATTTCTTTGCTTTTTCTACCATTTTCTTCCTTTCTTTCTGTCAGGTTTAAGGGGAGGGCGGTTGATTTTCGCACACCATTACAATATGAATAGGAAGGAATCTCACCCTTCAGGTGCGCCAAAATAGCATCAGAGATATCATCATTGAATCCTAGATTCAACACTTTCAGACTTCGCAGCTCTGCATGAAACACAACATGAAAAAAGGTTAACTTCAACTTTGTGTTGACACTCCATGGCTAAAAATTATAAAGGAACTTTGTTCTTATTGAATGGGGATTCAATTTGCACGAAAGAATGTGAATATTTGGATAAGACTCACTTGCAAACTTGTCGCTTCCATCATCAGTCAAAGTACATCTGCTCAGATTCAAATACAACAAGGCACCAACAGCTGCATAAAAAATAAATAAATAAAATAGGAAAACAAAATTTGCAAAGAAATTCGCACGAATCTTATTAATGACATGCAACTTCCTAAATCAGTAGATAATATAAATGTCATTTAAACTCAGGTAAGATAAATCCTTTTCTTCGTCGTCTAGATGATCCACCATAATAACACAACATATTTAACAGAAGTGCAACAATCACGAGATGAACCTGAAAGAGACTTCAAGCAAGCAGCAGTTACAGGGCAACCCTCCATGTTCAAAAGAGCAAGTTTGTGCAAAGCTGCAGTGCAGACAACCAAGAATCAAAAACATTAGTTCTCTTCCGTGTCTGAAGGTATCAAAAGCAAGAACTAGGTATATGAACAGCATGAACTAGTAGAACACTGTACAAAACTTGCAACCTACAACTGTACAAATTGAATGTTTAGTCTACCACATTTGTATATCTGAATTTCCTCCAATGTTTTCTTTTCTTTTCTCCTTTTATTTGGTGGTGGTGTGGGTAAAAAGGGAGGCTATGCATTTCAACAAAGGACTTCCGGGCAGAAGGTAAAATAAAATAACAAGTCCTCCCATTAAGCTAATAAATGTATCTTTATAAGACCTGAATCTGACACAGCCAAACTGGTTTGAAGCGTTGATACTACAAAATCTAAAGCATTTAAACTGAAATAATATATAACCCTAAAATGAATTACCTTTCAGATAGGTGATGCCATAATCTGTAACCTTGCTGGATGCCATTTGTAATGATTTTAAGTTTGTAAGCCCTGCCAAAGAAAAATGGACTGCCAATGAATAAAAGCACACGTCGTGTTACTATATTCGTGACAATCCCATTACCAAATTCAGTAGCTCATTGTAACCCCACCCCAGATGGAGATAGACTGAGAGTTCCATCTTTGCATGCATTTATCTCAGAAATTGATATCAATCATGACCAGGCCTAATGTAAGAAGTTCTTCAATCTTATAACAGAAGTAGAACGCATACCACCTAGGACATGTTTTAATAAGCATCATAGACAATATACAAAAAATGTTATAGACAATGCTCTTTTGAGTTTAATTGGGAGAGGATTCTTTAGGGAAAAAGAAGTATCGAGTGCTGACAAATCACACAAATGTAATAATCAGAAATGAATTCTCTACAAATGAAAGCCGAGAATTTTCTAGATAATCAAGAATAATATGTTCAGTCGGACTTCCAAATTCCAATAAAATCTAGAACTGGAATTAGACTGACGGCAGGGTATCGCATTTTTTAGTATATATTTCTATTATTTACCTGAAAGTTAAAAGGGACCACTAAAAAGCAAAGGAAGAAAGGAGTTACCTGAGAGATGCTTCATATCAGCATCAGTGATGCAATTGCAACAATTGATGTTAAGAGACTCGAGCTTCACTAGGCCTGCCAAACACGAAATAAGAGATTAAAGATGCAAACTGATTTTTATACTCTGACGACTATCATAATTGTATGACCATATTTTAAATAGCATGTTATGAGTTGAGAAGAAACATTTAGAGTAACTTTGACAAATGTTTACTCAAGAGCCATCATGTTAAGAAGTAGTCCACGTCCATGATTGAAAATATCGCCATTAGTCTTAAAAAGTTTTGACGTATAACTGAGGAAAATGAGTTCCACCTTTTGTTAATGCTAAAATTCTAATACGCATAGAGACATATACCATCAAATATATGAAATAAGCAGATACCTTGAAAGCACAAGTGTAGCATTATGAATTTCATTCAGATATTACTTTGCATTCCTTGTTTGATGGATACAAACTCTTTTTTCATTTATATCAAAATTATATTTTCATAGTAGATTTTTTTCCATACTATAAATCCATTTTCACAAATTCTTGCAGAGCCATTCAGATCGTGTTAGATTGTCATATTTATTAACCAACCCTCACATGTCTCCATCCTGGTGATTGTTTCTAAAAATGAAACATCTTGATATCTACCAGTGCCTCGACATATGTGAATGAGCCGCCAACAATTGAGTCTGATAAGGAAGAAAACGTCCCCATCCAACCCCATGTGGGGAAAGAACGAGAACTCTAGTAGAAACCTCTTCAGCCAAACTTTGTTCACTCAAAGCTGGCCATGAATAACCCATTAGATAACACAATAAGGAGTCTCCGTGAATGACATCTACCATCGCCATATTTAAAAAGCCTCTTTTCCAAGTTTTCTTCAATGAACTTAAGATGCATCAATATAAACAAGCAATATTTACTAACTGATTCGGTAAAAGGAAAATTTCACTTCTCCTGAAGAGCTTAATGGAAAGAACCTACCATTAAGGTGAACAAGCCCTCCATGTATCTTTGGACATCTCTCCAAGTCCAACTTTACCAAGTTAACTAAGCCAGATAAGGAACTCATTCCTTGATCAGTGATTAAGTTGTTTCTTCTGAAACACAGCGTTGTAAGATTTGAAAAACCTGAAAGGTAGAATCAAGTCACATGCATCAGGCACTGGGTTTTAGGGTTTGAATATGCAATATAACTAGTCAAAGATAATGTGCTCCAACTAATGATATCATACAAACTTGAAGGCTTGAAACCGAATTAAAGTTAAAAAACATTTGATAATTTGATACATAATCCAATTACTAAAAGCTAACAAGAAACCGAAGTCATTCAAATAACAACCTGTTAATATATGAAGAGTAGAGTATTCCCCTGTCATGACTAAGAGGAATTAAATTCAAATTTATCATTAGGAAAACAAATTATATGAACAAATTATCTGAGTATAGTTGACAACACCGAGTTTAATAGTCACAGCTGTAAATACCTCTATATAAATGTCAAAATAAGAAAAACTACAAGGCAAACTCCACAGAAGCACCTTTGTTCACAGGTACACTTGAAGTCTCCCCTCCCAATCTAAGCGAAGGAGGATACTTTTGCTATCATTTTTTCTCTACTCAAAACTGTACTCTCACTTCGACTTTCTCTCCTCTCCCTAGGAACGTCAAATGTCCCTCAGCTGTATGAATACAAGGAACAGCTACTCGCTCGGCTGATATGAACACTTCCTATTTTTTTCTCTAGTGCACAGGAGCATGCATACCTGGTGTCAGAGATGAATCACAAGCATGCATGCCCAAACCACCAGCATGCATGCACGTTTACTCTGACACATATATAAAAGACAAATGGAATGGAAAACGGATTTTTTAGCTTTTTTTCTTGAGTATGCATTTAACCAACACTACTTGAGAGATTCATTAATGAGATAGGATAGCACATCGATGAAGGTGGAGAAGATGATTCTACCACTGATCTGTTCCAGGCCACGGTCCGAAATCTGGTCACAATAATTTAAATTCAAGGTTTGAAGGTTCTTGCAATCTTTGAGTTGATACAATCCAGAATCAGTAACATCAGAACCAGAAATATCTACAGAAAGCAAAGATGAACCCTGTGAAGAGATGACATCCATCCAACTGTCATTACATCCTGGGTATTCTCCAAAATTAAGATCCTGCAAACACCAAAAGCCATTACGCATGCGCCTAAAACAATTTAGATACTTATACTATGCTGTCTATCCACGTATAAGTGATACCTGAAGAGCACAATCTCGAAAAGCTTCTAGTATAGAACCAGTTAGACACTGGGAATAAACCAGGTCATCGAAAATCTGTTGACTTAGATCCCTTGGCAACATAGAGAAGGTACTGTACTTGTTTATGTCCTTCAACAAAATAACCAAGAAAGTTCAGTCAAGAGTAGAAAAAAGGATACATTTGTCCTCCAGAAATCCTATATTTAGACAGAAACAGAGAACAAGAGTGTCGCACGTACTTCACGAATCTTATAAATACACAATTCCATGAGAGACGGACATCTTCGATTTCCTTGATTAACATCCGTTGAGACTCTAGAAAATGAGGCCCCCAACCATTTTGAGCTTCCACTTTTACAATATCTTCCAGACACTCTTCCATTTAGGTTATCCTCGTTTTCCTGTTGGTTTCGCTTCCTGGAACAAGCTCCCCCCATTCAGTAATATATTGTAATCAACTTACATCACAGAAGCTGCAGAGAACAAGTGGAGTGACCCATATAATCACCAATGTCAGAGACACATACTAGCATCCTGCAAAAAAACTAATAGAACCAACATCACAGGCGTTAGCTAGATGTTCTAAATGTTGAAGACAATTTAAATAAATAAGCATGTCCCCTTTCTAGTAAGCTTAAACTATTAGACAAGATGCTTCAATATGATATCAAAGTAAAAGTCGTTAGTTCAACTCGGCGCCACCTAATTATTAAAGTGTGCAAGGCTTTGATAAAAAATAAATCTGGCTTGCACGTGATTAGACGCATTGAAGAGTAAATTTAAATAAATAAATGTGCCTATTCACTAAAAAATTAAGCTTTTAGACGAGGTGATTCAAGACTGAAAAATAAACTAGTCCCTAATGCATTTGAACTAAAACTTTCCTCTAAGGCTATCGAGAAAGCATTTTTGCATTATAACATTGCTCAACATTACCAATGCTTGGAATTTGATACAAGAGTCCAAATGCCACCATCCAGAATTAATGACAAATAAAGCATTATATAACACAAATTAATGGCAATTACATTCACGTATGCACCATTATTAATCAGCGTGTAAATGTAATGTGTATGCGCACGCAAATTCATATTAAATGTCAGAAGGAAATACATGTCTTTCAGGATTTGAGATATAAGGATGCATTTATGCATATGGCATAAGTCCTCGTGACCTGCAACGCTTACATAATCCATGTTGTGACGTGAAACATGATTAGACAACTTGCATATCAGATCAAATATCATTAATAGCACAATCTATTAATTGGGTGTTTAGTACACGATACTAAACTGGATTGAACAATATACTGAACAAGATTTTCTTTTCAACGTTATTATTATTTGGTGCTAACAATCCTCGAGACCGGTGATTTTCTTTTCAACGGTAATATTATTTGGTGCTAAAAATCCTCGAGACCCGTGGGCATCAATCATCCAACCTGGGTTTCAAATAACCGAAGGATAGGAGCCTTTTCCAGACTCCAGCATTTTGATAGTGAATATGAAGACAGTTATATTTTAGATATTTACAATTCAATACTACTTTTAATACAACTCAAATAAAGCAAGTATATAATCAACTACAAGACATCAATCAGAAAAACAGCAAAATTATTCACTTCATGTTCCTGATCATCTTACTTCAAAAACGAATTTTTTAGACCACATTTTTGTTTGGTTTAGTTGCACAAAATAATAATAATAATAATAATTGTAAATTTGAACCTTCGAGTTTGCTCAACTCTTTTCCCCAAAAGGTAAAACCTCCGTGACTTGAATTTAAAGCCATTAATTACATTTCCATCAAGTGAACCACTTATTCTCCAAGTGATGAAAATAAAAAAAAAAAAAAAAAAAATTGCGTCGTTTTTATTCGCAACCCTTTTATGTATTTTGCTCAGAACATCATAAATTAGTAAAAATAAAATTAAAATCAAACAAATAAACGCTACAGTCCACAACCCCTCATATATTCTGTTAAAAAAAAATCCTTCAGATAAAAATACAACAAAAACAATTAAAGCAACAAAAAACAAACTAAAACAAACTTTTTTAAACTATAAATTAATTCTTCAAGGGATTTTATATAATAAAAAATAAATATCAGACCTTAATTCCATGATCATCTGAACCATCAGACTGTGTTTTAGAAAGAGAGAAAAATAGTGGAGAGTGGCAGAAAAATGAAGATGGAAGAAGCGTGCAAGAAGTGTAGTAGTTAAGTGGGACCCAAATACCGAGCCAGACTCCTAACCAACGGATGAGAACCACGTAATGAGAATCTAGGCTCGGAACTCGGCTGCTTTGGAAAAATGATGATGGTGGATAAGGAAGAGTGTCCAGATTCTTATAAAGTGGGTCCCATTTGTATAATTGTGATTTGTGCTCTTTGTTTTGCTTTATCCGTCCGATGGAAGGGCCCACTATTGGAAGATTTTGTACGCCGATGTGTTTGGAAAATTGCAGCTGAGGTCCCCTACCTATGGTGTTTGTGCAAATAAGATATCCTCATTTGAATAGATTTTAAAAATTCATGTAATTTTGGTGTCTCAACTTAGATTTTAATATATTCAATTTAAATTTAAATATTTTAACTCAAATTTTAATAGATTCAATTAAAATTTAAGTACCTTCAACTCAAATTTAAATAGCAAATTTAAATAGATTTTTATAAATTTAAGTATCTTCAATTACTAGTGGATTTCTAGAGATTTCATTAATTAAAAAATTTAAATTGATTTGTATTGATTTTGTGCTCATAAATATGAATACCAATTTTTTTAGGAATTCTATCATACCCTACAAAATTTCAATCCAACTTTTCTCTTACGCATTTATTCCTCTCACCTATTCCCTCAATTTCTGTCACAAGTTTTTGCAGTAAACTTTTGTTCCTGATTTTCATTTTTTATTAGCATGGAGATTTATTGAATTTTTTATTTTAATATTTTTGTTATACAATTGTCAAATATCATCTTTGAAATGTCATTTTTAATGCTCCACGACTATTAATTGAACCAAACAATTGGACTGAAAATATAATTTATTAGTAAATATTAATTAGATAATTAGTCTAATATCATATAAGACAATTAGATATTGGACTTAAAATCAGTATAGCACTAAAAATTCTTTTTTGAACTTATAAATATTTACTCGTCAACTGTGACAAATGTAAATTATCATTTTAACTTTTAAGTAATAAAAAAAAAATTATACAAGATTGTTAAACAACTAATTTTAGAATAGAATGAATCATAAATATCTATCATATAGTATCGGATATGAAAGATAAAATTTTATTTTAAAAAAAAAAAGACAAGTAGAAAGAAAGTGACAATTAATACTTTATTTCAATTTTTTTTCCAACAAATCTTGCTCTTTAATTAATTTTTTTAATTCAAAAAGCGAGAAAAATAATAATAATAATAATAATAATAATAATAATAATAATAATGTGAATCCCACCATACAATAGATCTAATTGCACTTTAAGCTTATAAAAGACGGATGACCTATTTATTAGTTTATTCCATAAGAGTTTAGCTGACACATCTGTCAAATTGGTATATCTCTCAATTCATCGGATCATTTACCTATTTGACGGAAAAGAGTTTTTACTTTTTTATATTTCAATAATTGTTTTCTTTTCAAAATTCTACTCAAAATATTAATTTATAATAGTCACTTGAATATTTAAAATAAAAACAATGTAAAAATGCTATTTTTTATAATAATAAAAAAAAAACAACAAATCCATAAGAATATATTGAAATTTATAATATATAATTTTGTTAAGATCTTATAAATTATGTGAAATTCTATTCAAATCTATAAAATTCATTCAAATTCATAAATAATAACAAATCATTTAAAATCTAAGTTGAGAATACCCTCATTCGTATTTAAATCTAGGTTAAGTATTTCTTACCGACAATTTCCTCCGAGTCCATGTCAAGAGACGAGGTATGTGAATTTCACGTATCCAAAAATTAAAAATATTAATAAATAATGATTAATTTTGAAAAAGCTAAAAATAAATATAAAAATTTGTATCATTTTTTCAATGTTATCAAAATCGTCATGTCCTAGCCCGACCAGTTCAACCTACAAAACCAGGAACCGGGTTGGTCGATGCTCTGGTTGATTTTTGGAATATTGTGTTTTCTTTAAATCATATGCATCCCATTGGTACTTACTGCCATTGCCCACTACCCGCTACCTATTGCACCCTTTTTATCCAGGATTGAGCATCTCCAATGCAGTTGTGAATTGTAAAAAAAAAAACAAAAATACAATATAAGCAAATTTGACAATGTCTACAAAATTTCATCTCCAATACAAGTTATCAAATTGACGTGACAAGAAAAAAAAAGACAATATCTAACGCTCTATTAGACATGCTAACTCAGCAAAATTTAAATTTCATGTATATATTTAAATTCGTTATGCATATGTAAATGTAGTGTCATCATCTCTTGCCCATTGGGAGCAAAAAATCATTGCCCACCTACTGTAGGGACAAGAGATCATTTTCCTATAAATGTAATCTAATATTTATTTAATAAAATAAAGTCCACATAGGTAGCAATCCGTATAATATATTAGAGATCAAATTTGAACTTGAATGTCTACTCATTAAAGCAACTACGGTCTATGTCTATTACTTTTTAGACGTACAATATAAATACAAATAGACAGAATTATTAAAAAAAAAACATCTCCAATTCACGCTGACGATGACCCCGTTTAGCTCATATGGCACACAAAATAAATTCATCTATGTTTAGATGGACTTCCAGACAGAGCTACTCAGCATTTTAAAAAAAAAAAATTTGAACGAAAGAAATAAAAATTAAAGACCTGCCAATTTAAAAAAATTAATCCAACATAAGTGATAATATTAGTTTTATACAGAATCTATTGAAGTTGATTTTTTAATTTGACCATTTATTCAATAGATATAGTGTCACAGACACTGAAAGTCCGTCTATTTTACCTACTACGCAGACATTAATAGACAGATTTTTAAAATCAATAATACATAGATTGAAAATTTTCGAAGATAGAGTTCTCAATGGCCTAACATTGGTGGACTTCAGCCGTAGAAAGCTCTAGGCACTTCAGCCATAGAAAGCTCTGGGGAGGTATCCACGTGGAATCCGCTCTACTTGAATGCGAATCGAGACACACTAGTAATAGATTGTGAGTATTTTTAGTACAATTCTAGTGAGTGGTGATTTTATTAGTAAAGCTTTTTTAAAAAGAGTTGTTAGCAATAAATTAAAACTTGTTGACCTATGGTTAATTTTAAATCTTAATATTTTGATTATAACAAACAAATTGGTTATATTTTTAACAATCTATTTTCAAAAAAATTAAAACATACAAATCGAACTCTCACGAATGACAAGTTCAAAGTCAAAATCAATACAAGAGTTCAAGATCTCAAGATCCACCGAAATTCAAGATTCAAGATCAAGATTGAAGAATAAATTTATAGATAAAATTGTAAAGGTATTAATTCTTTAATCCTTAGCAATTAAATGAACGAAAGCTCAAAAATATGTTTTATCACTTGCATAAAAATTAGTTTGATCAAAGCCAAAATCGATTTTCAAAAGCGTGAAAACGGACAATCCGTTTGGTAAACCGGTTGATCCATCGACCGTTTACCTTGAACCGTCGACCGTTTGAAAGGTCTTTTTTCAAAAAGTGTCCGTTACGATTTTTGCGGTTCAACGGCTAGTTCGATTAATCCGACCCGGCCGGCCGACCGTTTGGTCGTTTGGTAAAATTCATCTCTATAAATACCACTTCATTTATAATCATTCAATAACACTTGTAAGAGCATTTATAAAGAGAATCATATTGAAAAACTTCATTCAAAGCTTTATTGCATTTATATCTTCAATATCTCTATTTGAAAAACTTTGTTTGATTAAATTAAACTTTTGGTTCATCTTTGTCAACAAAGTTTTCTTCTAACACGTGAGCTTTCCTCATCCATTACTATCCATTAAAGTGTTAGTCTCTCTTATAACTAAACTTATATCTATCATTCATTTAGAGAAATACTCAAATCAATCTCTTTATTTATTTGGGTCATATTGAGGTCACTTGAAAAGCTCAATATTGTATAAGGATCGGTGCTCCTTGTTTGTAAGTCCTTGGATACATTGTAAGGGTTTGGATTGCACCATAAGTCAATCAAAATAGTGGAAAGGCCATGCTCGTATTGGAGAGCTTGGTAACAGGGGACGTAGATCATTGGTTGAATCGAACCTCCATAAAAATCGTTTGCACTCTCTCTTCTCTTTTATTTACTTATATTGTGCTTATATTTTTTGAATCTATTTGTATCTCTTAAATATCATTTTGAGAATATTTTTCGAAAAAGTTTGAGAAAATCAATTCACCCCCTCTTGGTTAATTATTCTTGGGCTATCAAAAGTGTCGTCAACATTAAATTGCATGATTAGCAACATCACAAGAGATGTGCTTTTTATTTATGAATTGTATATGCTATGTTGAAAAATAATAGATAATTATTGACGATTATATAATTTTACTAAAATACCTAAAAAATAGTCATCTTTATTTTAGAAGTTTGTATTTTTAATCGATTTACAATTCTTATTGGAACTCTATATATACGAGCCATTATTATAATAAATTTACATACTTGAGATTTAACTCTCACCATTCTCTTCTTATTCTTTAGTTTTACAACATGATATCAACACGAATCAGCTGGTCAAGTGAGTTTTGTTCTTTCTATTCAAATAAACACGAAAAGATCTAGCCACATAAAATGTGAATCAAATCTTACAAACAATAAACAATCCAATATGGCCTTCTAAGATTTATAGAATGCACAAAGATTTCTAAATTTATCAAATCTGAAAAAGTAGTTCAATTTAATTGCTCCATTTCGACTACAAATAAATTCATTCGTTACCAAAATATATATATATATATATATATATATATATTGTTCACATTATATATCGAACTATGTAAGATTATAAATAATATTGACCGATGTTCATGCTTTGAAAAAATATAACTAAAAATCGTAGATATTCTAGGCGAATTGGTGTTGATGAAGAAACACAACCCACGTATAAATGTTCATTAAAAATATAATTTTTTTATTCATGAAGAAATCAAAACTTTATACGTATTAATATTTTTAGCAAAATTTATTGTTGTAACTCTGAAAAAGTATAACTTCATAAAACATTAATATGGTGAAAAAATATTGTGTTAGTGCTTATATAGAGAGACATAACTTTATATCAATATTTTAGAACGATATTATATTATTGATCATGTATAATCATAAACTAAATATTAATTTTCAGAAAAAATTGTGTTGGTGGTCTTAAAAAAATACAAGTTCATATTCATTTGAATATTTTAGTATCTTTAAAGAATATGGTGTTCTTAAAGAAATGCGACATAAATATATAATATTCTTGGAAGAATATTATTTAAGTGATAGAGAACAATTACTATTTTAAAACATCAGTATTTTAGAAAAATATTGAATTTGTTGTTATTAAAGAAGCACAAAATTATACATATTTTTGAAGAATATTAAATCGTTGCTTATGAAAAAGCATACCAATTTTCTAGAAAAGTATAATGTTGATGCTACGAAGAACAATTTTAATGTCTTTGTAATTCATAATTCATACATAAGAATTCTCAAAGAATATTATGTATATCTAATCTTAAGAAGATATTTGATATACATGCAAATATGAAATCTCTTGCCTACAACAATATCGACACAATCACCAATTCTAACTCATCTTAGTTATTTCAATCTTAAATAGTGGCAAGGAAACTATATGGACAACTCTAAGTGCAAGTTTAGTTTTGTTAAAAATCAAATTTTTAATTAATTTTGAAAAAAATTAATGAAATATGTAGTTAAAAAATTGATAAAAATTGTGTAATTAAAATTAATTGTTGATTTTGACTCAAATTTTTTATCAATTTTTTAAGTAAAATCAAATAAAGCTAAACATTGTTTCATTATTGATTAAATTTTTATCGTTTCTATTTATTTATTTATTTTTTGTGTATTATATAATTACTTTATGTATCCATAGAGTTCTACTAGGAATTTAAATTTCTTAATTTTTTTAATATTATTGACCGAATATTCATAAAAAACTTAAGTGTATGTTTGATAGACTTGAAATTAGTTTTTAAGTACTTAAATTGTAAATATTATATAATGCGTGGATAAAAAAACGTAAGTATAATATTATTTAAACTTAACAAAACAAGCTCTAAATTACTTTTAAAAATTATTTTGTTAGATGTGGATTCCGTTGACAATATTTAATTATTTTTACTTTCTTAGTTTATTTATTGACAAAAAATTGTTAATAAATTAACTATTGTCGAGATATTTTTTATATCAATAATTTTAAATTATTTTTCTAAATTTTCTAAAATGTTGTTATCTTACTACTAGGTTTTTCCGTTAATAATATTTATTTTTATATTACTTTATTAACTGACATAATTTTTTATTAATAAAAAATTTTTAATTTAATTTTTGGTTATTAGCAATTTTTTTTTTAAAATTATAGAAAGAATATTTAGTCGAGACCTTTTAAATTGAAAAAATTCAAAATTTTGTCTTAATTTTTTTATTGAATTTGAGCTAATTATAAAAAGAGCAAACACATATTATAGATTTTGAAATTCTATACCAAAGGATATTCATTAGTGATAAATTTTACACCAAATTTGGTGTGTTTTGGATTTTATTTATTAATTTCTTCACCATTAGTACATATTTTGGTCTTTAGACAATATTACTATTATTACTTGAAAAATAACAAATATTTTTTTTTTGCAATTCATATTTAAAAATTAAGGCGTGAAAGTTAAAAATAACAAGATTTGAATTTTTCCTAGGATTTCAGGACAGAAAAAGGCAAATTTAAGGCGTGAAAGTTCAAAACCCTAAAAATTGTCTTGTTCCCTCGTTTACCTGCAAAACCTAAAACCCCTCTTTAATAGTACTCCAAGAAGTCCCTGCCTCCCCATCTCAAACCCTCTCCAGCCCCTGTTTTATTTCCCATTTTGCAATTTGCACTGTTCTACAGATTTTTCAAAGGTGAAAAAAGGGAAAAAGAATGGAGGTGGAGAAACTGTACTCTGCTAGTGTTGTTTTGCAGAGGATAATGGGCTCTGTGGTTCTTGGAGCAGTTTTTGCTGCTCAAAATTCTCTTGTTTTGCTTATTTTCTTGGTACATTCTTAGACCCTTTAATCTCTACGTTTTTTTTTTTTTTTTGGGGTGATTTATCAAGTTTTAGTAATGCTGCCACGTGATTGCAGAGGTGCTTTTGATATTGGTTTAATTTTTTCTTAAGTTTTGGGTTTATAAACTTTCACTAATGGGACTTGGGCTTTGCTACTGATTCTTGTTTTTGTTGGATTCTTTTTATAATCTTGAATTTTACTATAGGTTTTTGTGTCTGTTTAGAATGCTTTGTTTGGTTGGGGTGAGATCGAGGAGCAAAGTAGAATCAAAATTCTATATATATTTTTCGAGAATATCATCTTGCCTAGGATCATAGATTAGAAAATCTCTGCACCATTTAAAATTAATTACTGTTTGGTTTAGTTAATTGGTTTTACTTGCGTAACTTTGTGAGTTTTGGTACCATGGCTTTGTATGTATAAATTTCTCATTCTGATATGCGAAATTGTTTGAGATCTAGAGGAAAATTGAACTATGTCTCTTTCCTGATTCAAGTGACTTTAGGGTTCCACTGGTTCCAAAGGCCACAAGCCGGAGTAGTTGATCCAGTAGTTCTAGATATATCTTCAAGAATGGCTCATGCATAATCTTCTCTGACTTCTTTAAAGAGTCAATCTTATTTAGGATACGAAGAATTAAAAGGCATGGGTTGGACAAGCAGATGGATGGATATGACACGGGCTTGCGCAGGACTACACTTTAAATTCATATATGGGTGTGTAGAGAAGTTTGACGACTGCATTTGTTTCTTCTTAGATGCTTGTGTTAAGTTCTGTGTGTATATTTGTATAATCTTGCTTATCACATCATTGATATTATGCCAGTATATAAACTTACATACAGTCTATAAAATTGTAGATTATTTTTCTTATATTTCCACTCTTTTCCTGAAAGTTTAATTGAGTATTAGTTCTTTTTTGATGTCCACTCCAAATTTTTGGAGATGAGCAAAGAGGAGTCCAATATGTGTTTGTTGGAGAGTATCTGGCATGTGTTAGAGAAGTATCCAGAAAGTGTTTGTACTAGACAATTCATTAACAAATATATAAACATTCAAAGAATCAAAGGAGACACACTGTTGTACAGATTGTTACGTTTTAGCTTTGATATTGAACACGAAACATAAACAAGAATAATAACAGAAAGTAAAAACACCAAGATTTTTGTGTCCCGAAGGACCCGGGTTCGCCCAACCGTCGGCTACTTCCCGTTGAAGCTCCACAACGTGGATACGGCTTCATGCATTTCAAGATCTTTCAAGAAAACAGAGTCTCAGAGGTTACAAGAGTTCAACACCAAGAAATACTCTAACCCTAGGTTTACAGACCGAGCATCAATCAGCGATTGACCTCAAATATACACACAGATGAGTTTATCTTTCACACAGGAAGGACCATCTACATGACTATCATGTGATTTCACAGAGAAATCACCAAAGAAACCAAAAGGGTAGAATACAGAACTCAGAGAGACGAAGAGAAGAAGAGGAGTTTTTCATCAGAGAGAAGATTAGGGCGCAGAGTTTTCTTATCTGTCAACGGTGCCAAAAACATTGCCTTTATAGTCCAGATGAATGGCTCTGATTGAAACCATAAAATCAAGGGCCCAGATGAAACCGGAGATTACACTAGCCAAAGCGTGAAAAACCAAAGATGCGACTTTAGTCAAATTGTACTTTGATCAACATTTCACACAGATTTTTCGCGCCTGTTCACCGTGAACATGTTGCGCTCTTGGGATTGTCCGCCTTCTTAGTATGATGGTCCTTTTTTGAAATCTTTCGAAAAATTGATTAGCTTCTGGTGGAAAAACTAGAAGGGGGTATTTCTTCACAAAAACTTATATATTTTACTTAAGAAACATCTCAGGGCCAGGCTTGCAAATGATAGAGTCAGAATTATTTGTTTGTTAGTTTTTGACTTTATTCTTTTCAAGTAGAGTGATGTTAAGGTGCTTTGGCACTGAAAAGTAGTTTTCACTTGATTTTGAGGGAAAACAGATAGGATACAGATTCTGCCATTATTTGTGTGGCATCTAGCTCAAACTGAAACTAGTAAAAAGTGACGCCCCAATGGGCTTATGGCAGTGATACCCTGTATTTGCCTTCTTTATATCTCCACGCTAAGATTACAATGGAAACTTGTTGTGTACATATTTGTCTGGGATGGTTTATTGATGTGCTTTAATTAGCTTTCTTTTTTTATTCTCAGAGTGGAGCTCTGCCTAGTGATATTGATGTGTTTCCACATTCATTGGAGACGGATAAGAGGTCTGGGGATTTTTCATTTTGAGTTTTAATTTCATTTGACATTATTTGTCAGAGAATTGAAATGCAAGGAAAAACAGTTTATCATTGGATTGTCCAACTCCCATCTGCAGATTCCTGTTTGGCAACCTTAAGAAAGCTGCAATGTCTGAGGAAAGCAAGAATTCCAGTGAATGCGTTGATGACGAGGATGATGACGACGACGACGATGAAGATGACGACGACGGCGATGTTGACGGCAATGATGATGATGATTCTGGAGAAGGGAGTGATATGGATTCTGATGATGCAGATTCTGATGATGAGGTTCAGGCTAATGGCGATGCAGGCAGCGATGAAGAAGACGATGAAGATGATGATGACGACGATGAAGATGATGAGGATGACGAAGATGATGATGACAGTGACGAGGAGGAAGATCAACGGCCACCAAAGAAGAAAAAGTGAGAAACATTTTACAAACTTTATTTTTAGTTAGTCAGTTGGGAAATCTACATTTTTATGGGGTTTTACAATTAGCCAGAATTTATCATGAAAATGGAAACACTTCTGATTATTTGGTGATATTGTAACCTTGAGAATCTTGTGCTATTTATTTAGCTTCAATCTATGTCCATCAAATGTTTTTATGGATCAATGTTATTTGAGTTCTCTATTTAGAGGATTTTTCACCATCCGTAATTTTTACTCCTCCCTTAGGCCAGTTCTTTAGGGAAGCTCAGTTGGGTTCATGTAAAGCATATTATTATGATGATTTCTTCTTACTATTAGAGGATCGAAGTTCTTTAGGTTCAGTAGCATCCTGTATTTTTCTCCTTATTATCTATAATTTTGAATCTTTTCCTCCAGTTTAAAAGACAACTTGTCCTGCCTTGGCCCTTGTGGGCTCTGATATGTTTACATTGGCCTTTGAATTAAGTATTTCGCTAGATTAGGGTTGACCCTGATGATGCAGTAAGTAGAAGAACAACAGAATATTAAGAAGAGAATTAGGAGAAGAGAGAAGAATTGGAGAGTTGCCCCCGACCCCGGATTATGCAACTCATTAGACCCAAAAAACAGCTATAAACAGAAATGCACAAATTTCTTGGGGAAATTGGGATAAAAATCTACCCGAACCACAGAAAAGTTTGCTTTCTTGGACAACCGAGCCCTTGCTAGTTGTTCTATATTGCATATAGCATGTGATATTGATATGTGGGACTTTTTGCCAATGAGAGGTACTGGAATTGGGATTCCAATGTACCTTTGTTTTGGGGATGGAAGATGAACGGGATAATGGAGTGGAAGCCACATCCTCTACGGAGTTTAAATTCCACTGGACTTGTGAACAAAATAGTGAAATACATCATCTATGGTTTGCTGATGTTATGATCAGGTACTGTACAATCTTCCGTGCTGACACATGAAGATCTACACAAGTTTCCAACTATGACTTACATCAAAATTAAAGTAGACGAGTGGAAGAGTGTTTATGGGTGATAGGTAGGAGGAGAGAACAGAGATGATCATGATTTCCCCTGGTTTTTAGAGGAAGACCACAGCACTACCCTGTTTTGAGATCGCCTGTGCTGGGCCTCATACAGCCGAGTTGTGTCAGACTTCCAGGCTCTTATTATTATTATTTTTGAATTTAAAATGAAGGAATTGAAGTTTTTTCTTTAAAAAAAAGGGAAAATTACACTACCACACCAAAAATAAATAAATAATTTGAAAATTGAAAATCACTGGGCAAAATGGCATTTTAGATAAATACTGTATACTTTCCAGTTTTATTTGAAAAATACCTAGTATACTTCTCTTCTCCAATTAAGAGAACAAATCAACCAAAATCATTCCATCTTTTATCCAAACAATCTATTAAAATCTTCCTAAATATAGGAACCAATAAATATCTAATTTGTTAAAATCTTCTCATAAATATAAGAAGCAATAAATATCTATTATGTTAAAATCTTCTCTTCAATATACTTGCATGTGACCTTTGTTATAGCGTTGTTTTTGTGACCTTTATTACACTATTTGTGACATCTAATAAACATGCATGTAACTTGTGTTTTATTGTGTTATCGTTTGTGACCTTTCATGTGAAATACTGTGTTATTGTGTAAGCATTTTTACATACATGTGACATTTGTTATATTGTTTGTGACCTTGGCATGGTTTTTGATGTTATAAAATTCAGTTAATTGAAATTTTTAATATTATTAAATTCAATTCATTGCATTTTCTGAGCAATACAAGTCAATGATAGATCAATAAAAAAATACTTCAATTTTTCTCAATGAAATCTTCAATCATTAGTGCTTTCCACTTTTCTAAATTATTTAGTCAATCGACGTGCAAAAGACAACAATGATTCATGAATAATCAACCTTAGAGAATTAGAGTGATGCAATGATATTATAAGAAATAAGATAAAATTATCAGGAATAAACGTATGAGATTTCATTATACTAAACATTGAAAATCATTCAAGAAATATACAAATAAATCACCCACGCTTTGAAACGTCTATGCAAATCAAATCAGTGAGGATATAAAACCAACTTCTACAGAAATTCCTGAAAAACCCAAATGTAGACTTTGATTTCTTTTGGTTCTTCTTATTTCCCCCAAACCCTCCTCTTTTCATCACAAATTCAAAAGGATTATTAAGTCTACACCATATTGTAGTACGAGAGAGCAGAGATCACTCACACTTTTTGACTCCGGCTTCTTGTTGTATCCACTATAGATGGGATCCATTCTAGAGTAAATCTTGTGGTCTACCAAAATGGGGGACATTCATCGCGATGAGGGAAGCGGCCACCAGAACGGTCTCTGCCGCGGCCGTCACAGTCCCTTCAACCACCGCCACCAAAACCGTGTCCCTGAGATGTCTCGTGTTTTTCCTAACAAGTAATCAGAAGAATAGAGGTGGGGTATATCTTCAAATGGAATCCTACCTAAATTATACCCTAATGTCTTGCAATCTGATTTGAGAGAGATGCGATCACTATTACAGCATCTCAAATACAATCCGTATATTATTTTTTAAATGTGCTGTATAAGCACGTATAATGGAATTATAAAATAAATCCTCTCCAATGACAAAGACTTCTTTTAACTGACGTGGTAAATCAAAAGATAGACTTCATCTAGAAGTCCGTCTAAATTTAGATAGACTTATAGACGAAATGATTCAACAAATTTAAATTCAATTTAGCATTTTATTAAAAAAAATCGAATGAGAGAAATTAAACGGTAATATTAGTTTTAGACAAATCCATTGAAAATGAATTTTTAACTTTGACCGTCTATTCATTAGTGTCATATGGACTGAAAGTTCGTTTATTTTACCTATCAGTTAGACTTCAATAGACGGGATGCATTATGCAATTCGTCTATTGTTTTTTAGATGTGCTACATATAGCTGGCAAACGGAATGGGCCGGGTCGACACGACCCGCCAGAGTCGAGCCACACTTGAAACTGACTCGGGCTAGCCCAAGTCGGTTTTGTGTGAACCATCAGCTCAGCCATAGGGCCAACCCGGCCGTATTTTTTTTTTTTAGAAAGATAAACAATATATCTTTTATATTAAAAATGTGTGTTATAAGTTAAACCACTTGAATGTTTTAGCTGAAGTTTGGCACTATAATATGTTAGTCGAAGTTCCAATAACGAGCATCAAAAATATGATAGTCGTCGCTCTCGTGTTTGCCTCCTCTCTCGTGTTCATCCAGCGTCATGGGAAAGTGAAGACATAATTACATTCGCTAACTGGTACAATTTTCAAGTATCATGATCAAGATCCTGCAACAACAATGGCAGAAAAGCTCGAGGAAGAAGATGACCTTGAACTTGATTGCTTGCATTGTATGCCTGAGCTGAGTTTCTTGGGGTGAAAAAGACAAGATCCTTCCAACGTGCAAGCATGGATTTCATGTTAATTGTATTGATGCTTGGAGTAGAGTTGTCAAATTGGTTGGGTTTGGCCGATCCGACCACCGAGCTATAGCCATACTGAAATTAAATTAGGCCAGGATGCACTTTCGGCCTCGGACAAATTCAAAATATATCGGTCTAGCCCATCGGGCCAACTCGGTCTTAATTTTAAATTTTTTTAAAATTTTTTTTTTATACAATCTAATACATTGTATCAAATACAATCTTAGATAAACTTAAATAATATATTTTGAGATTTTTAAAGAGGTTGATTTATAAAATTGGGACTCTCATGTATTATTCAATAGATGATTATCAATTTTCTTTCAAAATAATAATTTTTTTTGGTTAATTGTAAACTACTTCTTGACACATTTTTTTAAAATATAAATAGTAAAAGTATGCCAGTCTTATTACTTTGAGATATAAGTATGTTTGAGATTTTTAAAGAGATTAATTTATAAAATTGGGACTCTCATGTATTAGTGAATAGATAAACATCAATTTTCTTTCAAAATAATAATTTTTGTTTGGTTAATTGTAAACTATTTCTTGACACATTTTTTTAAAACATAAATAATAAAAGCATGCTAATCTTATTACTTTGAGATATAAGTATGTTTGATTTAAATTAAAAAATTTACTTATAAGTAAATTTAAAATAAACAATTTACTTGACACAACAAATATAATTTGGATTGAAATTTGAATTAAATCTAAACAATTTTATGTTGGAGCTTGGGATTCTTGGACTAATCTTTAAAAAAAAAGACAATTTAAATTAGAGACTTGAGCTTAGACCATTTTGGATTGATATTATTTTGATTGTGTATTATAGTTATTCGAAAAATGAGTAATTAGTATCAATGAGCAAAAAAAAAAAAATTGTTGCGGTCCAGCCCGACTAGCCCAACGAGCTAGACGGGCCGGGCCATATACGCCCAATTTTGTTTGAGTTCCCAGTCCAAAATTCGAGTTATATGGACTGGCCCGTGAGCCGGACCAGTTTTGCCACCTCTATACAGAGGCATTATGCCCAGTTCCTCAGACACCCATGAGTACTGTTGTATTAGCACCCAAGATCAAGATTTTAATTTTTGATTTCTTAAGTTCTTCGTTTGCTGGATCACGTTGAAACATGAAATTTGGGTTAAAACTTGAATTAAATTAAATTTTAATTGAATATAAACATTTTAGTGTTGGAACTTGTGATATTTGGAATAATGTTTCAAAAAAGACTATTTAAATTGGAGACTTGAGATTATGCTATTTTAGATTGAGTTTATTTGAATTATGTATTGGAGCTATTCACAATGAGTGATTAGTTTCAATGAACAAAAATAAAAAATAAAATTATGGCCCAGCCTGGTCCAAGCCTAACTAGTCCGGCGAGCTAGACGGGCCGAGTTATATAAACCCAGTTTTGTTTGGGCCAACATTTTAACAGACCAGCCCGACCCAAAATCCGGGTTATATGGTGAGCCAATTTTGCCAACTCTAGTGCCACATAAGCATATATAAACAAATTTATATAAAACCCTCTCCAACACATGTTGGCGAAGATTTCGACTGGTTAAGATTCCAACCAGTTGAAGCTAAAGGGAGACTCAAGAGCCGGTTAGCCAAGGTGCCAGGCTAGGCCTATATTTTGTAATTACCCTTTTAGGCCCTGCGCCTCCAAAGTCAAGCCAAGGATTTCATTAGATCACATCAGTGTCTCAATTCAAACACCAGGTTTGTTCAAGGGTTGAAATTTTAAAAAGTAACCACAAAAAATAATAAACCCTGATACTTATAATCACACCCTAACATGTGCTTGGTCAAAAACATTGCACGAGTCCACCAGAGATCACATATTGGTCAAAAACATTGCACTAGTCCACCAGAGATCACATCTCAATATCTCACCTATGTTAATTAACCAACTGAACAGTTACATTATGCCGTCGCATCTAGTTATCATAGACATCCAATCACATACATCCATAACAACCCATCACCATACCCAACAACTCACTAGTGACACCCATCAAAGGCCCGTGTTGGAAATTTTTCACATTCGTTAGGCCATCTCCAAGGCTGCACCAAAATGGCGTAAAATGCCAAAATGGTGCAGAAATCAGCCTCCAATGCAGCGCCAAATCACTACTCCATTTTGGAGTAGTGAACAGTGCTGCGCCAAATTTGGCGCAGCACTGTTCATTTGGCGCAGAAAATTTGTGAATTTTTAATTCCAGTTTTGTCCTTTATTTCGTAGTTGTGAAATTTTTTATTCCATATATATCCCTTTTCATATTTTTTTATTATGAAAATGTTTAATTTTATTTATGTTTCTTGTTATTTCATTATTATTTTATTAATGTAAAAAATTGTAATCGATTAATGTTAAATGTTGTATTTTGTTATTTCATTATTATTTAAAATTTATTTATTTAATATAAATTATAAATACATTATATAATTAACTAATTTTTAAATTAAATTATTGTTCAAAATTACAAATATACATATATGATAATAATGTATAATATTCATTCGTACAAGCAACATTTCAAGAATGGATTGGAGATGACATACGGATTTGGTGTGAAAACTTGACCATTTTAGTGCAAAAGTTTTGCACCAATTTAAAGAATGGGTTGGAGATGTTAGCTCATCGTGGGTTACGTCTCGTGTGAAATACAAATAAAGTCAAAATGTTCTCGGCAAAACCAATTACATTATCCATAAACTAAAAACAAAAAAGTAGAAAGTCTAACAATAAACAAGATCATACAAAACTTTTGGGAATAAAAGACGATGACGTACAACAAAACAGTGCTTAGATGGGCATAATTCCTTCTGAACCTCACCAAAATTTAAATCAAGCTGTTCTTAAAACAAAAATTAATGGGGTTATAGAGAATAAAAGAAACTAATTGTCCTGAAAATTTGATCTTAGCTCTCCTATGATGAGATCGCCAATTCACACCATCGCACTTTTCATTACAATTATCATCATCATCAGCTCATCAAAAATAAAATCTCAGTTACCGGCTGACTTAAAACACAGAAAGGAGAGGTGAGACGACAGATGTACGATATTCAGAAGTAGAATGACTGTCTATCCCTCAATTTTCCCGGCATCCGTCGCTCAGATCTTAAAAAGCAGTCCACCATGAGTGGCAAAGAAAGGAGCAAACACAAGCGACTCAACTGCCATGAGCTTGATAAGAATGTTGAGCGATGGGCCTGAAGTGTCCTTCAGAGGATCCCCAATGGTGTCACCAATAACAGCTGCTTTGTGTGGTTCAGATCCCTTCGGCCCAAGAGTCCTTGCATGCTCGGAAGCACCAGCCTAAGAAAAAAAATATATATAAAAGTAAACTATACTGCTTGACTATCGTTAAATGAGAAAAAAGAACAAACTTTCTGCACTTCACTTAAACCATGTTATTACCTCAATATACTTCTTGGCATTGTCCCATGCACCACCAGTGTTTGATGCAGATATTGCTACCTGTAGGAATACAACACAGGAAAGCCAAGAGAAGAATCACAACCAAAACCTCAAAATTAAATTATCTTTAACATGTAAAAAACACAATAACAACTATTTTTAAAACATTCCATGTGATCGGAAATGGAAACTCACACCTGTACACCAGAAACAAGAGAACCAGCAAGAACTCCGGAGAGGGTCTCGACTCCAAAGAAGGTTCCGACAATGAGAGGTGTAAGCATGACAAGGGCACCAGGGGGAATCATCTCCTTGATGGATGCATCAGTTGAGATCTTCACACAGGTGGCATAATCGGGCTTGGTGAGACCCTCCATCAGACCAGGAATTGTGTTGAACTGCCTACGAACTTCCTCAACCATTTTCAAAGCTGCACTGCCCACACTCTTCATTGTCATGGCGGAGAACCAGTAGGGAAGCATTGCACCAACGATCAACCCGATGAAGACCTTAGGGGTCAAAACATCAACTGTCGAAATTTCTGCCCGACTCACAAAGGCGCCAAAAAGCGCTAATGACACAAGTGCAGCAGATCCAATGGCAAATCCCTGGAAACAAACAAGGATTACAACTCAGAGATAAATAGCCAGCATCTGCAAATTAAAACTAGGCCATGAAATAACAGATACCAAAGCGCTTGGATAGAAGGTAACAAGCTATATAATTGTGATGTAACAGGGTTGAACAGGCTTTCTATGGGGCTGCATTTGCAAATCACAACAGATTATCCAAAGAGAACTCAAAATCAAAACGGAAACAAGATTTGTCGGGAGGGTTCAGTTGGCTAACATTTGAAATAAATCAACTACAACACTAAATGCCTAATTACCCACTCTCAGGTCAGGAGAGATATCGTAGTCCTAAGAGGGTAGCAAGCGTAGGACCCATCAAAATACCCAAGATAATTGACATATTTACGCACATAAATGATGCTTACTGTTTCATGTGTCCATGGAAGATACAAGTGCACACTGCACCTTTGATTTATCAGATTGTAAAGATAAAGCCAACAATCTGACCACAAAATATAAGGAGGATAAGAATAAAGAAAGAAAACATGAAAATACCTTTCCAATGGCAGCAGTGGTATTCCCAGCAGCATCAAGGGCATCAGTTCTCTCACGAATCCTGTGGCTCATGCCAGCCATCTCAGCAATCCCTCCGGCGTTGTCACTGATGGGACCATAAGCATCAATAGCCAACCCAGTGGCAATTGTGCTAAGCATTCCAAGGGCAGCCACTGCTATACCGTACATAGCAGCGAAGGTGAAACTAACAAAAATACTAATTGCAATGGCAAAAATAGGAATGATGACTGATTGGTATCCCAGTGCAAGGCCAAATATAACATTGGTTGCAGCACCAGTTCTGCACGAATCAGCAACATCTTGCACAGGGCTGGAGGACGAAAAAGAAAAGGATAGGAGAAATCAGATTCTAGCAAGAAAACTGATGCTATAAAAGAATGTAGGGATCAAGTGAAACCGTTGCGTGAAGACAAGACAATAGTTAGGTTCACCTGTATGCGTTGCTGGTATAATATTCAGTCACAAACCCAATAATAAGTCCAGCCCAAAGCCCGACGCACACACACAAGAACAGCTGCCTGTAAAGTCACAATGTGTAAAGGTACCCAAAAGGTTATATTAACGTGGATTGTATATTAAGGATGCTTTATTGAATGAAATGAATGCTATAATTAAGCATTGCAGGAACAAAGCTTAAGATACACAAAGCCACATTAAGTAAATAGGTACCAAAAATTATTATAGTAACACAGATTATATATTAATGATGTTTTATTGAATGAAATGAATGAACAACCAATATGGGAACAAAACTTAACAAACATTAGGCCAGCATAATGTAAATTTGAGACTAGTTATGCCAGATAAAGATGCAATGCGATCAATGAAAAATGCCAATCCAAGAGAACATTGGGACACAAATGTTGATTCAAGACATTAGATGCTTAAAATGTTCTCCATCACCTGTAAGACTGGTATAAACTTAGAGAGCTAAACCAAAGCTTACCAGTTCTTCACAACCTTTTGAACACCAAAATTGAAAATTGTGAAGGAAGATGGCAGGCAAGTCCAAGTAACAATTGCGACTCCCGCAGTCATAAGCACAGTGGAGATAATAAGCTGTTTTTTCAATGCTGGTTCAATTTCCTTGACAGCCTTGATTTCAAAAAAGTCAGTAGCAAAAAGGGTGGTGATTAAGCAAACAAGGATTCCCATGGAACTAATGAGCAATGGATAACACATTGCAGTGAAATCATGAGTCATTCCAAAAGAGGAGATGGAAGCCACCACAAGAGCAGCACAGGATGATTCTGCATACGAACCGAAAAGATCAGACCCCATTCCAGCAATATCACCAACATTATCACCAACATTGTCAGCAATCACCTGCAGCGAACAAAAATAAAATACATTACAACAACTTCCCTTGTTAAAGAATGTGACTTCAGGTAAGCAATGTAGCTTACAGCTGGATTCCTGGGGTCATCTTCTGGAATGTTCCTTTCAACCTTCCCGACAAGATCAGCACCAACATCAGCAGCCTTGGTGTAAATACCTCCTCCTACTCTTCCAAAAAGAGCCATGGAGGATCCACCGAGACCATAGCCAGTTATTGCCTCGAAAAGGCCTTCCCAGTCGTCACCATAGTACAGCTTGAAGAGATTGATGGTAATGTAGAGCACCAAAAGGCCATTTGCAGCAAGGAGAAAACCCATGACTGCACCAGATCTGAATGCGACAATGAAAGCTTTCCCGACACCTTTTCTCGCCTCCAATGTAGTTCTTGCATTTGCGTATGTAGCAATTTTCATCCCGAGAAAACCAGAAAGGACTGAGGTGACAGCACCAAGCAAAAAGGATATGGTGCTGAAGATAGCAGTTGAAAGAGCCGGCTTGCACAATTTTTCCTTGTCATAAGTGCAAGGCTGACTCTTTGTGCTGAAACCCTCCACAGAACCCAAGAACAGAAAGATAAGAATTGCAAACGCAACCATGAAAATTCCCACATATTGATACTCGGTAAACAAGAAAGATGTTGCACCTGTTACAGCCAGAAATCGTAGATCCAGTAAAACAAAGATGTTCATAAAACCTAAACTTGTGAATTAGACAATAGAATAATTTGCAGGACAATCACAAAACCATGTAAATCAACATGTTTACATAATTAATGAACTTTCAGACTTTATGAATCATAATGATCTAATATCCATCTATCATGCCCACTTATCTTGTTCATGCTAAGGTGTCATCATATAATTGGTAGTTTATAGTCCCACAAATATCATTTTTACTAATTATGTGATACACTTTGGCATAGACAAGATAAATTGGCATAATAAGTGGGCATTAGATTATTCCCCTAAATGGAGGCTAACTTTGACAGTGACACTGCTAATAAAAGCCTACGATGTGTCGTGATATATACAATAACAAAAACCGATAAAACCGACAAAAGTAGTATACTTATGACAAAACTGAAAATGGAAAATTCCTTGTCCGCCAAATTTAAAAAACAGACGTATCAGTAAAATAACATTTCCTGTCACACACGTTGATATTAAAACCGGTCAGGAAACCTGTGGGTCGGATAGCAGCTGGTCCGGGTGTGAAGGTGAGCCAATTCGCAGGCCAAGGGTCAAAACCTAGTCAAAGCGCTGAGTTTAATGCGAAACCTTTACCTGGTTCATATATGTAACCTATGGTTTCGTAATTGCGTAGGCAGGGAATCGAACGGGGTTCTTAGATCTTTCAAAGAAGCTCTCTTTCCATTGCGCTACCATCTATTTTGTTTAGCAATATAACTTCAATATACAGAAATTTTCTAATTAATTCCAAAATTTCTAATCTACATCTAAAAAATTTCTCATACTCGTAGAAATAAGAATTTAATATTTGGCTTGTTAAGTGTACACAGTGAATTAAATTTTAACTGAGATAAACTATATTTTTCACAAAGAAGAGATTCAATGTAAGAAATTAATAGAATGCAAAATCATAAAATAACAATTTATAAAATTAATTTTAAATCAAAATATTTGTTTCTTCACTCATCATAAAAATGAAACATGTTAATATTAAAAAACATCAATAACATGTTTTGATAAATTCAAAATATATCCTTCGCTATGAATTAATTTTTACAACTTCCAATTATCTTTATGCATCATTTTCAATTTTTTTTAATTTAAATTTGTGATCACTGACGCATCTGTCCAATGACCCAGTGACCCAATGCTGAGGTCGGGTTAGTGCCAGATCGGGTTTAATAACTACATCACTGTCAAATTTGTCTAAGCCTTGGAACATATTTTGCTAAGCTTAAAAAATAAATAATTGTTAAATATTTTTTTTTTCAAACACGTTTGGACATGTAAATTTTTTTACATAATTCTAAGTAAAAGTTACTCTTATTAACTTATTTCCATTTTTTTTTTAAATTCCTTATTTACCTATAGTAAACTTTTTAAGGTTAGCCAAACATGCTCTCAGAACTAAAAAAATAATTTACAAGAAATACCATACACCATTCCCACCGACAGCAATAAATAATAAGGCTAAATAACAGATCCTACAAAAAGCAACGCCACGTGTCATCCTTCACGTGCAATGCACACTTTTATTATTCTTATTCTTCAATTAAGACAATTACTATAGGATAATAAAGACAGGAAACTTTATGACAATTATATAAATCACCTCCCCAGCTGTTCCTCAAAGATTGAGCAGAACATGGAATATAATAATAATATATTGTTCCCAATATATGGTACAATAAAAGAATAAAAATAACGTTTGCACTTTAAACAAAAAGTAAAAAAAAGATATATCTATCCTCAGTGCCAGCTCATTTGTCATTATTACGCTCGAACTGTATTGTCGTCATTCTTTGTTGCGTACAAAAAACCCTAAACCCCTCCTTCTGGCCGCCGACAAAATCCCAAAATATTAAAAGAAAATATAAAACCGTCTCAAGATACAAGTTGTTTAAGATTTAAAGATTTAGTAGAGATTAGTGTTTAGTAGAGATTATAAATTAATTTATTTGACTAAAATTGTAAAAATGACGACTACTAAAAAAAATTTTTTTACTAAAACTCTACCAAACGAGTTCTTACTTACGAGTACAAAAGTAATTTCTGAAATAAATTATTTCTTCAATTATTTAAAGTTGAAATAAGTAAATTATTTAATTTGATTAAGTGTATATTTGATAAAAGATTTGTAGAATATAAACAATGATCTTACAAAATGTGTAGATAAGAAGTAGATAAAAATTGTGAATCCTACAAAATATGTGTGGATGAAAATAATATTTGATCAATTTATAAATATTTATATAAACAAACACACAAATATAAAGTATATTTGGTAATAATTTTGTAAATTATAAGCACTGAATACAAAGTGGATAAATGTTATATCTCTTATAAAATATGTGAATAAAAATAATGTTTAATTAATTTATAAATATTTATAAGCAACTTATTGCGAGCAAGTGCAAGGTGGGGACGGGGAAGTTTGCAGGACTAAAAGTCAAATTTTCCCCCCATTACTTATTTATATTTACTTTTCTAATAGGATTTAAATTTGAACACTTAAAAAGATCATATAAATAAATAAAAAATAAGAGTTAGGAAGGTTTCAAGACGGGGGAGTTAGATCAAATTAAGTTTTAGAATAAAATATTATGTGGAGAAAATATAGAGTATAATTAAGAAAATTAAAAAGTACAAATTCATATTAACATACTCATAATTATTATTAATAACTATCAAATCAAACAAATAAATGAAGACATTCAAATTGGAAAGGAGTTAGTTTTAATAGCAAAAGCAAAAGAAAAAATAACAACAAATGGTTAAAAATTTCACTTATTAATCTCAGCTTAATTCAGCCAAAAAGAGCATTCACTGAGTTTCTTTAACGAATTTAAGCTAAATGATGATGGTTGACTATGTTTAAATTATAATTTCAGCTAGTCAAACTGGTCGAACATACTTTTTATTCACACATTCACCAACAACTTAAAATATAAACACTTAAAAAATAATTTCAACATTACCAAACACAATATTCATACAAAGTTATAATATAATAAACCAAATGACACACAAATACGTGTACTAATTTTTATATGAAAAATAAATTAAAAATCAGATCTGGATGAATTGTAGAGAGATCTGGAGGAGTGAGTATAAATACTAACCCTCGGAGATGGCGTTCTGAATCTCGGCGCACTTAGCAACGACGTTATGGTCGTTGATGCCCTCCTCTTCCTCGATCAAGTAATCGTTGTATCCATTCTTTCCGTTTTTGCTACTCGGAGACGATTCGGCGTGTTCCGTCGAGACCTTCACACGCGAAACAATGAACCACTGCACGAGCGAGAACACTATACCAATAACTGCGCACACAGGGATCACGATCTCCGTCCCCAGATCTGACATCAAAGTCGACCCCATTCTCGCCGGAACCCTAGCCGGAAAATGAAATAAAAAAAAAAAAATAAAACACAAAGGAAGTGAAGTCAAAAATTTGGAGAGAAACTGAGTCACGGCTTTATGGAGTGTTTGAGAAGTGGGAGCGAGCGAACATTTATAATACTCGTAGGTAAGAATCCCAGGATTAGGTGGAATACTACAGCGTGATAGGACCTACGAAAGCTCACGTGGACCTGCATTTTTTTACCGTCGACCTGTTTGATTGGTAGGCTTTATTTCTCAATCATAAAAGTCATCAATCGGTTGGTAAGTATGAAGTTTGATATTTTGTTTGTTCTCTTAATTTAAATTTATGTAAAGAGGTATGTTTGCATATTACTAAGTTGTTGACATATGAGTCCTTGTGACTTGAAAGTGGTTAAGTACAATTATTCATAAAGACTTTGTCGAAACAAGTTTATAATTCGTGATTAAATAATCCACGTAATAATTTGAGACTTATTTTAAATGCAGATAGCACATAAAATTTGTAATTTTTCACTTAATTTTAGCATACTGAATATTTTAATTATAGTATATTGAGATAAAAATTGGAAAAAAATACTAATTTGAGGAAGCTTTGGAGAATAGAAAAAATAGAGGGAGCTAGAATTAGTAAAAAAAAAATACCGCATAATTTTCCACAAATTATTATTACCTTTTTTTTCGAACTTATTCCATACTCCACCTAGATTTGTTTTTATCTTCTTCTTTCTTCTTGTTTTTTTATTTTATTTTATTTCTATGATGCCATAATGATAAGTAAGGTTGTGAGTGGGGGGACCAGATTGAATTAAAGTGGCAGTTCATCTTCTTGATTGATTCTCCCTCTCTCTCTTTTTTGGTTAATTTCTTGATTCTTGCCAACTTCCCTTTTCTTTTGCTAAAAAAAGTTTAGATGCCTTGTCCTGTCAAACAAAAAAGAAACAGATTTTTGTTAAGACTAGCTTTCACCCACTATGCGTGCAATCAAATATTAGATTTAAAGTTTTCAATCAAAAAAAAAATTAGATTTAAAGTCGTGTGAGCATGACGAACATGGTGATGAAGAAGTACTCTCTGGGGTAGGGAGTATAAAGGAGAAGATATCATGATGATTTACTTCCAAAATGGGGAGTTCAGATAAAGTTTCTGAGATCCTGGATATAAAAATAAATAAATAAATATTAGATTTAAAGTTTTCAATCAAAAAAAAATATTAGATTTAAATTCCCCATGAACATTGTTGAAAAAGATAGAAGGATTAAGACAAAAATCGGAGAATCCGAACACCTGAAAGCAACAAATGTGAATATAAACTGTGAAGATTTAGGAAGAGGTCAAACGTCGAACCAAGTATATATAAAGTGAAGATTACACGGTGGCGAACCATTAACGCCACTCCTCAAAATTAGTCGCAGTTTTTGGAACACCTGAGTTATTAAAAAAAAATTAGATTAAAAAAAAACTCCGATAAAAAAATATTAGATAAAATTGAATAGTTGTTAAGATTTGTTTTATTACAAAATTTTAGAAAATTAGTGAGATATCAATAATTTAATACTAAGATTTCAAGTTTCAATAATTCGATAATTTTTTAAAAATCAATCACTGGAAAATTAAACGATTCAAATAATTAATTGGGATTCAATTAATAGTATATTTCGTAGAGATTTTTGTAGATTATAGACATTGGGTCCTACAGAATTTGTAGATAAAAAGTGGATAAAAATTGTGGGTCATACAAAATGTGTGTAGATAAAAATAATGTTTGATCAACTTATAAATGTTTATAAACATTGACAAACAGACTTTAAATCATGCCAGTGAAATTGAGTGCTAAATTGATACCTTTCATTTTTTGTTAAATTAATTGATCCTTGAAAAAAAAAAAATCTGAACATAGGAATTAATGGTAAGTATAAATAATTATAATTGAATTACTTGTCATTTAAGATCTCTCCTTATACAAGTGGACTTTTTTTAATGCTCAATGCCTCCATTACGTTTTTTATGCTACCATTTAAATCACAAGTTGTGATTTAACTGAGAAATTAAAAATCAGGAAGGTGAAGGTGCATTGTCAGCAATAGACTGGCTAACATCTAAGAGCTGCTCTGTTTATAAATTTATGTTAGGATATGCAGCTAGGGTTTTCTGGCAACGCCTTTTGAGCGGTTCCTGACGTCCTCTTGTGTTGAATGGCGTGCAGACCTTTCAATCGGATAAAATCCTCAATTTCGGCCTTATCTTAAATTTTCAGAAAATTTTTATAACCCTACGTCCACGTATTATGTTCTAAATGGATAAAATTAAACACGATTAAGAGTCTATTACGGATAGAGTTATCCTTAACGTCCACCTATTTATATAGCAAGAGGACAAAATTAAACAACATTATGAGATGCGTAAAATAAATCGAGTACAACTTGACTTTCGATATTGGTTCGACAACTCCGATTTCACTGTCTTTTTGAATATTTTACTATTTTTTTAATTTTAAAAAAGAGACTCATGCAAATTGTATCGAATTATTTGTTTGGCTAATTTTAAATTATAATTTAAATTTTGACTAGATTAAATATATTTTTTATTTATATATTTTATAATATCACAATTTACTAACAATTTACTATTCATACATTTTATAAAATATAACTTATAAATATTTAAAAAATAATTTCAACAAATTTAATTGGGAGTAACAAACATGCCCTTTCATCTTGCTTTCTCTTGAAGGAAGGGTGTTGGCTATTTTGAATTTAATTTGACCTGAATTTGAATTTGGTGCTGAATTAGGTCTAGGGTTAGGGCTAAGACTAGTTGGAACTAGTCTATCAAGGCTAGTTCCATCCCCTCCATCCCCACTTGTTTAAATTTATTTCATTTCAACTACAGTTTTGAAAAAATTATTTCTACATTTAATTATATTTTATGTCTTGTCTTTGTTAAGATCTCATCTAAACTTGAAAATTTTTGAAAATCGACATCTATACTTAAGATGTGTTTGATTTGAATTAAAATTAGATTTTTTATAAAAATTAATAAAATGTGTGATTAAAAAGTTGTAAGTTCATACAATAAATAATTAAAATTAATTGTTGATTTTAACTTTAATTTTTTGTAAAATTTTAAATGAATTCAAACATATTCTTAACAATATTTTACACTTTTTAGATAACTAATTTTACCTCCAAAATGTTTCTATTGAATCCTTGTGGCTTGTTGTCATTTTAATATTATGAAATTTCATAGTTGCCTGGAAAAATGTTCCAATTGGCTTAACATGTACGGTGCAGCAGATAATCAATCCGTTTATTTAATGATTCCATTTCCAATTTTACAGTGTTGTGGCAGGTGATCCTGACAAGTGGCTCGCGTGACTTGGACGGAGGTTGGTCCAACTTTAAATGAAATATATATTTTTCCCACCAATATCAGACTAACAACAATGTGTGTATTAAAGGACTTGTGGTGCTACAAATTTAAGATATTAAAATAAAAAGTAGATATTCAATTCTATTATATTTTTATTATCTATAAATTTTATAGAACTTAATATTTATAAATACATAAAAAATAATTTTAACACTATTAAATAAACTATAAATATTGTATTAACTTTTAAGTTGGAGACTTTAGCTATAATTTTTTTCTTCAATATATTAATTGAGATTTGAAATGAGAGTCAACGTGAGTTATAATTGTGGGTAGGAAATTTGGGCCTATTTTCATATCTAGAACCATGTCTTCTTCATTGAGATATATAAAATAGAACAAAAAAGTAAATAAAAAAAGAATAAGAACAAGAACAAGAACTATAGCATGAAATCAAGTATTCTATAAAAGCTAAATGCCGTCACATAATGCTATCTATGAAGGGTAACATAATGCCGTGTATGGTATGTCATAAAAAGACTTTTCCATGAAAATGAAATCGTGTAGTTTAATAAAAAAGATAACAATAATCGATTTAAGAAATCATAAATTCTTATAAATATAAACTCAAATCAATAATGTTGTGTCCTCAATTGAACAAAACTAGATTTTGTTACATTCCGATGAGGTACTTAAAACATAAAATAAAAAAATGAAATAAGCAAATAATTAGTAGTAACACATCCCATCAAGTCGACTATAGACTAATAGACGTGCCATGATAATAAGCTTTCTAATTTGTTAGTAAATCTAGCAATAAATAGAAAAAAATAGTTAAATGAAAAAAAAAAATTGGATCATGTATAATGTTGTTAGCTAGATTGGATTTATGCAAATAAGATTTTGTGCATAGACAATTCAATGTTATTAGTCACTCCAAGGTGACACACTCATAAATATAGCATTATTGGATCGAAATATTGTTATACACACAAGTCAAATCTTATTAATTTCGTTTCAATTTGTTATTTGATAAAATTTATTATGAACAAGGTTTATAATATAATGGAATCGAATTGGATTTTCTCAACTACTGGTGGATAGAATCTTGTTCAATACGAGACCGATCATTAACTTTTTTTGAACATACTAGAGTTTATAAGCCCAGGGGGCCAACCCAGTGCACTTTTAAACGTTTTAGAGAATTAAAAAAAGTACCTATGAAATAATTGAACGGTTTCTTCAAAACCAAATGAATCGACGAATTTTTATGCTATACTAGCCCGGCTTTGGGGTCGGTTTCCGATTTCAAATTGGTCGAGTCATACCGATTCTAAAAACATTGCCCCAACACAGAATGATGATTCACCATTAAAGTAGTCAATCAAATCAAAAGGCATTGAAGTTTCTAAAATTTTAAATTGACAACTTCGAGTTCCATTAAGTTCAACATTATACTAGTTACTCAATTTTCTTTTATTGATTTTTTATTAGTTTTTAAATTTGAGATAAAATGTTACACTTTTATAACTGAATATGTCTAATTCGTGACATTAAGAGCATGTTTGTTAGTACTTGTAAATATTTATAAGTTTGTGAAACATTATTTTTATTCGCACATTTCGTAGGACCCACAATTTTTATATATTTTTTATCTACACATTTTCTAAAACTCACTGCTTATAACTGATAAGTGTTGTTTTACACTTATTAAGATCATCAAAAGTAGACGATTGTGAATACTTTTAAGTGATTTTCTACTTAATTGTATGTTGATTTTATTGTTTTAGGTCAAAACTCGAGTTCGAATGAAATTGGAGAAAAATAAAGCAAAATAAGCGAAAAAAGGACTGAAAGCGTACGAAAACTTGGATATGGAGATCAACTTGCAAACATTCAAAAGTTGAAGGACTTGGGGTTGCAAATAAAAGAGGACTAAATTAAAATAAAAGAAGAAGTTTGAGGACTAAAGAGGATAAAATTCAAAGTTGAAAGACTTGGACAGCAAATAAGATAACTATAAGAGCAAAAAGGGTAAATATACAAAACGCCCCCACCTATTGAGGGTATTGTAGAAAACGTCCATACCTTCTAAATTTTGGCAATTTACCCTTACCCTCTTAGATTTCTTGCATAAAAGGTCCTTGGGTCAAAAATCACCATTAACATAGGGTAAATTAGTCCAACCACTTTTTTCACATATATATTACTTCTTTTAAAATTGGGAGACTTTCCATGCAATTTTCAAAATTGCACGACAGCCCCTCGTCCCCAAACTCATCGCTGTCTTCAATCCCACGCATAACAACATCACGGCTCTAGCCCAAAAATTGCCAACCAAAATCGAAAACATCCGGATGCGCCTCTCACAAGAATACTGAAACAAACTAATGCGTGCAATTGAATATCACCAAAAATGGAACTCAAATATTATTTGACAGCAGAGTTTTTCCCTTTCTTTTTCTTGATGAAGATGTAAGGTAGATAACCAAGACACGAGATATTATTACAAATCATAATCTGAGATGAGAACTCGAATTTCGTCGCGTAAACTAAGCAAGAAAACAAAGTTACATAAAACTTCAAAGAAAGGTAACAATCGATATATATTTTTTTTTGTTAATACAAAAAGGCCCATAGTTAAAGATTATTGTCACTTCCTCTTGACCGCCTAAGTGGCTCGGAGATTTGTTGAACATCGTGTGCCACATGTATAAGCGGGGCAAACACCATTTCGAGATCCATTTCATTCTAGTTCCGAGTTGGAAGGTGCTAAAGATGCATGACCATATCCGAAATTCAAGCTTCGGAGCTTATCGACCACCGGAAATATATAATTAACATATTAAAAGTCGGGAAAAATTCACACAATAGTAGGTAGGGTTTTAAGCACTAGACTTATTGGAATTATGAAATTCCATCAAATGCCATATGCTTGTTTAGAATTTGGGGACGGGGGCCTGCCGTGCAATTTTGGAAATTGCATGGGAAGCCCCTCAATTTTAAAAGAAGTAATATATATGTGAAAAAAGTGGTTGGACTAATTTACCCCTATGTTAATGGCTGATTTTTGGATTGAAGGACTTTTGCGCAAGAAATTCAGTAGGTAAGGGTAAAATTGCCAAAATTTAGAAGGTATGGACGTTTTCCACAATACCCTCAATAGGTAGGGATGTTTTGTGCTATTTACCCGAGAAAAAAGGACAAAAATATGAAATGTAGACCAAATAATATATACATCAAACTTTGAAGGACCAAGTGTGCAATATATGGATGGGAACCATTTTTGATAATTGCTTTCTACATTTGTCAGCAGTGTTATCGCGGTTTCTGCATGACAATCTGTGAATGACAAGATCTGGATGCTTTTTAGTTTATTTTTAATTTCAATCAAGGTCTTTTTCTTCTTTTCGTGTACATGAGTTGTTAAATTAGTAAAACACTATATAAAGACCTAACTTAGGTCAAAATAAGTTGTTGAATCTCGAGAGAACACAAGAGAAGACGGAAAAATAACGACGTAGAAGACAAATAACGACCAAGATCAAGAAGATTGGAACGGAAAACAAAGATTTCTTGGTGTAAGATACTCAACTTTTTCTCCTCTTTTATTCAAGATCCGGTTATGTATTCGAAACTCTTCATCTTGTCTTTCTCCCAAAATCATGAGTAGCTAGATTTAAAAGTTTGGATGAACGATGTAGCATAGTTTTAATTCTTTAATTTCGAATATCAAGTTTTGACTTATAAATTGCTCAAGTATTTGATTTTACTTCTTCTCTTAATGCTTGGAATAACCGGCCATTATTTCATTTATCTCGTGGATTGTAATGAACTAAGAAGTAAATTATTAATCTAGACCACGTAGTAAAATTCGGCAATTGGATAAAAGGTAGAGATACACTTTTATTAATGTTGTGGTCTTGATTGAATTATTAGGATAATTAATGCATCTAATTAAGGACCATTCTGACGATTGCCTAAGTTGACTTACTTAGATAGGCCTAATTTGAACTCGAGAGAGGTAAATTAGGATAAATTAAATGAATTCGACCGAATACAATTTTATGAACAAATCTTGAGAGGAAGAATTAGAGATAACAACTACGTGAATTCGTTTGTCCAAACGCTTTAACCATCATTCTTTCCTAAATTCTTCTTATTTGTTTGTACATAAGTTATTATATTATTTCCTTAAATTTATGGTTTTAGTTTAAATCTTTCAAATCAACTCAATTCAAATTCTTTTCAATAAATTAGCATTACGATTAATTTAACTAGTATCTAAATAAGATAGTCTTCGTGGGAACGATAATCTGGACTCAATATGTCCACTTTATTACTTGTTTGCGATATTGTACACTTGCAATTACAAATATTTTCACAAGAAGTGGATAAAATGTAGAGAAACACTTTTATTATTGCTGCGGTCTTAATCGAATTTCTAGGAGAATTAATGCATCTAATTAAGGACCATTCTGACTGCCTAAGTTGACTTATTTAGATAGCCTAATTTGAACTCGAGATAGGTAAATTAGGATAAATTCGTGAATTCGATCGAATACAACTTTAGGAACAAATCTTGAGAGGAGGAATTAGAGATGACAACTAAGTGAATTCGTTTGTCCAAACGCTTTAACCATCATTTTTTTCTAAATTGTTAATTTTCGCTTTCAAATAAGTTATTGCATTGTTTTTCTTATTTTGGAAAATCTAAAGTTCTAGGTTAAAATTTTTCAAACCAACTTATTTTCTACTATCTCTTACAAATTAATCAATAAAGATTAAGTGAACTAATATATAAATAAGATAGTTTTCGTGGGAACGATAATCCGGACTCAATAGATCCACTTTATTACTTTTGTGCGATATTGTACACTTGCAATCACAATATTTTCACGACAATAACCTACAAAAATATTTACCAAATAAACTCTAAATAACACACAGTGATAGAAATAGGTTAAAGAAATTTTTGTCACAACCTCAAATCTAAAGTCTTTTTGTTTGCGTAAGTTTTGGTTCGAGTTCATTTATATTTTATTATTTTTCATGTGCTGCTCATCAGACCATAACTCAAATAGAAATAAAATTATTCGATTTCACAATCAAAAAACAATTTGTAATGTTTCTTCATGAAATGATAATCCATTCGTTCCAAAAAAACATATTTGTTTTTATTTTTCATCCGTCTTAAATTATAGATCACTTTTTTTTGTTGAGAGTATAGTTTCTCTAATACGCCACTATTTAATATGTGTTTATTTATCGACAAAGTATGAATTAGCATTAATACAATAATAATATTGAAATATGGGTATATTAGAAAACACGTTATTAAAATTTATTATTACAACTATAATAATTATATTTTCTTAATACATGTGAAAATAAAAAAAATAAACATATTTTTTTGAGACGGAGTAGTTTTTAAGTCCTAATTTATGACCTATCTGTATTTGCAGGTGCTTTATGAGCTTATTCTTTTTCTTATTCGAAATCTTTATTTGGGCAAATATTTGGTCGTTTTCCTTTATTTATTTTTTAATCGTCCTAAACAATGCACATTCCTTTATTTATTTTAATCATCATGTGCAATCTAATTATTAGTCACGTTCACTCCACTAAAAGTCAGAGTAAACTATTAAATTGAATTACATAAAACCACAAAAGATAAATTTTCGTGCAATTATATCCTCAGACGTACTAACGTCCCCCCTCCCCCGCGTCTAACATGCGATAATTAGACTTGGGCTAAAATGACCGTTCTTCTGTCTTTCTATCATTTTCATACTTTAGCTTACATTTTCTACAACAGTCTTTTCCATGAACAAATCTTAGTCGTCACTAAATAATGAGCTCAGTTCAAAATTGTTCAAAAGAAAATATCTAAGTGAACTATTCGTCCCTAATAAATAGGTTGATGGTTTCATTGACCCCTCAAAATGGTTGCCAACAGGATCCCCACGCTACCTATGCCCACGTGTATTTTCCTTTCACTAAGATCGCCACGTGGTTTATTCAACCACGTAGATCACCTCCGTCGGGATGGGAGGAAGACAAAAGGTAAAGAAAACACTCTCAAAGCAAAGGTGAAAAGTTCGAGGGCCTCCTTCTAACAAATTCCGGTGGTTATAACACTTAGAAGTAATTTAGAAAGGAGGACTTGTTATATGTGTGGTGATATTAATATTTTCAACATCCTTGTCTTGTGAAGTGAGTTTGGTATTTATAGACAAATTTTATGGGAACGATCCTCTTGATGTGCGACACGCGTGGCCCTATCCTAGGGGTTCTCAAGTCACATCCTTGGTGTCACGTCGTTAGCATTAATGGGAGAGTCATTTTCACCGCATGAGACTGAAGGGCTATGATCGTGACAATGCCGCCTTGGCGGTCGTCTCATCACTCTTGTCATGGTTGAGTTACTGTGGATGCTTCTGGCACGCAACCGGTCGGCCAAACACCAATGAGCATCGGTGACCGCCTCATGGGTGTAGACCGCCTCGGAGAAGGCTCAAGGTCGGCCTGCACCGCCCGGAGAAAGGTTGGGGTCGGCCCAAAACTCCCGCGTGGCGCACGGATCCGCCGGTAGGATGGCTAATACTGCGTGTGGCGCTACGGGCTGCCAGGTAGGATTGGTACGTAACTGTTTCTCCATTTGTTTATTCTAAATTTCGAACGCACTTAGGTATTGAGTTTAATTATTCGCAAAATGATACTATAGAATAACTATATACAACAGTCTTATTCAATACACTACCAAAGGTACTGGTGTCACTACTTTGAAGACTCTAATCCAAAATTGCTGTTCAAAATGCATGTCCACTTAACCGTTCTCCCAATAGAAACTTTATACACATTTTAGATGAGTTGATCGTTATGAATAATATTTAATGCATTCATACTTGTTGTTATTGATGATGTGTAAAATTTTCATTGTAGGAACAGTCAAGGGTAGAGGCGAAGTTAGGATATGCCATAAGAGTGGGCTAGGGGAGCGGAGACCCCTTAAGGGGTTCGGGGGCAAAGCCCCTGAATTTTTTTTTTCTTCTTAAACTACAATTACTTAATCTATTTTTATGAAAATCTAATATTTTTTTATAAGTCATAATCTTTAAAGAGGTTATAACAAGTCATTACATAAAAATATTCACGATCTAAACTAGTTAAAAGAAAGTTGTGTTCGACGATGTTTTACAATTGCGAGTTCTTGTATAATAGAATCTATATCGATTTTATTAACAAGGTCTCTCTCAACAAAAATTGTTATTTAGTCGATGCACAAAATTGTTTTATAATATATTTTATATCTATTTTATCTAAAACTAAGTTATGTAGTCGATGCACAAAATATTTAAACTCTTTAATAGTGTTATATACAATTATATTGTAATTCTATATTTAATGAAACGACATATAAGTAAGTCATACACAACATAATTATTACAACCAAGTTAGAAAATAAAATGATATTTCAATACCAAATAGTGGAAGGTGCAACAAATTAAAAAATTCAAACTTTCGAATTTTAAACTTTCTAAAGTTTGAATTTCAATTTTGAACTTTCTAATACTTACATGAAATGCAAATAATTGTTTGTTTAATTAAACATAAATGTATAATTGGGAGTAAAAAAATTCTTTTTCTATGCTTGGATATAAATTTTTTTGATGATTGGTAAAATTTGGACTTTATTTCTATCCTTTTTTTTTTTACAATGTGTGGTTTGAAATTTTGGGCGATACGAACTTGAGCCAGTTGCCTCCCTTGAACTGTTCTTGGTCAAGGGACATATATTTGGAGCAGCAGATTTAGACTCTTGAAGACTAAGTATTTACAATCAAGACAAAACGTTTACCCATTTAGTGACATAGTCGACTATACGACTGTTGACGCCCCGAACTCGCACCGGTTCACGTGCCAACAGATCTCCGCCGATTTACTTCCACCATTTCGTATATGTTACTGCACACTAGGACGACCGTTAGGCACCAAGATCTCCGGAGAAAAGGGTCCCGCGATCGTTGACACTCTGACGATCAAGTCAAGCTTCTTTGGTATATGGGAGATACACTGTGAGGAACAAAAGAGGTGTGGGAGGGACAAGCAGGCAGAGATTTGAGCAGAGTTTAGGGTGGGACTCTTAAGCATAAAAAGTGCGTACCTTGGAACAACCGGAGACGTTGTATTTATAGTGCGAGAGTCCTGATTGATTTAGGTAACAAATCAATCAGATACCCAATCGGATTCTCTTTCCTTATGAGATAGGGATCATTCCTTGTCAAGGCAATCTCCAAAATTACCTTCCTTATCCGAGGTTATCACGTTGCATAATTTTAGGAGATTGTGATTCGGTTTCCTTGTGAAGATCCAGTGCACTAAACCAACGCGATCTTTCCTCAATTACTTCTCTAGTCATTCCCGTGTCATCATGCTTCTTTGGTTATAATTGATGTATGGTGCGGCGAGGCCCTATGGTTCGCATGCGGCGCCGAGGCCCTCCACATGGTTCGCGGAGTTTACGGGCCGCCGAAGGCCCAGGCGTGTGATGGGCCCATCGAAAACCCTAGCGGGGCCCGGATAGGGTTCTTGATGATTATGAACCGGGCCCTTGCGGGCTTGGATGGGGCCTATCTCGACGACGGCAGCGACCATGTCGTAATCATGTGGTAACAATAGTCCTCCAAGTCAAGCCTATTATTTATAATGGGCGTGGGACTTTGAGGATATCCACCATTTGACGTGCACCGCAAGAAATATATTCTCACGGTGGTTCTACGAGAAGTAATTTGACCTCCCCGATATATAGTCCCCGAGCACTGGAAGAACATTCATGGACGGGTGAGGGCTTCGAGGGCCGAGCCAATCTTGGCGTGTCCGCGATGGCGTGATTCTGTCTATCAAAATTGTCCCTCTCGGTCGTGGCAATCATGAGAGAGGGGTGTGTACGATTAAATACGGTCGGCGTGATAAGGAGAATGGGGGCGCGTGCTTCCTTGATTTACTAAGTGAGTAGCTTTCGCTTTCCCGCCTACTATACCATTCGAGATACGCGTCGACCATCCATATACCCAGATGGAACGCTTGGGATCCGGACGGTTAATGAGTGAGTGCGCCTTTATAAAACCAGGCATCCACCCAAACGTTGCACCTTCTCCTACTTTCGTGTTTCTTTGTAGTTATTCGTCGATAAAGCGAGACGCTTGTGGTGGTGTGCCATTTGAGTCAGTACATTCGAGGTAAGCGCTAAAGCGGTTGAAATTTGCTTGCATTGTTTATTTCCATAGTCATAGTACGATACCCATACACGGGACGGCCAAATGTCATCTGGAGAGGACGACTCACAGAACCCATCCGACGCTCCCACAAACCCTAGTATTATTGGGGGCGTTTCTTTGTCGACCTCTACATCATCCTCTTCTGGAGTCGCGGGATGGGTGAATCCGAGCCTCTAGTTGTGAACCCGTCGGCTCCGTCGACGAGAGTGGGAGGAGGTCAGGGCTTCCTTGCCGACGGGAGAGGCGGTAGTAAAAGGGAGGTCGAACGTGGGAGCGGATCGAGATGAGGGATCGGCTGGACAAGAGGGACGCCCTACCGCAGAGGCTCTGGACGAGGAGTCAAAGCGGTTTGGCAACCAAGGCGTCCATGGCTCGATCGAGGATCACGGAGGCGGAGTTGGAGGATATACGGTTGTCCTACGATATTCCTTCTACCGTGACGGTCAGAGCCCCGAGCTCGAAAGAACGTGTCGACCATCCTCCCGAAGGGTATGTGGCGGTGTACGAACCTGCGATGCAGCAAGGCCTTCGCCTACCCATGCATCCTTTTTTCGCCAAGTGTTGAGGGATGGAACCCGCCCTTGTCAAATAATTTGAATGGTGAGGCGGATGGTAGCCTCCTACATTTTGTGGAGTGTTGCCAAGGCTGGAGGAAACTTGTCTCCCAGGGAGTTTGAGTCCATATATCGACCTTGTCGGTCCGCCGGCTGGTATAATGTATCTCTCCGGCCGGGTCAGAAATGGAGGACGGCCACCGACAGTCCCAACAAGGTGCACAACTGGAAGGAGAGGTTCATCTTCGTTGGCGAGGATTGGGAATTTACGCCCGAGGACCCCCTTCCGCACGTGTCTATCCCTCGACATTTCGGGGATCTTGGTATAACTCGCCACAATCGTATGAAATCTTGGTTACGATTCCTGACTTGATGTGTTTGTTCCCTTTTGCAGATTGCGGGAAGCCACCGATCCCGAAGAGAAGCCAAGGAGAGCTGAGGTCGAAGTGGGATAAGGTTCGGTCTCTCAGCAGCGACTTCCGGAGCCTCGGGAATCTTTTAAAAGACGATAAACTTTTGGTCGGCTGCGGACTAATGTGTAAGTCTCATCTGTTTAGGTGTTATGGTGCTACGGCGTGGGATTATCTGGGCGCATCGTTCATTAACGTATGTGTGCTATGACTTTCAGTTCAAAAGCGTGCCCCACACTCCACCTGCTCGCCTGCTAGCGGAGAGGGTCTTACCTTTCAGTGCCCGTCAGGATGTGCCGTGTCATCGCAAGGTATCCCGACCGCTGCTCAATCGAGCCGCCCCTAGTCAGACGTTTCTCTCCCCCCCTCCCCCGGCGATCGAAGGCGTCTCCGCCCCATCCCGGCCCGAGGACAAGGGAAGGGCATTGCAGAGGATGTGGGCGATGCGGTGCGCGAAAGAGGAAGGCTCCCGTGTGCTGGGGGTTTATGGGGATGCCCGTAAGTCGGGACGAACCAAGGGTGTAAAGAAACACGGTCCTCGTCGACCAAGAGAGCCCCGTTCGAATAACCCAACGTTGGGGAGGCTGGAAACCGCCGTCTGGAGATGCTCCCGGCTCATCCCGCGATGATGGTGGCAAGCGTGCACAAATCTTGGACCCGAAATGGGAGAAGAGGCGCGAGGGGCCTTTGCATGACGGGGCGGTCAAGATGGCGGAAATGAACGACACGGGGGCTGGTCTTTGAGCAAGGAGCTATTCGATGTTGTGGAAAGTTATGACGACGCCATGCCATGAGGAGGGGCAAGTCGCATGGTTATCTCGAGGAGGAAAGGCATTCATTTCGAGAAGGCTTGGTGGAGTCCGAAAAGGGGTTGATTCAAACTTAGCGCCTCTGTTGCGAGGAGGCGGATATTAAGGAGAAATATGAGATTGAATTGAAGGCCTCGAAAGAGTGTCTGAAGGCCGCCGGGGAACAAAGAGAAATTTGTCGAGGCCGCCAAAACAGCCGAGGAGCATCGAAGAAGAGTGCCGAAGAGGCATGAGCCTTGTTGAAGGAACACGAAAGTCGGCCGGGGACCGGGCACTTTGCAGAAGAAGTTTTTGCCAACTTATGACCGGGTAGGTGGAGACCATCGTCGCGGAGGAGGGCAAATTGTTGGCGGACACGAGGCCGGGCTGGAAAGGTCCGGGCCGAATGTCTTGATTCTTTGGGACCATGGCGGTGGAGCTTATCGGGATGCATTTGTAGAAACGCCCGAGTATCGGGACCTTGCCCAACGTTTGATGACGGTGAAGACGAGCAGTTGGTGGAGAGCATTATGGAGGTCCACCAGGAATGGGACCTTTCTTTCCTTCGGCAGGGCCCTGCCGAGGCTCAAGCTTCCGACGCTGAATCTAGTACCGCAGGTTATCAGGTACCCCCTCCAACTGAGGGAAGCTCAGTAGTGTGCCGACCCTTGAAAGCGGCGGGGCATTTATACTTTGTAATCCTTATATTTTTTGCTCGGATTAATTGAAAGCAAAATTGGGATTGACTTTTTGTTTATCCGACGTTTCGATTACGTGTGCGCGTGGAGGAAGGCGTTAAATATGAGAATCATTCTCCTAGCATTGATGATGCAGACATCTTGAGGAATTCGGATGGTTGGCGTCTTCAATACCTTGGGGAGGCAGAACGTCCGCGTGCCACTCCAGACTCCCTGTTATGACCGTATTTATTGCATTACACCTCTTTTCAACGTAGTCCTTTATAAATAAGATGCAAGCGACAAGATTCTCCCATCGTGAGGTTGCTTATAACATGCCATTATCGTGCGATCGAGATAGAGATAGAAAACGCGTGTGATGGTGGAAAGGTGCGGGGAGGTGGCCTCCAAAATGTCATCAAACCGAGAATCAACTTTCGAGAGGACCAAAGATCGGCCAATCAACGCGTTCGGGGACCAAACGACGGGGTGGGATTTAGGTTCGTGACTTTAGCTCGACCCTCCCACGAACGACTAGCGATGCTGGGGGGTCTCAGCCGCCAAAAAAAGGCGTCAATGGCATTTTTTTGAGCGGTATGGTCCAATAAGCCACCCAATTAACTCGGGTTGGCTTGGGAGACTCTCGATCATGGTGAAGTCAGGTTTCTCCAACCCAAAGTGAGCCGGCAGAGACTAGGAGATAGGTGTGATAGGTCTAGTTGCCCCATTTATGTGCTGCCGCCCAATGAGGCAGCGGGGGTTTTAGAGTATATTGCAGCCTATATATGCTTACATATTGTATTTCGTATTTAATAAAAAGGTGCCGAGTTACTTCCATATTCGCGTGCGTGTGCCTATATTGTGTTTCTGGTGCCCGCGTTTCACATACTTGTTTCGGGCCTCGTCGGCGTTTAGTGTTGCTTACGAAGTCATTGGTACAAGTATGAGGTCGCAAGTAATGCCCTTGGTGGCTTGCGGGTGGTTCATGGTCATGATCGAATTTTATTTGCCATCGAATGAATCTTAGTTGCGCCCATTCGCGTTGATTGTTTACCAATGAGTTAATAGAGTTGGCCGCGAACCACACTCCCTCGCCGCCGTGTTCTTTGTGCTTGCTTTCACGCATAAAATATTTATCCAATGAGTTTAATAGAGTTGGCGATGAACCACACTCCCTACATTGCCGTGTTCTTTTGTACTTGCTTTCTTACGCGTAAAATGTTTACCCAATGAGTTTAATAGAGTTGGCCATGAACCACACTCCTCGCCGCCGTGTTCTTTTGTGCTTGCTTTCTTACGCGTAAAATGTTTATCCAATGAGTTTAATAGAGTTGATCGCGAACCACACTCCCTCGCCGCCGTGTTCTTTGTACTTGTTTTCTACGCGTAAAATGTTTACCCAGCGAGTTTAATAGAGTTGGACGCGAACCACACTCCCTCGCCGCCGTGTTCTTTTGTGCTTGCTTTCTTACGCGTAAAATGTTTATCCGATGAGTTTAATAGAATTGGCCATGAACCACACTCCCTCGCCGTGTGTTCTTTGTACTTGCTTTCGCGTGTAAAATGTTTACCCAATGAAGTTTAATAGAGTTGGCGCGAACCACACTCCCTCATTGCCGTGTTCTTTGTGCTTGCTTTCTTACGCGTAAAATGTTTACCCAATGAGTTTAATAGGGTTGGCCATGAACCACACTCCCTCACTGCCGTATTGGTACTCTCCGCTTGGGGACGCTTCGGATTCATAAAAGATGAACTTTATTAAGCGGCGCCTAGCTTCTTGGCGTCCGGCAAAAAAGAAAAATCTCTAAAGAGATCAAAATAATGCAGAAAAAAAAAAATTGAAATGCCGTGGTAAGGTCTCGGGTTCTTTGTGGTTGGGGAGACATCCTTGCGTTTGGCGACTTTCGCATAGCGCGTTCATGTAACATGCCCGTGCCTGCAATCGATTACCACGGATTTTAGCTATTCCTCCGGGGGTCGGGAATTTCATCGCTAAGTGGTGTATGGACGTAATCGCCTGTAAATCCTTCAGCGCGGGCCTACCAAGGACCCCATGGTAGGCGGAGCGGGTGTCCACAATTAGGAACTCCATGAATTTTCGGAGGTGGCAAGGTGGTTCCCCGAAATCTACCGCCAAGGTAATTTTTCCTCGCGGGACGAGACTGTCCCTTGTGAAACCAAATAGCGGCTGGGTGATGGCCGTCAGTTCGTGATCCACGTCCATTTGGTCGAACCTTGACTGTCGAATAGGATGTTCACGCATTTCCGTCGTCGACCGACATCCGACTAGGCCGTTTACGGTGATAATGGCGCGTACCACTAAAGCATCGCAATGCGGGTAGTGTATCCGGATTCGTCCTCTTGATGAATGAGATAGGCGGCACTCTCAGGTCGATGCCGTGTACGCCAACTCTCGGGGTTCCCACCGGCCGCCGCATAGTTACGTCGCGAGTTCATCGTGCTTTCTCCGACATACGGTCCTCAAAGATGGTATTTATCTCTCGGACAGGTGGGGCTCCTTGGGGCCTCTCGGCCTCGGTTGGTCCCTGTCCTCCCCGTTCCTTTCTTCGTCGTGGCGAGGTCCATCGTTCCGTATTTGGGGAGGAGGTCTTCGCCCTTGTGTGGGCGGTCCTCGCGCCGCTTGGTCCCTCTCGCCACCGCCCGTGGTTCCCATGATTGATTAGCTCCTTCACATCCGGGCAATATTCCGTGTTATGCATCCCGGTCACTGTATCTGACTCAATTTGGGCGGGTCACCGCGGTGGGGGGGGCATTTCTTTGGTGCCCGTGGGCTGGGGCTACCTCCGTTTGATTGAACCTCCGGTAATGGTTGTTAGTTGGTTCTGGGGAACGCCTCCGAACAGCAGGGAGGCAGAGGTTGGGAGGCCGACCCTCCCTCTGTGTCGATCTCTCTCTCCCTTTCGGCTCTTTTTCGTTCTCGATCGTTTCTTCCGATCGGATTTCGTGACCGGATCATGTCCACCGGTGGTATTTGTAGACTTTTGGTGGACTATTTTGAACGATCCCTCCAAAAGGGGTTCGCATGTGGCCCCTGTTATCAGCGCATCCGGGGCTTTTTCATCGGTCACCGTCTCGATCTTGTTGATGATGTTCTTGAATAAATCAACGAACACTGCACCGTGCGCGCCAACAGATCTCCGATCACTTCCTGCCGGCTCGTATGTTACCGCGCACACTAGGACGTGTTAGGCACCAAGATCTCCGGATAAAAGGGTCCGGTGATCGTTGGCACTCCAACGATCAAGTCAAGCTGCCGGTATATGGGAGATACACGGGGGCGGGAACAAAAAGGGGTGTGGGAGGGACAAGCAGGCAGAGATTTGAGCAGAGTTTAGGGTGAGACTCTTAAGCATAAAAAAGTGCATACCTTGGAACAACCAGGAGCGTTATATTTATAGCGAGAGTCCCGATTGATTTAGGTAACAAATCAATCGGATACCCAATCAGATTCTCCTTCCTTATGAGATAGGGATCATTCCTTGTCAAGGCAATCTCAAGATTACCTTCCTTATACGAGGTTATCACGTTGCATGATTTTAGGAGATTGTGATTCGGTTTCCTTGTGAAGATCAAATGCGCTAAACCAACGCGATCTTTCCTCAATTACTTCTCTAGTCATTCCGTGTCATGTCGCTGCTTCTTTGGTTATAATTGATGTATGGTCCCGGCGAGGCCCTATAGTTCGCATGCGGCGCCGGAGGCTCTCCACATGGTTCATGGATTTCGGACCGTCGAAGGCCCAAGCGTGTGATGGGCCCATCCAAGACCCTAGCAGGCCCGGATAGGGTTCTTGACAGATTATGAACTGGGCCCCTTCGGGCTTGGATGGGGCCTATCGACGCGTGGCGACCATGTCGTAATCGTGTGGTAACACGATCGTATCTGAACAAAGTGTCAACTTCTATTCATTAGTCTAAGACTAACTAATTTCTGGCCGAAATACATACACAAATACTCAACTTATATTACCATAAAGCGATAAAAACACTTCATCGCATATGCTCAAAACATTCAATTTAATAAATAAACAACTAATGTGTTACTTATTCAAATACAAACAAATTGTAATTATTACAACAGAACTACTATTTTTTAGATACAAATCAACATCTGCCTCATCAAATATGCCACTAATGCATGAACTATTTTACTTCAATAGCTTCTTGTAATCATTTATAACTAGATGTTGTATTCATACCTGTTTTTTTATTTCTAATACACTAATACATATGCTCTTTTGATCTCGTTCATGACTTTATTTTAGTTTGAGGCTGTATCTATAAATGAAGACTCGAACAAAAATGTAAAGTTCAACAATTTTTTTCTTCGTTGTCAAAATTGTGGCCAATATTTGCATTCAATTCGATTGTTCTGATCCTTTTGACTGATCCAAACATGTTAGAATGTATCCGATGTTGACTATTCGCGTATTCAAAAGACGACCCAACCAACAATGAACCAACTATGTTAGACATGTTGGCAAAATTAACCGGAACAATTGAGAAAAATATAAAACAAAAATGTAGAAACGAGAGGAAGCAAAATATGCCTCAATAAATCTCCTTGAGATAAATTTTGTCCCATGCAAAGGTGTTAACAAGATAAAAGGATGTCTGACTCCCAATATACAACGCTTCTTCTAAAGTCGGTATTGCACTATACCAATATTGTCGGTCAAACTAAATAATAACTGCACTCTTCTCGAAAAGAAGGAACAACGATCTGTTGAAAAAACTTCAAAAATTATTTAAGTAGAATATAAATTAACAGAAGATCATTGTCTTATGATTGTTAAGAAATGACATATCAAAAAGATACGACTTTTCATCCAAACAGATTATAGAATATTCTACAATATTCTAATTCTATTTTTCAATAACATTCGTGTATTTAAACGATTCACTTTTGACATTAATTTCTCATTCACCCGATATTAATTCGAACAACTAAATATAATATGTTAATCTACTAGCGTAGTAGAACACGTATGACCTTATAATTTTCATACTCAACTAATGTGTCCCGCTTAAATAATTAGTTAAAATTGGTCAAAATCAACATTATTAAACAAATTTCCAATAACCCCACATGAATGAAAATTAATGCAAATGACTATATAAACACTAAAAGAGAGTACAAGCAGAAAAGATACTCCATTAGAATATGTGGCTTATGGCTTAGAAACTTATTAGAAAATATTTATATATGGCCTAAGCCCGTGCCTGCTATATGTATTTATTGTGATAACCAATCAACTACATCCAGAGCATAAAAACTGTGTATAACAGAAAGTCAAGACATATACATCGTAGACATAATAATGTTCAGCAGTTGCTCTCAAATGGAACAATATCAATTGATTTTGTTAAGTAAAAAAAATAACCTAGCAGATTCGTATACAAAAGATTTATCTAAAGAGAGAATAGACTACACATCGAGGGAAATTGGTTTAAAACTTAAATTCTAAAAAGTCAAATTAATGGAAACCTAACCTGACGATTAGAGATTCCATGAACTAGGTTCAATAGGACAAGTAGTTATGAATGATTCAATGAAAAGCATTTCCGAGTTTTAACTCCTTCCCATTTCTAAATGCAAAAATGTTGCCTACAAAGATTGTTAAGGATAAACTTTGTTTTTAATGAAGACTATATCTTGTAAATGTACAAGTGGAGTATTGTAGGGCACTCTTTATAAAATCGGGGCCAAAATAATGAATACAATAGATAACCAAGTTTGATATGAGAGATGATATGTTTGATCTATTGTCTGAGCTTGCAATAGTGGCTGACAGTTCGAAACGTTGTTTTTACTGATTAGCTAAGTGAGTTCGATAGATTTTTACTAAGAAGGTTCAAAGCGAAAGCTACCTATCTTTATACGTTATTTTCTTTTGGCTTCCATGATTTTAGTCGACTTATTCAATTCATGTGGGAGATTGTTGGAATTAAATGAATTTTATTGAGTTGAATCATTAAATTTATTTAATGATGTGGGTCATTACAATTAATTTTGGGTGAATTGAAAAGGTCTCCAATAAAAAATACATAATTGGTGAATGGGCATGATGAATTGATAAATTTATTCATAATTGGTGAATATGTATGATAAATTGACACATTTATTCAAGATTTAAAATGAACCATCAGATCACATAAAAATATGAAATGATACGATCTTAAGGTTCAGATTAATTAGACCAAATAGTGCACCTATTTATGAAGAGACATACTCATTCAAAAAGACATTTCAAATCTATAAATAGGGATCACTAAATTCAAAATTTTCACACTAAATCAATTCATAATGAATTGATTTTAAATTCTCTATTTCTCTCCAAAATTCTACTTTTTTTAGTTCGTTTAAGGGCTTAATGGGTCTACACACATTTTTCTCATGTCTATGAGCCATGAACCCTCCTTGTTACATGAAAATTTCTTCGTCTAGCTCACCATTTAAGAATACTTTCTTGACGTCCATTTGTTGGATCTTCAAGTTGTGCAATGCAGCGATTGCAATTAATACTCTAGTAGACGTCATTTTTATTACTGGTAAGTATGTATTGAAAAAATTAAGACCTTCTTTTGTCTAAATCTTTTAACTACCAATTTGACCTTGTATTTATCTATGGATTCATAAAATTTCAATTTCCTTTTAAAGATCTATTTACAACTTAATGGTTCCAACAATACGTATAAACACTATCCATCTGATTGTTTATATCTTGAAGGATCCGTATATATTCTACTAGTGCGTGCGGCGCGCTTTGCGCGCAATTTGTGTTTTTGTGAAAACAATTTTTTGAGAAATTCTAGAAATTTTTTGAAAAATAGTACTGAAAAATATTTCAAATATTTTTTGTTGAAGTAATAATTGAATAGAAAACTTTTTACAAAGTAATGTTATAGTAAAATGGGAGTTGTTTTAAAATAAAATAAAAATCTTAAAGAGTAAATAAATATTTTGAAGCACATAATTTATACCCGTGGCCAAAAGTTTGGGTCACTTTTTTTGGTTTTATTAAGAAAAAAAATTGAAGCACCCAATAAATTATGTGTAAATGTGTAAACTAAATTGAAATAAAGACCCAAAGTTTGGGTCACATATTGCAGTTTTATTAAAATAAAGGAAATGGAACCACCTAATAAATTATTTGTAAATGCAAGGTTTGGTGTAGATGTATATATTTGAGGGATCTTTATTGGGCAAGGTCGTAATTTAGTTGGACACTGACTCAACAGTGTATATATTTATGTTTTGGACAAAAGGTGGACCCTAAATTTGGTGTTGTATCTTTGTTTCTCCCTAGATGTACTATACATTTGTATCTACCTTCCTGTTCTACCCTTTTAAACAGAGGTAATGCCTAATTTCCATATTTCCAGCATTCTTTTCCTCATTTCTACACAATAAATGATTACCAATAACTTCAAATGAAACACAAAATTAAGCCAAAAAAACACAAATATTTATACAACATTCAAAATCGCAGCAAAGTGAGAGAATGGCTAATGAAGGCCATCAATAGACCACAAACACATTTGAAACTGTACGCATATAATTTTGACAAACATCCTAAATGAACACAAAAAAAAACCCAAGTATATTACTTCAAACAAATAACAAAAATAAATTTAAATAAGATCCATGGACACAAAATTTGTACAATCAATGCACATGTGTAGCTAACGTACAATACTTATCACATCCAAGGTCAGCGTTGCAAATCTGGAACCGTTGTTCAAAATCGCGGTAAAGTGAGATAATGGCTAATCAAGGCCATCAAAAGACCACAAACACATTTGAAAATGTACGTATATAATTTTGACAAACTTGCCAAAAAAAAAAAAACACAGATATTACTTCAACACAAACATCGAAAATAAATTTAAATAAGATCCATAGACGCAAAAAAATTGTACAACCAATGCACATGTGTAGCTTACGTAGAATACTTATCACATCCAAGCTCCAGCGTTGCAAATCCTGAATCGTTGAAGATCAGGAAACCAAAAATCAGTTACCTCTGCGAGCACACCGTCCACCAAGATCTGCGTCTTTCTGCAACACAAATTACATAACTTTAGAGTGCATACAAACTTTCCTCAAAAATTACATCCAAGACATGAACTAAAACCATACCTCCAAACAAACCCAAGTCTCTCTGTATAACCCCACCCCGGCCCCAACCCCAAGGCCCAAAACCCACCAGAATACACCCACCAATTTCCAGAAGATCAGATAAATCACTTACCTTCTTCTCCTAAGACGAAGAAAATGAATTGGAATTTTCACTGCTACGGGTAGAGTTTGTGCGAAGCTGAAAATTAGATTTTATATAGGAACATCAAACGACGTCGTTTGCTAGGCCTTGTTAAAAAAAACAAGAAATAAAAAACAAAACGATGCCGTTTATTTTTGTAAAAATTAGCGATCGAGTTAGGAAGTATTTAATTTTATATGTATAAATATTCAAATCCAGATATTTTACTCAAAATTAGATTACTTATAATAAGTATTTCTAATATCTAATTACTTGCACAAACTTGGTATCCATTGACATTATTGTTGTTGGACACTACATTGAATTAAATATGCATCAGAGCATTGAATTCTCTAATGAATTCTCTCACCCCAGAAAACCTAATTTCCACATTGAATAAAATGGACCGAGATTTAATGTCAAATGAAGTAATTCAGTCATTCAATTCACCAATTATCATTAAGCAACCATTCCCAAATAATTAAATATGCATTAGAGCATCATAAATACTATGTTTCCAAAAATGTAGAAGGAATACCCCAGTTTTTAGTCTTGCCGTTGTAGTTCCAGCACCACCCTGATGAACCTACACTTGATGCCATGAAAAACATAAAAATGAATGAGTTAATTCGGTGATTGCTAACACATATCACAATCTAGACATGTGCACTAAGACGAGCAAGCAATGTCGTATAATTCTAATGAAAACATCCTAAGTATGATTTTATATGAACACGTAAAATCTATAAACATATACTAACACAAGAACATAAATAAATAATCAAACCAATTCACCCAAATAGTACTAAAACAAAGATCAATATGTGCAACTCTTTACCTTATTTGAAAATAAGTTACTTATTTTCAATTGTATCTTTACCAATTGCTCTTGAAAGTCAATTATGTAGAGATAGATAATAAATAATTTTATTCAATTTCCTCGTTTTTTCTTTCAACAGTTTGCAAAAGATCAATTTAAACAAAATAAATCCATAGCCGAGGTGGAGAATTTTCAAGAAATTGCCCACCATGATATCAAATTTTAATTCAACTCACAGGAAAACATATCATATTTTCATCGGCTAATTGAAAATTATAATTTATTGTGAAATCAAGACAAATAACAGCTTAATCATTCTCTCTCTCTCTCAACCTAATTTATGACTTCGAGTGAAACATTTAAAAAAAAACCAGTAATTTATCTGGTAATTAAAAAATTGAATGCATTTTATTTTCTTTTTATTTGTTCATTTATGAACAGGAGAATTCAACATTCAATTCAAAACAAAAATATTTATAAGAAAAAGGAAGGGAAATAACATGAAAAACATTGAAAGGAAAACTTCTAACGATGTAAAATTCACATCCTCAAATATTCAAAGAGCAATTAACAAATAAAAACCAATTATTCTTGAAAAAATATCAATTTAATTACAAGAGCAAAGGCGACAGTGATTCCATTTTTCTACATATTCTTTTTTGGTTTCATCTTTAAGAACATGGCGTCATATATCCATCTCTTCCACTTTTCTAGGAGGCACAGACAAAATTCTATATCCTCTAAGCCATTTATGTGATCACCGGAGATCTCCCAAAAGTCACAATGCAAAGCACGGCTATTAGTTGGCTGAATGCCAAAAATATATAAGATAAAAGATCCTACAAGAATCAAGCAACCGTTTGATCCAATGGCACATATAATTGCAGCATTTTACTACATTTAAAATCTAGATATGGCAAAAGATCCATTAGCTAAGGAAAATCTTATACAATTGCCTTAAACCTTGGCAGTCAGCCCAGGAATTGTAACAGGCATTTTAAGATTTTGTGATACGATGGAGGTTAACTTAAACTTTGTTTGTCAAATCATTTGATTTTGCATCTCATTTAACCGACACAACACAGAGCTAGTATGTGAGTTAACAACAACTCAACTCTCCATATTCTCGAGAAACGTACCAAACTTATGAAAGTAGGAAGTGTAATAATTTATAAATCGATAGTTACAATATCAGTTTTACACTAACAAAATTGATACACAATAAACTACACTAAAAACCCCAAAAAATTTCCTCAACAGCAATAGTTCACCAATTATAACATAAATATCATAACCTAAAACTAACGAATCCATAAAATTTCAACAGACTTTAATACCGTGAATCGAAAAGCATAAACTTAACCCACACTTGTACATTCCAAATCTAGTATCACAAAAACACCATAAAAACAATTATTAGAGCTTTATTTTACAACCCATTTTCAATTTTCTTCCATTTCTAACAATTTCAACATTACTTTTCTTCTTTTCCAAAATTTCTTGAAACTAAATAAAAATCTATACTAAAGACATCCAAAATACAATGACCAAACAAAGCAATGAGAAAAAACTTTTCTTCTTTTCCAAAATATTTGGGTTAAATCACGCTTACATACCGCAATTGACCGCAATGACCAACCCACCGAGAGAGCAATGAGAAAAAATAGACACAATCAACAGCAATCTCACGACGGCTTGGGTTCGACGAGATCACACAGAAAATGAAATACTTTGTATATATCTGTGAAAATTTCTCGCTCTTTATGACTACAACAAACTCGAAACAACAACCCAACAAAGAACGAAGGTGATTCCCGTGTCGACTTATGAACAAACAATAAACTATCAACAAAATAGCGAAAAAAATCGATGAAATTGGCCAAAATTTCGGTACAACCAACAAGAGCAGGGGATGAATTAGGGCTAACACAAAACTTCCTCCACCACCAAATTTGATGCCATTGATGAGCCCATAGTGAATAACAAACCAACAAGATGAATTATCCAAGAGGAAGAGAAAACACTGAAGGCGCAAACACGAGAATTTTAGATCAACACTTACCTAAATCGATTTCAAATCAAACCCTACCCCAACAGTGTCACTTGGCCTATGAATTTGACCGCAAAGTGGCAATTGAGTTGAACAGTAGCAAAATTGGAATCTACATCGCGTGGAAAGCAACTGTTCAAAACGGACAATTGAAATTAGCCATTTATAATATTGTGTAGATGCAATAATATCTCTAGAATAGTGGTTGCCAAGCAACATGAGCGTTTAAGAGATAGAATGTGCAAGTCGTACATCCAATCCAACATTGAACAATTATTGTGTTGTAACATTACATAAGTGATTTTGTTTATAAGTTAAAAATAAGTAAAAGTTTAAGTTTTTCTTTTCCCAAACATATTTAGGTAATATTTCTTATTTTTGAGTGAAAAAATTACTATCTGAAAAGTCCATTTGTTCTTTGCCTTGAATTTTTCTTCAAAAAACGTTGTAAATTAATTACTGAAAATCCTAAACCCTAGATTTCCATCACGTCGGTTTCAATTCATCGTTGAAGTAAGTATTTACATTTCACCATTGAAGTGCATTCTTACGTGAATTTTAATTTTTTTTTTTGTTCATTTTTTTAAACGCACTATTTGAATTTGATTTAACATTGAACAGCAGCTATAGTGTATTTGATGCTAAATAGAAAGGATAATTGCATCAAAGGTCTTCAACATTTCAAAATCATTGGGGATATGCCCCAACCTAAAAAAATAGCACCACACATCTCCAACGTATGAAAATCTTGGCGTGGTAGGTCCTTTATGACCAAATTGTCTTTCTCTTTAAATAAATAAAAAAAAAATAAGATTGAAAACTAACTAAATGTACTCAAAAAAATAAAAAGTAAAAAATATACCTCAAAAAAATAAAAAGTAAAAAAGAGGTCCATCTTCTCTAAAAATCCAAAATCCAACCCAAAATTCCTCATCTTACAATCCAACATCAAGTCTCCTCGCTTCCTCCACCTCTACTACTCATGTTTGGTCCTCCCAAGACCTTTGGCAATCTTAGCGTCACCGCCGTTGCACTAGAAAATTCCGCAACTTGATCCTCAATAACGCCTCTGGGTCTACCGTGTGGACCTCCTTCGACCACCCCACCGATGTGATTGTTCCGACGCAAAGTTTCACTTTAAGACATACACTTTCATCGGCCTCTACTCATTTAAGCTCCGGAAAATGGGAACTTGGACGCTTTGGTGGAATGATCTTTGTTGAGTATTATAATTAGGGTTGAATTCCACCGAGAATTCGACTTCACCACCCCAATTCTAGACATTTGATCTCGGGATCCTCACACTTTCGATCCACGCTCCGAATCCTCTGGACTTAGCCTATAACAGCGATTACGTGGATGAAGGCAATATACTAAGGTTTCTCAAATTGGATAACGATGGAAATTTAGCATCTGATTAAGCTATTGGCGATCGAACTCAAATTGAGAGGTGGGCAACGATGGATGACCAGTGCTGGGTTTATGGATTCTATGGCAATATGGGAATATGCGTTACAATGATTCGAACCTAGTTTGTAAGTGTCCTTCGGATAACTTTGAACTCATTGATAAGAGGAGAGCGAGGAAAAGGTGCAAGAGAAAAGTGGAGCTTCGGGATGATTGCCTTGGGAGGAGACTATCTTTGCCATTGGAGCATTCCATTTTCTTAACTTATCCTCCTAAATTATTTCATAGCAAATTTACTTACCCTCCTGAATTATTCTCTTACTGGCGGGAGTTGTTTCCGAGAGTACCATAATTAACTCCGATGGAATGCACGGCGGCAAAGTGTTGAACAAATATAGTGGATAAAAACAAAAAGACACATAATAAAGATTGTATTTTTGAAAACTCTATTGTTGTTTAATTATTACAGCAAATGAACACAAGTGTTGGATTGTAAGATGAGGAATTTTGGGTTGGATTGTAGGTTTTTGGAGAAGATTGACCTCTTTCTTACTTTTTATTTTTTTGAGGTATATTTCTTACTTTTTTTTTTTTGAGTACATTTGGTCAGTTTTCAATCTTGTTTTTGTTTTTTTATTTATTTAAAGAGAAGGTCAATTTGGTCATAAAGGACCTACCATGCCAAAGTTTTATACGTTAGGGATGTGTGGTGCTATTTTTTTTAGGTTGGGAGCATATCTCCAACAATTTTGAAACATTGGAAACATTTGATGCAATTATCCCTAAATACCATTGTCTTGATCCGTTTGGCTAGTAAAAAAAAAAAAATTCTTCATTTTTTGAACTTCTTTTAATACCCACGTTGAGCATAAAATACTCATCATTAGAATGGACTTATAGTACAACTAATTATAGAGTCACAAAGTAAGCCTTAAGATTAAAACTATTTATTTGTTAGCAGCTAAAATACTTTAATACAATAATTGTGCTTTCGAATGTAGTATTCTTAACACGAACTATTAAACAATAGTAAATTATATGATATATAAAATTCTACGTATTTTTTTTTTAAATCATTCACGGTCTATTTTATTGAATAAATTATTAAAAGATTGATATTGTATCAACATATTTAATTGCTAATACAACATTATATTAACGAAGTTTTTGTCAAAAAGTTAAAGTCAAAATCAAATTTTATCTTTTACAAAAGTTCTAATTTTAATCCAAATCAAAGACAATCTAAATAAAGAGAATTTGAGTGACCATAAAATTCAAATTAAATAAAACTTTAATTTTAACGGGAAGAAAGGATTTTTGGAAATAGATAATACTGAAAAAAACAAAAGTAATAAGTAGGCTCTTTTCGACGGTTCAGATTTAACCAAAGTCAAGGCGAGGCTAAATCTACGGACTACGGCTGCAGAGAATGGGTTAGGGTCCATCGATAAATAGGCCGCCTTTAAAAGCTCAAAACCTCAAGAATCAGCCCTAAAGTCCATTAGGGTTTAGAGTTTCGTTCATTCTCTAAAGCCCATCTTTTTCCCTTCACTTCTCTCCCTCCATTAAATTTTCTTCAAAAATAATTGTAAATTGATTACCGTTAAACCCTAAACCCTGGTTTTGCGTTGTAAAGATTTTCAGTTCGCCATTGAAGTAAGTTTTCAATTCATCGATGGAGCGTTTTTTTACGTGAATTTTGTTTTTTCCTGTTCATATGTTTTAGCCGTAGGCTATGTTTCTTTTACTGCTTAAACTTGTTATAAAGTCGTAAATTTTATTGATTATATGTGGTTTTTGGAATATAGGTTTTGCCGTGTGAATGAAAATTTAGGGGTTTCTTTTTTATTTAAGAAACTGTGTTTTGATGATACAGTGAGGTGGTATTCTGTGTTGTGCCTTGTAATAAATCCCTAAGTCCTATGGTCTATCAGACGCAGTGGGCCATTGTTTGTGGACTCGTTCAATCTACCTGTAGTACCTTAAAGTGATTAATGTTAAAGATTAAGCATAATCTTTTGTCGGGTGCGCTGGTCATCTAGGGCGTCCAATGTACTGCAAAAACATAGTTAGTCACAAGAACGATAATTTATTAATTAAGAATTACAGATAATATTAGGACAAACATCATCTTGACTCGAACATCCCTTCTGAAAAAGAGGATTGTTTGGAACTATCCTCTCACATCCTTTTTTAAGGCTTGACTTTAAGCATATTCATAACCTTCAAGTCGGTTTCAAAGGTGAGATACGTAACAGTGGTATCATAGTAGCAATCTTTTAGAAATAAAGATGAATTGGGGAGGGTTGCTTTTAGGTGAATGTTGGGTCTGCGAGGTTACCCAATTGATAATATGTCTCTCAGTGGACATCAATTTTTTTGACAAAAGGGGTGGTTATGACAATCCTTATTAAGTCTCACGTCACTGAGTTAAGACTTCTCTTGTGAGCTTATAAGCTCATTGAGCACCATCCCTTAAGAGGCCGGTTTTAAATGTTAAAGGTGACTTCTATTTTGTGTTTGTGTCAAAATTCTCTTCATCTCTAACTTACTTGTGCTCATTGTTTAAAGAGGCTTAATTGGGTAGCGATGCGTTTTTCTTCTACGAGGCGAGCGTAAGTCTCGAGGCGTTATTAAACTTATGCCTTAAGCCTCAAGATAGACTAATAAATAATTTAAAAGAATATAAAAATACAAAAATAAGTTCATAATAAATCATACGCCATCTTAAAAAATTCATAATAAAACAAATTGACAATATTAAAAGTTTAGCTTGCAAACAGACATAAAATAAGAAAAATAGCCCAAAAAAGCTAAAGACATCCTATTAGCCAACAATAGAATGTCATGAAAATGCAAGACAAACGGGCAAACATTTTAGTCGTTTTGAGGCTCAGCCTTGTGTCGTAAGTCTCACTAAGTCGAGTCGTAAGCCTCACAAATAGCACTTACGGGATGGGATTCGAGGCATTTTATGAAAGTCTCAAGCGAGGCGGACTTATTATAGAACAATGTGTTAATTGGCATAATTTGATTACCCTTTGTAGTTATGTTTACTATTATCTGAAAGATGATGTCTAGGCTACTCTCGAAGCTATTCGAAACTGAACATTGATTTTCTAAGTTTTTGGGCTTCAATTCCATGTCGCTGATCGTTAATAATTTTTTATAGATTTAGGCTATGGATAGTAGTTTGAGGTTTTAATGTGAAGAATTTGTAGCAAGTCAATGTGAAAGTAGCGAATATTCATAGTGCAATCCATGTCAGTTCTCTTTTTTTCTGCTATTGTAAATAGACGTGTTTAACTTTTGTGATAGTGATGTCTATTGTTATTTGTGAACTCCATGTCATTGATGGAGACCAATTTAATTCTGCTGTTTTATTTCAGTTGTGTACTTTGGCTTTTATGTTAATGATCAAAGTCACACTTTTGAAGTTTCTTTCTTTAGTTAATTCAGACTATTAAGGGATGCAATTTTTTGAAATTAGGCTAGCTTTTGGCAAGTAGCACGTGTCTAGCATGGTACAGACATAAACATGCTCGTAACATCTTGCAGCTTTCTAGCTTTGTTATTCTGTATTTATTTATTTATTTATATTTCCTTTTTTGTGTGTGTCTGTAATTTGTGGATGGAGGCTCATTTTAGCTTTATAAATAAGTGCTCAAATGAGGAACACTAAGCAATTTTATACATTATCCCCCCACTCCCATTTACGCACACATATAATAAGGATGTTAGCTACTATTCTTGAAAGTGACTTTTGATATCATAGAGTTGGAAAACTATTTGACAATCTAAGAAGTGCATATCTGATCATGGTCGTTCTGTTTCCATTTTTTTTGCAGGATTCGTACGATGGATGCCCCTACTAATCAAATTGAGAACTCCAATTCAGATGTGCAGCCTAGTAAACGCAGGAGAAAGAAGTCCATAGTCTGGGACCACTTCACAATTGAAACTGTTAATGCTGACTGTATCAGGGCCTGCTGTAAGCAATGCAAGAAATCATTTGCTTATATATCAGGCTCAAAATTAGCTGGCACCAGTCATCTGAAACGGCACATTTCCTTGGGGATCTGCCCTGTGAGCCGGCAAAATCAAGAGAAAGGGCAACTCGGTAAATACAACCCAGATTCCAAATCTGATGTTTCTGGAAATGGTAAGGCCCAACCAAGAAAGCGCTTCCGGGCTTCCCCTGGACCGGCTAGTATCTCTTTTGATCAGGGCCTATGCAATCATGAAATGGCAAAAATGATCATTCAGCATGAATATCCTCTTCAAATGGTTGAACATTCTGGCTTTATTGATTTTGCAAGGTGTCTTCATCCCCGTTTTAATATAATGAGTACCAATACTGTCCAAGAACACATTCTGGGCATTTATTTTAGAGAGAAGCAAAAGCTTCTAAACCTTGTTACTGGAATTCCGGGACGTGTTAGTCTTACTCTGGATTTGTGGACTTCAGATCAAAGCGTTCCTTACTTACTCCTAACGGGACACTTTATTGGTTGCGACTGGAAACTGTATAGGCGGATCTTCAATGTCGTAATGTTACCATCTCCTGATTCAGAAACTGCCTTTGATCTTCCCGTCGCTGCTTCTCTAAATGATTGGAGTTCTGAGAGCCAGCTATTTACCCTCACTCTTGATCAATCCCACGCAAATGAAAATGCAAAGAGAAATCTTAGAGGCCTCCTATCAATCAAGAACTCACGTATTCTCAACGGACAGCTAATAATTAACAGTTGTTATGCTTGTACTTTGACGAGGCTTGCACAAGATGCAATAGGGTTTATTCAGGAAACTGTTGATAAGGTCCGTGACAGTGTGAAGTACGTGAAGACTTCAGAAGCTCGTGAAGAAAGATTCATCAAACTGAAACAACAGCTTCAAGTGCCTAGTACGAAGAACTTAATCGTCGATGACCTTACCAAATGGAATACTACATATCATATGTTGATGGCTGCTTCTGAACTAAAGGAAGTATTTTCGTGCTTGGACACTTCTGATCCAGATTATGAGAGAACTCCATCAATGGAAGAGTGGAGACAAGTGGAAACTCTCTGCATATACTTGAAGCTTTTCTACGAGGCGGCTAACATTTTAACGGCCCCTTTATATCCGACTACCAATACATTCTTCCACGAAGTGTGGAAAATTCAGCTAGAACTGATGCACGATACTTTGAGCTCAGATCTCTTTGTCAGCAGCCTAACCAAAACTTTGCACAAGAAATTCACTAGATATTGGGAGGATTGTAACCTAGTCTTGGCAGTTGCTGTTGTTATGGATCCGAGGTTCAAAATGAAGCTCGTGGAATTCAGCTTTTCCAGAATCTATGGTGAGGATGCGGACACGTGGATCAAGATCGTCGATGAAGATGTGCATGAACTTTATCTCGAGTACGTTGTGCAGTGCCTTCCTCCACCGACTTTTATAGAAGAAGGAAATGAGGCTGTTGTAAAAACGGAGGTACCTCAAGAAGACGGTTTTCTTCCTAATGGTGATATTGGATTTTCGGATTTTGACATCTATATTTCAGATATAATGAATGGCCAACAGATGAAATCGGAACTAGATCAGTATCTAGAAGAATCTCTTCTACCTCGTGTACAAGATTTCGATGTTCTAGGTTGGTGGAGAGTAAATAGATCGAAATACCCAACTTTGTCGAAAATGGCTTCTGATGTTTTATCGATTCCAGTATCTATCGTACCTCCAGATTCTGTGTTCAATACAAGAGCGAGAAAGGTGGATAGCTACCGAAGTTCATTGAGACCTACAGTACTTGAGGCTCTTATCTGTGCAAAGGATTGGCTTCAGTATGAACATTCAGAAATTCCGTATGGACTTCCAGCAGAAGTTCCTACTACAGTTGTTAAAACAGAATTATGAGTTAACAAATACTAAATTGTCTTGTAGATTATATTGTTTTGATATTTTTTTAGGGTAATGATATTCTTTCCTCATTATATCTTTGTCTAATAAGACCGTTCCCTCTAATGATATTCTTCCCTCTTTTAGATGTTCGTTGGAATTGCTATAGTAAATTTATCTATCATTTTTTAAAGAGAATTTGGCAAGTGGATTTTAACATTTGCCTTCGGTATAGAAATGGTTTTAACGTTATTTTTTGACACAGATAGTCTTAACTTATATATTTTGGCATGCAATTCGTTTTATTTAATAAAAAATATCAATATGCTTTTAATTTTAATTAAAAAAATTACAATTGTATTTCTAACATTTATTAGCTGCATTTTTAACATATATTAGCGTATTATTTATATCATTATAGTCGTGTCAATTAAATTTTTTCTAAAGAAAAATATTAAATTGTTGTGCATTAAGTATATATAATTGATATGTAATGTAAAATTTTTTTAATAAAAATTAAAATAAATAAATAATAAAATGAAGTATAGTTGATATTAAATCAATCTTATTATGTTTTTACTTTTTATTTAACATAACTAATAAAAATTAATTTACGAATTATGTGTTCTTTATTTTCAAATGACAATAAAACGATAAATTAAAATACGAATTGATGTTTTAATATTTGTAGTCAATAAATAAATAGTTCAATTAAATAAAACTATTTGAAAATTAAGTTTATAACAAAGTTATTTTTTTATGATCATAAAATAAAATTTTATAAGTTTAAAAAAATAATGATTTTATTTAACACGTTTGTTAATAATTATGCACGTACATTTTAGTTATTTTATAATAGTTTGTAAAATTATACAAAACAATTTATGTATATTATCAATTTAGTCAGCAAAATCTTAATTAAAATAATAATAATAACAATAATAATAATTTGTTAGTTTCTTTTAATTTTAAATAAGAATACAAGTGCAATATTTTCTTATTAAAATTAAAAATATATTAGTTTTTTTGTCAAATAAAGATAAATTACGTACCAAAATATATAGATTAGAGACATTTGTATTAAAATATAAAGCAAATGTTAAGAACTATTTACGCCAAATTCTCTTTTTTAAATACAATTGTAAAATGATAGCCTGTTTTTCTTCATCATTTTACTTTTATAAGAAGAAAACATTATTTTGCATTTACTTAATTGTTATCTTGTGCGGGCCTTTATCAATTGCTGAGGATCTATTTGTTTTAGATTTCTCAATAGGTCTAATAACAAATAAAATGGAATATCAACAAATGAATTTAGAGAAAATTGTCAATAAGTCATCCACAAGTGACTTATTTTAAATTAGGTCCAAATATTTTTTAAATTTGTCAATAAGTCATATTAATTTATCTAATGACGTAATTAGCCTTGAAATCGTTTAAACCATATTTAAACCAAATTCCAGTAACACCTTTGCCACTCCCGGCCTAACGTAACCAACAGCTATGTGTAAAGTTGTCAATCTACCGCTGTTATCCCTATGGTTGACATTTGCACCCTCCTCGGACAGTAGCTTAACGCACTGTTGAGAGCCGAGCCTCAACACGAACAAAAGAGCGGTCCAGCTGTCTTCATCCATGGCATCGATGTCTCTGCCATTTTGGAGTGCCTTACTTCCGATGATCTTGTTCACTTCTCCGTAGCTTTCCTCTTCGTCGTAGTTGTCAAATACTTTTGTTGACTAATGGATTTCGAGAATGGCGAATAGTGAGAAATTCGTGGTGCTGCTAGGAGTACTGGTTTTGAACAAAAGGAGTTGGATTTGGAAGGGGAAAGGGAGACAGAGAGATATGCTGGTAGTATTGGTGTTGCAAATGGTGAAATTGAGATTTGGGGATAGTTTAAGGCGAGAGAGATATGGAAGAATTTCCATTGGAATTTCAAAGTGAAATTGGGTTCTTTACTCGGTTAATGTTCGCATCGTTGCCAAATCTAGAAATTCATCGGGAGTTCTCACAGTGGGATGCGATCTCTGGAGACCCGTGTTCATGGTCTAGAGCTGGCTTTAGATGAAATTTCATTTGATTTAGATGTCTTAACTGGAAGGATGTCACAAAGTGATACTGCAGGTGCCATGTGTTGCAAAATACTTGGTGCAGAATTCTTGAGCTCAAAGCTTTGGAAGAAAACAGATGGTCGTTTTTCAACCTCCCAATTCTCTCTTTCGATGGAAACCCATCACTGGCTGGATTATTAAACATCCCTAACAATAATGGAGATCCTGAAGGATTTAAGCTGAAAATCCCTAAACGGTCCTGCAAATCCCATTATTCTTTGTGTTGTTTAGTCATGTATGTTGTTTGATACTGTATTATAGAAAAATAGTATCACAGAAAATAGTATCATAACATAAATGAAGCATAGAATTCACACACATGCTCAAAATTTTTATTATAATACGTTTTCGGAATGGTCTCAACGAGTCGGTCATGACCAATAGCTTCACCACTGCGTATGATGGATTTTAGCCATTTGAAATTATATCTTTAACTTAAAATAGCAATCTTTAATTTTTCTTGTCAAAACAGTATCATACATACTAAATCAGTATCACAGATAAATGTATCTTAATATATTAATATCATACATAAAAATATCTTAATAAAATAATATCACATACACAAACTACAACTCAATAAAATAACAGTATCATATATTGAAACATTATAATAATAAAACAGTATCAAAGAAAAAAAAAATATAGTATAAATATACCATATCACTTTATCTAAATAAAACAATATCATAAATTTGTTTTACTAGTTGAAGTAATTATATTGTTCTTAAAATACTCCATTAGTAGTAGTAAACCATTTGATATGTTTGCATTCAATAACATTATCATAGATTAAAACAGTATCATAGATATTTTACTTGTTGAAGTAATTATATTGTTCTTATAATGCTCCATTAGTAGTATAAGACCATTGATACTATTTGCATTCAATAATATTTTCATAGATTAAAACAGTATCATATGTTGAAACATTATCATAATAAAATAATATCAAAGATAAACGCATGGTGTAAGTGTACCATAGCACATTATTTATTTAAAACAATATCATAAATAAAACAGTATCAAATATAAAACTAAATACAAAATATTTTAATGGTTGAAGTAATGATAATGTTATTAAAATGCTTCATTACTAATACAAGATTATGGGTTTAAACATTGTCATAATAAAATAATATCAAAGATAAAAATATGGTATAAATATATCAATGTACATTATCTAAATAAAACAGTATTAAAGATAAAATAGTATCATACAACATAGTATCACAATAAAACAGTATTATTAAATTAGTGTTTTTTTACAATTGTAAGGGAATGCTGGTCTTTTAGCTATAAAATGTGACTTTAATTGAATTAAGTTTTAACCATATGACTTTAGAGTTCGTAAGTGCCAAAACAGTGACCGGCTTTGAATTTACCCATGAATTTATGTAACTGACCTTGAATATATCCAGAGGAAGGTTTACTTATTTCATTAATATCTTCGTGTTTCATTTGGAGCCATGATGAAGGACTATTACTGGGCCAATAGTCCCAGAAGTGTGACCTTGGAGTTTTTAATGTGAAAGGAATACAATCCATATATGTCAGCCACATTGTATATGGAATGTTGGGAAACTTTTCGTTTCAATGTCAACAACTCATTTTCATGTAGTAAATTGGAAAAAAGAACATAAATACTCCAAGCATAGAGTACTTCAAAACCAGTATCATGCTGGCTAATTGGGACCAACGGCGAAGGCTAACCACGTCAGAGTTGGAACTTGATGAAGATGAAAATGGTGAGTAAGTGATTGTTTTTGGAACTAAATCTAACACTGTAATGCGTTTGGATGTTCACGCTAGGAAGATTTGTGACACAAATATGCAATGGGTCATCATTAAGAGATGAGATGGGTGAGGATTGCCTTCCAGCTAGAAAGAACCTGAGGCGCCACACAAATGAGAAATGGTTACTATGCAAGAGTCAAAGAATCAACCCCTAACACATCATGTTGTACGAGCGTCATTGCTCAGTTGGCATGTATCACGTTTTCTGTTGGAAAGCATCTCCAGATGACAAGATACAATAACGTCCATTAACATGGTTTCACAACAACACGATGCAGGATTTTATTTACCTGGTTGCCCTTAGAATCACTGTAAACCCCATTCCAATTCTTCAGGATGTTTAAAAGCAGCAGCTTCCACTAGTGGATCAACATTCTATAGGATGATATAGAGGAAATTGTTTAACGAGGAATAAGTTGGAGAAAGAAAATGAAAAAAATGTCTTACATTCTATATTATATGTAAAATAAACTCTCTCTCTCTCTCTCAAATTACTCGTGTCATCTTCACAACACTTCTTTTCCCATCGCACACCCACCTCCTTCCCCTCTTAAACAATATCCTCTTACTTATCCTTCATTGCTAATTTGCTATACAACCTTCTATAATCACCAATCTGCCTCCTCCCCTTCTTGAACAACTTCTTTCTTTTCTAGGGGATGCTCGCATTTATAAAAGTCAAGCACAGATAATCATACCAGAAAGTTTATTTCTAATTCCACTGTCCATTATTGAGCCTCCATTGCAACACCAACCACCGCTACAGGCGCCCAACCTGTGCCTCCATTCTACCTTAGAATAACAGAGGGGGCAGGGAAGGGAGGCGACTACGTAGGGATAATGGCATAGGGAGGTGGAGGTGGAGGTGGAGGTGGAGGTGGAGGTGGGGTGGGGTGGGGTGGGGATGGTGTTGTCTGCAAAAAAGAAAGCCTAATTTAATAAGAAGAAAGCACCATATATTCCAAAAGAATAAACCTTTCTTACAAGATTTAAGCTAATATATAGGGAGAATTTGATTTTTTTTTTCTTTTTGTAAATTAAAGACAATCTTAAACAACAATAGTGGGAAAAAAAATTAAATATGAACATTGTCCTTGTAATAGAGTGGACCGACAAAATGTTAAAGCCAAAACCATAAAATTCAAGAATTCAAATGCAGAAATGTGAACAAACCTTATGTTTTTTGTTTGCGAAGGCAAAATCTGAAGACCAAAAATGGGGAGAGCTTGAGTGTGAAAAATCGCCAGAACACAGAATGGTAGAACCGTAGAATATTTCCTCCAATCAACATGTAAAGAAGCCAAAGCAGAATTTCGACGAAAATTGATCTGTCCCACTATCTTAGTCATTTAGTTTATGATCAGATAATATATTTTGAAGTAATTAGTAATGTGAAATCTAACAACAATCAACACATCAATTGACCAAAGACATACTGACAAAATTGAAGTTTTAAAACAGAATATTGAACTGTTCACTACATAAAACATTTCCTAGTAATTTACTGTATAATCAAAACGTATTAAAACATTTTCCCATAATTGAAGTAAACAAGCTTCTGTTCCAGATTATGCGATCTAACAATCAGTACATCAGATGATAAAAGACACATAATTGACATAGCTATCCAAGATAAGGTAAAAATATATTTGAGACATCGCGAGATCACCTCTAAACAGTATTACAGAACCAGAGAAACAGTGTGAATAAGATTACCAAGAGGGCTTCAATTAGACCCCGGGTCGAGCACAGGAAGCCGGCAATGCAGACTGATTGATTTATCGGTTTGCCTGGTACCAGGAATAAAGAACTGAAAAATCACAGTCAAGCAAGAACCCTGCGGAGCAATTCCATAGAAAGCACAATCTGGCCTTGCCAAACTACATTGCAAACTCTTGAAAAAGTGCTTGACACTCACTTGCACTGTCATTGCATCCCCTCTCTGCACAGCCCTCTCAGTCCTGCTCTGAGCACTCAAATTCCCGTCCTCAGGCCGCCCATCTGTACGCTCACCAATCACCATCAGCTTCCTAAACTCAGCCCCAAGTGTGATTGAAGTAGTTGAAATCTGCAAATGCAAGTCCCCATACTTACTTATCGAAACCCCCATCACATCTCCCACATGCTTCATCCTATCAACAAAGTTTTGCAATGAATTCAGCTCCGAAACTTTAACTAAAGTCTTGGGCATTTCTTGAGCACCATCGAGCGCCATCTGTAGCTCCTGAACATCAGCCCTCGATAAGGGTTTCGATATGGGCACATCCTGTATGACAGCAGATTTACTACCTTTAGTTTCTAACGTCAAAAACGGCATGGGCTGGTTCGAATGCGGTGGCAACTTCTTAACTAACTTTATCTGCAAACGACCAAAATTAAACTCCGACGGATTGTGGGCCTCACCGGATTCTGCATAAATGGTGAGGATGCTGCGGAGGGCCCTGTGCAGGAGTGAAAGGTCAATGGAAAAGGCAATTTTATCGTCATTTTGGCTGGAAATTCTGTAATCTTCGAAAATGGCTTCTTTCTTGAACTGGGCTATGGATTGAATTCCATGGCCATTAAGGAGATTGTGGAGGAAAATGGCGTGGTCACGGGTCAAATAGAGATGGGAGATTTTGCCCATTTTGTCTAGTGCCGGGAGAATTCTCTTCTCCAGTAGATTTATGCCATTTTCTGTAAGAAATGCTTTGAATTTCATTTTGATGGATGAATGTTTGCGAATTGTAGAAGATGAAGGGTTTTGGAATTGGGAAAAATGGAGGAAGTGATATATTGATTCAATACCTGAGTTGCTGAGTTAAAATAGTTTGGGACAATTGCAGAATTGGTCCCTCACCTGTGTCTCTAGTAGCATGATGGATCCTCGAGTTATTGACGGGCCATGAAATAGGGCTAAAGGTGTAACACGGCTTGTGTTTCGGCCCAATATAACCCATGATACAATCCAGTTTTTTGACAGGCCAGTTCATCCAGAAAAATATGAGGCCCAACATGGTCCCTGACTGGCCATCATAAAATTAGTTGACCTGGGCTATATATTTCACTAAATCAAAGATTTATGGATTCAAACAAAATCCAATAATTTTAAGTATTAAGAGAAGGTGAAGGTCTTCCAGCAACCTTTAAGCCCAGCTAACATCAATGCTAATGGGCCATCCTTTGCTATTGTCCAATAAAAATTCAGAAAAATCTACTATAAATGCCCAAAATAGCGTGCGCGACATTTAGAAACGAACACGTTTGACACACGATATAACCGAATAGTACAATGAATAAAATTTGAACTTCTTTTTTTTTTTAAATAATTGCATTGACAACTCTTCCTGTTTCAAAAATTACGCTGTCGTCTAGACAAAAACAAGTATACAATTGAAGAAATAATTGTGTTCGTTTCATTGATCTTACAAAGTTGTATATTTCAAGCATTCTATAGTTTTTGATTTAGAATGAAATTACAACTTATTTACCTAATAACAAATATGATATGATCTGACAATGTTTTAAAGATTGTTATATGTGCAAATTGTGCACAACTATATTGATGTGACGTGATTATAAAAGACTAGTTAGACGTACACATGTTCTAATGAAAACTCTTACCAACTAGGCATTGCTAGCACGTGACCTGTGTGGCCTTATGCAAATGACGACCATAAAAGTATTTTAGTGCTTAGCCTATTTCAACGCACAATAAACATGGATAATATAAGACTCAAAACAAAGTTCGGCCCACGTTAATATATTAGAAGATATAGTTATTCCATCTCTTAACTTTAAAAAAAAGGGTGATTTATCAATTACAATATATCATTCTTTTTGCTAAATATAATGATTATGCAATAAAATAATAGATTAGACAGCAAAAAACAAGGAACCCTATTAACCACCTTTGCAACCCTTGTCTTATTAAATCTAGCAAACTATGTTTAATTATAGCATTTAATTAAACATTTGTTTTGCTTTATCAAATCAATTTTCCATAATACGAGGAAATGCAAGGTTTGTGGGTCCTTAATATATCTTAATCCACTTTTCCAACAGCACGTGGTTAGGCCAAAGATCTAATCAAATCATCACATGTAACAAGATCACGTTTCATAGATATGTTGTCTGATTGATTTAAACCAAAAGGGTCGCATTATCAAAAAAAATTTTTTAGCTCATTTTATTTATTTCATTTCTAAGTTTAATTATGTTTAGTTTGAATAATCTTGAAAGGTAAAAATGCCTTTGATAATGTAGATACATGTGGTGCACAGTTGTTGTAAGAATAAGATATTGAGTAAAGTATCACAACAAATACAATTCTTGTTTTCATTTGAAATTCTGAATAGAGTGCCATTGATAAATCATAAAAGGACGAGAATGATGTCAAGTCATCATATCTCTTTTGTTCTAGAAAAATTGTATAATTTACTTTAAAAAATTTAAAAAACATTCTGTTTTAAATTGTACATTTTGCTTTAACGAGGAGTGGTCTGCTGCTCCTAATGAGTAATTGTTATATTACCCACATTCAATGTGGCAGTATTGTCCAATTCAATATCATTAGTTATTTTTGAACTAAAAACGAAAAGAAAAAAGTTGACTAGTATCCAATTTATGGGCCATTTTGCTTTGACTTATTGAATTAATTAGTATTTCTATTGATCACGTGTGATTAATTTAGAGAACGAAAATATTGTGAAATTGATATCACTTCGTCAAGAGCATAATTAAAGTAAAAAATTATAATTACATTAATTATTTTACTTATTGTCAATCATCTGTTTTATTTTATTGTCAATCGACAACCACATGAATATATATGAAGAAAAAAAATTAGAATTTAGAGTCTTAATTTGAGTCTAAAAAAAATATATACTTATTCAGAAAGCTAAAAACTTGAGACAAACCACCGACGTTGCACAAGCAAAAAAATTTAAATTTATGTGCCATATATTAGGATCCTCCATGTCATTGTCTTAGTCGATACATGTTTTTTTCCTCCTTATCCACTCTTCACGCTCTCAACATTTTTCAGAACACTTTGTTGACTTTTCCCGTATTTGTTACTGCTATGAAAACTCGAGAAGAGTATGTAAAGACAGATTTGTTACCGACTACATAGTGTGATATTTTTTATTTTTCTATTAGATATGTCTTAAATCATACAGTTTTTTTTTTTTTCAATTATAATTTGTTGTCTATTGTACTACGTTGTTTTATATACTAAACATGTCATGGGTCATCTTAATTGTTGTATTAATTTTTTAACAATAATGAAATAAATATTTAAAAAAGGGGCATTAATCAAATATTTTAATAGTAGTCTAAGTTTCGATCTAAATTATTGTCTAAAAGAACATTATTCTTTTATTTAAAATGACATTTTCGTACTATTACGCGTGCTTTCTTTCTATTATGCTTTACTTCTTCCTATTAAAAGTGACTTTGATCATCCACAAGTCCACAACTTTTCAATCAATGGATTACGTAGGCCTAGCTTAGGATTAGCCTAGAGACCTAGGCTAGTATTTTAGACTCAAGAGCCAATCATTGTGGATTTAGCAACAAAAAGCGTAAAGTGAGAATAAAGTTAAAAAAAATTCACTTTTTACCCTTTTTTTTCTTTTTCTTTTTCTACTAACACACATTGTACGTGCATATTATTCTAATAGCATATTTAGTATATTCGAAACAACAATAATGAATTAAATATTAAATTTTGCGCATTGAAAATAAAACAAAATAGATAATCGATCGTTGTACTAAACATGCGTAGTATATTCAAGAATGATTCTTCTAAACACCAATGCTTAGTATGTGTTAAGTACTTATGACGTGTCATGTCTATCTAATGTACATTTCGTTTATTTATTGTGTAGAATCTACTATTATTTTATAATTAATTATGCTATGTCATCCGTTCTTAAGATATCATTCTTGATATTACATTTATATTTCATAATTACAAAAAACTATTTACAACGATTGCTAAAGGAAAATCCATAATTCAATTTTTAAAAAAATTAAATAATAAAATGTTGTGGATAATGAAGATGTATACAAAACCTAGAGAAGGTGGGCATATTATTGGAATATAAATGGAGGGGCCTATCCACAAGTTAATAATCAGGTGATCATGCTTGACAGTACACCACGCGTGCACATAAACAGTGATCCTCTGCATTTTATCTATGCGGGTCCATGGATGATGGATAGGATCGTTTGGGGGCACAATACAATTAAATAATTGTTTCTACTTTGTTTAAATTATAATTATAATTAATTAAATTAATTAAATATGTCAAATTGATTATTTTAACGTGTCGAGCACATCAGAATAGTAAAATATGTAGGAAGATAAGAACAATTTTTTTAGTTCGTATCCTAATGAAATTTTAAAAAAAATGAATATAAATTATTAAATTAATAGATATTTAAATTACATGGATCAAGGAAAGAGACAAGAATGTCAACCATGCTTATCTAAAATCTAAAGATTCTTATTTTTAACATGATATCATGTTTCTATCCTCGGATTCCCAAGTACAAACAAGTAGCTTTTTTTTTTTTTTTTAATTTATATATATTTATATTTTTGCAAAATCACTCCAATTATAGATAAATTATTTTCTTAAGAAATATGATAAAAACACGTTTAATATGCAATTTTGAATAATACTTCATAGAAAAACTAATAAAATTTAACTTTTTTTTTTCTTTAATCGTTTTTAATGTTGTATATATTTCATCTTACAACGTATTTCAACATACAAATACGTTATAAAAGTATAATTTTACATATCTAAATAATTGGATTCAATTTAAGGTCAATCAATGACAATGGATTAGCATGATTGAAATCAATTAAACAATGTTATCATGACAAATCTAATAGATTTATATATACCATCTCTACATGGAGAACAATGCCATTATGATTTACAAGAACAACAATATTTTTTATTATTTTATTCGATTGATGTATCTATTGAAAGATTCAAAATAACTATTCTTTTATGATTGAACATCACATATTTAATCAAAATAATTATTTTCTCATATGTATATAAAAACTATTGTTTTCACTCGACCAATAGATTGGTTGAGTGTCTACACAAGTGGGTTGGTTTGAACCTATTCGTTTGTAAACAAAATTGATTCGAACTGGAGTTGTTCAGAATGGGTCTGTACCAATTTTTGGTCAAGGACTGGTCTAGACGTCCTACCTAAATTGGCTTGCAATTCATCCTTGTACCTCCAACCTAGACCGGTCTACCGGCTCGTTCTTGAACTCTCTACTTTGAGTGACTTCAACTCGTACTTTTAACTTTTTTTTCTTTGTGAGCATGAAATAATTTGTACTAGTGGATGGGATGACATTAAATGGGGCAGGGTAACCCGCAACTAGTCCATACCCATTCTGTGTTCCTTTCCATGCATGCTCTATGCCACCATGCACCAATAAATGTAATTGCTCTTCCATACACACACAAAACACACTAAAGACACGGCATTTATTGCGTGTAAGCCTCATGTACACAACCTTCTGTGCACTCATTTTTCTTTTCTTTCAAATTTTTTATATTTTCTTGGGAAAAACTGCATTGTAGGTCATTGTCTTATTGCTCCAACAGTGAGTTGGTCCCTAACCTTAAAAAAAATCAAATTAATCCCCAACCTTTCATTATAGCTATAAACGAAACTGTCTAAATCTCTAGTAATTTTTCATTAGACTTGGACTCTTAAAAATTTGAATCGAGACATGTTTTCACGAGGTTAACCAAGCTTTAAATAAATGTAAGGTGTCAATTTGCTCCTTTTTAAAAGATAATGACCAACTTATTTTTTGACAAATATATTGGGGATCGAATATGCAAGTTTCCCAACTTTCTTTCGCGAGATCAGAAGCCTCAACGTTTTAAAGCAAAAATCTGACAGATCATGACCATTCATTTTCAGTGGCCCCAAAATTGCTATGTTTGGAAAGGCGTGTTGTTCAATAAGATGTATCCACGTAATCGGACTTGGTAGAAAACAGGTACCACCCCAATATTCCGGATCTCCTGCCACTTGATTCTCTGCCAATCAGGAGCCGTGATTGTTGTGAATTACATTAATGCCCTCACTGGTCTTCCGTCATGGACCCCCATGGGTTTGGTGTACGCCGATCACGTTAATACGACGGGTCCCTCTAAATCTTGTCCAATTTATTGAATTGCATCATGATGTTTGATGTTTTTTTTTTTTTTTTTTTTTTGGTGAAAATATTATAGAAAGACAAAATTAGTCGTGGGAAAACCCTCTACCTATTTTTGAAAAATCAAGTTAATTATTTTAATTTGTTTTTTGAGGTCTTCGAGGTAATTAATAAAGTCGAATAGATCAATTGATTGTTGCACTAATTTTGTAAACTTGATACAATTGACATGTAATAAATAGATCAATTTTTAAATGTATATACACTTTGAGTTTTAACTCAAATACGAATTCCAAATTTTTTGAGAGTTCATATGATAATTGTTCTACACAACATTCATCATTTAATATAACTAGTAGTAATAGAGTATTGACGAGGCTGATTTTGAGTGCTCAAATATTATGTATTTTTATCAGTGTTTTAAAAAGTATAAAATGTGGCTAGACATGTAAGTCAAGTTTCAAGTTTTTCGGACCTAGGCGAGACGTGGATAAGCGTCGAGGCCAAACTTCAAGCCTGCTTATGTGAACTTTTTAGAACAATAATTTTTACTATACTTTAAAAGTTTTATTATAAATAAAAAAATAAGTTTAAGAATATATAATTTTTTATCAGTTAAAAAAAAAAAAAAAGAGTAAGTTACTAATTTTGACTGCATACCATGGGTCAAAAAAATTAATTTTTTTACTTGAAAAAATAACAAAATAAAAATCTAAACATATATAATAAAAAAATGTTTACATTTTTTCAAAGCTTAGCCAACAAAATAGGCGAGGCAAATCTTTGGACCGAAGTTAAGGATCTTTCGTTAGTTGTGAACAAATGATTTGAACAAACAACAAACATCTTTGAAATTTGAATGCATGTCGCATTCTTTAGATCCTATATTTTGGTGCCTAGTTATGATCAAATATTCAAATTCATTGTTTCTAGATCATAATTTCCTTATAATAACGTGAATTACGTATATTCTAATTCTTGTATTAAGTATTGCTTACATTAATAGTACAACACATCAAATAATATTAAATAAACTTAACATAGTAAAATAATTTAAATTAATTATTCGATATGATATAGTTTAACATTGCGTATCAGATATACTTTGTATGTGTTTAGTAAATCAAAATTAAAATGTTTAAAGGAGAAAAATGCATATAATAAATTTACGTACCACTTTAATCAACCACAAGTGTCAATGTAATAATAGTTTACGTTTGAATAATTCACTCTGCCAACACAATCTTCGACTTGCATCTCGTACGCTCATAGAGTCTTGTGTTACTATACAAATCATAGTATTATAGTTTTAACAAATTTTTTTAGTTAAGATTATGTTGTCCAAATGGATTGACTAGCACATATAAACATCTAATAATTTCACTTATCGGGTTAGCAACAATAAATCTCTCAAATTCATACGAAAAATGCAAGAACCATCACGACAAATTTAAGGTTCACTTTATACTTTTTCCTAGTTGTGTTTGGTTCATTGCTAATCTAAATTCTATAAATTTTCAATATCTATAACATATTATAGTAGTTTGTTCTACCCTTACTTCTAACTCATTTTATTGAGATCGTGTTGCTCTAAAAAAAAAATATTTTTATGCCTACACAAAACGTGTTGATAAATGTGTTTTACATGTGTATCTGATCTTATAAACTTAATTTGTATCTGTAATTTGAGTAAATTTTTACTTGATTTATTATAAATATCATTGTTACGAGTAAAAACACAAATTTTGGTGTAATTAAAAAAAAACTCATTGTTAATAGGAATTACTGGAAGCTTTTGAAGTTAAAATTCGCGTAGAGATATAATGAGTTTATTTATTAATTGAGTAGGTTTGGTATTACTTAAAGAAGATTATCAAACATTTTTGTGAAATTGATTGTTAAAACAAGATAAGTAAATGGTCGTAGCTTGGTTGTTGGAATTGAACAAGATAATTGATCAATTTTGTAAATAAAACAATTCATTTTCTTATGAACAACCATAAGCTAAGAATTAAGAATTAAATTAAAAGTACTTTAGCTTTCGGATACAATTAAATCAAATATTTATTCGAGTTGTTGTTTTTAAATTTATGCAGTGCTCAATTAATTAAATTCAATAGTAGTATCAACTTTTTGTGGGATAGATATTCCAGAGTTGTACTACTTATTTGACGAAAACGTACGCTTACAAATTTGGAACAACACATATCACAATTATCCAAATCACAACTTCCAAATTTATTAATATTCTCATTTCTTATTTTATGCACGACAGGAGAGTTGTATCAGATCTCATTTAAATTTAAAATATTCAGCCAAACCAATGCACTGCATTGAAGTCCCCGTTAAAGCACGGGATACCACCCCTTCCTGTAAATGCAGAGAGAATTGAGAAGTAAAAAAGTGGGTGTATAAATAATAGCACCACCCAGCAGTTGGATCTTGTTCAGTGTAGATTTGGTCAACCAAAAAATCTAATTTCTAAGAAATTCCCACTTCCTACTTCGGAAAAAAAAAAAATATTCTGAAGAGAAGAAAAATGTTTGCAGCTGAAAATGGTTTAAAGGGAGACCCAAGATTGAAGGGCATTTCTGATGCCATTAGAGTTGTTCCCCACTTCCCAAAGCCAGGTATGTATGTATATGATTTTCCTTTTTTGGGTAGTGAGCACAAATTTTGTAGGCTTTTTTGATGTAATTATTTGAAGGAAATTTTGTATAATAATGTAGTTGATATGATTTTTGATTTCCAGGAATAATGTTTCAGGATATAACAACGTTGGTGTCGAATCCCCAAGCCTTCAAGGACACTATTGATATCTTTGTTGATCGTTACAGGGATATGGATATCTCTGTTGTTGCTGGTATAATTCTTTCTCCATACAGGACCATATCTATATGCATATTAATCTAACACCTTAAGCTCTTGCTTAATGATGTGGTTCAACGTCAACTACAAAAGTTTTGAGCTCAAGTGTTGCTGCGCAACTAGTTATTTATAAAAAAATTGTGCACGTACTGGTTTAGTAAAAGAATAAATTCGGGTTGCGTGTAAATGGCATGTTGAAGAACTAATAAATAAGTTTGTCGTCTCTATGACTTTTCAATCCAGATAGCTTTTAGCCATGTAAATTTCGTGTTCCAAGATTGTTGAAGCTTTTTGGATCATGTTTTTAATGACCCTAAAGATAAAAGAGAAAAGGGAGTTCAAAAAAGTTTAGGCAAAAAGAGAATTTGAATTTTTACACATTGCTCATGTGAGGGGTTATTGAATTGTACTTGGTTTCCACTTTTGATAAATCAAAATCACATATCTTGCTGCACTGATTTTTCAATGCGAGTATTCGACAATTATTTCATGCTTGATCAAAGTGATAACTTCCATACTATCTTCTAGGAGTTGAAGCTAGAGGATTTATGTTTGCTCCTGCAATTGCATTGGCAATTGGTGCAAAGTTTATTCCTCTACGCAAACCGGGGAAGCTACCAGGTAAACTTTACCTGTCTATTTAAAGTTGAGTGCAATTGTATGATTCTAAGCTTAATTATCCATTAGTACCCCTTCTTATTCCATTAATCCCCTTGGAAAAAAAATGTTTTAGTGCGAGGGAAAATGGTTACTTTCTGAACTATTACCTATTTCCAGCAATCCTATTTCTTCGGGCTGTTTTAACTATAGATGAGTTCTTGGTGCAATTCAGAGGAGTTACTTGGTTAAAGTCTAATATTTGTGAAGAATGTGGCATAAAGCTGCTCTTAATAGTAGGCAATAGAAGCTGTTTGCCCAATTGAAGCCTCCAGAAAAACTGCTCTCGTAACACTGTTTCTGTTTTTCTGTTTCGTGCCTCTTTCTACAACTCATAGAAGCACCTGAACAAAGAGATTGACCTATTTTTGAGTTGGAATATATTTGTTGAAGTATCTATTTCTTTCATTTTATTTTTATTTATTGGGCCGTAGTTTTTTGTTTTACGGAACTAGAAAGCAACAATTTGTTCTGTTTAGATTCTGATACCTGATACCTGTGAATAACCAAAGGTGGAAAAGTGGAGTGTAGCAATTCTGAGTGAAGAAGCTTTGTGAGAGCATATTTGGCTAAAGCATAAAAGTAAGTCAAACTTACTTTTAAGGGCAAAGATCAAATCTTAAAATACAAATACTAAAGTAAAGGTGCTCTCCTTACATATGCCTCCTTTTTGTTCACGCAAGCTGTATAAGATAGTGTATCGAGGGGCTTTAAGTGATCAAAGAGACGCATCTTTCTTTATGGCATTATGGCATAACCTCATGTTTGGACAAGTTACTTATAAATTAAAATGTTACCTATTTTGACAGCAATGAAGATGTAACTTATTTATTTCTAACTATGAATAACAAAAAAATATTTATGAAAACTTACTTATTTACTTGCATAATTGTTATTAATTATATCAAGGTTAGCCAAACATGTAACCCCACCCCCCCCCCCCCCCCCCTCCCAACCTAATCACTGTGTAGCGTTCCAACTTAGTTGATTGTTGGTGAAGCACATAAAAGCTTCCTTCATTCTTATGTATCTATTTATGGTTCTACTGTTTCAGAACTTATTTAGACCATACCTGCATAACCAGAACCACATTTTGGCAGCCCACTTTTTACAATAACGAATTCAATAATGTCCAGGTGAGGTTATTTCTGAAGCTTATGAGCTTGAATATGGTAAAGACCGTTTGGAGATGCATGTTGGGACTGTTCAGCATGGAGATCGTGCATTAATAATTGATGATTTAGTGGCTACAGGAGGAACGCTGTCTGCAGCCATAAGGCTTTTAGGTAAGATCCTGAAGTTGTTAAATTATCCCATTGAATTCTGCATGTGAAATATATACACTAGCAGCAGTTTTGAAAAAGCAAGATTTTGTACTGAAAATCTAAGAAAAAGAAAGGTAACTTTTAGCAAACCTCAGGCATGTTTAGCTAAAATGGTTGCTTAAAATGACTTTTAAGCTTAGTGAAACATGCTTTGTACTTCATAACTCCAACGGATGATGTCTTCTCTTTTGTTCTTCAGAACGTGTTGGTGCTGAGGTAGTTGAATGTGCATGTGTCATCGGATTGCCAGAGGTCAAGGTAATTCAAATTCTACTTCTCTGGTTGCTCCTCATTTCAAGGAATAATTTACGAGTCACTGATCTGAAGTACTTCTTCTCTTCTATCTTTTCATGAGATTGTAATATCATTTTCCACTATCGAGTTTGTTATTGCAATGCAGCATCTCCCATTTGTTGCTGAACTATTCCGAGTGGCATATGTTGCTTAAAAATTAATATGTTTACTTATTTCAATTTTCACGTTGTTAGTTTGTCCCTTGGACACCCAACTCACTGTAAATGTGAAACGTCCAAGTTGTGGGGGCCTTTTTTTCCTGATTGAAAGAGGTAAAATTCTACATTCTTATGATTAGTCGGTCTCACTAGGCATGCACGAATAAGAGTTGTGCATATATGTGCTAGACAGTATCAACATTTTTATTGCGCTAATTGAAGCTCAACCTCCCAAACCGGGACAAAATGTTGACATCTTTTCGGATGACGCGCTGCTGTTTGTCGGGTTATGGTGACTCTAGGGCAGGCCTCACCTCTTGTGGTCTTCATTTAGAATTTAGGAACTGGGGAGATAAGTTTACAATATTGGTATCCTGCATCTGTTACTAAGAGCATGTTTGGATAAGTTTAACAAGTTTACTTATAGGTAAATAAGTAAGTTTTCTCTTTCCAAACCAAAACCAGAGATCTGAATTCAAACGTCTCAGTTTTCCTCTAGTTTAATGCATGCTAGTCAAAAAATCAAAATTCACTCATGGATCTGACCAGAAAAGTAAAATTTCATCCAAAGTTTTGCATTTTTTATTAAAACTTGTAAGTTTTCCCTCTTATTAATACAAAAATTTGGATGGAAGACTACCCTTACAACTTACAAGGCCCTGTTAATGCACGTCAATAGGAATTTATGATTTTTTCATGCTAGAAAATGTTGAACTTGTCTAAGGAACCTACTCTCTCTCTATAATTTGGCAAATTGGTTGAACGCAGTCTCTGCATTTTTCTAAGCTGGCTTACTTGTTATGATCCTCATTGTGGGTGTTTATTCTACTTTCCAATGCACCTTTATAGATAGAAAACTTTATGTTCTATTCCCTCATTTTGCCCAGACATCCACCAGATATTAATTATACTTTTTTTGTGTCAATTTTTGGGCTTGAATTAACGTATTTAGCCATGAATTTCCTTGTTTCATCTTCTGCAGGGAAGGTGCAGGTTGGGTGGGAAACCACTATACATGTTGGTGGAACCTCGGCAATAGAAAATTATCACCTGGTATTTCTTCATCTCTTTCTTTCCTATGAGTAATTGCAGTACCGAGGTTATTTAACATTATTAAGAGTTGCATACGGCCCCCACCTTCCACAGCCAAAAAATAAGAGAATCTCTGCAAACACTTTTAGTCATCTTGTTGTAGATTGGACCCAAGAGGTGCTACTTTTCTTTAAAAACTACTATGCTGCATGACTCAACACGTAAAATTCTCTGTGCATATTTTATGTCGAAACCGGTCCCAACCATGAAGTAGTCTTAATTGTACACCTTGAAACAAAATATCTCGTATATATTATTTTTTTGATGATCACTATGGAGAAAGCTCCTTTCTGAGTGATGAAACATTGTGTACTATATGGAGCATTGATTTGAAAACTATGTACTCTTCAATAACAGGCATGTTCCCTATCAAAAATCATTCTTCTTGTGCTTCATCTATGACTCTGTAGCATGCTGCTGGTTAGAGTACAAAAGCAATATTATTAGGAAACTTGATTTGTCTAGGAGACTCTGACATAACACACCTCTAGTTGTGGTCATGAACAAATGTTGATCTTATTCGGTTGCATTATATTTCATAGGTCTGAGTTGGGACACACTGTATTCACAAGGGAAATTTGCACCATTGGTTTTCAATCTATTGGCCAAGTAGCAAGTTGGTTCCTGACATTTAAAAAGGAGCAAGTCCTCCCCTTTCATTATAGTTGTACAATTAGTCCCAACGGCACAAACCATCCAAAATTTTAATTGATCGTCGCATGACCCTCATAGAAACCTGCTTAACTTCAAATTTCTACTGCCGGCCTAAGCTGGTGACAAAACCTAGTTTCATAAAGTTGGATGTGTTGAGGGCCACGTGATGATTTTATAGAAATTTGGATGGTTTCCAATGCTGGAGACTGATTGTACAACAATAATGAAAGGTTGAGGACAACTTGCTCTTGATGGTTCAGTTTTCGCGTATTCAAAATGTGTAACATCTTCCTGTATAACTTCCTTTGACGCTTCGTCTCTTTCTCGACTCTGCTTCTAGCTGCAGCAGTGCTGTTTCCGGTTAACTGGATGGTGAAATTGCTCTTACCATCAGACATCATGAGCAATAATGAGTTGCTGTAAATCTCGAAGTGTGAAGCTTACCTGCGGTGCATATGAAGAGTTTTCCGGCAACTGAACAGAAGTTACACGGTCTATACGCTGGCATCGGCTGCCCAGTAACTGGCTCGGTGAAAATAATGCGTTGGCCCTTAGGTTTCGTTTCTGTATCTTCCCATTCCATTGGATTAGTTTTGTAGAAAATTTGATGTGCAATACATTTTAATCATTTTCGAACGATGAACATATTGATTATTATGCTATGAATATATTTAGTATGGATTAACAAAATTCCCTCAGATTTATTAAGAACCATTCTGTCTTTATAAGGTATGATGAACTAAACTGGATGTGGTTAAATAAAAAGAAGAAGTTAAAAGCTTATTTGTTATCCAGTACAATATTGGGACGCCATGATTTTTTATGCATATATGCTTTCCAAATATTATGTACATTATTTTAGTTTACGAGAAATATCAATTCTTAGTATTTTGTTGAAAGCAAAACAATAGTCCAACTTATTTTCAACCAAAATTTAAATTTGTTTAAATAGGATATATAATTTTTAATTAAGATTATTCTTACAATATTATTGAACTATTTTAAATAAACATAATTAGTTGTAGATATGTTTTTTAATATAAAATAGAAAAACAAAAATAATTTTACAAAATAAATTTATATTTTGAATAATGTTGTTCATCATTAATGATCATTATCACCGATCTAGATAACATTATCCAATAAAAGATGACCACTGATGATGAATATAATTAATTTTATATTTTACCTTATATTTGAAATTACTCAAATACAAAAGGAATTTACCAATTCCATAGATATATGGATAAATTCCTTTAGGGTTCTTAACATTTCAATTGTGATATCTGATTTTAACTTTTTAACATTGTATTTGTGGTGTTCTTGTCTATCAAAAATGTTTATTTAACATAGTAACCAAACGATTCAAATTATATTAAATGTATCTCTTTTTTGAATAATTTTACTTTTCGGACTACATTCGTTTTAGATCAAGGATATTGCGACATAATTTTAAAAGATTGAGATATAAGGTTGTGTTTGATTGGTATCATGGAAAAATGTATGAAAATATTTTCATGAAAATAAATTTTCGAAAATATTTTTTAAATGTTTTCCTGAAAAAGGATATGCAATCAAGCAACAAAAGTAATTTTAAAAGATTGAGATATAAGTTATTTTCCATGTAAGTTGGAAAAGAAATTCTACCAAATGGGTGAGAAAAATTTTCCAAGAAAGTGGCCAATGTGTCTTTAGATGATTGTCGTGAAAATCTTTTTCATTTTCCATATGTCAATCAAATGACAAGATTTTCATGGAAGTGACATTTTCCATGGAAAATTTGTGAATCGATATGCATGGAAAATGGTGAAAAGGAAAATATTTTCCATGGAAGGTGGAAAATAAAAGATTGAAAACATTTTGATTGGAAAAAAGGTCTTTAAATCTTGTAGAAAATCCATTTTATTTTCCTGTGCAATCAAACAACAATTGGAAAAAATTTTTTGGATTATATTTTTTTATTTTTCATGGAAAATATATTTGTAAGTTGGAAAAGAAATTCCACCAAATGGGTGAAAAATTTTTCAAGAAAGAAAGTACTAAATTTTATTTCCATTTATATATTTAGTAAAAATCACTATTTTTATGATGCAAGTTCACAAACAAAAATTGAAAACATGATTGTTAGACTTTACGATTATAAGTTGATTAAATATTAATTATATTTGAGCCTACAATTTTTATTTATATATTTAGCAAAAATCACTATTTATGATGTACAAACAAACTTTACCAAATAAACGCTGTGCTACGCTGTGCATAAAGTGTAATAATAGAAAAACTTTGGCTTCAGATTCTCTCAAGTTCTATTACTTTCACATTCCTCCAATTTCACATAGAGTCGTGAAAGGCGAAATAGCTTTTCTGGAAATTACTAATGAAACGGTTAGGTTCAAAAGTAAGGAACTTGCAGAGGATTGGAACATAGAGATTCAACGGTACATAACCCCGACGTCTCTTCATCGCGTGTAAAACACACCACCGTCATCACCAGTATAAATATCCATTAAAAAAACCCAAAAACTAAGCAAAGCAAAAAGCAAAGCGAAGAACCAAAAAGTGTTCCCTAAGAAAAGCTTGGAATTTCAAAGGCACCGCCCAAAACCCTAACCCTAATTCCTAATTCCTAATTTGACCATTTGATTCAATCAAGTTTTTGAATTCAAGAAACGAACCAAAAGAAGAGAACTGGAAAGAGGGATTGGTTAGTTAATTTATCCGTATCAATTTTAATAATGTCTGCAATAGTGTGTGGGAAGAGATCTTTCTTCGAAGAGATACAAGCAACTTCATCGCCGGTCTCGGGGTCCCCGCCGGTTTCCAAGAAACTTCGCTGCTCTTCCGCCACCTCCCCGGTTCGGTTCTCCTACTCGCCGCCGAGTCTTATCGATCAGCTCAAGGCTTTGTTTCCTGATATGGATAGTCAGGTAGGTTCACCTTCTTCTTTATTATTATTTTTTCCCAGTTTTTCGCGTTTCTTTTAGGATTTTATGGTGGTTTTGGGGTCACACGGGATTTTACGTGGAAAAAACTGAATTTTTTCCCTGGAAGGGTTAAAATTCGCCAGCTATTCAGTGGCTTTTATGATAGTCAAATTATATACTTTTTGGGTTTTCGATAATACTAGAACTTTTTTGGAAGGCGACCACTTTGATGATTATATGACCTCTTAGAATAAAGTTTTTATGTATTTTGTTGCCCTCAATATATTGATGGTGATGAATTATATATAACTTTGATGTCACAAGCAATTAAACAAAATATTTATAAAGAAATGAATAAATTGAAGATGGATAGCTGAGGACAACTTTTCTTGAGTTTCTTTCTATATTGTATAGCTGCAAAAAAATATTCCTTGGTGAATATCTATGTTCACAAAACCAGACCTGACTGGCCTGTTCGGAAAGACCGGGAGCTGGTCTGTTTGTTGCTTAAAACTGTGGTGGTTGAAAACTGGGGAAAAAAGCTGCCAACCGGCGGTTGAAACGAAACCTGTCAACCCAGTACCGGTTTTTGCAGTTTTCGTTTTTGTTTTTGTGTATGAAAAAAAAGGAAGAAAAATTTCACTCCACCAAGAAGAAGCAGCAGCAACAACTCAGTTTGAGGAAATATCATTTGATTTTTCTGTGGTAATTTTATTATGGTTTTGAACTGGACCGAATGATGCTCGATGGTCTCCAGACAGATCTCCCTACATTTGCAGTGCCGGCTCTATTGGTGAGGACATATTTTAATGGCAAACAACGAAGATGCATCCTCAAGATAATCCTTATGAAGGGGGGATATTTTTGGGTTAATAACCACTTTCCTTCCGATTACTCATTTCGGTTGCATTGAGGACAAAAGAGAAGCTTTCCATGTTTGTTTGCAGTCTTGTTTCAGTGGTAGTTTTTGAGAGAGAAAAAAATCCTATAGTATATGTCAATATTTTCTTTTCCAAACTTGTGTCACCAGAAAAAGATGTTGGAAGGCATTGGAGTGGTGTTTGGTTATTATACAATTTTTATTTTCACATTGATGAAATTTAAATTATATTTATAATTTTTTTACAGTGTGTATATATCTTTATATTTAATTGAACCTTTTGACCATTGACCCTTTACTTTTCCGGTTCAATAGCTGGGGTGGTTTTGAAAACATAGGTGAATATATCTTCGTTACTGCAAAAGGAGATTGACTTGCACGGTTTTAAACTTTGATTTTCTTAACTTCAATCGTCAGAAGATCCTTTATCATTTACTTAATTATTATTTTTGTTCTATTCGAAATACATACCTTATCATTCCGCCTGATAATGTTTCTTACCTTAGCAATTTCTGATAACCATAATTTCCAGTAAATCGATAACCACTGATTATTACTAATAATGTTTTACTTTAGAAACTTCTGATATCCATATTTCCAGTCAATCGATAACCGCTGATTATTACTAATAATGTTTTGCAGCTTCTTGAGAAAGCTTTGGAAGAATCTGACAATAATTTAGATGCTGCTATCAAGAGCCTGCAGGTGCTTCATCTTGAGTATGCAGACGGCAACCCAAGTTTTGCCGCAGAAGTAAATGCAGGTATGGAGAAAGGTAAGCTTTTATATTGCACGGACCAATAAGAGGCAGTTACTGGAAAGTTGAGATTCACTATGCCACTTGGTTTTTTTTTGTATTTAATAAATGTTTTACGCATATCTATTGCATTTATCTATTTTCTTATACTGTGGTAGCAACCAACATGTCTTAAATCATATAAATCACAAAATGAATTCTAATGCATATTTTATTGCATAGTTCACGTTGATAGAGTTTACCTTTTTTATGAAGTCTTTAGAGTCTCGGCTACTCCTGCCCAACTAATATCAGATTAAAAATAAAGATCTCAACGATTATGAAAGAGATGACTCTAGATGAAATTGGAAATCCAAAACAGGCTGTTCATATTATCAATATGACAAAGTGCCACTTAATAACATTCAGATCTACAACAAGAGTGTGTTAGTGTTGAAATAAAGGTCCTTGAGTGCCTATTCAAATTAATGAAAATCTAATCTATTAAAAATACACATTCTTTAGTATGTCATTGAAAATATAAGAAAGAAAATGTGAATGAAAATGCTTAAATAGCTTGAGGGGTCCTAGACAGATATATGTGATCTATAGAATTTTTGTGATTTGTCATGTCATCTATAAATGTTCTTTTCCTATTATGTCTATCACTTGGTGTGACGGTGATTAGATCTGTCTATTATTTCTATGCATTAGTTGGGTCTTCTCCTTTTTTCTCCTCCCGGAAAATCATTCTGTAGCAGTTGTATACTTGCAAATAAATAAAAAAATGTGACTTTTTCCTTGATGGTGGGCATTATTATTGACGTGTGTCTGTTGACATCTTGAATTTTTATTCTAAAGGCTCTTCAATGCTCCTTAAAAACATGTGAATCACAAACTCCATATATAATTGACAGGTGCGACACCAATTGTCGGGCATGCAGTTCTTTTGGAGGACTCTCAAGTCCAAAATAACCTGCCGTTGGATGGTGCAGAATGGGTTGAGTTGTTTGTGAAGGAGATGATGAGTGCTAGTAGCATAGATGATGCTAGATTCCGCGCAACAAGAGTGTTGGAAAGTTTGGAGAAATCCATCAGTGCTACGGCTGGTGCTGAAGCTGCTCAAAATTTTCAAAAGGTTGTTATTTCTAAGTTTTATGCCTATTTTGCTTTGAGATCATTCTAGCTGCCAGGTGATTGTTACTGTTGGTGGGTAATGGTTTTGTTGGCCAACCCATTTAAGGGAACGGGGTTTTGTGGTGGTGTTAACATATAATCATTAGTGGTTTGTTGATAGGGAGGATTTGATAGTAATGTGACAATATTAAGGAAAGTGCTGTGACAGTATTAAGGAAGAATAAAAAGTTAAAATCTTGGTTATTATAGTGTCGAGTCCTATCACAATATTGTAAACTAAACATGCAGGAAGTATGCTCAATTAAGTTTCTTAGTTTCCACTCTGCTTCTTGATCCTAGGATATTAGGAGTTTCTGTGCGGAAAGATGCATTTAGATTTATATTGTTTTGGAATATAATTGGTTGGAAAAACAAGCCAATGCTGCTTGCTATTTATTACAAGGATTGCTTCTTAATTTTTAGGCCACCTCCAATGAGTGATTCCTCGTGTTATAAAGCCACATGAGTTTATAAAAAAAAATTTGTGCATACCAGGAAAACATGATTCTGAAGGAGCAAATTGAGGCACTTCTTCGGGACAATGCTATTCTCAAACGTGCTGTTTCCATTCAGCATGAACGTCAAAAGGAGTATGATGAGAGGAACCAAGAGGTGCAGCAATTGAAGCAGTTGGTGGCTCAATATCAGGAGCAGTTGAGAACTCTTGAGGTAAATACAGTAACTCCATAAACTCTTAAAAGCGTGTTGGGCTAAGCCCTAAAAAAGAAGTAATTCTCTTAAATGTAAGTAAACATTTGGTTTTGAAAAAGTTACATCTTGTACTAAAATTTCCAAACCTTCCAGCTATAAAAAAGCGTTACCACTAGAATAATTTTTTTGGGAAAAACATAATTTATCTTTTTCATTAAGGATTTGCCAACCATTATCCGAATTCCTGATTTTGTTTTCTTGCAGGTGAACAACTATGCCTTGACATTGCATTTGCGTCAGGCTCAACAGAGCAACTCCATGCCGGGACGATTTCATCCAGATGTTTTTTAATAAAAATGAGACTTAGCTACATAGCTCGTGATGTTATCTTTTTAGTCTCACAAAGGGTGTTTCTTCAAGTGTTGAATATTATGCATGTTTTATGAACTAAATGTGCAACACAAAGCATTGTAAGCTGAGGCTGTTCTTCATGGTGATAAGTAAAATTTATTTACTCTGATTTCGACAAGTTGGCGAAGTTTAAACTGTTTTGCTTGCCAGATAGTATGTTGCCTTTGGAGTTTTGTTGCTTCTTGTTTTCTGTATTTTGAGACAGATATACGTTCTTGGTCTAAAGCATCAGTTCAGGTCTGATTATATAATGTAGGATTTTAAAGTCATAAAAGTATTGGAGGTTTTTGTCAAAAAGTGTTTTGTTTTGAATGCTTCTCATTGTGAGAATTCCTTCTTTTATATAGATGCAAGATAAGTATATTACTAAAATAAACATTCATCAATTATATGTTATATACAATATATTATTTTATACATAGTTAGACTAAATAGAGTAGAGTATATGTTGCCTAAATTATGGTCTTGTATACAATATACTCTTCTATACAAAGTTAGATTAAATAGGGTAGAATATATGTTATCTTAGATGGACTATCCTAACAGTTTTGTCCTCAAAATTCTATTGTTACAATCTTTAAAGGGTTGGTTTCATCTGAGTTATTAGAATTGGCTTGGGCATTAATCTGGCTATAGAGTCATTGGGTTAGTGATTCAACTTGTCGGTATTCTTAAATAAAAATCTAAGTACGAAATAATTTTAAAACAAAACTTGATTTAAGGTGTGTTGTAAATTAAAAATGTGCTCATAAAATCAATAGTATAGTAGGAGATGGTATTTTTATTATTTTGAAATAAACTTTTTTCTAGACTATAATAAAAGAAAATGCCATGAAAAAAGACTTGTATGTTTAAAAAAAGAAGAAGAGTTATATTGAATTTGTGACAGCTCTTTAGCAAACAGTGAGACTCGCTCTTAGTGGAAAAGTGCCTCAATTCTCCAGGTGGTCATTTCTGCCATATGTTTTTATTTAAAAATCGATCAAATTATGGCAATTGTCTCTATTCAAATTTTATAACTATGATTCGGATTGCACCATCTGGTGTCCACCTCTATTGCCGACAATTGGATGATTCTGAACCAAAACATTCGACTAGTTGAGTTTGATTCGATGTTTTTAGGGCTTTAAGGTTTAAAAATATAGTAAATTAGGCACATGTGCATATTTTAAATTTATTTAAAATTAAATAAAAAATGGTGAACTCGGGATTTGACCAAATTCAGAACTGATTTCGGGAGTTTTTGCACCCCTCTCTACATAAACCATGTTGTTTTATTTTATTTCATTGAGTCATTTCTTTGTTTGTTAATTATGATTATTGTTGTCGGTATTATTATTATTTATCTGTAAGGAGAGTGATAAGAATATGATAATTCCGTGATATCTCGTTGATATCTTATTTTTCTCGTTCAATTTGAGAAAAATGGCTTTGAGTGATGACTTTGTATTAAATACCTTTTCACAATTAAAATTGAGACAAATCTATACTAATTCTAAAAGTCCTTTAAAGAGAGAAACATTTTTGAAGGATATTATCCCTCAAATAATTTATAATTCCTAAAATCATCTTTCAATTAATATAATTTATTTTGGCTTTAATTTAAACTATTTAATACTATATAAATATTGTATTTTGATTATTAAAAATGATTTGTCTCTTTAAATTCCATTATATATTATAATTAATGAAAATAAATAAAAATATACTAATATAAATTTTAATATATTGAAATTATTATCTTTAATTATAAACAATCAAAAAGTCAATCTTATTATCGCATTTGAGAATTTAAGCAAATTACTTCATCAACATAACAAAACAAGATGAATTTGGCTTTGCATTTCGACTTTCTTATTATTGATTCATACTTTCTTCCTCTATTCCAAATATGGGAGAAATATTTATGGACGATATTGCCCCTCAAATAACTTATAATTTCTAAAATCATCTTTCAATTAATATAATTTATTTTGGCTTTAATTTAAACTATTTAATACTATATAAATATTGCATTTTGCTCATTGAAAGTGATTTGTCTCTTTAAATTCCATTATATATATTGTAATTAATGAAAATAAATAAAACTATACTAATAAATTTTTTAATATATTGAAATTATTATCTTTAATTGTAAACAATAAAAGAGTCAATCTTATTATGCACGAGAATTTAAGCAAATTCCTTCATCAACATAACAAAACAAGATGAATTTGGCTTTGCATTTCGACTTTCTTATTATTGATTCATACTTTCTTCCTTTGTTATTCGTCTTTGTTTTTTTATTATGCCAATAATATTTTTTTCCTCGCAATGACGATTTTTAATCTTTGATAATTAGTTTGATAATAATGTGGTAATAATGGATGTGTTAATTTTCTATGAAAGATTCGCTAATTTTAAGAATATATATAATGGTAATATTGATTTTAAAATTTGATTTCTATATCTTTTTTTCTTGATTTAGAATATTTGTTTGATGTAAAAATGTTAATTATTGTGGTAGTCTTGATAACAAAGAGATTTAAGCTCGAATGATGTTTTATGTCATTTTGTAAGCAATTAAACGTATATTTATTGTGGAAGAACGAGTTAGAACAAGGAGAATTGGTGTTATTTCTAACTCTTTAAAACGCTTGGTGAGGAAGACATAACTTTGGATAAAGTGAGTCATGTTATGTATAAGGTGAAGGTAAATCTCGCATAATAAGTAGTTTTATGTGATGAGTTAAAATCATTGTCCAAATATTTGGTTATTTTGAATTTTCTTGAAATTTAATAATATTTCAGATGGAATTACAGAAAAGAATACATGAAGAGAAAAAAAAAAAACCCCCTCCTCTCAATTTATGAGTGCTTTAAAACTGAATGGATATTGTAATAGAAAATTCTTCTTTATCTTATGTCAAAGAATTTTGAGATTCTTTTTTCTGAGAAATAATTACCTAAAAGGACTAAATATTTTGTTTTCGTGTGCTTTTTATAATGATATAAATACAGAAAATCAATGAAAAATTGTGTTATACTTATATATACTATTTTCATGTATTTTAGAATTTGATACTAATTTTCATAAAAGAAAGTTGTCTTTTCTGATATGACATTAGATATATGCTTTAAAATATAATTAAAAGAGTATCAATAATCTTTCAAACTTAATATTCACGTAGGCTATATATTTTTTAATGAACCACATATTTTACCAAGAAATTTGAATATAATTCCTTAGTTGATTATAATCATTGATGAGTTTATGATTGAAAATGAGTTTCATTTAAGTGTTATATTCATTGATAATTTTAAAATAAAAAAATCATAATATTATTACAAAATCACGTGCAACGCACGTATTCTTAACTAGTATGTAAAAACAACAAAAAAAGATTGTAAAAATTTAAATTCCTTTTTCGTAAATTTAATTTTAGTAAATAATTTTTAGATTTGAATCGTTAAAAAAGATGAAGTTATCCGTTTGAAAGCATGAGATGACTTTTAAAATGTATTTGCAAAAACCTTTTAAACTCCACAAGTCCCTTCTAGTTGGTGATTGCTTGTGTGGTTTGTTGTTGTTAGTGCAATTCAATTTGATTCTAGTCAAGTAAGGGTATCAAGAGTCAATTACAAGTGTTGGTTTGAATATATGTTTTCATCTTACTATGTATTTCAAGGAAATTTGCTCCCGGCTTGGATTGGAAGGAAGGGCTTCGCTTTCCGATCGCTTTTTGAGGCCATCAATTAAATGAGTCAAGATCTGATGTCTCAATTATGTATTTTATTGACTGTCCCACTAATAGAAAATATACACATTGTTGATTTCCAAAAATAGCTGACAACAGGAACCCCACGCATCCTCTTCCTACGTGTGTGTATATTCTTATTTAGACTTCCACGTGGTTTATTCAACCATGCAGATATACTCAAGACCGAGTGGGTAGATAACAAAAGATAGAAAAACACACTATGGAAGAGATAATAGCTTGAAGACTCCTAACTAAAGATTTTCCAGGTGGTTATAACACTTGAAGAATAATTAGTATAGAGGACTTGATATTTCTTGTGAGAGTAATATTTCAACATCCATCTCTTGTGGAAATAAGCTTATTATTTATAGGCAAATTATACAAGAATGATCCCCTTCGATATGCGACACATGGTTCCATCTGAAGAGTTCTTGAGTCACATCTTTGGTGTCATATCATTAGCATTAATGAAGAAGTCACTTTCAGCCGCAAACTAAAAAGCTATGACTGTGACAAGCCGCATTGGCAGACAGTCCCATCAGTCTTTTCAAGATTGAATCACATGTTTGGTAGGGAAGGCTTCCTTAGCACGCAACCAGGGTATGACTGTAATAGCTTCGGTGATCCAAGCTCCTCGGCATAAATAGCCTCGGTTATATAACCTTCTCAACGCAAACAACCTCGGAGAAGGGTTGAGAAGGTTGAGCATATCCACATGTTGACGGTGGGATTGCCGTACCCACGTGGGATTGGAGCGTAACACACATCATCAAACAAATATAAGTTAATTTTAACAGCAAGTGCGAACATATTAAATAATTATATTTATTTGATAATGTGTACATTTTTTATTAGTGGGACAGTCGAAAAGATACACAATTGAGACAGCAGACCTAACCTCCAATCAAATAGATGGGGGCTTGAATAAGCGCTCATGCAATAATGTGCTTTGTGCAAAAAAACTTCCAACCAATATTAGAAGAATGAAGACTTTGTTGAACATATTTAGTGATGGAACAATATTATGCAGCACCCACTCCCCAAACTCGGGACTAGGCGGTGGAATTATTGTTAGCATCTTGATTTTCTAGTACACAACTCAAGATAGAGTACGATAATTGATATTGTGGTGGAATCCCACAATAACATCGTAAAATCATGTTACTCGTGCTAGATGTGCACGGGTTTAATTATATCTTCTTATATATTAATTAAATCGATTTGTCTTGCTAAAGTTATTTAAGTATTTAATATTTTACGAATTTAAAAACCAAAAACCTTTCACACACAAAAAAAAGGAAAATTTTTTATATAAGGAAATTAAGGTAAATTGTTTTCGGGAATTAAGGCAATACCTCAATTTGGCCTAAATCTAACTTTTTAGTGCTACCCCCTCACCCTTTCATGTTTATATTGTTGGATTCTCATTGGATGAGTTTACCCAGTTTCCAGGTAGCTTTGATTTAAACCTTCCACTAGGGACCCCAAGTGTTACGAAAATGAAAGATTTGGGGACTGTGGCAAAAAAAAATAGGTTAAAGACCTACTCGCTACATTTCTATTAGGTTGCGGACCTTGATATAATTCTCCTAAATTTCCGTAACTCCTTTCGCTCCAAATTTCAATTCAGTTATATCTCGTATTCCTCCTAAAACTCCTCAACTCTCTTCACCGACGGCGAAACCTTAACTCAAACCCCCAATCCCTAATCTTAACCTCATTCCAATCGCACTCTCCATCCCTAATTCAAAATTTTCGAATAAAAATTATCAATCAAGATGGTGCTTGCGCAATTAGGGGGAAGCATATCCCTTGCTCTGCAGCAGATGAACGATGCGACGATTTTCGATCAAAAAGTGTTGAACGAGTGTCTGAACAACATTGCGCGCGCACTCCTTCAGGCAGATGTCCAGTTCAAGCTCGTCAGCGATATGCTTACCAATATAAAACAAATTGTTAATCTCGATGACATTGCGGCCGGTCACAACAAGCGCAAAATTATCCAACGGGTATACTGCTATAAACGTTATCGTGATTTAGTTGACGGACTCATAACAATGAAATATAAAAAGAACATAGAATTATTAATTTTTTGTGGAAAGGGAATGGAGGAAATCAGGATAATAAATATGGAATCATGATATGGACTCCACCCCCCCTCTCTCTCCCTCTCCCTCCTGAAAAGCATTTTATAGCAATCTTTGTTTTTCCGAGAAATTTAAGATTTTTGCTTTTCGACTCTAGTTGTGGGTAGAGATGGGGATACTTTTGAATTAGGCCTTAATCTATAATAAACTAACTTCTCCAATAAATCTATAGTATGACTCATGAGTGAAATACTTCTGTAATTCGTACAATTTTGAATATCTGATTTGTTCTTGTGGGTAGACCCCATAACATTCCTTTTTACTTTTTGATAAGTTATTGAATAATTTTGTCAACAATGAAGTACCCACATTGGATTGTCAACCTACTGCAACCCTCCACTTGGGACTGATTAGTAGAAAACATCAGTGGAATTCTTGGATTGAATGTCTATGCCCTGCTTATTGTAATTTGAACAAATGATGGTTAGTAATGAACTAGCCGCACTCATAATTCCGTATTCTTGAAGAAACGCCTGTTTTACTTTATCTTCGTAGGATGGATTTATTTGGTGTAACTTGTATCGAAAAAGTAGTAGTTAGTGTAGATTATATTTGTAGAGATATATTCCTCGTTGATATTGTTTTGTCATGCATATTTGTTTTTATCCTTTTCTGATTTTTATTAGGTGATGTTTTGCGATGCTTGTGTGTATATATATATATATCATACTGTGTATGCTTGGTGTTACCTCCATTTTAGGGTTATATAACGATATGTCTTTAGGTTTTCTCTTGTTATCTCTGCATTTTTGGTTGTTATATTTTGGATAAGTATACTACTAGCGTGAAATGAAAGTCAATCTGTGTCTTGGTTTCTCTTATTCTACTTCTATGTTTTTAAAGAATTTTTCTTCTCTCTTTTAGGCTATATTTAAGGAGCTGTGCAAGATTTTGGATCCAGGGAAGCCTTCATTCACTCTAATGAAAGGGAAACCAAGTGTTGTTATGTTTGTAGGTTTGCAAGGTATGTTAATGTCCTTGAAGGAGAGTATATTGTTTACATGTTTTGGCAACTTAGTTTATTCTTATTGAGCTGGGGAAGTCTATGATTTGTTCAGTGGCACTTCAAATATTGCTAGCCATATAGTTGACTGGCTGGATGCATAAGATTGCCAATATACTGGATTATAAATGCTAATTGTTGTGAATACTTAACTCCCAAGTTCTTTTGTCTCCTTTCCAAAAAAATGATGTTCTTATTTGTCTGTATTAATTATAGGGTCTGGAAAAACAACGACATGTACAAAATATGCATACTACCACCACAAGAAGGGCTGGAAACCAGCTCTTGTCTGTGCTGATACATTCAGAGCAGGCGCTTTTGATCAGTTGAAGCAGAATGCAACTAAAGCTAAAATTCCATTTTATGGAAGGTAACTTGTTTTTCCCGATGTTTAAATGGATATATTTCTTCCTTAAACTTACACAATTTATTGTGTTGTTATATTACGGTGTTGTGAGATGTATATATTGTGATCTCAGAGTGATGTAAATTCCATTGCTATCCCTTTCAGAGAGGAAGAACATGAAATATTATTTCAACTGCTGTAATTACTTACTACGTAAAGGACAAGTGCTGTTTTCATTGCTTGAACTCAATGAGAAACAAAATTCTTGGCATACAATCAAATACGTAATATCTATTTATAAATGAGTAGTATAGATTATGTTTGAAGATCAGTTCATGACTAAGATTCACTGATATTTTCTTTTAGTAATTAAGATATTAAGATAAGTATTTGAATAAAGAATTTTCAATTTTCTTAATTGTTATTTTATAATGTCATAGAAATGGTACAATGACAGGAGGAAGTAATTAGAGAAATGATTTGTACATTATTCATTTTGTAATGCGGAATTATTTGCTATCCTCCTGAAAAAATCAATTACATGCACTCTTTTTTTTTTCTTTCTTATGAGGCTTTTTTATTACTAAACAAGAACATTTTTTTAACACACACGCACACATGTTGTGACCGATGTACTGGCTTTATTTGGTTATAGGTGGATTTGAATTATTGTAGAGTAACAAATAACAAATCTATATCTGACTTGTATCTTTAGATGTCATATTTGGTAGTTCTTTCCAGCTTTAGTTGCCTCTTCATCAGATTATAAGTACTGTATCATTTTACATCTATAAAGTCAATCTTGTGCTATAATGTGGAAAATGTGTTGTTATTTTGTGTTTTTACTGTCTAAAACTTAATTCCGGATTCCGGAAGTGGATTTTCTTTGTTGTTATTTGTGGATTGAACTGTTTGAGTTTGACAATGTGTTTAGCATAGGGGCCTGCTATGTTTGTATTCTTTGGTTTTTCATTTTGATAATTTTGTAACAGCTACACAGAGTCAGATCCTGTGAGAATTGCAGTTGAAGGTGTTGAAAGATTTAAGAAAGAAAATTGTGACCTCATAATTGTTGATACCAGTGGCCGCCATAAACAAGAAGCTGTTCTCTTTGAAGAGATGCGTCAAGTTTCTGAAGCGACGGTATGTTTTTGCTGTGTTCTTCCTCTCTTTTTAGTTCGGTGTAGTACTTCAAATACTGATCGCCTAATTTGAATCCTCCAGAAACCAGATCTAGTTATATTTGTTATGGATAGCAGTATTGGTCAAGCTGCTTTCGATCAAGCTCAAGCATTCAAGCAAAGTGTTTCAGTTGGAGCTGTGATCATTACTAAGATGGATGGTCATGCGAAGGGAGGTGGTGCTCTTAGTGCGTAAGATTCAATGCAAACTCTAATTTATCCTACGAATTAAAATGTGGCTTTTTTATGGGGTTTTAAGTGTAACATTCTTTTCTTACATTTTTCAAGGGACCTCTTTTTCAATAGTTTGTTGCAGGTTGAGTGAGTTAATGCACGGCAGTTATGTATGCGATAGCATCCCCTTTTGTCTAGCATCGATAATTTTTCATTAATCACAAAGCAACTTTTTAAGGAACATATTGGTACAGAAGAAAGTTTTTGGTGAAGCTCTTTCCATAAACACAAATACCCAGGACCAAAATACTAAAATTTAGGAAAGTTTTTAAAGAAACTGAAAACCAACAATTTTATTGATCTTTAAGAAATATATTGTTTTACTCTTCTGGAAGAAGTGCATTTTATTTTCGAGGAAAACAATAACCGGTTTACAAAAAACTGTATTTCTCTGTCAAGTGGGATGTGTGCACCAAGTGGCTAATCATTACATAAGAAGCTAAATACCTCTATGAGTCCTAAAATGAGCTATAAACTTGGACCAAAAGTAAGCAAATATTCAAGAAAACCGTGATCAGTTATGCTGGTCAAATGTTAGTATTTTTATAAATTAGTAAATCTATCTCCTGAGAAAAACCTGTGTCATCATGTTAGATTAATGTTAGATTTGTTTGGGAAAGTTTTTTAGAAATGTTAGCCTTTGTGTGTGCACGTGTCCTTTCTTTCAGGGATTTAGAAATGGTTTTTTATTTTAGCGTTTCTGAAGATAGATAGTTTCAATATGGAATTGAGGTGTTTGGGTAGCTGAAGGATGGAGTTTAAAAATATTCCGTTTGGAGGCTGCATTGCGTTTTAGAGGCGTGGCAGAACATATTGTACGTTTTTAGAAATTTTGTGTGTTGATGACATTTTATCAGAAAACAGCCGAAATACTACTTTTACATGTTATTTGAGAGAGGCTCTAATCATTGTCTGGAATAAAGAATGAAATGGGATACACAGCTTGTCTTCCATTGCTTAATGAGAATTTGAGGAATAACTGTAGAAGTCAACTATACCTTGATTTATACAGTTGTAGAACCACAAGTTGCATGTGTAAATGTTTTGGAACGACATTTTTGTTAAGAAGCTCTTTCTTTTGCTTTCTATTTTCTAATGTTAGTGGTGAAATTTCATCTTATGTATAGAGAAGATTAGGTGACATGCTGTGGTGTTCAAACTGTTTGATTATTCTATTTCCATAATGCAGAGTTGCAGCAACAAAAAGTCCAGTGATATTCATTGGGACGGGTGAACAAATGAATGAATTTGAAGTATTTGACGCCAAACCATTTGTGAGCCGACTTTTAGGTTTGCATCCTTTTCCACCTTCACTTATAGTGTTATTCTAATGAAGTCTTTGCTTATTGTAGATATTGTGGTTAATTCTGTTTCGCAATGTACTATTTCCAATTTTTATTAGGCATGGGCGACTGGTCTGGATTCATGGACAAAATTCGTGAAGTAGTTCCGATAGATCAACAGCCTGAGTATCATGAAAAGCTTAAAGAAGGAAAGTTTACGTTGAGAATTATGTTTGAGTCCTTTCAGAATATACTTCAAATGGGTCCTATTGGTCAGGTCTGTCACTTGCCTGTATTGTTGGGTGTACTACCTGCTGTAATTTTGTAGTTGGTCTATTCTTTTTTGTGATGTTATGAGTTTACACCACTCCTCCCTCCCCTCACGTTTTTTCTTGATTTCCTACATTTTTTACTGTATCGATGTTTGACCATATTTGCAAGAATATAGTCCAAGAAGTCTCTGCAACTTTAGCAGACAATTGAAAGGAAGTTCCAAAGGTTTCTCCAAAGAAGTCAATAAAATTTCTTCAAATAACCCTTGTAATTGAAGATTTATTGCCTTGAGGAGTGTTATTTCTTGTTGCATTAATTAAGGAATTTGATGGGAACTGGAAGGTTGTGGGATGCAGGATTTTTTTTTTTGATCTTTTTAGATGAGACTTATACCTGTAAATTTCTCCTCTAAACCAACTTGCCCGACTCTCCAAACTCAGGTTGGTCGGTTAGAGATTCCAACTATTGAAACTCACCCAACTCGACGAGTTGGCGAGTTGAAACTAGAGAGATGACTATTCTTTATCTTGCCATCATCCTCTCTTGCTCAATGCACATGCACTAGCACTTGGAAAGTTGCATCTGGTTCTTCATTGCAGTTCCATATCACTGAGATCCTTGTTTCTCTGTAGTTTTTATCGACTATACCAGGATGTAGTGAAGAGTTGATGCCAAAAGGCAATTTAAAGGAAATCCAGGCTAAGCGTCAAAGATACATGACAATGATGGATTCAATGACGAATGAAGGCAAGTCTGAATATTCTGTGTTGATTATACTTAAATGTCAATTAATCCGAGACTTGGTTATAGTACTACGTGTGAATCAAGTTTTCGTTACAAGTTCAACTAATTTAAGTTCTAACTATTGCAGAGTTGGACAGTTGTGACCCAAAAATCATGAATGAATCGCGGATCATGCGGATAGCAAGAGGGTCTGGTCGTAATCTCAGGGAAGTGATGGAAACGCTGGAAGAGTACAAGCGTATTGCCAAGATCTTAAGCAACGTGAGTGCCTTAACCCGAAACATGAGTGCACAAGCTACGAGCAATGCCTTCCCCCCTCAAATGTTGAAGCTGATGGGTGGCTTGCAGAACTTGATGAAGCAAATGGGTTCTACTAAGGATATGATGGGTATGCTTGGAGGCGGGAAGAAGTAGATCGTTCCTTAAAATTCGCTATATATATCTAATGCATTAAATAGAATGTGAGATTCAATGGTAAACCACTTTGTCCCGGTTGGGACGGCATAGAAGAACTAGAAAAAAGACATTTCTATTACTTCAATAACATTAGTTACAAGATTTAGATAGGAAATTGCAATTATAATGAATGATTCTTTCGTATTACTTCGGAAAGCTCTATGCAATTCTTAAAATCACAGACGTCCCTTTTGATCTAATAATGTCAAATCTTGTCGTTTCTATTCACTTTCCTTGAATGGGATAGGTTTAGATTTAGGTTCGTCATACTCACCCATTCACTATGCAAAAGAGAAAATTCAATCCATTGAACTATAATGATAATGTCACAATTTCATTACGCAAAATTGCCAATTACAACAAATTCTCAATCCACATCACGAACAAGGACAATTAGACGGACAGCTGAAAATTTCATTACAAGATATACAGTAACACGAGTAGTAAAACATGCTTACAAACCGTCGTGAGACACAGAAATACATTGCTATGATGCTGAACCTTATTGGCATGTATGACAAGGTAAGTTAGGCTACCAAGGAGAAAAAACATTGCTATTGTACTCTCCACTTGTATCGGTACTGCATACCAAACACATCATATATAGGTTTACAAGTTGAGTCCTAGCATGTCACCAGCAAATCATTAAATTTGACTCACAAGATCTTAGCCCCATTGACTAAACCCATGGACCTGTCAACGTTCTTGGCCAGTTCAACAGCTGCCCCAACATAAGTATGAGGCGTTAAATTTAAGAGACCCTCCTTTGCCTCAAATGGTATATCCAACCCTTCAATGAATTCTCTTATTTTTTCTTTGGTTACAGCTCTTCCTCTTGTTAGCTCCTTCAATTTCTCATAAGGCTCTGGGACACCATATCTTCGCATCACCTACAACGAGAAAAAAAGAAGAAAACAAAGATGCTAACACGAGTTGGGCAGATATCTTAATTCCAAGATTTCTTATCACATCTTTGTTGAGCTGGTTCATCTTAGTGACATGAAAGGCAAGAATTTATTAATTATGGGTACCTTGAAAAAAGGCCCTTATCTTTATTGGAAAAGCAGTTAAAATAGGAGAATAGGGTTCAGTATTATGAGGATGCCAATTGACAAAATTGGACCTACACTACTTTCCATGTGGCCCTGAAGCACTGCCCAATTTTAAAGGGAATGCCTTAAAACACAAGTTCACAAGTGGAATGGAAACATGGCTCAATATCAACGATAAAATTCCATTATTACTGCGATAAGAATTTTTTACATTACAGAAGGTACATACAGTTTGTATTGGCTCGGCAAGAACCTCCCATGTCTGGTCCAGGTCTTCAATCAACGAAGCTTCATTAACCTATATTTGAACAAAAAAGAAAGACATTTATATTATAAAGTACAAAAGATGCACTGATGCAGGTGTGTACAGTTTATCAGGCTACTTTGTATATCCAGGATCTAGCAGAAATTTGAATCTTACTCTATTTAATCTTGGGAAAATTAGGACTGGACTCCCTAACCTTTCAATTAGTACGGATTTAGGTCTCCTACCTTCAAAAGTGAGGTTTAGAGTTCCCAACTTATTTCAAAATGTGTATCTGTCCCCCACGTGACAGAAGCCGTCAATTCGGACTTTTAAATGGCATGCGACTGTCATGTGACTTAAAGTTGGATGGCAAAACTATCAAACCACTTAATATCCAGCTTTAATTCATTTGAAAGTCGCGTGCAATCTTAATATCCACATTGACAGTTTCCGTCACATAAAAACCCAGATTGAAATAAGTTGGAGATCCAGAACCTCACTTTTGAAGGTTGGGGACCGAAAACCACACTACCTGAAAGGTTGAGGAGCAGAAGCCTAATTTTCCCTTCAATCTTTTCGAGGAAACAAATGAAAAAAGGAAAAACAAGAGAGAAGACCACAAGAACATTTAACATGGTACACAGCCAAGCTAGACCACCAATCACGCAGAACACCAGTAAGAAACAACTACAAGATGTAGATAATTGTTTCAAAAGGTACTCTACGACAAATTTGGTGCACAATACAGGAAAAATTGTTACAGATCAGCATTTGAGTGCTCTTTTGTGAGCATTAACTTCTGACTAGTGATCTGAGGACAACCTTGCTGGATTCATGCACTTCAAAACACTTGATTTGGAAACTTGGAGAAGACTTGATCTTCTCCGAATTCCAGATAGGTTTGTTTCGTAGTTTTGACAATCATTGAAGGAATAAAATGCTATTCAAATTATTTTTCTTACCTGAAGCTTTGCAATTCCCTGTAATGCACTTTTATAAGCAAGAAGAGAATGTCCTAGTCCTACACCCATGTTCCTCAGAACAGTTGAATCAGTCAAGTCTCGCTGCAATTAACAAGAATAAAATGACAATCAGAAGCTCACTCGGCGTAAACCTATTACAGCAGGGTTTAAATGCTTTTTACTTGCAAATTGCAAAGTAAGAATTGCAAAATAGATCAATATCATGCCCCTCATGTGATACAGCACGAAATTGGCAGCTAGTAGTATACATTCAACAATCCACTCAACTTCATACCATGAAATGAGTATATATACCTGCCAGCGCGAAATAGGCAATTTTGTGCTTAAATGAGATAAGCCTCCATTAGCCATCCCAAGATTGCCCTCACTATTTTCAAAATCAATTGGATTAACTTTGTGAGGCATTGTTGAGGACCCAATCTCGCCAGCCTTTGTTATCTGGCTTCAGATTTAGCACGTCAAGTCTTTTGCCCTTAAAAAATACCGGCACAGTTAAAATAATATGAATACCCTCACCTGCTTGAAGTAACCCAGAGAAATGTATCCCCATACGTCTCTGTCGAAGTCCACTAGGATGTTGTTGAACTGGATGATAGAATGGAAAAGTTTGGCCATATAATCATGAGGTTCAATCTGTATATAGACCATATAAATAAAAATCATGAGTTAACTCATAGGTTAACGAGCGTCTCCATTTCAGGGGTATAGTAGAGCTAAAATGGTTTTTTCCAAGGACATGAACTTCAATAAACTTGCTATACAATCTGGAGGGCTACTAATTCTCCAATAAATCATGTATTAACTGGAAAAAAATTGAATTGTTAGAAACTACATAGAGAAGCAAGGGTGACTTCAGCAGTCCTAAATATCACACAGTCAAGACCGCATGAAGCAATTAAAGAAAGAAATTCAAAAACTAACCTTTAATTGACATCAAAGCATAACAAATATGCAAGCAGAAATATATTTTACCAAACATACCTGAGGCACATAGGGATTAAAACTTATTCCAAGAGATGTTACAAACTCCTCTGCAACTTGCGGCCAATTAATGTTGGGATACGCAGCTAGATGTGCATTGTAGTTTCCAACTGCTCCGGCAAACTTCCCTAAAATCTCAACTTGAGATATATTCCTCCTTTCTCGACTTAACCTGTATGCAAATATTGCCATTTCCTTCCCCAACGTAGTTGGTGAAGCTGGCTACAGAATACCAATATGATGAATAATTCATCCAGGATTATTATATAATTTGAAAACAAAATATCATGTTATCCCAACAGATATAGGTAGATTTCCCCCAAAAGTAGAGAATCTGTGCAATAATCTTGTCAATTATGCACCGAGAAGTGATGCCTTCAATGTAAATGCGAATTTGCAAACAAAACTATTGATAAAAATTCAATCTCAACTTGGCCTAATCTTTTCATAGTTTATTCTACCTATAACTCCTTGACCCTCTCTCAAGAACAAATAAGAAATATCCAAAATATAAAAGATTAGACAAAAAAAATGTGCAACGTATGTGTAAGCAGCATTTTGAGTGTACATTAGAGTTTAGACTGTGTCCATGCATTACCTGTCCATGAGTTCGAGAAAGCATTGGAATGCAAGCATTTGCAGTGGCCATGTTTGATATTGCTGTGATCAGCTTGTCCATGACTGGCAGTATGACTTTATTCAAGACTTCTTTGAGCATCAATGCATGGGCCAGATTGTTGATGTCTTCAGATGTGCAGGCAAAATGGAAAAACTCAAGCACCTGAGAACACACACAGGACAAGAAATCCTCAATAAGAGAAAATTCTCTCTTTGATAAATGCAAAATGAAATTATCATCAACAAGTTGAGGCCATTGTTCTGAACAGGTTGGCCAGAAAATTCCAATACAGCATAGACATACCTGAGCTATCTCTAGATGTGATTGGCATCTTTGTTTCAAGAAATATTCCACTGCTTTCACGTCATGGTTAGTCACTTTCTCAATATTCTTAACTTCCAAGGCATCATCCAAGCTAAATCCGTCAATCAATTCTTGCAGAAAAGATTCTGCTTCTTCAGAGAACCTTGGAACTTCAGGGACCTCAGGAATTTGGGACAGTTTTAGCAACCACTTAATCTGACAAGAATGTCTGTGTCAATGTTGCATGTCCAATTTTATTATTTGGGGCAAGGGAGGGTGAGAAAAAACATAGACGTTAATAAAGATAATTATAAATTCAGTATACATTCGGAAATTTTCATTTTTTTGGGTGCTGGGGCTGGAGGGGAGGGAGGGCAATACAGATGGAAAAAAAGATAGACATGGATAAAGGCATTCATAAATTCATAAAACAATTGGTAATTTTATTTATTTATCGTTTAATTTGGGCTTGGGTGGTGGTGGTGGTGGTGGTGGTGGTGGTGGGGGGGGGGGTGGGGGTGGGGTTGGGGTTAACAGGCTATCAACTTTTGATAATAAGATTCTCACTCAAGAAAATATGCAAAATGATCTTGGTTTAAACATATTCAGGTAGCAAAATGTTGGAAAAGCTTCAAGTTAAGCGCACTCACCTCATGACACAATTTTTCCTGGTATCTGAAAGTGTATAAATCGGCAACATTTGCAGGTGACTTATGAACAAAATGCAGTCATTATTAAAGGGCAAATACTAAATTAATATGTAACAATTTTAGAAAAGTTATTATTAAAATAATAATACACAACCTAAATTAATAAATTTTGAAAATAATTTAATTTAAAATATTGTTTATTCTACTTAGTTCATGTTTAATAATAAAATAATTAACTATGTTGTAATATTTTAAAAAGACCAAAAAATATTTTACTTAAATAATAAACCCAAATCAAATCAATATGTTGAAAAAAATTATTTATGTTTTAATTTATTAAAAATATAATTTAAGGAACGAATTTTTAAAAATTTGAATATTATATGTCTTCAATAAATTCAAACATTTTTATTTAATTTAATATATAATTCTTATATTCATTGATATTCCAACATGTCAAATATAATTCGAACCGTACATATTATTCAATTACTTTATTGTATTAAAACATCTGAAGTCTTTTTCGGTTACTTGACAACTATCAGTATTGGCAAACCTTAAGTACAAACCCAAAAGCACATATTCAAAAAGTATGGTCATGCTGTCAAGAAAGGCTTAAAAGAAACCACTTTTTAGCTTCTTTTCTAGCATTTAAGCTTAATTTTCCGGATATCACCACACCATATCAAAAATAAGAAAAGTCACTTAATTTTTCCTTGTCTAGTCTGAGCATTTAAGTGATGCATTATCATTCCATACAGCATATAGGACTAGAAAAACCAGTTCTATATAGTAATAAATAACAAAGACTTCGTCAAAACATAAAGAATCTGAACCTTGTTGACCATAAACTGTTAGTTAGTGAAAGAACATAATTGTTCAACAACATGAAGCAAAAGATTTTGGAACTATACCTCGACTAAAACTCGAAACCTAATTAGGCCAAATTCACTCGTAAACGGGGACAATTCCTTGACTTTAGCCCAATAACGACCATCCAGTGGACACAGAGCAGTTAAACTTGAGAGCTCCACATCCTGAGAATAATCAGCAGACACAGTCTTTACCTGAAAAACATATTACTATTTTGAGACCATTTGCTAATAAACCTTGACATGAATAGATACAAACCCACAAGAATCAGAAATTAGGATTGGTATACTAACATCCTTTCTCAGTATCTTCTCATTAACTAATAGAATAAATAATTTAATATATGGAGTTTCTGATAAAAGAAAGAACATAGTACACAATATATTCTAGATTTACCAAGAAACGCATCTTAAATTATGTGTTTGCATTACATTATGAGTCCAACGTAGCAAGGACACAGTTATTATTGCTAATGCATCTGACTTACATCACATACATTAAACAGCTCACTGTCACTGAGTCCAGTGCTTGGTTCACTCACTGTTTGAATGCTTGAATAAATTCTAACATTCGTCCCATTGAGCAATATCTATGGCATCATTTTACTTGTGGAAAAAAATAAGGGGAAGTGATCTTTTTCATCATTTCATTAGTCAAATCACATTATCAATATTTTGTTGTTTCGCACAACTCATTTCAATCTCATACAACTGGACAATAATAAGCACTTCCATACTAAAATCAGTTATAGTACAAGGATATCAAGCTTTGGGAAAAAGGCCCATCATTAACATCAAAAAGTTCATAGTTTTATAAGTTATTGCACTGAACATATCAAGTACATTATATTCAAACAAAAAATAACTAAAATACTACAAAAATTACTCAATAACATTATATTCAATAACAATATTTGTAAAGTCAAATTATACATATTATGGTACTTCAAAATAAAATTAAAATTTTTACCTTTTCTACAGCTTCAATACTGCTATTGTTCCCTTTAACAGTGGCTCTACAACAGAAACTTCTGCGAGCGTGAAACAAAGCGGTTGAAGCATAATTATTACAAGGACGCCAAAATTTAATCGAATGTTGGTCTGAGGGGATGCAATACGGCGTCGTTTGGTTAAAATTCAAACCCCTGAAACAAGCTCCCAGTTCCATTCAAATAGCGGAATAATATTGGCCAAAAGTGCAGTTACCAAAATAACTGCAGTGAATACGGAAGTCGAAAATTAACAAACAAAAATTTAATACATGTAGACACATAAGTATATATGCTATATATATATATATATATAAGAAAGAGAAATGTGTGTACCTGAACCGGAGCAAAAGAAGCACCGCCGTACCGGTGGTCCGTCGTTGAGGGGAGCGGCGGGTGTGATACGGTGAAAGACGAGTTTTGTTCAAACACAACTTTTTGGGCTACTCTTGGCTGGGCTAACAGGCCTACTAAAAATTTTTGCTTTTTTTTTTTCCTAGCTAATTACGAAATATAAAAATTACCAACATACATTCTCTATGCGGTGGAATTCGACCGTAAAATCTATGAGAATAAATTACTGAAATTTAAACTCTTTTTGTTCATGATCTAGTTTTGATGGACGATGATGACAATCTGAATTGCAGTGGTTATAATTTTAGAATTGAAGGAGTAAGTACAACAAAAGATAATATTTGAAATGGTAATTTAACTTGAGAAAATGTAGAAACATACAGGCGTGTGTATATATATATTTACATATTTTTTTCTAGTAGTAGAAAAATTTCCAGTCGTAATTATTCAATTGAATATAAAAATTATATTTTAATAGATTCTATTGAAATTTAATATTTTGAATTTGGATTTAAACAGATTGTTTAGAAATGTAGGTATATTCAATAATTAGTAGACTTTTAAATATTTCATTAATTAGAATATTTAAATTTTCAACCCATTAATATAAATAACAAATTTTTTAATAATTATATCCTGACCCCTTCAAACTTTCGATCCATCTCCTCTCATGTCTCTTTCCCTGTTGTATCTCTCCTTAATTTGTGCCACATACTTTTGTACTAAGCTCTTGTTCATGATTTTTAATTTACTCTTGTGTATTAGCATGATAATTTATTGAATTGTTTGATTTCTTATTTTAATAATAATTTGTTAAACATCTTTTTTAGAATTTCATTCTTGATGCATGATCATTTATTAAACCAAACAATTGAGTTGAATAAAATAAATAATTAATTAATTAGTAGAACTTTAATTGGATAATTAGTCTAATATCATATTGTAGGTGTGAAATCAAAATCAGCATAATTTGCCCCTTGTTTTGACCATTAAAGTACACATGAAAATTTGGTCCCGTCAAAGTTAAAATTTTATTTTTTGGAGATTGAGTCAAAAGTTATATCATTTTTGTTATAAACTAGAGAGAAATATAGAAGATAATAAAGAAAAATTCATTATAATAAATATATATATATCTATAAAAGATTTCAAAGACTTGTATACTATGTAAGAAATATCTAAATATGGTCATTATTATTATTTTTCATAATTTTACAACACTCCCTGTTTGATGACCATTAGTACAATAATTGTCTCGTTAAAAATATTATTTGGTAAAAGTAAAAACTCAATAGGACAAAAATATCAAATGAAGAAAAAAGATAATTATAAAAGTTTTGGAGTAATCGAGTATTGTCTCGTTAAAACATTGTGAGAAAAAATCCAATGAATGAGACAAAATCTGAATGAAAGAAAAAGAGTACATCAACTTCTCCTGATTTGAATTGATGAAAATCATGCATCAAGTTATTCATATCTTGTGCTTCAATGCCACAACCTTTTTAAAATTTGTAAAAAAAATTATGGTCAAATGTGCTTTGTGTTAGAGTCTCAGAGCAATATCATCTTCATACACTATATCTGGTTGATTGTAGTTGGTTTGATGCAATTATATTAAAAACATATCTTTTTGTTGTTTTCTTTAGGAGTCTTGTATATAATTTATAACACACGAGAGTATAACCATATAATTATATTGAGGATAGGTTATGGACAACTATACTTATACCATTTATTAACACTTCATATGGATATCTTTTACATAAAAGAAACGTCTCGTTAAAATTAGTGAAGAAAAAATTCCAATGAAGGAAAAATAGTATATTATTTTTTTGGATACATTATAAAAGTTGCTTCATTAAAAACATTGCCAAGAAAATCCAATTAGATAAAACCTAGGCTAAGGAAAAAATAGTACAATACTTGTATTTACTCACTCTTCTGATAATATCACATGAGATTTGTAATTTGATTGACAAAAAGTTGAACTACGTGATTTAGTCATATTAAATCCTCAAAGAATTTATATGCAATATATTATCAGTCATGCCGATAAGTTTGTTACAACCATATTAATTATACGCATATCAAGTGTCACGCATTAACATACTAGCAAGATATCGAGTTGTGATTGTTTTACACAAGCTTCTGCAAAATTCATGATATTAAGAGTAGTGCATTACATGTTACGACTTTTTCTTATTTTCTTTTCGCATAAGATATGGATAGTTCAATACAAAGATTTTTATTGATTGAAATCAGGGGAAGTTGATGTACTATTTTTCATTTGTTTAAATATTGTCCAATTGAATTTTTATGACAAAGTTTTAACAAGACAATATTTGATTACTCTTTTTTTTTAATCATTTAATTATGTGGTATGGTAATCTTCGAAACACGTGTTTTTTCGATAGCACAATAAAATATTATTGAAATTACTGCTCAATATTCTTCTAAAATATTAAAATTATAATATCATGCTCCTAATAGACAAGTAACATTCTTGTAGAATATTAATATAATATTATGCTATTCGTGAGCATTAACATATTTATCAAACTTAAACTTCTATAAAGTTAATATTCAAGACTAACATAATAATCCTCCAGAATATTGATTTTAATAAAATTTTGATTTTTCAAGAATAAAAAAAAAATTCTTAAATATTTATATAGTTATATGTGTTCCCTCAAGAACATCAAAACAATATTTTTAAAAGGGAATTAGACAAACTAAATCCGAAAGTGTATTTTGAAATATTTCTATTTTTTATAACATTTGATGAATTGACCAAATTTTTTCAAATTTGAAAATTTTGGACAAAAATACCCCCAGATTACCAACTTAATATCTATTAGATCCATTTTTTTTAATCTTCCTAAGCTTACTCTTTCTATCTCTAACTTAACACTATCTCTCTTCACTTATCCACCATTGTCGCTGCCATAAGCTCCATTTCCCACTCCCCTTGTTATTTTTGTGGTCGGATTCTCTCATTCTTATCACATATTTAAATATATTGTCATGTCTATTATTGGTTTTTGACATTTTTGCAAATGTTATAAAAAATTGTCACATTTTCAATCAACTTTTTACTTTTGGGTACATTTCAAAATTCTCTTTTTTAAAATAATATTTATAAAAAGTTTTGCTTATTTAAAAACATTTAATTTGTTAAAACAAAAGATTTAACAGATAAAAACTTCATAAATTATGTAAATTCAATCTTACAAAATATAATCAAAATAATTGTAAGAAAAAAACTTACTTGGAATATAAGATAGTCATTTGGTGAAAGTGGTACTTGAATTCAATAGATCTAGATAACTTTGAGTTGTCCCAAATTCAAAAAAAATGCAAATCTGAAAAATTATATTGTTCTCCAAAAATTTGATATTATTCACGTAGTGATTTCTCACGAACGAACTAATGAATATTGATAGTAACCGTTGGAATTGAAGAACAATGAGTTGTGAACTTGTTGTCCAAATTTTACAACAATAGAACCATGGAACGATGCGATATTAACATTTGATCACAACTGCATAGACTGTCCAAATTATGTGAATTTTTTGAACTGTTCCTTTCAAATTTTCTTTATTTTGATTGAGCTTCTTCGTGCTGATAACGTGTTATAAACTAAAGAGAATAATAAAATATAAAGAAAATTGTGTAGTTCATTATAATCATAAAACTCATATATATAGTGTTTCAAAAACTTGTAGATTAGATAAAAATATCTGAATATGGTCATCTTCCATAATTCTACAACAATTTTTATGTTCTAAAATTCATATTTAATTTGTGCACTATGAATGATTAAAGTAAAACAAAAAATCACTAACACATGTTACAAACTCTATTAAAATCCATCATATAGAGTTACGTTACATCATTCTTTGAAGTATTTTTTTATTACGGATTTTTGCGCAAATTGTCCCTGACCTTTGCTCCCAGTCTGAAAATATTCTCCAATGTTTATTTTTTGACATAAAAGTTCATAATTTACTTGTTTTGGTATTTAATTCATCCTTATTTAATGAAAAAGACTAATATACCCTTAAATTAATAGGAGAAAATTGTAGTTGGATTGCTAACCTTTACAAAAAGTACAAATGAGTTTGGTACTTTTATTTCTTATAAAAAATTAAAGAAAACTAACGAATTTTTTTTTTTTTAATTAACACTTTATTGATCAAATTGATAATATACTAAATTATTTTGTATATTTTACGAAATATTATAAAATAACTAAAATTTAAGTAATTACATTATTTAAAATTTAAACATTTGTGTGTGTGTGTGTGTGTTTTGTATAGATATAAATTTTGTCACAAATTTGATGTTCAAATACTTTTATTTAATTGAGTTATTAGTTTATTAACTACAAATTTTAGAGATCCAATATTATTCATATTTTAATTCATCGTTTTATTATCGTTCAAAAATAAACATATAAGATTATTCATATTAGTTTATTATTGTTCAAAAATAAACAACACATAATGTGTAAATTAATTTTTATTAGTATTTTTATATTAAATAAAAATATAATAAGATTTGTTCAATATCATAAAATTATATAAGTCATTTTGTTATTTATTTAACTTAATTTTTATTCAAGTTTTTTCACATCATATAACAATTACATATAATTAAAGCACAACAATTTTATATTTTTCTCTTATGAAAAATTTAATTGACACGACTATAGTGATATGTTTACTATTTAGCATGCAAAATTAAATATTAATTAATAAATGTACTAGATCCATTTGCACATTTTATAAATGTTAGAAATCTAAATGCAATTTTTTTCTAATTAAAACTAAGGACATGTTTATCTTTTTCATCAAATAAAGACCAATTGCGTACAAAACACATAGGTTATAGACTTTTATGCAAAAAAATAAATGTTATGATTCGCACATATGACAAAGGTTAGAGACCATTTGGGACAAATTCCCTTTTTATTATGGTAAAGTAAAATCATGTTTGATAAATAATACCTTTATTTTTATCATTGATAAATATGCTCCACTGTCTTTGAGAAAAATTGTGGATATATGTTCGCATTAAATTTAAAGTCTCAATACTCGTTTATTTGTGATTGAAATAATTAAAACAATTGATATGAGCATGACAAATTCGAGTAATTGTATATGTAAATTTACTATTTTCAATAAAAATACCACAAATTTATGAAAATTTATAAAAATCACGAAAATCCGAAAATTTATAATATAGAATTGTGTTGAAATTTAAAAATTATGTGAAATTTTATTCAAATTAATAAAATTTATGAGAATTCATAAAATATTAAGAAATTTTTATAATCTAACTTTAAAACACTCTAAAATACAATTTAAGTACATCTCAGCTAGCTTAATAATCAATAATTTCAAATTTTTGTGTCATAGCAAACAGTATCAAGTGAATGTTCATGCGACATAGGATTTTTACTGCTAACATACAATTATGCAAAACACTATAAATTACATTGAGAGAATATTTAGCTAAGTTTAAATTATAATTGCAGTTGATCAAGTATATTTTTTATCCATACATGTCGTAACATTTATAACACATTTTATAGGACTCGATAACTTATAAATACTTAAAAAATAATTTCAGTACCGCCAAACATGCAATTGATAAACAAATTAAAAATTCAATTTTACATTTTTTCTAAAATGAATCTAACTCGATCAAATTTATAATCTCTCTTTAAGACAATTTTGCTCTCATAATACCGAAGGTGTTCAAGCAATTGCATCCCAATATAGAATGTATTTCGTTTCAAAAGACTAAGCACCTTCAAAGGAACCAACGAACAAAACTTTCGAACAAGAAAATAGATTTGACAAGAATTTAAGAAGAGAATATTCACCTAATTTGGAGAGAAATATTATAAAAAATAATTGTTCTAACATACAAAAGAAAAATTCTATATATTACTTTTGAGATGTGATTATTCGTTGAAAAGTCAAGACCTTTTACAAACATTGTAATTTTTTTTATCCTAAATGTGAAAATGTCATATGAGAAGGCATAAGACATAAAAGGGGACAACATGCACTTTGTTCAAGTTCCGTAGTACATTTACCCGCCATCAACGTGCAGTTTGGTTACTCCAAAATGGCTAAGCAATTTATTTATTACCCTCAATTCTAATGTGTATATGACTATTAAGACATCTGAGTTTCTATTCTCTAGTCTCGTTTGTGATTAAATTTTACATATCTAATTTTTGATTGTTAAACAATTATAATTATTTTAAGATTTTGTTAATTTTATCAAACGAGTAGTTCCCCACCCAAAAACTACTTTACTTTCCCTCTTTATATTTTTACTTACGAAGGTAAAAAGTTTTTTCAAATATTCATCATTAAAATATCAATTTTATCCTCGTAAATAAAATTAATTAAATTTTTGTACTAAATTTGTTGGCATTCTACATTTATTGTATTGTAATTTTACAATTTCAAAAAAAAAAAAATTGAAATTTGATATATATTAATTTTTTCCTTTCAAAATAACGGTGACTATATTTTATTAGATAAACATTAAATTATATTACATATTGTAACACCGTACCATCAATGATAATAATATATAAATATATCATTATAATCAATGTCCAATTTAATAATTATATATAAACACATCAATAAAGCATTTTTATTTTATACACGTTCAAATATTGATTTTAAAACAAAAGTTCATCAAATCAAATATTTTATTTATCCAGTATAATTAAATTTGATTCTCTTAAAGTCTTAGAGTTATACTAATTGTTATTTGAGAAGTTGTCACGTTTCACTAAAATCATGACAATCCTATATATTTTTTGAGGCGACGATAGTTGAATAATTAATACTCATATAAGATGCATTTAATGCAAAGAATATTTTTCACGCAAAGACCACATTTGTGTCAAGACGAAGATATGTTGACTACTAACAACTCTTTTAAATGACGCTATTTATAACTAGAACATACCATACACTAAATGAGTTACCTCTTAGTCCAATTAAAAGCGCCTCATTGCCTACCATGCTCCAGCTACCCAATTACAGAAAATCAAGTCAAAACTTTGTCAATTTGATTTTGAAAATAAAATTCGTGAATTGACTTGGATATCGAAGCTTGATTGACATTCCACCTATCATGCATTTTTGTAGAATGCCGAACATGTTCACACACGTGTTGTTTTTCAAAATTGAGACTTGGTTACAACTCATTAACTAACGTGGATGTTCTATAATAATTCTAGATGTCCATTTAATTATAAAGTATAAACTATTACATTACTGTGGAATGTTAACTTTGTGATAGGTAATTCGTGGATTGGACATTAATTTAAAGTCCGTTTGGTAGAGTTTATAAACCTGGTTTATTTGGACAAAAAAAATTTATTTGATAAAATATTTTTTATTCGACAAAAAAATAATTTACTTTTATAAAATAAACTATTTTATAATTCTTGATCAAATAGGCTAGTTTATACATCCATTAAGATACCAAATGAACGTGTGTTCATTTCTAGGTTTTGTATTAATTAGACAATTTCTTTGATTCATTAAATTAAATTGAAATTCAATGCTCAAATTTAGTACAGAAAAAAGGGTCCCACCATTTTTTCTTAATCACTTTTTTTTTAACAAAAAAAACTCGTTTCAGCTTATTAAAAACGAACTTAAAACTGCACAAAGCTTTAAAAAGAAATATTGGCTTCAATTTTGACTCATTCTTGTCTAATTTTTGAAGATAACTTTTTTTTATAACTTTTTTTTTTTTTTAAAGAAGAAATTAAATAGAAGGAATCAAGAAAATTAGTAAAAAAAAATAATATTTAGAACATTATAATTAATTACCCCACCACCCACTCATTTTTTTTTTGTATGTATTGAACCTAGAACGTGTAGTGAACCCTACCCCAGTACCTATCATTCATAAAGCTGCATGTTTAGAGCATCTCCCACTCTCCTATCATTCTATAAAGCTGCATGTTTATACAGATTGCTTCCTGAATTACAGAGTGGTCCAGACCTCCACTGTTTTTCTTGTTAGATTAAAAAGAAAGATAGACGATTAACACACACAACACACACACACACACACACATCTATTTAACACACAATCATTCGTTTGATCTCTCTCTCTCTCTATTTGATCGGAGATTTTTCTAACACACACACACAAAAATATGAATCGGAGTTTGAAGAAGGAGAAATCCTGCCATGCTTTTCCACAGCTTTCTTGAACTTCTTTTCGTTTCGGGAAGAAACTCAAGAAAGCTGCGGGAAAACATGGCCATGTAAGGATTTTTTGATTTACTATGTCATCAATGCTTCTTGTCATCAGATCAGGCATGCAAAATTTTTGTAGGCGCCATTTATTGTTATGAGGTTATGCTTTTATCTACTCATGGTAATTTTTCTTCTTCTTCTTGAATTCAAAACGTCATTGTATTAATAACATATTTACCAGTGTTTATAAGTATTTATAAATTGATCAAACATTATTTCTATCCAAACATTGTGTAAGATTCTACAATTTTTATTCACTTTTTATTTAGACATTTCGTAAGACCCATTGCTTATAATTTACAAAAAAATGTTAAAATAAAATTTTAAATTTCTTCCTTTTTAGTTTTCTAATATAGAAAATATAACAATTTCTTAGATGAATTTAAATCTTGTTATCATTGCTAGAATGCATTTGCGATTAATGTCTTTGTACTTCCTTTCTCTTTTTTCAGATTGAAAACAACGATTTACCCTCTTTGTTTTAAATTAATAATGTTGTCGCCAGTTTAATAAATTTTTGTAATTAATTAAGTTGTTTATTTTCCAATTAAATTATCCAGAATTTTTATTTATTTTATTTTAAATCAAGAACCTATTTGTGATAGCAGTAGTGATCACCTGCCCCTTGGGGGCAGTTAAATTGCATCGTTGGTCCTCAACCTATTGATCAAGTGAAACTCGTCATTTTTAGAAATATAAATATTCTTTAATTATATACTAATAATTAAAAAACCGTTTATCATACCAAAATTACCAAGTGCATCTGTTTTCAGGTTGGATCTTCCTCATGGCCTAATAACCTATTAGGTATCAAGTGAAACTGTCATGATTTGACACCTATATTTATTCACTTCATCTACCATAATCCAATTAGAAGTTCGTCAATCCTAATTGAATTAGGATCTGATCTCTCGCATTTTGTTCATCCTCTAATTTAGATTTTTTAAATATACAATAAATTTCTATTAATTAAGCATGTTTATAATTCTAAATATTAACTCATTATAAAGATAAATAATCATTTACCACCTATCGTTCTTTACTTCATCTCTGTTTTCGTCGATTTTGTCCATCCTCCTTTTCTTTAAATAAACAAAGTGGTGTTAAGCATATCTAAAATCTAAAATTACGATTGTGATGATATCAATTACTACCATGTCGCTCTTCAAGTAGATCATGCATCGAAAGTCAACAATTTAATTTTAACTACATATTTTATAGTACTTAAAATAATTATTAATTTTTATTAAAAATCTATTTAAAAATTCTCAAACAAACTCTTTTTAAGAGGAGTTATGGGACAACCGGGGAGGCAGACGATTGAGGTATAACGGTCATCATTAAAATCGTATTAAGATTGTAGTAACAAATTAAATGTTGACATTTTACCTCAAATTACTGTTGGAAAGAATTGTTGACGTCAAATGATTGCCAGTCGCGATCAGGAGTTTGCATACTATTTGCATTGATGTCAGCGAAATGGCAGAATCATTGATTTTGAGTTATCATACATATCCGTGTTCCACGGATCTGGTACTCCGTTTCAGAACCTCACTGTAGTTTTTGTGCGTGTGCAAATTAAACGTAAATGTTATAAGTAATTACCGCTGACATCCAACATTTGTCAATTATCACCAATTGAAAAATACGAGAATGTCTCAATGTTTTTGTTTGTGGTACTAATTGAGGATATGCTGGCAAAATAATACACGTCTAATGTGATACTATAGTTGTCTGGTAGATATCATTCGATTCTAAGTCGAGTTATATATTTAACTCTTTTTTTCTATAATATTGTTCGATGTTACCTAATCAACTAATCTTTCTTACCAAATATTCTATTAAGGTACCGTCTTCTAGCAATTTGTAAAATTATTCAGTCTTTATAATAATCGTGAAGTAACGTGCTTTGAGTTATTACAAAATCAACACAAACTTTCGAAAATAATCAATTTTTTGAAAATTTCAGATTTCGATGAATTATGTAATGTGTAAATCTCATCACTATACTTTTATACGAAAAAAAAAAAATCAATTTTCCAATGTAGGATATGTGCTTTGGGTTATAATACTTTTTATAAGTATTTAAAAGTTCTATAAAACTCACAATTCATAACTATTTAAAAAATAATTTTAATATTTGTTGATCATGCACTAAATTTCATCAAAATAAAATTATACAATTGTACTTGTTATGGTAAAAACGACTTGTCATAACTCATCATCTCATGCAATAATCTATTTGCAATCTAGAAATAAAATATTTTGTTTTGACACTTAATTTGTAATCTGACCACTAATCATTACATTTTTCAAACTTCAAATCAAGCATTTCACATCAACTTGTAGTTCAATGCTCGTCTTTTGATAAAAAATTATATTTATTACGTTAAATCGTACACAATTGTACATAGATCTACGACACATGATTTGTTTTAGGAGAATGATTTGTAGTTCAAAAGATATACTGCTTCACTTTGTGGACATATTTGTAGACGGATGATAAAAATCGAGCATCGATTTAAGGCGGTACGGACGTTTAATTAAAACAAAGCATTGCGATGGTCCCTGCGGATGCTAACATAATGCGATCATGCGATGTTACGAATGAGCAGTAGGCGAGATGATTTGTTTCTTTATCCTCCATTCAACGTGCATTAGACAATAATGTGAACATGATATCATTCCCCTGTTCTTTATCCTCCATACAACGCATTAGTAACATGGAAAAAGCAGAAACATTTTCTTATTTACATAAGTGCAGATTACATCATGTTGAAAAGGAGAAGTGCGTCTGCATCTACATGTAGTGCTTTTGTTGATTGTTTAACTATTTGTCCTCTTCTGGTTTTAGCTTGGGGATTGGTTTAGCTCAAATATTTTGAATAAAAATTTTTAGAGAGATTTTGACTACTACCTTAATATTAAACAATGAACTAAAAAATACTATGGCATCAAAAAATATTGAGAAATATTTTGTTATTTTTCATTACAACTTATTCACAAAATGTGACATATTATGTCACTTTTTATTTAAAAAAACAATATTTTTTTTTATAAATATTAATATTTTATACTAGTACAAGTTGTCTTACTTTTCATTAAAGATCAACATTTTACACAATGTGTTGTGTTATTTCTAATTAAAATTAACAGTTCACACTAGTGTCATATTTGTTACGTATTTTTTCTTTGTTCAAACACCACCATCATTTGCACTCACGAACACCATCATCAACAGTGTTCATATTTCATAAGACAAACAAGTCTATATTGTAATTCAAATAAATAAGTTTCTATTTTATAATGTTGCAATGTGCAGATTTGTATGTTACAACAATCTATCTAGCAAATATTATGTTAAATTCTGGAAAAAAAATAACGAACTATTTTACTGCATTGCAACATTCTGTCTTATCGATCAAAGTGTGTTTCATACTATGTTTGGTTATGTTGCAAGTTTTTTTTGCAAGATGCTATTGATATGAACTAATTTTATTTAAAATAAGTTTAAATACATATTCCACTTTTCTTACCTTTTGAAACAAATTATGGTTTATCAAAATGATTAGTAAGTGTTGCTATGTAATATCTCTGACAATCATATGAATTTCTAAATGTTTGTAGATTAGTTAACTCTTGGAATTGAGATATATGATATATGATACATAGGTGGTGAAGGCTAAGACAAATTGGTACTTCACATCATGCAGGGTACTTTAAAAAATTTCAACCTTAGCGGCTAAAATATCGATGGGAAAAACGACTGTTTCTTGGCAACGAATTCATAATTCAAAAGAAGAGAAAGATTCCCTAATCCAAATGAGACAAATAAGGGAGTAGATGGTTGGGACTATGTGCTGGAATTTTGAGAGCCTTAAAGATCAGGGGCCTCGGGTTTATTTCTTTGAAGTGATGGATTATGATGTGGGCTCGTAGATTCATTTCATCTTCAAAGGAGCCCACATATTGTTTCTTTGAAGCCGTGGTGGTTGGCAAATGCTTTAAGCCCAAATACTTGGGGGGCCCAACAGGGTCCAATCAGTAGGGAATATTTTGGACAAGGGCAATAAAAATGAGGATAACTTGGTAGAATCTGTTAAAAGTTTGGGAGCTATTGCAAATTGGAATGAGGACCAAGTGAAACAAGTACTATTGAATCATTTCAAGATTCACATAATTAAGATGATATCGCAATTTTGATATGCATAGTTAAAAGTGTTATTGGTCGATCGAAGTCGCAAAAATAAAAAAGTTAGAGGGTCGACAAGTAGATAATTCAGAGGAGTGACTTATGAGGTCAACCACTTTTTACGTGATTACCAATGCCCTCATTTCCTCATGTTTGGAAGTCAAAGCAAAAATAATAAAATTTCAGTCCTTGACGACTTTAGCAGTATGCAGGAGGTGGTTTTATAGTTTCAATGAAGCAAATTGATTATGGGTTTGGTCTTAGAGAAACAATGCACAAAAATTCACTCAAGCAATTAATTGAATATGATTTGAACAATATGGGATTGGATATTTCGAGTGCAAGGGAATATGTCGGAAATGCTTTTGGATACATTCTCGGAGATTGTGATGAAAGCTGTGGATTTTTCAAACTTAAGATACGATAATAAATTTACTCGATCCCCTTCAAGTAGTGCGTGTCTAAATGGGACAAGTTTAATTTTATTACAATTTTAGCTGGAGGTCGGGCCGAGTCTCCCTCTTAAATCTATATTATATTTTGTTTCTATTTTTAATAAAACACGCTACTTACAATGATTTGAATAAATAACAAAATACAAAAGTATTGAATACCTTTTATATTACTTTTTTATGGAAAACTCTCTGTTCCTCGAATCACGGAACAAAGAGTTTCTCCGACCCTTACATTTTTTTTGCCCAGTCGGGAAAGAGGCTCTATTTTCTGATTCGAGGAACAGAGCCTCTCTCCATTTTATATATCATTTGTCTTTTTCACTTTTTAATCACAACCAGTGTGAAATTTCTAGTAATTCTATTCACGAATGAATGCAATTCCGTTCAATCACACACCACATCTCCAACAACTTTTTGTTTGGATTTTGTGGAAAAATATTTCAAATTAATAAAATAATCGAGGATTTTAAAAAGAAAACAAGGGGTCGATGACTACACTAATCACGCATAAGAATAAACAAGTAAAATACCGTTAATATTTAATAACTTATGCAATATAGTAAATTATATAACCTAGACAAGTTAACTTTGTAATCATGTAATGGTTCCGATACAATTGGCTTGTTATATATTAAAATGCGGTCACGATTGGCTTTTCAATTTAACACTAAGATTTTGTTTGAAATTAATTTCAGAGTCCAATTTTTCATTATTAAACAATCAAAAGTTGTTTTAGGTATTTCTTTGAAGTAGACAAAATTTGATTATACAATAATACGTGACATCCAATAACCGATTGTGATAAGCAACAAAATTGTAGTCATAAATTTTGTTTTTAGCTTCTTCAATTATGTATGATTTATATATCAATTTTAACCCTAATTAATTACATTGATTCTTCTTCTACTATATGGACTATGCTTTTATTTTATAATTTTATAAATTTTGAGATTTAATATATATTAACTAAATAACAACAATGAATGCATTATATTTAGAAAAATATTTGACAATATTAAATATTATAATAAAAGTAATAATACAAAATGACATCATTATAATCAATATTATTTGAGTAATTGTATATATGCAAAATAATAAATCACTTTTATTTATCCAAACACTAAAATATTGACTTTAAAACATACAATAATAATAAAAAACAAAAATATCAAATATTTAACTGATTCTTTCCATAGTTCATTGATTCTTTATCTGACTTGGCAAAAGCTAATTCATTAGAATATCAAACCATATCGCCAGTCCAATCACTATTCAGAAATTTGGAATTATAGACATTTAAGTCTTTGAGAAAATATTATAATGTAAAAACTATTCTTCTTCCCACGTTTAGTTTGGTCAAAAAAAAAAAATGGTAGACTATAAATAGTGGCGGACCCATGAATTTTTTCTTTGGAGGACCAAAATTTTTCGTTGGCATGCATTTTCATATTGAAAAAATATCAAATGACAAGTTTAAAAAAAGAGTCAAACATAGTTGCTCGAAATAAATTTAGTAATTTTATTTTTATCTTTTAATTCTCATTTTGATGTCACCTCATTTGGCTAATTTTGAACTATATTCTTCACTCGTCGGAGTAAGTTTTGATACCATTTCGAAGTAATCACGACATTTCGCAAGAAATCTTTTAGATTAAAAACTGTTAAATAGTGAATTCAAAACAACAAGTTTTGAATCCAAAAGTTATTTTGGATATAATAATATGATTTATTAACTTTTAATTGACATTACCTTGTTTTGACTTATTTTTGGATTATATTTTTTTATTCTTGAAATAGATTCTCTAGTACCATTTGGAAGTATCCATGACCATCTTTGTAATGCATTTTTTTTAATTAAAAATCTTTATACAGAAAATTCAAAATAACAAATCAAATATAGTTGCTGAAAATGAATTTAATAATACAATATCACTTTTAATTTATTTTGACATCACTTCTTTCGGCTTATTTTTAGATTATGTTTCTTCACTCGTCGATATAAGTTCTTGTACCATTTCAAAATATTAATGAAAAACTTCGTAACACATCTTTTGGAATGAAAATTCGTTAAATAACGAGTTCAAAATAATAACCAAATATGATTGCTAGAGTTAGATTTAATATTCTCCTCTTGTTTCCATTTTTGAAAGTCAATTCACTTGTCCAAGTCAACTCGTATAATTAAATATGAAAATATAAATAAAAAAATTGAGGTATTATAACGAGTCCATAAGTAATTTTTTAATAAAAAAATAAAAAAGAATAAAAATATCTACAAATTTGGAGGGCCCAAGACCCATAGTCCCCCATGCTCGGCCGTTAATTATAAGTAGTGGATCATATTGAATGTGTGAATAAAAATTATGAATTCTACGAAATATATGGATAAAAATAATATTTAATTAATTTATAAGTAGTTATAACTACTCCAAACATGCAAATTTCAAAATTATATATATATTTTTCAGCTGTCAATTTTATGGTTAATTAATAGCGTGAGTGACAGAAGCAATTTAAAATTAAATATAGACTTGGTCAGACTAAACGAGGAGGAACCCATATTGACTGAATTTTGGAAAGGAAGAGTTTTCGGTTGATTTCAGTTGAACCGTGGTCCAGCATTTTACCGAACACAATAATGAATTATGAATATAGATTAAAGAAGGAAGAATAATATTTAAAAATGCCATAAACTTCATAGAAATTAAAATGGCGTTCAAATTATACCTAACACACGTTACACACCGCATATTCAAATTATACCTACCATAAACTTCATAATTTTATTTTTTAGCACTATTTCTTCTATTTCATGTACATGGAGTTAAGAGAGTTAAAAGGAACGGTCATAGGTAGTTGTAGTTTAAACTAAAAATCAAACTACCATTTTCTAGCTACGTAGAAACATATATTTTTTTTTTTTAACTCAACGACCAGGTTATAAGGTAAACTCATATTTGTATTGACAATCAATATCACACGTTATTTTTTTTTTCAAGATTATCTCACAAAGTATATATCTGTAAGTAGTTTGTACGATCCAAAGATATACATGAGCTCACAATACTATACAAACGTATCTCCTAAAGTGCTTAAAAACAAATGGATCGTGTGAGTTGCGAGCAACAAGTATAGTTGAAAAGAGCTCGGGCGCATACAAGTCGGCTGGCATGTCCGGTAAAGGTAGGTAAAGTCTGTCCAAAATTTCCAAAAATAATCTTTTTAAAAATAAAAAATTTTTTTTACTTTTGGGGTTCGGTGTATTTTAAATCATGGTGGAGGTCTTATACCACATTTTGTGATCTCCGAAAAAAGCTCACATATAATACGCTTGTTTGGGATGTATATTATATAGATGAATAACAATATCTTGCCATAGTCTAGATATATTTTACAGCACCAATGGAAGTATTTTTTATCCCTCAAATAATCAAACAGCATACTCGAACTTTCTCTTGCATTCTGAATACCAAATGAAATTTGAAATTAGACGGTAAGATACAAATTACTTTTAAATTTAATAACTTTCTTATTTAAATATAAAAAAAAGTAACATATCCAAACACGTTTAAAAATAAAAAGTCATTTAAAAGTAACTTCTACTTCTTCTTTTTTCCAAACTTTGCCAAACATGCTCTAAGTATTTTTTTTTTTTCCCCATCTTGAGGGGTAAGAAAAATCGAGATAGCTAACAGTCCTAGCAAAATTACCCATGCAAAATAACTTTTAAGTTGTTCAACTTTGCTGGTATAGAAAATTTTGTAGAGTTCTTACAATTTGGGTACAAGGGCTTCTGGGCAGCTTGAACCATTTACCATTGCTCTCTACATCATTAAAATCAATAATATAACATTCATTCACAATCAACTCGCTGATATCCTTATCAACGTTCGAAATTTTGAAACTTTATTTCATCTTTGGGTATAATTTTATGTGGGATCCGTTTCTTCATTGCAGAAAATAAAAATAGATTTGTATTCTCCTTCACGTGAGCATCGAAATCATATATTTACTTGGCAAATTAACACATAACTCGGTTTGCATAAATCTGTTCTCTTAAATTCTTTTTCAATATTCTGTTCTGATTTTCAATCAAATCAATAAATATATTATATTATTTTTGTATTTCGTCTAATAATCAAACCCTTGAGCGAAATTTCACGTAACTTTCCTATCGTACGATTACAATTATCATTCTTTAAAATATTACTATAATTTTTTTGACTGATGAACCAAGTCACAACCACAGAAACACACACTACACAAAGTAGGGAGAATTGAATTTTTCAAAAAAAAATGTAGATTAATTTGAATGCGGTCCTTACTATTAGTTGATAAAGTCTCTTGCTATGACCATACATCTGAACTGAGAAAACCCTACGGCTATAGTCAACGATCACGCATGATGTAATAAATTAAAAATAATATTTAAATAGAAAATTAGTGACAAATGAACCGGGCTATATATATTGACTGAGTATACAAGCACAAGTGTATTATTTTTTGTTATAATTTTAGTTACACCATTGTTGTTTATATAGTAGACAGGGACTTCTCATTTAAGAAAGGCACATTACACCTAATACTTGTTTTTTAATCTCTCTCAATACTTGTATATATATAACATGGTTTACTAGCTAGTGAGTACATCCTAGGTGAGGAAAATGGAGTTTAAGGTTGTCTTGATAATTAGCTTTCTTGCATTCTCTGCATTTTCAGGAATACTAGGAAGAAACTTGCCAGGTAAACATCATACTCTTTAACTCTCGTCAACCATTTTGTCTAAGTTTATGCTGTTAAAGAAGTGAGACGTATTTTGGTCATAAATGAGTGACAATTAATCTTAGACCTAAATTGGGGACTTTATATATTTATTTAAATATTGTTATGTATATTGCAGACCATGCAAATGTTCGATTTGCCTCTACAAATTTTCCCCATCAGACAGAATCAGCGTCACGGCCAGTAACAATTCCGACAACGTGCTTTTTCCGGTGGACAAGAAAGAATCTGCTCATATGGTTCGTGGAAAATCCTAAAGCTCTATGTGATGGTACATATTCACCATGCAACAAATACATAACAGTAACAAATTTGGGAAGGCCAGCAAGACCGTCGCCAGCACCCCCGCGTCCACCCCCGGGACCCCGCCCGGCCGTTGCATACATTGAATTACCCTTCTCTGACAAATCACTTCAGAACTCAAACGTAGAATCTGCCTGATTTTATCTTCTTCAATCATGAATTTGGGACTTCCACGACTTCTATCGACTACTACTATGTTGTTTGGTCTTAATATGTAATATAGTTCTCTCTTTTCCCCTCATGTTTTTCTTGTGTATTCTTAGGGTATGATGATTGTCCTCGTATTCCATGTGTTGAACGCATTATTAGAATTGATCGTAGTATAAGGCTAAGTTTATGGTAATATATAAGTGAATGTATTCAATGATTAATCTCTTAGTGAGCGATTCTCCAACGCACCGCCTCATCAATCGAGTGTGGAACTACGCCTATAGAATGAGCGGTCAAATTAAAATCATCTCCAATGACTCCGTCTAAAATTGGTTGAGGTCAGTAGAAATGCGTCTAAATAAGGCGAATATAATTTAACGTATTCCATGTGTTGTTTTGTTACGCATTATTAGAATTGATCGTAGTATAAGGCTAAGTTTATGGAAATAAGTGAATGTATTCAATGATTAATCTTAGTATAAGGCTAAGTTTATAGTAATAAGTGAATGTATTCAATAATTAGAAACATGAGTTTGATAGAACGTCAAAAATCACTTATGGTCTAATTCTCGATTTTTACTCAAGAATGACGATCCTAGCACCACCAATGGACCTTATAACTAATACTAATAGACATAGTTAGAAAAATGGAATGATCAAAGACGTGGAATATTCTATATATAAAAGCTACTTCTACTATCACACAGACAATGATTTGGTTACAATTTATTTTATTAAATTGTTGAATAAGCTAATGTTGTCTTAAATAATATAGAGATGATGTATGAAAAAATAAAAAAATAAAAAAAACTATTATAATAATAAGAATTGTGAAAAGAAGACTGCTCAACTTTTGCCCAATAGATGCGATGTTTATCATGGATATAGTTAAATATAATTTGCTCGACGAACAAGTTAAGAAAGAAAAATAGTTAATCTTCTTCGTTAATGATATGTATAGAAAGCATGGCACAATTATTCACACCTTGTCTAGTTCATAATTGCAAAAGATATTAAAATAAATTCACTACGCACGACACAAGTCAGACAAGACATTGGACTGAAGAACTCGGTTTTTATTTTTCTATTTGATTAATTTTGTAAAAAAAGAACATTGAAAATGGCTGGCAAGTCGCAAGGGTATCAAGTCTAGATAGTCAGACACGACACAACACAGTCCAAAGGCCTCAAACAGAAGTCGAGCCTGCTCAACTTGAGCTACTCGAAACACTTTTGTGATATAGGGAATCCCATTGCCTAGAGTTCCCACGTGCTTCGCGTGGTTGTGTTAAAATATAGCTCAGAAGAAAAGGGGGAGAATCACATTCTTGCTTAAATGGATTAGTCATGCATTTAATGGAACTAATAGAACTAACCAAACAATACTTTTTTATAATCTTTAATATATTCTGGCTTATTATACACTAAACATATAGTAATGAGTTCTGCTTTATACCAAATCTAATGCCACACTTTTCAGCTTTTAAGAGCCACAATGTAAAACGGATAGATTCCAGCTTGGTTAAGTTTTAAAAAACTAAGGAGTATCCCATCCCTTGTCAATACAATTTTCAGCTTGGATGCGTATCCAGCATATCTGCTAAAACACTGTAGTATGTTGGGAGCTGTCAATCATCACACTGCTTTAAGCTTGACCTCGACTCGACCCGACCTATGTTTGGCTCGGTTAAAAAGTCGTTGGTATTAATAAAAGAATGACATTTGAATAAAAAATTGCAACTTTCTAATCTCTATGGTAAAATGTTGCTACTCGAGTCTTGACCCCTTTTCACAGCTTTGAAGGATCGTCCAAATAACTACATTTTTATTTTCAAGTAATCAATATCCCATTTTTTTATAAGAAACTCTAATTCATCGTGAAAGATGTTGGAAAATGTAACAAAATTCAACAATACAAAATAAACTACGTCCCACCCTATTCCATCCCTCTGTCCTTGCACCTGAGCTGTAAGGCGTGTTTTGACACCTCTATGTCTAGAAAAGTGAACATAATAGATTTTGCCACTTTTTTCCCCACTTTCTGTGATTTTTCAGTTCCCCCCAAAAAGCAGAGTTTTCAGACCCTATATAACACCTTTCACCCATCAGGCAAATCCAAGTCTTAAGAACAATCATTCTCCTCCTGCCCCCATACAACCCCACAAACATGAAAAAGAGTTATCTTGCATGTATTTTCATCCTGTTTTCTGCTCAACTACTCCTCTCAAGCTTGGCTCTTGAATATTCCCAGAAATTACAGCAAGAAAATCATAGTGAGATTAATCCACTCACCTTCTGATTCATTTTCATTTAACCTTCAAATTCAAATCTTTGTTTGATATGTATATCTATATGCAGGCACAAGCAGAAAATTCAATTTTGTAGCAAAACATGACATAATCTGGGCAGAAAAGGGACAGAAAGGTAGAGGATCTTATGGTGGTTCAAATGTGGTTCATCGTCGACCCGATAGAAATGCAGCACCACTGTTATATAGGCCTTCGTTGATCATTTTTACGATGTTTTTTTGGCTTACCATCGTCTTTGCCTAAATGTTTTGTTGTCAGCTTAATACTTCATCTCTTTCATTTCATTTGGTTATGGATTCTCTCTAATTATGTCAATTTAATCATGTCTGGTGCTTTCTTTGATTGTATTAATGTTTAAGTCATATACTATCAATTATACTTTCTTCCTTACAGAGAATCATATAAGAAACATGCTCCCTCAGAAAGAAACATATAAGTCCCACATGCTATCACTGGGTATATTTCAGGCTAACTTTATATAAAGATTATGCTAATGCTTTATGAGCTTTTGACATTGGACTAAATAAAATTGGATGTATAATTAGAAACAATATGAAAATTCAATCGAACATGCATTCAAAAGGGACAAACACTCAATGTGCTAGCTTACAGAAGCCTTTCCATATTGAAACTAATCGCATTACTAACCGTCCAATCTTAATGAAACAAATATGTACAAGGATTTCATAAACAACAAGTAATATTTTAATTTCTGATATAACTTTTATGTTAAATTGATTAAGCATTATGTACGTCCCTCGAAAGTTGTTGAGACCGACTACTTCAACATCTACAACAAGTTTCAATTTCTTGAAGCTAAATCAAATATTAGACAATCGAATAGTATATACTACCATTAACTTACAAACTTGAGATTGGTAGTCCCAAAAGAGGGTGAATAGATTAAATCAAGTTTATTAGTACTAGATCAAACCATTATTGTCAACCCATTACCATCAATGGTAGAGGACAGCCCACTTGGCACAAACAATGTAATTGAAGAATAAGTTTCCAGTTCAAAATTAAGCTTACCACCTTGTGGTATCACAAGACATCCAAAAGAATAAGAAAAACAAAAGAAAGAAAAATGATAATAGCTGATTCTCATCCTTTTGTGTAATATAACAATACAACATTAATATCAACAAACAAAATCTTGTTCTCAATAAATTTCGGATTGACTACATGAATCATTTATCTCCACTCCTATTGCTAGTTGCATAATAGAAGAATTATTCAATATTGTTAAGTCCGTTAGTGTTAAACCATCTTTGCTCAGCATACCAGCACTATCATTAATGAGCTGCTTTTGAGTCTAAAATATGTATCTTGAGAAAAATGGCTTTCTTAATTTAAAATAGTGGGCATCTTTGGTCATCCAATCCGAAGTGTTTGTGACCAAATTTGCATATTTCTCCTCCATTATTCATCCCCAGTATACCTTTCTTCCCCCATTATTCAGGTAGGGACTTCCCTTCCCATAACAAGTACAGAACTAGTTGTTACTGACAGGAGGTGGATACAAGTTTTGGCAGCACCCAGCCTCTGCACATTTGGATCATCGATATCAGGATGTCCTCTAGCTATTAGCAAAACAAACATGCAACAATGTTAAATTCTAAGTCCCATCTGATCCCTTCTTTTCCAATTGCTTATCAGGCCTTCTAGTTCGGATTGCACCTGCCTTTCCCATATCGCAATCCTTTGCCTTTCTGTATACACCTGACAACTGTGGGCTGCCCTTGTCCCTCCAGTGCATGAATACCATCTCGAACAGGATCGCTTAAAAGCTTCTTCAACTTTGGATCATCCACTAGTCCATTAGATCTCATCTCAGCATACAATTCTCTACCCTCCACAAACAACTTACATTTCACTAACCCTTCCACTAACACACTGTAATGTTCAGAATCTGGCACTACCTCGTACTGTTTCATGTTTGACCATATCTTCAATGCATTTTCAGGTTGTCCAATTTTAAGAAACTTGCGAAGTGTGAGAAGAAACGTATGCCTGCTGGGACCCAGACCAGATTTTCTCATAAGATTAAGAACTTCAAAAGTTCGTTCTAAATTAGCACCCTCAAGAAATGCATGGTACGTATCACCAGTTGTGTTGACATCATCCCGTATCATCCTAGCTAATATAATTCTTGCCTCCCCGAACTTTGCTGATTCGCAAAGAGGACGAATCATATAGTTGTATGTTGTAGAATCAGGTTGCATACCAGATTGTTTCATATTATCAACAATTCTAAGAGCTTCATTTAGGCAATTCTCACGAGTCAGTACATAAATCAAAGAATTATACACCTTCACGCCAGGGATCCAGCCCTTTTTCTTCATTTCATCATACAATCTAAGTGAGTCGAATAGATTACTGACTCTTGAGAAGCAGGAAATCATGTGTGTATAAGAAGTCCCGTCGGGAAAAATACAACATCTTGACATTTCCCGCCAAACCCTCTTGGCTTCGTATATATCAATAGCTATATTACACCACCCGTTGAGAATTATGTTAAAGCTCTCGGTTTCCAATGGGAAGAACTTCTTATTGAGAAACAAAGATTCTTCAGCTTCTTCAATGTTTCCATGTTTACAAAGAATATCCAAGAATGAGAAGAATGTTCTCCGATCAGGAGAAAATTTAAATTTCTGCAATATTTTGAATGTTTCGATAGCCTTGCTTGGGTTATTTGCTGCTGCATATCTATCAACTTGTAATACAAGACAATAATAAGGAAAAAAGCAATAAAAGGAACAAGAAATTAAATCAATGTTATTTACTATTAAATCCACAAAATGAATAACGGTACCTGACATTATAAATCATTTCACAGAATTTTATCTAACCAAAATGAGTAATGTTCTAACTTAATGTGTACTAAGATGCAAAAAAGACCAACCGGGTTCTATCAGCGTAATGGCGAAAGTTCCAGATATTAAACAAAATCGGGAAATTACCTAGTGCAATAAAAATAATAGGGTGGGAAGGGATGCAGAAAAAGAGCATAAATAGTATTTTAGATATCTTATAATTTAAAGTTCATTTATTAATGTCTGGACATGGATATTACTTATGGTTCTTGGGTCTTGTGTACTTTATTACCTATGGTTCTTGGGTCTTGTGTACTTTACTCCGTGTAGTTTCACTTTTATGAATCCTAAGTAGTCTAGCAGAGTCCTTGCTTAGAGAGTTGCCTTGATTGTTGAGTTTCCAAAAGTTTATACGACGTGTCATAATAGAAATAGGAAATCTCCTACGGTAAGGCTGATATTATGAAAAAATTTATACACTTGTCATTTGAATCTGCCAAAAACTTCCCAATTTGCTTACCCTTCTCAAGCTGTCTCTTCTTTTCTTTAATTTAAGAACTCTCCACTAATTCCATCTTTCTCAGATGTTGTCATTCAATCTCTGAACTCTGAAGCACTAATCCCCCAAATCAACCTGATCCTGAAAAGTCCATAACCTAGGACAGTTAAAAACTACCAACACCAGCAGAGGTACTGCTTGTATCCCCTGAAAGGGACAGATTTTCGTCCTAAAAACCTTAATTTACTTTTGTTGAACTGCCTCATCTAGTTAAAGGGGGACACATTTATTTATTTCAATTCAGTCTTTAACAAACCCATGATTCAATTTTTATAATATGTCTGACGTGCACAATTTTCATTATTGAGAGAGGACTCATTTACTTATTGAAATTTAGTCTCAACAACTTCAATATTTCGCTACCCTTAGGCTCCCACCCCCAATCCACGAATTCTCTATCTACTGCTGAATGCCATAACAATTGCTTTAAACTCCTTATGAATAATTCCTCACACAGAATTTGACAAATCAGCTTAAAGCTTGATCAACTCGAACAAGTATCTAAAGGAGAATGTTTATCTGCAACATTTCAGCAAAACAAGAGTCGACTTTTGAAGTCAATTCCTACTTAGAGAAAAACAGCAAAAATCAGAGAGCAGAGAAAATCCCACTTCAGTTCATTTGATAGCCATCCGTGTTCAATTACACACATGAACCTAATACCACAGATAAGTTATGATGAGTAATTCAGGTAATATTTGAGTTCATATATATGAACAAAGAACGAAGTGTTAAATAATGCACACTTAGAACAATATGTTTCCATCAAAGAATCAAACAAAACACATCCAGAATGTTTGCATCCATCATAAGCACTTAATTTCTTGAATAATACAACAATTAACAGAGACAAGCAGATAATGATATAATTGAGCTATACTTTGCTATGAACAGGCTCAGTTCTCCATATTATGAAACAAAATAGTGTCAGAGAAAGAAAATCAACATGAGATTCTGGCTTTGAGCAATGAAAATTTAATGTTCAAGTAAACAGATAAGAAACAGTGTAGTAAGAATTAAAGAAAGATTCATAAAGTTAGTGACTGTCAAGAAAAGAAACTAAAAAGAAGCAGTGCATAGCTTCAAGCAGAATATTAATTTTCACCTGTCAATCATGATGAACATTGCTTGTTGAGTGTCCATTGAAGCCTTATAAAGGTCATGAATCAGAGTCCAAGCAGTACTGAACTTTTGATGGTTACCCAGCAACCATATCATCAAACACCGAGTCTTTTCCACGACACATTTCCAGTTCTCACCCCATTTGAATACCAAAAATGCCAGCTTCCACTCTTCTCTTAAAGCCCAAATAGCTGAGAAGATCAAATCTTTATTTGGCTTCACACCAGAATTATCAAGAAAGGTCATTGCTTCATCTGCGTATGCATAGTTCTTGGCTTTTTGGACAGTTTCAAGGAATTCAGGGAGACCTAGAGGGATATTTTCATGGATTTCGTTTATACATTCATTGAAGTCGATTGTTTGGAGAATATATTGGCTCTCTGAGTGTTGAAGGGTGGAAAAATAATGGGAAAGTTTACAGCGGATGATAGATGTTCGATGAAATGCTTCAGTGAGATTATACGGCAAATGAGTCCGAAGAAAAGATAAAATTTGATGTTGACTGCCTGACGAGTTTAAAATTTGGGAGAAGAAGATCGCGGGATGTGCTCTACAGATTTGGAACCTCGTACAAATCGTACGAAAAGCCATAATTTTGCTGAATTCATTAGAGGCAAGCTTTGATAATTACAGAATTTGCTTTATATTTACTTCACACATTATGTATTTGATTTGGATTAAAATGAGATTTTTTTATTATTATTTTTTTTTTTTGGTAAAAGTTGATAAAAATAGAATATGTATATGAAAATTTGTAAAATGTTTTGGGTCGTATAGAATATGTGGTTAAAATTAATTATAACTTTTACTTTTAACTTTTTATTAAATTTTTAATTAAAATCAATCGGACCCTAAACTCATCGAATTTGGATGTGCGCATGTCTAGGATGCTCTATTTTAAAACATTTTTTTTTTTTTTTATTCTACTTAAAAATAATGTTCTAAAAAGCGTAAAGTGTGACTAGACGTAGAGTTCGAGTTTCAAACTTTTCGAACCTAGACAAAGACGAGACATAAGGTGTGACTAAGCGTGAAGTCACGTCTTAAATGAATTTTTTAGAACAGTACTTAAAAACTAATAAATATTTGAGTCCAATCAACCGTATATTTAATGGGACATAGAAATTTTTATCAAATTTTCAACCACACATTTCATCAACTTTTATCAAAATCTATTAAAAATATGATTTTTAGCAATACCAAACAAACAAACACTTAATATTTATGAATTCTTGTAGATTTGATGAATTTGAATATAATTCCATAAAATTTATATGATTTCAAAATAATTCGATAATATAGATTTTAATAAATTCTCATAGTATTATATAGACTCTGATTTCATGTCTAAAATAGGGTATTTACTATTTTGACTAAGAGAGACGTCTTCAACTCAAATTTGAATAGAATTTAAAAATTCATATAAATTTAAATGTCATCATCTCAAATTTAAATAGATTTGTTAGGAATTTAAGTGTCCTCAATAACTAATAAATTTCTAAAGATTTTAACAAATTTCGACCTTACAAATATAAATTCCAAATTTCTTTAGAAATTTTAGTTCGACGCTCAAAAGTTCAATGAACATCTTGTCTCATGCCTCTCTCCCTCTCACCTATCTCATTTATTTGTGCCATAAATTTTTGTACTAAACTTTTATTCTTGATTTTCAATTTACTTATATGTATTAGGATGAATATTTATTAAATTATTTGATTTCTTATCTGAATATTTTTTTTTTTACAATGATTAAATATCGTCTTTAGAATTTCATTATTAATGTTCAATTACTATTCGTTAAATCAAACAATTAAGTTGAAGAATATACTTGTTCATGCAAGATGAAACAGCATTAGACTAGAAAGTTTACTAATTTATCACATATGCCTGGACTTCTACACGATCTTTGGAATTTTTGTATATTCCGTAACATTTTTCTAAGGACAAAATATTCAGACAACTCTTTTATCTCAAGTTCGCTGGGTTCTTGCAACCTCGGATAAAATAGAACGACAAAAATGTTTTTCAAAGGTACAAATGTTTTTCAAGGGTACAAATGCATTTTAAATGTAATACTCATATAGCTGGAATTGTCAAACAAAAACCACCGTAGCATTTACTACGGTTACCTCCGTTATCCACAACTCGCCTCCTTTAGGAGGAAACAACTCCCAAATTTAAGGGCAGCATATGCATCTTTCATCAACAAAAAGTAGGGTTTCAAAGTAGACAATCAACTTCTCACCAACCTAAGAGTAAAAGCTTTAAAAGAGCCATCCTAATATATAGACCATTTTTTGCTTGTCTAAAGTAGGCAGCCCTTGGATCCAAGTCCACATCAACGGTTATCTAAACACGTGACAAGAAAACACAATCAAGACCAAAAATAAAAAATGAAAAGAAACAAATACAAAACAATGTGCAATCACAAATCACGAGCTAACCTCGTCTAGCCTTGGTAGAGGATGCATCACCACAGCATGTTTCTGCATTACACTCAGGACGCCATGATCCACAATGTACTTGCCTCGTGCTTCTTCATAAAGATCAATTCTCTCTCCAAATCTTTCTCGCTGAATACGGGTTTGATAAACCACATCGCATTTAGAAGCCACTTCCATTAGATCAGCACTTTCTTCCCATTCAACTCCCTTAGATGTCAGATAATCTTTTATGTCGTCCTGAAATTAAGCGTTGAAAAATAAACAAATACCATTCTTCATGTGCGTAAAATTCTTTCCTGAGTACTATGAACCAAAAAGAAAGAGAATATGCTACTTGCATCCAATCCTGTATCAGTTAAAATTGGTTATATCTATAGGCTTCTGAACTGAAGAACAACTTCACTCTCTTGCATACCTTCATTTTTACGACACCGGGAGACACAAAATAGATTTTAACATCCTCATACTTGGCAAGCAGATAGGCAAGTGAGCGGACTGTCCTTCCATAAGCAAGATCTCCAACAAGTCCAACTTTGATGCCATCAAGTTTTCCTATCTCTCTTTCAATAGTGTACACGTCCAACAGAGCCTGTTTACAATGTACAAAGGTGAAATTAAATATAATGAACACTTCACCATGCACTTAAACATACACAGCATAAGACAACGTACTGCTAACTTTTTAAGTTTCAGAAGGAAGTATGTAACCGTTTAGAAAGTTAGCTCCCCATCCGTGGTTCATTTCTTTGCTTATATGGACTTTTTGTTTTAATGGTTACTTGTTTGGGTTATGCTAATTTCCATTTTGGGTCTCTTACAGACTAGGCTAATAGATTTCATCCTGAAGCTAAAAAGTGCAAAATAAAGAAAACTTATCACATCCAAAAAAACTTTGAATCACTCCTTTTATCTAGTCTCTGAAATGAACTGAATTTCCAGTTAAAGAGCCAGTAGTCTAAGACAATGTTTGAATCCTGAAAGAGTTCCAATGGAGGACAAGTAGTTGGCAGCAATAAACCCCACATCCTCCCCGGGCCACAAGAAACGAGGTGTCCTCAAAACCACATTTCTTTTACAAGATCTAATGCTTGATAGACCACAATGATAAGGTCAACAAAGAAGTGAATTTAAGACATTAAAAGTGGAAATTCTATGAGTTAAACGAGTAAAAATCAGGGTAACATGCTTCATGCCTTGTAAAAGAATAAAGTTACGGAAGGATACAATTGCACCAATAATACGAATAAAAGTTACACTCAACATAGTCATATACAAACTTGTCAATCTAGCAACAAATGACAAGTGAAAGAGGGAAAATTGATGAAAAATCCCTTGGTACAAAGTTTTAAGTCTTGAAAATTGAAGAATCCTCCTAAGAGTTCTGAGTCCACAATGATGTCTCATTCCCTTGGAATGAAACACCAAATATAGGAACCAAGTCACCAAACTATTCTATCATTCGTAGATATTGTATGAAGAATATCCAGAAAATTTAGATTTGATCTTGCACCATCTAAACACCTCATAGTGCATACAATCTACGGATTTTTATACGATGCTTCTTTTAAAATTGTATATGGATACAAAAAAAGTTACATGCAGACAAATCTAAAGAGAGTTATTAAATTAATTTGAAGGACTTGGGAACATTAATAATTCAGAAAAAAGAGGTTAAGACCTGAGTTGGATGCTGTCCAGGGCCATCTCCTGCATTGATAATAGGAATGCTGGCTGTCGCTGCTGCTCTTCTGGCAGCACCACTTTCAAAATGTCTCATCACAATTATATCGGAATACCCTTCTACTGTTCTTATAGTATCTGAAGATCAATATAAAATTAGAATCTAAAATTAATGCATACACTTTGAGGTAAGCTAACGGAATGAATGATTTATAACCTTCAAGTGTCTCTCCTTTTGCTGCCGACGAAAACTCACGTGCATTTTCTGTGGTCAAAACTTCTCCACCCAAACGTTTCATGGCAGACTCAAATGAGAGCCTAGTTCTAGTTGACGGCTCATAGAAAAGTGTGGCCATTAGATACCCCTTCAGCATTTGGCTTCCAGTCGAGTTTTTCTCAATCTTCTCCATCTCAAGTGCCACTTCAAATATAGCACCGAGAGTATCTCTGTCAAATTGTTGCGCCTCAATAATATCTTCAAGTTGAAACTTTTTCCCTACTGAATATGAAGATTTAATGCCAACCTCCAGTGCTCTGCATTGTATTCTGCTCTTGAGTGATAACCTTCCCTGTCCCCAATCAACTCCTTTCTCAGTAGGTGATATCATGTCATGAGATGCACACGATGATATAGAGTAAATTGTTTGTTTAAAGCAACAATGTTTTGCTGTCTTAGGAGCAAGTGTACTGCCATTGAAGGTCCATGAAGAAAATGTGGAAGAGGAAGCCATGGAAACAAATAGAACAGCCTGATGGAAGCAAGAAATTATGTTTAGTAAGAAGAACAATTCAATTGTAAAAGAAAATAAAAGAGGAATGTTTAAAACCATTACATAGTTTAAGCAATCCTCTTACAAATTGTAGTCAAATAATACAACTTTTGCCATTAGTTTTCCAAGTTATGCAAAATATTTAATATATTAAACATTCTAATACAATCTGTCCATAGAAAGGGAACTCCCTTTTGGTGTCACAGCATTTCATGTTCACCAATGGCTATCACGTCATGTTGTATCACCAAAATGCTATTCTAAAAGCAGCTAGTAGTAAAACAAACTGAGAAAAAACTTCTATGCAAAGGGCCACTTCACAGAATTGGAAAAAGCCACTCTGCCACAAGAAAAACTGTTAAATGTTATGGTGTGACTGATTTTTACTGATCCATAATATCGTATCTAAAGTTCATACTTTATCATGAGAGTAGTACGTGTAGAAAATATTTTTGGTGGAAAGGGAAAACTAAGTCTCAGAATTAGAAGGAAAACCAATATTTCTATGCAATAGCTCCTGTGAGCTCAAGCCATACAGAATTGCGAAATCTCCCTCCGTCCCACAAAGATAGGCTCGTTTTCCTTATTTATCTGTCCCTATAAAATTTTATAGAGAGTATATTAAATTTTTCTTTTTCCTAATATACCTTTATTTAATTTACATTGTTATCAACCTAAATAAACTTATCATATTCCAATTATAATGGAAAATTACATAAATTTATTCACACATTTACTCTAATAAGCAGTCAATAAATTCAACCTTGTCTAGAAACACATATCCCCCAATAACAAAGTCAACAATTGATTTCATTGTTATTTCAATGTAATGCAATTCAATTTCATTTGTATTCCAATTGTAACTTAACGAGCATTTAAATTTATTAGATTCATGAATGACCAATATTAAATAGGGGTATATTAGGAAAAGTGTGTGAAAAATTTATAATTTTAATTACATTAAATGAGATTTCTTAATCTGTGTGAAAAAAGAAACGAGTCTATCTTTGTGGGACAGAAGGAGTACATACGAAAAAGTCAAAGCCACGAATTCATTGCTTAAAAAATTTGACTCATTTACCCAATCCCAAATTTATGGGAACGAGGCTTAGTTTGTTGTTGTATTTCTACAAAACTAGCCATTTTAGGTATAAAGTAATGTAAACAATCCTTCAATGGAATTAAAGCTCTAGCCTATTGCCAAAGCAATTATAAAATACTTCCATTATATCTTCTAATCTGCTAAACCTCCAACAGTTTCAGAACATTCCCACTCCACAGGTGGCAGCCAAATGTGAAATAGATGCACCCTGGTTATCTATAGCCAATATTGCAATTGCATCTTGAGAACTATTACTTCAGAATCTTTACTAATAAATTTTGCATCTATCTCACATTATCTTGATTCTCCATACCATGGCATTGGGATAAGTTGAAAACAAGAGTGGCATTGTTAAATATTTCTTCCACCAGAAACCTCCTCCTCATGACATCTTTACTCCAACTTCTCTGGAACCCCGATAAATTATTCTGCGTCCTCACTCTCTCTCTCCCCCTCTGTTACCTTTGTGTTTCTAGTAAGAAAATTAGAAGATACAGGCTCATATTTAGGTTTTTGAGGAACCTAAACTTCCAAGACAAACAGTATGTTTGTAACAAAATACTCAGCTCTATTTTCATTCACGTTTACCATATAAATACAAAATATTGGCTCCATATCACCTACTACCTACTAAATAGCTAAAATAATACTGCTACTAACAGACCACACTGCAATAATATTTGACTAATTCAAAAATAAATAAAAATCTGAAAACATATTAATACAAATTAAAATAAAACCTTGACACCGTCTCACATGCCCTCTTCTGTTTTTATTGAGCATTTAAGCAATCATCCACAACATCAAACTACTGCTGAAACAATTTCGGTTGATAATAGTTTTTTATCAAATCGATCTATTTTCTGTTCAAATTTTTGGTAATCAGTATCAGGAAGAAGGATACCATGAATCCGATTTATTCCAATTTTCTTATGAAATTGTCTAAAAATCCTATCTAACTTTCACTATATTTCAACCACTACATTCAAGTAAAATTTACTTCTGGTTGAAGATTTTTGAAAGTCTCGACTTCCTCACACCCTTTTTCCGTATATGTGCATATGTGGGTATATATGGTGTATCTAAATATTAGTATGTGGTATTAGAAAGTAACAATTTTTCATTTCACTTGTCCTCTACCATTTCTTGGTGGTTTCAAACACACACGGGATATCTATTTATATGTACATGTGCTGTGCGTTTATTGATTTTGAATAGCAGTTTGTATAGTGGAATATGCTTACATTTTTGGAGGTCTAACAACTTAGAAAGAAAAATCATATTACTTGGACAAGAGAATAGAGCTGTAAAGGCTACTATTATATAGTAGAATAAGATGTAAAATTGTTAACCAAGAATAAATTTCAGCATTTGGCTTCTGATGTGTGCATAGGAGGAGGATGGATTCTTTTCTTCATCCTTCTCTCCCAATATTCACAAATGGAGAACAAATTAACAGTAACCCTGCTACATAAGAAAGAGAAAAGCTACAAGATAATATAAGAAAGCATTTTATTTTTCTGTTTTTTTCTTTTCATTCAGTTTCCATTGCAAAACCAAAGCACCAAATGAAACTCGAAATCTGCAAAAACTAAAGAACCCCATTCTTCCAACTAGCAGTAGTCTAGCTTCAATACTAGCCATTAGGATCCAATGGCTGTGAAATATGACAGTTAAATTTACTGTAAATGGGTTACAAATCAGGACCAAATTCTTTGAGGACTTTTATCAAACATGTGAAGCCTATGTGGAATACAGTCTACCCAAAACACCATCATACTATTGAAGCACAAAAGCATTCGAAATATAGATATATAAATATCTATTAATGTGCGTTTGTACGTCACCTTGATTCGATGAAATGTTCTGATTTTGTCTCTGGGTCTGAACAGGGTTTAACAAAAAAGTTCGAGCTATAAGCCGTCTCCACAAAATACCTCTCTCTCTCTCTCTCTCTCTAATCTCAAACTGTCTAATAATCCCGGTATTTTGAATATAATTTTGCGACAATTTGAATCAATTTTTGGGGAAAATGGAAATATTATCCAATAAGGGTAATGATCTTGGATAATTATATATCGAAATAGCGTTTTTTTTTATTAACAAAGTGATTTATTCAGAATTCTGTATTAAATTACTAAAAAGTTATATTGATTATAATAATGTTATTTGTATTATTATTATTATTATCATTCTTGGTAAATTTATATTTTATTAGTTAAATATTTTTAACAAGACAATGATTCATTATTATTCTTTTAAAATAAAAATAATAAAAACCTAATAAATTCAAATTTTATAAAATTACAAAAAAAAATATAGTCATATAGTGCAAAAATTAATTAAATTAATATTATTTTTATTATCCAACTTGCATCAATTCGATTTCTCAAATGGTTATTAAAGAGTTAGTTTAATTAATTATGGGTAAAATGGGTATTTTAATAATATATAAATGAAAAGTTAATAATAAAATGAGACGCTTCTTAAAAATAAAGTCGATTATTTTAGGACATAAGTTTCAAATTGTGCGAGAAAAAGTTGAGCCCAAAATTTATGTAATTAATAATGTGTATTTTGAATATAATTTTGCGACAATTTGAATCAATTTTTGGGGAAAATGGGAATATTATCCAATAAGGGTAATGAAGAAGAAAGTGGGTATTGGAAGAAAAAAGTCAAGTCAAATACTCTTCCAATAAGTAAAATAAAAAATGCACACTAAAGACAATAGATCGTTATCCTATACAATAAATATCAGCATTCTTTTTTCTCATTTTTGTTATCTGTTTTATTTAACCACTTCCTAAATAAGATCAAATTTTATTAACAAAATCATGAATCAAGATGGAAGATTGGAGATGATTATATTTCTATGTTCCATATTAGATCAAAACCCATAAGGTACCTTACACGAATAATTTACCAATGAGATTCAAAATTCATCTTAGTTTTGTTTAAAGATGCATAAATTGTGAAATTAGAATAAATATTTTAGAAGTGACGCATAGGCTTATCATTTGTTGTAATTTATTGTTTTTATTTGTTTATTATTTACCAGTATTCCACTCTTTTGTAGTGGAATTCGATCGTATGTTCTATATGATAATAGAACGAAGTGGTGAATAAATTTTAGAGATGATCGGTGGGAGGGGATGGATTGAGAAAATGATCAGATTTTGAAAATGGTCCAGTTGAAAAAGATGATTGAAAAATAAATTTTGGAAGAGATGAAATTGAAGATATAGTGACAATGTAACACGCGGACGTGTTTTTTTCTTCCCGTAGCGAATAAAACTCTATACGGTCGTGATAATTTTTTTTAATGAATATTGATAATCAGTATTGAACTACATTGTACATTTCTTTTTTATTAATATTGTTCAAAATAGTCTGATTTACCTTAGTAGACACACTATTATTGTCGAGAAATTATAATATGTGTACAATAACCAATTTAGACCAAGTCAAACAACATTCCACACTTAATTAACAATGTAAGACTGAAATATTTCATATAAATTTAATTTTGAATTACATAATAGTACTTATAATCATGTTTGTCATACTTTAGATTCATATGATCGAAAAATAAAAGCTACTTTAAAAAAATATACTTTTAAGCTCAGCAAACATGCTCGTGTTTGGGAGTAACTCATTTGCTTTCTTATAAGGAGTGGTGGAGTCCCGCTCTCTTGTTCGTGGTGGGCAAGACTACCACATCAGCAGTAGATCAAACAAAAATAAATGTCAAAAAATAATTAAATTTGTATATACATTAAATAAAAATGTAATAAGATTAGTTAAAGTTATGTAATATTTTTTATTTAATAAAAATGTGATAAAAAATTTATTTTTATTTGACATGTCGTGTATAATTTTTGTTTGACATGTCATATGATTGTGGGTATATAATTTTCTCAATGGAGCGTGTACATACTATTGAGTATTTTACTTTAATGCCACGTTCCAAATTATTTTATTTACCAGATTTAATAGTTTGGCAGCGGCATGATGATATGTGGTAGTAATTGGTAGTATTTTTATTTACCAGATTTTATTTTATTAGTATTTAACATAAAAATACTAATAAAAGTTTATTAACACATTATGTATTTTATTTTTGAACGAAAATAAAACGATAAATTAAAATATAAAGAATATAGTTGGATCTCTATATTTGTAGTTAATAAACATATAACTCAATTAAATAAAAATATTTGTACATCAAGTTTGTGACAAAGTTATTTTTTTATACAACAATAAAATAAAATTTTAAATTTTAAATAATATAATTACTTAATAATAAAAATAATAATTTTATTTGACATGTTTATTACTAAAGTGTTAATTCAAAAAAAAAACTCATTAGTTTTAATTAATTTTTTTATAAAAAATAAAAGTATTGGACTTATTTGCACATTTTGTAATGATTAGGAATCCACATACAATTTCTTCTAATTAACTAAGGGCATATTTGTCTTTTTAATCCCATAAAGACCAATTTCGCACAAAAACACATAAGTTAGAAACATGTATGCTAAAAATAAACGTTAGGGACCGATTTCACACTAAGGGTAAATGTTATGGACCATTTACGCCAAAATTCCAAAACAAATTAATGGCTAACGGCACAATTGGACGAATTCCGTCCATAGGGACCAGTTTTGCAACAAAATGCTTAGATTAGGGACTTCATAGCCAAAAATGAAAGGTTATGGACCAAAATCGTACTAAGTGCATACGTTAGGGACCATTTGCGCCAAATTCCCTTAAAAAAATTTCAAACGTTAGTTCCGGAACTATAGTATGTTTGGTGAGGTTTAAAAGTAATTTTTTAAGATATTTTGAAAAAAATTTAGTAAAATGTGTAGTTAAAAATTGATAAAAGTTGTGGATCCTACAAAATATATGGTTGAAAATTAGTTTGAAAAAAAAAGTTTTAAAAGATTGAACCAAACATGCTCATAATCACTATATTCTAATATATTAAAAATAAAATTTTCATTTTCATTTCAGTTTTGACAATCATGATTTGAATTTTATTGCGATATTAAATAAAGTTACAACTTTTTCCATTCATTCATTTCATCTATGTAATGCCAAAAAACAAAAATCGAGATCATATTTTCATCTTCATATTTAATTTAATAGATTAAATATTTAAAAAATTTAATTGTATATTTAATAAATTGTTAAAAATTTAATGTATAATGAACAATAAATAAATAATAAATAAAATATTAAAAGATAATTATACATTAATGAATAATAAGAGTAGTGATGGCAACGGCGCGGATTCGGATTGGATCGGCATGATCCATATTCGCCCCACAATAATTGTAGGAGATCCAAATATGCGGATTGATCTGCCATTTATCGGGACGGATCGGATCAGAGCAGTGATCCGCACTGTAATCCGTTTTATTTTTTTATTAGTTAAGTCCAGCTATCTCCAAATTATAATTTAAGCCCAAAATCTTTCATCTATTTATTATTGAGAAATTGGAGCAAATGGTCCATAACGTATCACGTTAGTGCGCAAATGATCCATAACCTTTCATTTTCAGCGCAATGGTCCCTAACCTATCCATTTATGTGCGCAGTTGGTCCTTTTTGATAGATTCCGTTAAAAACCTTTCATTTAGGTGCGTAAATGGTCCCTAAATTTTTTTGGCTTTATTAGTAGGAGTAAAATGGTCAAGTTACATTTTTTTTCAACATTTCAATTGGCGCAAAATGGTCCCTAACCTTACTTTTAATTAAAGAAATTTGCAATGGGATTCCTAACCTTTAAAAAAGTGAAAATGAGTCCGATACTTTAATTTTTTATTAAAAATTAAAAGAAAAACTAACAAATTGATAATATACTAAATTATTTTGTATATTTTATGAACTATTATAAAATAATCAAAATTGAAATTCATAATTATTAATACAAATGTGTTAATTAAAATTATTTTATTATTATTAAGTAATCATATTATTTAAAATTCAAACTTTAATTTTATCATTACAACATAAAAAGAAAAATAAATTTGTTACAAATAAAAGTTTAATTATGCTCAACCCAACTCGATTTTATAAAGTCTCATATTTACTGAGTCAATCCAACCCGCTTTTGAGCAAAGGGGGGGGGCGAGTTTTATTTTAAATTTTAATTTATTTTTATATTTAAAAAAAAAAGGTTTCACCATCTTCACACCTCCACCCCACCCCAATCGAAAATCCGAAGGGAGGCGATTTCTCCCTCTCCCTTCCGGGACGGGGGCAAATATGGGAATTTTTTGGGGTGGGACCTGGAGTCCGGGGGGGATGATGATGGGGTTTTTTTAATAGAAAAATAATTTAAAATTTAAAATTTAAAATTTAAAATTGGCATATTCAGTGTTATCTTTTTTTTTTTTAAATGAAAATTTAAAATTGGGGTGCCCAGTAATCATATAGCTCAAAAGCGAGTTGAGTTGACCCAATAAATATGAAATCGTATAAAATCGAGCTGGATTGAGTATAATTAAAATTTCTATTTGTGACAAATTTATTTTTCTTCTTATATTGTGGTGATAAAATTAAAATTTTAATTTTAAATAATATGATTACTTAATAATAAAAAATAATTTAATAAAAAAGTAAAGTATTGGACCTATAATCACTTTTTATAAAGATTAGGAATCCAATTGCAAATTTCTATATTAAAAATAAGGTTAGGGACCATTTGCGCCAATTGAAAGGTTGAAAAAAAAAATTTAACTTGACCATTTTATCCCACTAATAAAGACAAAAAAAAAAAAATTTAGGGACCATTTGAGCACCTAAATGAAAGGTTTTTACGGATTTTTAACGAAATTCATCAAAAGACCAATTGCGCACCTAAGTGGATAGGTTAGGGACCATTGCGCAAAAAATAAATGGTTATGGACCATTTGCGTATTAACGTGATACGTTAAGAACCATTTATGCCAATTTTCTTTGTTATTTAATCATATTTATTTTTCAAACGGGACAGATCGGAAGCACACATGATCCGATCCGTCCTGCTGATATGCGAATCAAAAATTTTTTCGCTCTATTCGGATCGAGTATCCATCGAGTTCGGGACGGATCGAATATTTTTGTCATCCCTAAATAATAGTGAATATGAAATTTTAAAATTTTTGTAATGATAAAATAGTCTAAAAACATTTATCCATTTTAGAACTTTTTAAATGTAGTATAAATATCATTTTAAACATTAAAAATAAATAAATAAGTAAATATGCTATAAATAAGGATATTTTAAACCCTATATATGTCCCGCCTCCTGAAAGTTCACAGTAGAGCAAGGAACTGGGAAAGTAAGAACGAAAAAGTGAGTGAAAGTATTATAAAATAATAATCTTTGACAAGAGATTTTTGAGAAGAAGAAAAAAGCTTTTCAAATTTCGCTTTTAACTTTTTATTTATTTTAAATTTTTACCCCTAACAAAACAATCTAACCTATTGATACAAGTTTTAAGTTTAAATTTAATTAATTTTTGCACTATATGACTATATTTTTATTTTTAGTATTTGAAATTTATTAGGTTTTATTATTTTTATTTTTTTTCCCACAAATAAAACTACATTCTAATTATACAAAATAACATTATTATAAAAGTCATTAACATTTATTCATTCTCACATTTATGTCTCTAATCTTTTTTCTTAAAAGACAAGAATACCAAACCAAGCCCTAACTATTACACTTTAAGTTTCTTAAGAATGACTATATTTAGTATTTATACCACTTTTTTTTTCCCATAAATAAACTACATTCTAATTACATTAAAAGTCATTAACATTTATTCATTCTCATATTTATGTCTCTAATCTTTTTTTCATCGTATTATTATCTTTAACATTCTACTAACTAGCATATATTGTCTCTGATGACGGATTTCACCCAACATTTATATTAGCGTACTTTAAAATAAAAAGAAAATATTTAATTGTAATTTTGTATACATATATTTTACTTACTTAAAAATACGAGACAAATAACTATTATTATCCCTTCTTAATAAGAGCTAGTGTTGTACCCGTGCGACGCACGAGATGTGTAATCACAAAAATAATTTCGATAGTTATCTATGAAAGTTAATTAGTTATAATAAAATCAAATACTAAATCTTAGTTAGTATTAAACTCATGCATACGTTGACCAAAACGAAGATAATATTTAATTAATTAATTAAATTAATTAAATATTTAAAATATAGATAATTAAATTTAAAACGTATTGAAAAATTAATTTTTGCAATGATAACACAACTTTGAAAATATAAATTTTGATTTATTTTTATTTCACTTTTCATTGATTGTCTCCCATAATAATCTTGAAAATGCAATATCTTAAATGTGAGCTTTTAAATCTTAATTAGCATTGAAAAACTCATGCATATTTTAACCAAAATGAAGATAAGATTAATTAATTAAATTAAATTATTTAAGTATTTAAAATTGGAAAATTAAATTAAAATGCATTGAAAAATTAATTTTTTCAATAATAATTAAATTAAAATACATTTAAAAATATAGATTTGAACTTATTTTTCTTCAAAATGTGCACTGAACGTTTTGTATAATAATCTTGAAAATAATCTTGAAAATGAAATCTCTTAAATCTTAATTACTATTGAAAAATCGATGTGTTTTTTTTTTACCAAACCAAAGATAAGATTAATTAATTAAATTAATTAAATATTTTAAACATAGATAATTAAATTAAAACACATTGAATAATTAATTTTTGTAATGATAACAAAACTAAATTAGTTTTTGCAATTATAACTAAATTAAAAAGTAGATGGAAGGACTCGAGTTGAAAAAATAAAAAATCAGGCGGCTATTAAATGTAGTATTATGAATGAATTTAATGGCTATTAAAAAAAAATCAATTTTCGAAAACCTGAAAAAAAAAAAAAGAAATTTTAAATAGAAAAGTACTTTGACTGGGAAAATATATTTTGACGGCACTTCTGTTTATATATATAGATATATAGATTATGGTTAAAAATCGTTTATTGAGACAATGTGTATTAATTAATGAAAGATTGAAGATAAGAATGTAATGAGAAAAAGTTAGTGACATAAATATAATATTAAGTAAAAATTATAAATCTTTTATGCAATTAAAAAAAATATATGGTAGGAATATATTTACCCATTTCTCAATGGGGGCAAACAGTCAAGAAGCATAATCCACTTCCTCATTTATCATTTCTCTTCTGAATAATACTTCCTTATGTGACAGAAAATATTGTTTAGAAAAATGTTTTTATCTAATAAAATTCTCATTTTTTTTTATAAACAATTTATATAAGTAATATAATTATCTATTTTAGTATTGATCCAAAATCTATTTAAGATTATAAAAAACTCATAATAACATGCAAGGTTGACTACAACTAGTATTACCAAGAATATGTCTGGTAATTTTTTTTCAAGTTTATAAGTTGATCAAAAAGTATTTTTACTCATATATTTCGTTTGATCTATAACTTTTATTCATTTATTATCCACACATTTCATATAATTATTTACTTATAATATACAAAAAATTTTACTAAAAAGCACAAAATAATAATTAAATATTTGTTGATCTTTTATAACTAATCAATTATTTTGTTATACTATTAAGAGATTTTATTCATCACAATCAAATTTTTTTTTTCTACTATCCGTAAATATAAAAAGTAGAATTTTGCAAGAAAAGACTAGTTGACATAGTTATTATGTCTAAATATTTTGAGAATTTGGCACAATTTATCTTTTAATTTTTGTTCTTAGTGTGGAAATCATCTCTAATATTTTTTTTTTTTTTGGCATGAATGTCCATAACCTATGTGTTTAAGTGCGCAATTAATCCTTATTTGAGAAAAAAACCAAAATGCTATTAATTTCAATCAGAAAAATTTATTGTTGTATTCCTAACTTTTGAAAAATGTGTAAATGAGTTCAATACTTTTATTTAATAATATTTAATTTAACGTACTAAGTATATTATTGTAGTCGTATCAAATAATTTGTCATAAGAGAAAAATTGTTAAATTATTGTGTTTTAAATATATGTAATTGCTATGTGATGTGACAAATTTGAATAAAAATTAAGATAAAAAATATAAAAAATGACGTATATAATTTAATGACATTGAACTAATTTTATCGTTTTTTCATTTAACATAAACATACTAAAATAAATTTATTTATTCTTTATTTTCGAATGATAACAAAACGATAAATTAAAATATAAATAATACGATCAAAGTCTAAATTTTGTAGTTAATAAACGAATAACTTGATTAAATAAAAATATTTGATTATCAAAGTTGTAACAAAGTTATTTTTCGTTTTATTTTTTGTTATAATCATAAAATAAAATTTTAAATTTAAATACTATATTTACATAATAATAAAACTAGTAATTTATTTAACACGTTTGTTAAAAATTATGAGTTTAAATTTTAGTTTTTTCATAATAATTCGTAAAATTTATAAAATAATTTATGTATATTATCAATTTGATCAATAAAATTTTAATTAAAAAAAAAACTTGTTAGATTTCAAATTTGTCGTAAATAATTTAATCGTTGAATAAAACAAAATTTAATATAATACTTGTTGGTGAGGTTGTGCATTGAGACCTGGTCCACCGTTACACATTGATTTTAAGGTATTTTAAATTTTTATAACAAATAAAGGTACAAGATTCATTTTTACATTTTACAAACATTAGAAATTTAAATTGAATTTTTATTAATTAAAATTAAAGACATGTTGGTATTTTTCATTAAATAAAAACCAATAGAACACTAAAACACATATATTAAAGACGCTCGTGCAAAAAAATAAACATTATAGACAATTTTCACACTATGTTAAATACTATTTGTGCCAAATTTCCAAATAATTTTTTTTATCCACCTTTATACTTATTAATAACTCATCAGTTGAATTAGTGATTTAGTGATGTAATATTTTGTTAAGTCAACGTTTTCCGTTACTTACAAAAGTGAGCCACAAATTCTTTAGTTCTTATTTAGTATTTTTCAAGTTTAATTCGAGATTTTACAATAATTGAACAAAAACAAATTTGATAATTATTGATACAACAATACCGAAAGATAATGTTGTAATGTCATTATTATAAAAGATTAATTGAACTATTTGTAAAATCTAATAAAAAATATTATTTTACAAATTTACAAAGTTTAATACAGTTTTAAATTATTGGCTGATCCAACTATTTAGTCTTTAACGTAAAAAGTCACACGAATTGCATTTGCATAAGAATTCCCGAAACGAATGCGCACACAGAAAGAAACGTGATGACGCGGCGAGAGTGCTAATTAATACCATGTGTATAATTCTCATTAGCTATTAAATCCACGTGGCAGTCCATAGTCGTCATCAAGTCTGCCATTTAAATCTTCTGTTCTTATCCCTCAAATACAAATAAAACTTCCAACGTCTATCTACCAAATCTAACAGAATAAAAGAAAAAATCTAATAATTTTGTAAATTTGAATTAAGAAAAGCCGTAATTGAGTATAATAGTATATATAATATACACAACCTGCTTCATGGCATTTTGAGTAATTTTACCTAAAAAGGAGGTGAATTCAAAATACTACGCCTACCGTCCACATCCATAAATACACATTTTTACATGTTCTTCGTTTTTATTAATCCGCCGTCCGACGCCTCTCACGGACAGATCTCTTGATTTTCGCTCTTTGAAAGGTTTTACCGAAATTTTCAATTTGATATTTCTTTAAGTGAATCGATTTGCATGAATTCGTAATTGGATCACAACTAGATCGATTCGGTTTTATCTCTTTCTCTCTCTCTCCTCGCTCTCGAAGTAATCGATTTTTTGTTTATAATTAAGGTATATATCTCAGATCTCTGTTTTTGGAGCATTTATATATTGACGCATGCATTGGAATTAAGTGAATTGAGCTGTTGTGAATTTGTTTTTATTTTTACGTGCGTATCTGTCTGATCATTTGATGTATGAATCTCAGATCTCGGTGTCGGTTTATCAGTTTCGCAGTATTGTTTGCTTGCTTGTGTTTATGTATATTCTGAATTTTGCTTGTGTCTCTGTATCGTGTATTTCTGTGTATAAATTTAAGTGTGCTGCATTAGGCTAAATCATAATCGACGATTTGCCTGCGAATTTTTGTAAATCATAGATCTGTCCTCGTGGGATTGAGATATTTGTTGATTTGCGTACCTACAATAATTCTTGAACTGGCCGTGGAATAGATTATTGAATTTTGAAGATTCGAATTTTTTTCTGCTGTTATTTTTCTGACTGGGATGTTTAGATTTTTATATGATCTGTAATTTACTGCACCATTATGAATTTTTGTTAATTCATTTTGATTGCCAAAAATGATACATTTATATTTGTTTGTAGAAATGGTTCTGTCAAAGATTTGGTTTTTACCAAGTTTTTATATGTAACTAAAGTTCATTAATTAAAGGTTTGATCTTTTCAGTTGGAACATTGTGTCCTTTACTGGGTTCGTATTTCTTAAAGCGACTTTCTCAATGATAGCAGTATAGGTGGCGAGGGAGGTTAAACTTTGGTTATTTTCGTTGACCTATTAATTGAGACACTTAAATAAATTTAGATTCGGTTTTTACCAAGTTTTTGTATTTAATCAGTAAATTATTTAAAGGTCTGATCTTTTTAATTGGAACTTTGTTCTTTTCTTTGGGTTTTTCCAGTGCATCTTAAAGCAATTTTATGAAGGATAGCACTCACTATACATGATGTGGGAGGTTAAGCTTTTTAAATTTTGTTTGCCTATTAATTAAAACGTTAAATAGTTTAGATTCAGTTTTTAACACAGCTCATTAATAAAAGTTTGATCTTTTTAATTTGCACCATGTGCTTTTTATTGGGTTCTTGTTTTGCATGTGTCTTACTGCAAATTTCTCAATGATAGCACTAAACGTGGCCTTGGAAGTTAAACTCTTTGATTAATTTTGTTGGGCTATTAGTTAAGATCGATAAAAGAATTTATGTACGAAAATGATTGGAAATGAAAGTATTGATCAATTTAACTGTAATTGTTATTGGGACTCCAAAGTGTTCTTTTTCTGATCATTGACGTGTGTTTGTGTGCACATGGGTATGTACATAAATGGGCGAATGATGGGTTGTAACAGTTTTAGTGCCTCATCCACGGTTGATTTAATTTTTGTCTTTCTGTAGACCTTGAGCTGTTGAAATGGCATCAACAGCTGGAACCGCTGGATGGTTTAGGGGGAGGGTGAAAGCTGTTCCATCCGGTGATAGCTTGGTGATAGTGGCAGGCAACAAGGCAGAGATTCCCCCGGAGAAAACAATCACTTTGTCATCTCTGATTGCTCCTAAATTGGTATGCTCACTCTGTATTGGAAAATCTAATTTACATCATCTTTTAGTCAGTGTAAGCTTGATGTTTGTTTTCCACCTGATATTTCAATTGTGAACTGAATGAAATGTTTACTGGATATTTTTACGTTGCTTTAAAGTTTCATGATTTCAATTTCTTTGTGGTATCTTTTAGGTAGAGAAATCGCTGAATCATTCTGTTTTGTAATAATGTGATCTCATGCGAGAGCTGTAGTTAATATCTACGTTTGGATAACCTTTTTTTCCCTTGCGACATGCAACAATGTTTTTGTTCAATTATTTATCCCATTTTATCCCTATTCCCTGCTTTTCTTTTATTTACGGTTTTACATCATTTTAATGAATGATGGCGCTGTTCTGGAATTTCAATAAGAAAATTTATAATGTAGTTGCAGAGGTATGCTCTAAAGTTTTGTGGATGAATTGGCTCATATTCACCTTATAGCTTATGTTCTTATCTTATGATTCTCTGCACTTATGGATTTGAGGTCAAGAGGGTTTCTTTAATTTGGCTGGACTAATTGAATAGTGAGTCATTCATTTGATGCATGTTGTGTACTATATTTCATGTGCTTTTCATTTTCTTTCTCACTTGCACTTGAATTGTCCTTTTGTTTTCTAGGCCCGGAGAGGCGGTATTGATGAGCCATTTGCATGGGAGAGCAGAGAGTATTTAAGGAAGCTTTGTATTGGGAAGGTACTTTGTACTGAATTATTTTGGTTAATAGGTTTTATGTTCTATTCTTTTATAAAGAACAATATTTGTTATATATTTGCTTCTGTTTTTGGCCAATAGGAGGTTACATTCAGAGTGGAGTATACTGTACCATCCATAGGCCGAGAATTTGGATCTGTTTTCCTTGGCAGGGAAACGAATATTGCCTGTCTGGTTGTTGCTGCAGGCTGGGCAAAGGTGTCAATTTTTTTCCACATTTATGTTGCCAACCCTTGTATGTATTCATTTTCTTTCTTTCTTTTTTTTTTTTTTTTGGCATCACATGAGTTCTTGTGGCTGCAGGTTAGAGATCAAGGTCAACAAAAAGGAGAAGCTAGTCCTGTTTTAGCTGAGTTGCTACGTCTCGAAGAGCAAGCCAAACAACAAGGTCTAGGTCGTTGGAACAGAGTAAGTCTTAATTTGTTTTCTGCATAATCAATTCCCCGTACCCAAATACATCATGTGTTAAATTGCCCCTTCAAATAAACAAATAAATTTAATTTTTCATTTCTATTGGATTCATACTTTGATGTTATCTATAATCATTAACTAAATGATGTCACTTTATTCTCTAATACTGGCCTCTTTATTGTTGGATCCAGGAACCAGGTGCTTCTGAGGCATCCATTAGGAACCTGCCTCCGTCAGCCATAGGAGATTCTGGCAATTTTGATGCTATGGGCCTCTTGGCCTCAAAAAAAGGCAGTCCTATGGAGGTTATTGTGGAGCAGGTCCGAGACGGGAGCACACTTCGTGTTTATTTGCTTCCAAGTTTTCAGTTTGTCCAAGTGTTTGTTGCTGGAATTCAGGTACGTAATCCTACCTTAATGCAATTTATGCAGTAGGTCACAGTGGTGTTGGTATTCTTTTTTCTAGCTGGTTTTCGATTTCACTTTTTGTCTCTTTTACTTGTTTTACCAGGCTCCATCTATGGGCAGAAGGGCTGCACCCGAAGTTGTTATTGAAACTGAAATATCCTCCGATGAGCCAAATGGTGATTCTTCAACTGAACCTCGTGCCCCCCTGACATCGGCACAAAGACTTGCTGCTTCTTCCGCATCTGCTACTGACGTTGCCCCTGATCCATTTGGGAGGGAAGCCAAACATTTCACTGAGATTCGTGTTTTGAATAGAGAAGTGAGTGATTTTTTTATGGTTGTTGCATTGGTACTTGATTTGCTTAGATGACTTTATAATTCTTATTGGGTGGCTCCCAGGTCAGGATTGTTTTGGAGGGTGTTGACAAATTTAGCAATCTAATTGGTTCAGTATATTATTCGGACGGCGAATCGGCTAAGGACCTGGCATTGGAACTTGTTGAAACTGTAAGTCATTTTACAAAGCATATGTTTAATTATGACGACAATCATAAATATTTTTGTTTTGTTAATCATTATCAATGTCCGCATGGTGCGTCCATACTCTCAGTCTTTCTTCTGGTCCTCATTGAGGTACGAATTGCTTATGGTAAAAGGATTTTTTTTCCCCAAGGTATAATAATTGCCATGCTCAGCCCATAATGGCAAATTCTAAATGGGAGTGTGACCCACTAGTCCTAACTATAAACCGTGGCACATTACGTCAGACTTAATTCAAATATCAAACTATTTAGCATGTATTGGAACTTTGGAATGGGATATTGGCATCTCTAAGTCATGGAGAGGACTTCTGCATAAAAGAACAAAAACTTGCTTTTGAAGATCATGAAATAAAATTTTCTTGCCAAGTGCTTGTAACTACTATACCGCTGATCGGTGGAAATCGACCGTTATAAAGTAAATGAAAAATAACGGAAGAACAAATTTGAGAAGAATGATGAAGATTTGGAGAAGAATGGTGGGGGAGAAGAGAATTGGAAAGGAGAAAAATGAGAAAATTGGAAGAAAAAAAATTGGGAGTGAAGACAGACGTATGTGCTTTTTTTTTGGTGTGTGAGAGGTGGAAAAATCTCCCTAGCGGTCGATTTTGATTATCTTTTTGGTTGCTTGACTGGGATGAGCTTGATACAGAAGATGTCAAATAGCTCAAAATGAATCATTTATGTAAATGATGTGATGGAAGAGGGGGCCAATATTTAACTTTTTAAAAAGAAATCAACTTTCTTTTGCTATTCCTGTTGAAATGAGCAACCTTTTGTACTTTTATTTGGCAAATTTTCTAGTACAAGAAGTTGCAGATCTCTAGGTAAAGCTAATTGATTTCCTTTCTGGCGTTTAGAATTATTTTGCCATCACTAGAAAAATCTTAGCACTGTTTGATGTCTACTGCTTATGCCTTAAAACTTTTCCCCTGTGGAACTTACTCTCATAGCTCTTCTTCCCCATCATGCTGATGCAGGGTTTAGCTAAATATGTAGAGTGGAGTGCAAGTTTGATGGAAGAGGATGCCAAGCGGAGGTTGAAGAATGCTGAACTTCAAGCCAAGAAGAACCGATTGAGGATGTGGACAAACTACGTGCCCCCGGCCTCAAACTCAAAGGCCATTCATGACCAGAACTTTACAGGAAAAGTAGGTTTTGGTTCCTGGCGTCCACATGCCTTGTTTCATTTTCTGGTTTCTTTCATTTTGCATTCTCCTATATTTTGGGATTCTGCAGGTAATTGAGGTTGTAAGTGGGGATTGCGTAGTTGTCGCTGACGATTCCTTGCCGTTTGGAGATCCATCTGCAGAGCGACGCGTCAACCTCTCAAGTATTAGGTGCCCCAAAATGGGTAACCCTCGTAGAGATGAAAAACCTGCTCCTTATGCTCGCGAAGCAAAGGAATTTCTGAGAAATCGTCTAATTGGCCGTCAAGTACGTGTCCTGAATTTTGTGGTGTGATTTACTAAAATGGATTTGTGCTACAATGTTAATTTTGATCTACATCTTTTCAGGTGCAAGTTTCGATGGAATATTCGAGGAAGGTCAGTATGGCAGATGGACCTGCTGCTACAGCTGTGCCTTCTGATTCAAGAGTGATGGATTTTGGATCTGTATTCCTTGTTAATGCTAAGGATGGGGATGGTACTGCACCTGCTGCTGGAAGTCAGCAGACTGGGGCAAATATTGCCGAGCTTTTGGTTGCCCGTGGTTTTGCGAATGTAATCAGGCACCGAGATTTTGAGGAGAGATCAAACTACTATGATGCCCTTCTTGCTGCTGAATCGCGTGCTATGGCTGGCAAGAAGGGTATGCATTCGGCCAAAGACCCTCCTGTGGTGCACATAACGGACCTGCTAACTGTTAGTAGTCTACCCTTTGTCTTGGCTTTTGGCTATTGTCTTGTTCATGTAACTTACTGGTTCTTAATTATAATGGCTCATTAGGCTTCTGCAAAGAAAGCGAGAGACTTCTTGCCATTTTTACAACGCAATAGGAGGATGACTGCAGTTGTCGAATACGTTCTTAGTGGTCATCGGTTTAAACTGTATATCCCAAAGGAAACATGCAGTGTTGCTTTCTCGTTCTCTGGTGTTAGATGTCCAGGTCGTGATGAACAGTATTCTGATGAGGCCATTGCACTTATGAGGAGGAAGATAATGCAGAGGGATGTTGAGGTAGTGCAGTCCTGACATCATGCTTCTTTACTTCTGCTTTTTTGCATGCTTTCCTGATTAATCTATTCTTCTGAACTCAGATTGAAGTAGAAACTGTCGACAGAACTGGAACTTTCTTGGGGACGTTATGGGAGGCCAGAACCAACGTGGCATTGACACTTTTGGAAGCGGGATTGGCGAAGCTTCAAACTTCTTTTGGCACTGACAGGATCCCTGACGCACACCTTTTGCTGCAGGCTGAGCAGTCGGCAAAAGTGAAGAAGTTAAAGGCAAGTAACATGACTTTTCTCTTATAATGATTGTTATTACTTGTTAGTCTACTGGCTGCTAATTTGTGTTTTTTTGCAGATCTGGGAGAACTACGTTGAAGGAGAAGAAGTTTCTAATGGTTCATCCGTTGAAAGACGTCAGAAAGAAGAGCTCAAGGTGCTGCCTGCATAGATGTACCTGCAATGGCACCTCCGGTATTGCATTTGACGTGTGTTTTATGTTATCTGATAATATATATGTATCTTCAGGTAGTGGTTACCGAAGTCTTGGGAGGTGGTCAATTTTATGTCCAGTCAGTTGCTGATCAGAAAGCGGCCTCCATTCAGAAGCAGCTTGCTTCCTTAAACCTTCAAGAAGCTCCTGTACTTGGTGCCTTCAATCCGAAAAAGGGTGACATTGTTCTTGCTCAGTTTAGTGCCGATAATTCTTGGAACCGTGCAATGGTATACAACTTGAAATCCTCTGCTTGTTTTTAATTCCAAATTTGTTGTTTAAGTTCGTATGCTGGGATTGAGAAACTAACCTTAGAAAGTCTATTATATGTTTACTCTGAGCACTTGTGGATGTTTGGTGGAAGTGATATCTTAAATACAATTTAATGTTAGAATATTCTATAATCTGAAATGTAAAAGTGTGGTAATTTGTTGCCTGAACTTGTCTACTCGTCATGTTGTGGTTACTTGTTATTTTAGATCTCGTGAGCTTTCATTCCCCTGCGTATGGCACTATTCAGTTGTCATATTTTGCAACGAGTGTGTTGAATACTCAATTTAAGAATTCTTGAAGATAAATGGAGAGGGTTAGGAGCTGTCAAAGACAATATAAAATCTTGAAGAAAAGATTCATCAACAGAACTGCTGAGATTTTCTGTAATTATATGCTTTTTTTTGCGACTTCTTTTATTTCGAGTTATATGCTTTAATTCATTTCAGTTTTCTCATTCAGTATCTGTTGAGCCATCATGATGATTTCCCTGGAAGTTGTGTTTGCAATTAACCCTTATTGTTCATATTGCCAGTCCATCTTTTGTATAACATTTTAATGTGTGATTTGGTCGATATTATTTTTAACTTTATCATTCAAAATACATCACTACTTTGTTGGTCTTTCTAATATACTCTTAATTGGAATCTGGAGATTGTAAATGCTCCTCGGGGTGTTGTGGAGTCTTCAAATGACAAGTTTGAGGTGTTTTACATCGATTTTGGAAACCAAGAAGCTGTTACTTTCAGTCAGCTGCGTCCTATTGATCCTTCAGTATCCTCTGCTCCGGGCCTGGCTCAGCTTTGTGGCCTTGCATTTCTTAAGGTTCCAACATTGGAGGAGGATTACGGTCAAGAAGCAGCTTTTCGCCTAAGTGAACACTTGCTAAGTGGTCCAAAAGAATTCAAGGCCATAATTGAAGAAAGGGACGCATCAGGTGGCAAAGTTAAAGGACAAGGAACTGGGACCATATTCATGGTGACTTTGGTTGATCCAGAAGCTGATGTCAGCATAAATGCTACCATGCTACAGGTTTGAACGTCTATTTTCTCCTTGGTTGGAATTTTTTGTTAACCATGCTCTTTAAGCTTGTGTCCTGTACTGTGACTAATTAGATTAACATCCCAACTTCCTTTCAGTAACGTATATCCAAGTTGATTAAATAGATGGTCAACGTATATCCAATTAGATGGTCAACATATTTAGCACCTTATTACCTGTTTAATAGATGACCACAGAAATTGATTATAGTTCTATATAATGGGGAAAGTGGATAGAACTGAGTTATGCGTGAACATATTCGTGGTGCCAGTAGTTGGTGGGTGATCTGTGGAGTCTAATTGTATTGTACACTTATTTCTTCAACCACGGATTTGAGTCATATTCCATAGATGTAGGTTTCCCAGTATTTCTACTATATAAAGGAATATTTTTGCATGTAAGAGGTGCCAGACCTTGTAATCTTCTTCTCATGGAGTGAGTGTAGCTTTCATGGTGAACCATAAAAATCCGTGTTTAGTTTTGAACCATAAAAATCCGTGTTTAGTTTACTTATTTTCAATCATATTGCGTCCTACAATAGGGGATTAGGGCTTAATCCATAACAGGATTAATGGTTCGTTGATATTATATTGCTTCTGTTTATCGTGTCTACCTGTTTAAATGTGAGCAAACATGTAAAATTTTCAGGATGGACTTGCGAGGTTGGAGAAACGGAGGAGATGGGAATCCAAGGATAGGCAGCTGGCTATGGATGAGTTGGAAAAATTCCAGACAGAAGCACGAGACAAGAGACTCGGCATGTGGGAATATGGTGATATTGAGTCGGATGATGACGAGTCAGCACCACCTCTGAGGAAACGGTGAATACAAGCTTTTCTTGCCTGTATCAGTATCAGAACCAGTTTTACCTGCCAGAATTATATTCAATTTACAGGCATCATAATTTGCTGATAGAGGAGCATAAAGGCGTCGTTTTATCTTGTAACTTATAAAACTCGGCCCTAGAAGCAAAAAAAAAAAAATGGTTTGTCCTTGGGGGTTAGACAACAATTTTGTTTTATTTTTTGAAATTCTTCTTTATTTTTATTTTTTTGATTTATAGAACTCTTAATAATGCAACCTCCTTATCTGTGATGACATCGAGTAATTTTAAAGTTTTGACTTTTTATATAATTCAAGTGTCTTTAATTTTCTTCCTCCAGATTGGGAAATGGTATTCGTTTTGTTTGTTCGTCTCCCACCTCCCTCTTCCCTCTTTTCCTCCGGTTTTATTTCTAGTACTCTCGAAGTACAAGTATGGAGTACTCAGTAATCTCTGCCATTATTTAATTGATAATTGTATTGAATAATTGGGATGTACAGTTTAACTAGTATACCGTTTACATGTGGTGTGATCCAACTGTAGAATCAGCGGATGAAGAATGAAGACTGAGGTGGATTTGATTTGAGGAGGAAGAAGGAAGACTAAGATGGATTTGAGGAGATGATTGAAAATTGAGAATGGAGAAATATGAAGACATGAGTGGAGTGATTAGAATTCAAACATACACAACAATTAAGATTAGTGACTTGCAAACAGTACTAAAAGTTTACCACCGCCACCCATACTAACCCCTTAATTACAATTGCTCACATCATCTACCCAACGAAGGAACAAGAAATGATGGAATAACAGCAGTCCCTAGTGCCAAAATATAGTGTTGAAAACTTGACATCCTGGTGCTATTGCCTCCCATGTTTTCACAGCCAAAATTTCAAGCAAACCCCATTTCAAGACACTCATAAATCAATAAAATAAAAAACACTGTATAACCGAAAATAGAACATACCTTAAGAAGGATTAGAATCAATGCAATACTCTAAGCCTTGAAGTTGGTCCATTGGGGAAGACTTAGGAGTGTATTCATTTAAGATTTGATAGGACTTATATGGAGTTTAAAAGTCTAGATGTATTCAATTCAGATTTTTTAAACTTTGTAAAAGTTTTAGGATATTCAATATAGATTTTTAAGGACTTTTAAAAAGTTACAAAGTCATACGTTATTCAATTCATACTTTTTAAAATCCTACGAAATTAAGAGGTATTCAAAATGTTGATGACTTTTAATGATTTTATAGAGAATTTTATATTTACTAACTTTATGACTTTTAATAACTTTATAGAGAATTTCATATGTACTAACTTTAAAGCACAATGTATAAATATAATATATTACAATTTCATTCCCATTCACCTTGAAACTTTAGCAGAAAAGGCATCTTCCATTCATTTTTTTTTAATATACAACAATTCTCTTTTCTTTTTCCTTCAACAAAATCTAGCGTTAAGATTAATATTTCAACGTGATTTTTTTTCCTCTCCAATATATTCTCCCAACTTTTTTCCTCTATTTCTTCTTTTAATATTTTTATCTCTATTCAATTTATTTATTCCTTCAAAATTTCCATAACCATTCTCTCTCTCTCTCTCTCTCTCTCTCTCTCTCTCTCTCTTATCATTTTTCCATTTTTTTAATTAAAAATAAGATAACTTTATAATTAAATTCTTATATAATTGTTGATTGCAGTTTATTAATGAATTTCATCAAGTTAAATACTATTTTTTATTATTGTATTTTTATTTTTATTTTTATTCTTGTTTTTTCTATTTATCTTGATGAGCATTTTTGTTTTTTTTTTCTTAGTCTAAATTAATACTTTATTTATTTTTGCAATTATAGTGACTAATGACGTGGTACCTATGGATTATTAAATATAATAAAGAAGATAATTAACTGGATAAATTTTTTTGTTGGAAAATATTTTAAAATGAGTCGCATGCCATCATTTTTTGAATTTATCCACAAGCCATTTGAAAGTTTACAGTTTTACCCAAAAGAAAAAATAGAGTGAGTTATATCATTAACTTTTGACGTAGTTTATTTGCAGCAATTAAATAGAACATTAATTTTTATAAATTTATTAATATTAATATAATAAATTAAATAAGTTATTATTAAAATTTTCTCTTGTGACAATTTTTTTTTAACTGTGGGATAAAATTTTTATATTCAAAATTTTTAATTAAAAAAACAAAGTCTATACAAAAGTTCATAAAAGTATGTGGAAGGCTAAAAAAATCTTTCCAAATGAAAGGGAAAACTAAGGTGGTTGTTCTCTTTGCGTTTGTGTTTTGTGTTTTGTGTTTTGAAATCATTTTGTGTTTTATGTTTTGGGTGTTTGTTTTGAGATTTTTGAAAATGCGTTCTTTTTGAAATTTTCAAAAATTGTTTCTGAAAATAGAAAACTCGAAAACTCGTTTTCTTGAATTTTTTTAGAAATTTGGATTTATTTGAAATTAAAAATAATTATTAATTAAAAACAATTAAAAACAATTATTGTTGAAATTACAAATAATTAAAAACTTGGAATTATTTTTAATTAAAAACAATTCTAACCAATTCTAACCAATTATTATTGGAATTACAAGTATTTAAAAAATTAAAAACATTTAAAATAAATTAAAAACAATTATTTGGAATTAAAAATAATTAAAAACATTTCAAACCAATTATTGTTGGAATTACAAATATTTAAAAACAATTAAAAAAATTATTTGGAATTAAAAACAATTCAAACCAATTATTTTTGGAATTAAAAATATTTAAAAACAATTTAAAAACAATTATATTTGGAATTATTTAGAATTAAAAACAATTATATTATTTCAAAACAATTCAAAGGAGCCCGCGCATGCTGAGGTTTGAACCCCTGGCCTCCAAAGTAGAATTAACGCGTTCTGACCATTGTGGCAAGCAACTGCCTGTTGTCAAAAAAAAACGCGGAAAACGATTATATTATAAATATTGTGCCCAGCGTAAAATGAACAAAAAATTTGAAAATGCCGGATGTTGGACTTGAAACGCGTACCTCATCTACAAAACGCGCGTTTTCAACCGTTTTGGAAAACAGCCCTTTTTGTACAAAAAATGCAAAAACGTTGAAAACATCATTTTCCATTTCCTTTGAAAATTTTTTGGGTGTTTTGGAAAATGAATTTTCAAAAATGGGCAAGAGAACACATTTCCCTTATTTCCAAAAACACAAAATAGAAAATGGATTGAAAATGGGTAAGAGAACACACCCTAAGTCTCTACTGATCCATAATATCGTAGTCTTTTCAATTGACTGGAAAACATTGAGTAGATTGTGTGAAGGTGACTTGACGGTATTTTCTAACACACATGGATGGGGGAATGGTGTTTACCGCATTGAAAGGTGGAGTTGAGGGCTAGAATGTCGGGATTAAAACCAGTGGTGGAACCTTATGAAGTCCTGCTTGCATTGGACTTTGGACGGTCCATTAAAATTTCGTTTGTCTCCGTTGAACTTAGATTTAGTTTGGTATTGTTGTATTTTAAAGATAATCAATTTTTGTTGTATTGTAGAAATAATCAAATGTAAGAAAAATCTTATCTAAACTCTTGTTTTAAAATTGTTGTATGTATTAAAATTAGCATTTGAACGTTTGGTAAATAAATTTGTTTTATTATTGTGACTATATAAGATTACTAAAATAGAAATTGATTATCATAATATATTTTTGTATTATTAATATCATGAGTAGTATTGTAAAATTTATTTTTACTTTTATAACAATATGTAATATTATCAAATATTTTTTCAAGACAATGCATTCACTATAATTATTTTAGATAAGTTAAAAACAGATCATTTACTGCTATTCAAAATCTACTATCAAATGATACAGATTCTTTTATAATAACTTTTTACAATTTACCACTTTAAAATAACTTTTTATTGTTTGAAACAATCAGAAATTGAACTCTAAAATTAATCACAAATGAATTCTTATGCCACTTTAAATGGACAATTTTAAAAGTCTAAAAGGCAAATCCAATTTCAATGCATGCATCCGCAAGTTCCTTTGACTCTTTCGAAATTAAAAAACAGAAAACCCTTCCAATTTTCCATTCGCTCCCGCCTCTTTGCCTTTCAACTCAATTTCTTGAACTTTAAAGATCCGACCAAGTGAAGACAAAATGATGACTCCAACTCGTGCAAGTGTTCAATGTGTGTATGATTTATGAATTCTCAATTATTGATGAGGCAATTGTGGCATATGGGATAATTTCTTTGTACATTATTTGGGGGTTGATCTACTCCCCATGGTGGGGAGCTCTTATAATCCTTATTGAACACGTGTCTCAATGGGAGGTTGGCATTAATGAAAAAGTCTTGACAAAAAAGTCAAGATTGTTCAATCTCCCACTGGACACGTGTCCGATCAGGGGGGACCCCTATTTTAGTAGTTTGTGTTGTTTTCTTTTAGGGCAAATGTGAAACTTTTTTTTGTTACCCTAATTTATTTATTTATTTTCTTGTGGAATTTTTTTATTGATATACTTGTTTTGATATTATCAATCTTGTGAGCAATTGTTTATTTGTGTTTAGTCTCCTTTTGGCTTTTGCATTTGTTTGTGCCTGATTGTTGTTTACACTAATTTAAGTTTGATTGCAATTATTTATTTTACCCTATATGTTATTATGAAATTGCAATCCATATATACAATTGTTTAATGGAATGGGAAAATTTGTCCATTAATCTATTTAATTGATTAAATTGAAGGATAAAAAATGGGCATTTATTATTTTTAAAGTGTACTATGTTTAATTATTTAGAAACTACATTCTCTTTAATTTTTGAAATTTTATTTTCGCACTTTTCTACTTGTTAAAGCGACTAATTATCACTTGTTTGTTTATTTTAGTGTGATGCAACAATGAATAGACTCTTTAAAATAAAATCTCTTGTAGAAATGGTTGATGGGAAAATATCAAATAAAATGGATTTTGAAGTTCGTAATGTATGTCATTTTGTAGAATCTTGTAGCTTCATATTGAAGACCATATTAGTAATCTAATTTGGTTTTGGAATTGCTAATACACACATTTAATAGTCACTGTCGATGTTTATATGAGAATATTTTTGCCTCTTGCTACTTTTAATCCTATATGAAGTTTACATTCTCAAATGATATCTACATTGTTTGTAAATATTTATATTTTATTTTAAAAATTCTTATGGTCAATTACCATTTACCATATGAAATATGAAATTAATTGATTAAAATAAAGAGATGATGCACCAAAAAAATAGTGGAAATTACATCAATTACTTATCAATATAAAAATAATTCAACTTTATCAACTTAACTAATTTATTTTAAAAATACTGCCATAATTAATATTATATTAATTAATAAAATAATGAATTAAAATAAAAATAAACTTTAATTATAATTAACCGCTTGTAAACCTCCTAGATAATCGCGTCCATTAAAGTGAAAATTCCCAAACGGACATAAACTTCCACATTTCATACCATAACAAAATCTTTCAAAATTTTGCAAATCTTTTTCCAAAATCCCGAAATCTTAGTGCATTCTTCACAATTTTTTATCTCGGTTGTAGAATGGGGACTCTAAATCGTAGAATTACAAAGTCGAAGACATCGTCGCCTGGAGGAAAAATCATACCGGAGTCGAACACTTCCAGTAACTGGCGAATAACGAAAGAGACAACGAACTTGTTGAAGTTTATAATTAGTTTTGTATTTGTAACAGTTTCTTTTTAATATCACTATCTGATATAAATGTTACAAATGATATTGTGTATCAATGTCTGATATAGATGTTACAAATGATATTTTGTATAACTAAATATAGTAATGAATATGATATAGATTATATTATATTATTTTACACAGCACATGTTACACGAATTGATATTTTGTATAACTGATGTTACATATGTTACAAATGATGAAATCATGAGTTTTATTTGTTAAATTTGACATTGTGTTACATATTTATATCATACTGATGTTACACAGTATCAATAGGTTTTTAGAGTCTAATGTGTATATTAATACAAACTTGTTGAAACTTAGAGATGGTTTTGCAGTTGTAACATTTTCTGTTTAGTATTACGGTCTGATACTGATGTTACAAATTATATTGTGTATCACTCTCTAATATAGATTTTACAAATGATATTTTTATATAACTAAATATGTTACAGATTATATTATATTATTTTACACAGCACATGTTACATGAATTGATATTCTGTATCACTGATATTTTACACCTCAATTTGTAACACAGATTGTTACAATTGTTGAAATTGAAAATAACATGATTTTTGTTTATGATTGTTACATATATTTATGATACAAATGATATATATTTGACAATTATAATAATAAAAGATTTTATCATATATATTTCAATCAATTTTGATTTTTAAGGATTCAGTTATTATAATTAACAATAAAAGATTCTATAATATATAAATTTCCATCAAATTCAGTAATCAATGATTCAGTCACTATATCTAAGAGTCATGTTCTCCTGCCCCTATGAAAATCAACCCACTGATGACATGGAGCACGTCATATTAGCAGTGCTCCACAGTCAGCAGTCAGCAGTGGAGTTATGGCCCATTTTGAAATGGCTTTTAGCCTCCCCATTTCACTCCATTATTCCTGCAAATGAGTCCCGCTCCATTTTTTTGTCCTAAATTGCCTCCATCCAGTGCCTCTTCCACCGGGTATCTTATTCTCCTATTTCGCTGCCGCTGCCATTGTGAACCTCCGGCCATCGCCTTGTAAATTCTAGCGAGCAAATGGGTGCACAATCTCTGTGCGCAGTATGATTGGCTGCGAACACGATCGAAGAAAGGCGCACCCTCTATCACACCGGACAGTGGTGGTCCTCAAAGCCCTCTCAAAATCGCCCCAAATCCAGTGGACCAAAATTGCAGCAGCTGCGAGTGGAGTTTTACAATCGCATCAGCCTCAAGGGCATGGCAACAAAAATTATGGGGCCTTTTAAAAAAAAAAAATAGAGAAAAATGTTTAAGTTTTATCGATCATTAAATTTGTTAAAGATTTTTTTTTAAATGATCACCTACAAGCACAGCCTGCTCCTGATTCCTCTGTATTTGTTATTTGACTTGTGTGATTGTGTTCATTTGACAAAAATGGAGTCTATTTTGTTAGGATGGGAGTTGATTTGATTGAGTTAGTGTCAATATTAACTGGTTTAAAAGGAAGAAAGTTATTTATGATAAAAATATTTAGGAGATTTTATAATAAAACGAGACATTCTAAAGAAAATTAAGGTTAGTTTCACTTTGCAGTTAACGGGAAGGCCATTTTTGAAAAATTCTCAAAAAATAATGATGCAATAGATATTTAAAGCAATTTTTGAAAACGATCTTTTCAGTTCTCACAATGTGGAATGGTAAAAATAGAAGCGCTTTTAAATTTTTTGTTTAAAAAACTTGTATACCCTCATCGTATAAGCATTTTTAATCTACTCAAATTGATCCAACCCAAATATGGTCAAAATTGACTCATTTTTATGTCTCCAAATCTTACCTTGACAAAATCAAAACTATATATTATCTTCGATCACAGGTAACAACATAAAAAAATAGGTAAAGAGAGGGGCGGCGACGAGGAGAAAGGGGAGCTGGAAAAGTAGGTGGAGGACGATCTAGCAAACCTACAGGGAAGATGATGGCTGGACTGTTTGAGGCAAAAGATAGAAGTTGAAGACATATCTTGAAACTTTATGAAACAAGGGATTAATTTGAAAAACATAGAATAAGGACTTTTTTCATAAATCAAAACCATCTGTTGATCTAATCCCTTCTGTGTTTATTAATCACCACCTCAGATGATCAGATCCTGAGATCCATATGAAGGTGTATTTGGAGGTAAATGAAGCTCGCCATTGGTTCTAGGCGATATCACCACACCAGGCAATCAGACTATCAAATCAAATAAATACCAAATTTAGATTAATCATACATCGCTAACCCGATCTGCAGCCGAGGTGGCCAACACCGTAATTTCAACCATAGCTGATTGACGAACCTATAAAACATTGGAAGAATAAAATCATATCCTCGATTTGAGTCGTGAACACGAGAGCAACAGAATGCAACAGAGAGTAATTCGAGTTTAAAGTTCAAAACATAGTGCTCAAGTGACAAAAACGTTGGGCAAATCATACACTTCCAAAATTTCCTCAATTGGAAAACCTGCATCCCTTTACGTAGAAAAACACAACAGATTGTCTAATATACATTGCCATATACTAATGTAACAAGCCTAAATATGCAAAAAATTGCACACAGGTAATGAAGTAAAAATATTTGAGAATGGAAAACATCTGAAAGTCCAAAATCTATTGAGTCTAGACCTTTAGCAATGGCTGACCGCGCATCAATTCTAACTAACTTCCATTTTGACCTTCATTCCCTAATTGTCACGCCTGATGTTCCTCCGGCGAGGAGCAGCTGCATCCTCGTTTTGCTCTTCCGTCTCCTCGGTGCTGCCCTGATTGTCTGAAGTCTCAGGAACATCAGGTTTCTTTGTCTCCACACCTGTTTGGGCCTGCACAAAGCAAAATAATAAGTGAGGAATATAGGTAAATGTCCAGAGAGAGTGTAAAATCACATGTACTAACGACTTACAGGCTGCTTCTTCCAACCAAAGATAATCTTCAATAGAAGAGTGAAGATGACAACTATAATGGAGACGAGGACTCCAATAGTCAGGTTTGGTTGCTTCTCAGCCTTCTCAATAAGCTCCTGCAAATCAAAGTCCAAGTCTTAGGAAATTCAATGTAAAGAAAGAAACACTTGTTCCCGAGAATACTGTTGTCTGATGACTTACCAAGACCTTGACCTTATGATCACCCAACACAGGGAGGTCCGCAATCTTGTAAAGGTATTCAAATACCAATTTCTGCAACAATTAAAAAGTAGTTGATGTTTAAATTAGCACAAATCAAAATGTGAAAAACATTAATAGAATTGGATTGTCTAACTAAATTACGTGAATCCCTTTAAGACCCTCTGAATCAGTGGATTCCTCGGCCTTTTCTTTCTCTTTCTCCACCTCGAATTTTGGCTTCCATGCAGTTGCCCTGTAGGTTTCTGCAACTTTCTCATTAGAAACTATCAAAATATTGTCAAACAATATACCATCCTGCATTGTCCAGATCTCAATGCCAATGGCTGCCACGGGCTCAAAGTTCGGTTTCTCGAGCTCAAAGTAGTCAGGGTTTGGAATTTCCTGGGGCTTCCAAATACCCTTGTAATTGGGGTTGTCAATAAGGGGTGCATGCCATTTACCCTTGTAAGCGGGATTTCTCTTCATTGGTTTTTTCCACTCTCCACATCCGGGTGCCTCTGCACACTTAGGGTTATCAACTTTAGGAGCCTCCCAATCACCGTCCTCCTCGTCATCCCAATCTTCTGGTTTTGTAGCCTCAGGATCATCGATATCCTCCGGCTCATCATCCAGCCATCCCTCAGGCTTCACAGCATCTTCGTCTTCAATTTCCATTGGAGCATCCTCATCCCAGTCATCTGGTTTCTTGGCCTCTGGGTCTGGAATTTTTTCTCTCTCATCCCAATGCTCAGGCTTCTTATCATCTGGGTCGGGAATGGTCTTAGAAGGGATGAGTGGCGGCTCAAAATCTTCAGTTGAGAGGAAATTAGCCTTCTTCTTCTCTTCTCCATCAATCAAGATCTTCAACTCATTATCTGGCTTCAAGACGGCAGTATAGACATGGGTCAATTTGTCGGAAGGCACGGATGGTGGATACTTGAGGTGGTGTTCAACATACTCCCCACTCTTCGGGTTCTTGTGCTTCAAAATGAAGTGAACTTTGTTTGTAGCTCCACACTTATCAGGTCCAAACATTATCGAGTAGGGAGATTCGCTGTCAAATCCCTCGGGAGTCCAACCAGCATCCTGAGGACGAAGGTATTTTAGATAAGCACCACCACATTCAAGACCATTCTGGAGGCGAACCTCATATTGAAGGACAATAGTCTCATCCTTGAGGTGAATAGGTTCATCTAGTTTCTTCACAATGGCATGTTTCTTGGCCTTCTCACTCACAAGAAGGCCATAATCATCATGTCCCTCACTCTTTGAGTGTTTCCACACACCTGAGAAGCATTTACACATCAGCACAAAGCGCAATTATTGCATCCTCAGCAATTAAGCCATCAATTGCCTAATGAAAATACATTCAATTAATGCACACCAGTGACCATAGCATGAATTACATGTAGATGTCTCAAAAAGTGAATACACAGCTCATCAAATAACTACGACCAATGCTAGTGTATTCAAGTAAAACAACAATCCGGTCATTGATAAGAAATATGGTTGTATAATCATCCTCTGCTTCAAACCAGGAACACATTGTATGGTGCAGCAATAAGTAGTAGAATTTCAAGTGATCAACGAGTATTTTACATCCTCATGTGCATGCTCACTTGATCACTAGTGTTACAGAAATATTTAACACAATAAACAGAGATTTCCAACCATATAAAATCCCAAACCATTGATTTTAGTACAAAGTGTTTGCTCATTTTGCTTAAGTAAGAATCCAGTGTCCCTCACTGATTATACAAAAATATTACTATAGATCAAATTTCTTGATTACTCTGCTACAAAAATTGCAGCACCAGGAATAGATTGCATGGTACACCAATGAGTAGTAGAATTTCAAGTAATCAACAAGTATTTTACGTGCTCAAAGGCAAGCTCACTTCATCCCTAGTTTTTCAGGAAAGTTCAATAAAATGACATTTCCATTTTCAACCATATTAAGTCCCAAAATATTGGTGTAGTACAAAGGATTTGTTCATTTTGAACAAGTAAAAATCCAGGGTCCCATAATATAACTATAGATTAAATTTCTTGATCTTCTGTGACAAAAACAACAACCATTCTACATTTCACACTGAGACGCCTATCAGCAAATTAGAAATTTTGTAAAACATATAATACCCGTAGAACCTTACATACTTGCCAACTCATTAAATTTGAGTTCAAAGACAATTATTTTGATATCCAGTGCGCAAGTTGAAATTCAAATCAAGAAAGTACTGAATCTCAATCACGAAGCCAGCCAAAAAAATTTAGCTCGTCAATTCAGATTTAAAACTAAAACACATTCTCGCACAAATAAAAAACTAAAAAAAATTATAGATCCAAATAAATCATACCTGTATAATCTTCCTTCTTGGACACAACCCACCGCCCGTCAAATGCATCATCAAACGAGTCATAGAATTTCTAAAAATAGCCAAAACATTGAAGAAAAAATTATAAAAAAAATCAGTTTCTCATAAAAGCCACAGATCCAGAAATTTGTAAACAAACTAAATCAGATCCCATGCTATTGCAGCTGCCGACCTATACTCAAGTTGAAGAAGCAAATTTTTAGGTATTCAGTCAAACTACACAATTTACGCACATGCTTATAAAATTAACACATGCTTATAAAATTAAGTATTGCATAATAGTATACAAATAAAACAGCGTCTTACCACATCGTCGGAAGCGTAGAGCTGAGAAACGCAAAAACCGATCAACAAAAGTAAGACACACTGCACAGTCCAAATCTTTCGATTCGAATCCTCCATTATTTCAACCGATAAAAAACTCGACTCTCAAATCCGAAAATTTTCTCAAAAATAATTGCAGAATATTATCGATCGATCGATCTGAAAGAGTACAGAGGAGGCGAACTCTCTAGAACATAAAGACTAATTAGGTGATATTATATATCATATAGATCTGGGGAACTGTGTCATCGAGTAGCTTCAGCCAATAATATTTGAGGCCACGTGGAGTGGACCAATAGGAGTTTGCCACGTCTGTTTGATTACGAACTTAGGGGACTGGAGAGAAGGGAAAGGTCCACGGTTTTTATTGATCCGATTTGCGGGTTGACCCGCTTAGTTTGACTCGATATGCATTTAATCATTGAATTCAAATTTTTTTTTTTTTTTTTTTTTAAAGAAAAACTCGTATCTCACTCGTGCGATGCACGGCACTTATTTTTCATGATAATAATTTTAAAATATTATAAGAATATATTATTTATTTATTACATTCAAATAAAAAAAACAAATAAATAACATTTGATTACTCATTGATATTGAAAAAATAAAAACAATCTAGCTAATCCAAATTTTGAAATGCCTCTTTGAAAACCACGTTTGTGGTTGAATTGAGGCGGATTTTGAATTGTATGAATTTAATTTTGAAATTATCATATCTAATTTATTAATTTAATCGACTTATTATTTTTAATCAATAAATCAGATCATTTGATAATATAACACAATTATATGTTTCATGTGTATTGATTTTTAAATTAATTTTTTTTAAAGTGCAACCTATTTAAACCCACTATAGGAAGCATAAAAAAATTTGTTTGGAAAATAAATTCATTTTTGGAAAACTATTGCATATTGTCAATAGTTATCGTGCATTGATATTTTATTTTTTTGAAAACATCAACCGATATAAATTAAAAAATATGAAAAGTTATTGCATTTATCATATATAATATTAAATGTTACAATTTATTTTTTTGCAAGAAAATAGAAAAAATAAATAAATAAACAATCAATGTGTGAAACCAATTAAAGAATTTGAGTTTTTGTATTTATCGTATATAATATTTAATCTTACACTTCGTTTTTTGCAATAAAATGAAAAAAAAAAAAACAATCAATGTGTGAAACTAATTAAAGAAAACAAACTCCTATGCAACATTTGTGGCGGAGCTTACCAAATCAATGTGTAAAACTAATTAAAGAAAACAAACTCATATGCAATATTTGTGGCGGAACTTACCAAATTTAGAAAGAAAAAATTGCGAGAAAATATGTACGTGAAATTTTCGACGATATATATATATATATATATTGCATACAAGTTTGTCAATATTTTACGTAACAAAAATTACTACGGGTCCATCACATAGTATATTAAATTGTGTAGCGTGGTTAACTACGTGTGCATTACATTATATGAAACGACCTATTGACCATTAATGATCTTAAAAAAATAGATTTTGAATTTCTATCAAAAGTCCATGACCTCCAAAACCTTTACCTCATATATTCTAGACGAGATCGATGATATGTTCCAAGATGCTCGACGGGAGCGAGACTCATGATTGTGCGGATTGCTTTGTTACACAACTGAAGGGACATGTTTCGAATGAGTAGTTGCTTATCTGGAGAAAGATGGCCTGGTTAGGCGGACCATGATGGAAGGCCAAGGACAGGGGGTCGTGGAAGTGTTTCGAGCTTTACTAATAGTTAAGGGTGGCGAGGAAAGTTACAAAATCAATTACTCGACATATGAGACATGCTTAAAAGGTGGGTGAACATAAAATTATATGGAAAATTATTTCCCTAAAATAAAAGATAAGGACAAGGGGTCGTGGAAGTATTTCGAACTTTACTAATAGTTAAGGGTTGCAAGGAAAGTTGCAAAATCAATTACTCGACATGAGACATGCATAAAAGGTGGGTGAACATAGGCATGGCTCGGCTCGGCCCATAAAATACTAGCTCGGCTCGCCCAAAGGGACTACCCGGGCTCGGCTCGTTCCGAGCTCGGCTTGTCTCCCAAATGCTTGCTCGGTTCGGCCCACAAGCTCGTGGGCCGAACGGGCCAAGCCGAGCTCGGCTCGACCCTCAATTTTTTTTTTTTTTTTTTGTTTTTAATTTTGAAAATGAGAAAGAAATACAATATCGGGTATCTTTTATGTTGAAAATTAAAGATTGAAAACCCTCCTCCTTAGAATAAGAGTATTTATAGAAAAATAATGAAATTAGAAAACAAAAAAAATAAAAAAAAATGGTGTGACCGTTGGATGATCATCCAATGGTCACTTAATCTACGAGCCACGAGCCAAGCCGGCTCGTGGCTAGTGCTTTTGGGCTCGTGGGCTCTTTCCCACAAGCCCACGAGCCGGCTCGTTTTTTGGCCGAGCCGAACTAGCTCGGCCCTCTTTTTTTTTTAGCTTGGCCCTAGTTCGTGCTCATCTCTCGACGAGTCCGAGTCCGATCTGGATAGAGCTTTTACGAACAGAGCCGACAAGCCCACGAACCGACGAGCTTTTTTGCCACCCCTAGATAAACATAAAACTAGGTGGAAAATTATTTTCCAAAAATAAAGGAATTTGTATACTTAATAATTTACATATCATACTTTGCAAATAACAGAGTTCGATTGGTAGGCGGTATTCTAAAGCTTGTTATGATGAAAGTATGGACCAACTATTCTTTTACTATTTAAAAAAAAAATAAAAATAAAAACAACTATTTCATCATCTCAAGTAGTCGATAAAAGACGATTTTTTACTAAATCAAAGAAACACATTCATCTTCATAACAACACTTTGCAAACTCATATCACACACGTATATGGACACCAATTAGTTAATCGTGACATGGAAGGTTAGTTTCAGTAACAATTAATGAATTTTGTTAGAAAAAAAATTCAAAATAATTATTGAGTAATTTTCTTACAGTAATAGCCACTCAGATTTCTTATAATTACGTTAACGGTCACTCAACTAAAAAACGTTTACCTAAAATCTTACATTTCACGGTTGAATTCCAATGTGGGCACAAACGAGATAAAATGCCATACCTTAAAAATTTACTAACAAAAGTGAGAAATTTCACCAATTGTCTACTTATTAATATCAAATGTATATGAAAAAAAAAACATATTTGACAATTATGCATTTAGTTGCAATTAATGTCGTTTATGTCCATGTTGGAATTTAATAGTGACAGGTAAGATTTTAGATTAATGTTTTTGGTCGAATAAATATTATTAAAACCATCAGAAACTTGAGTGACTTCTACTGTAAAAAAAAATTACTTCAATAATCATTTTAATTTTCTAACAAACTTTAGTAATCGTTGCTGAAATTAACCCTGATATGGACGCCAAGTATAAATACTCAATACTCAACCCATATATCTCTTCTTCACCGTCATAACATTTTATAAGTTCAAATACAATTATTTTACGATTTCTTTGGACAAGATGTCAATATTATGCTATCCGATCATATTTTAGGCACTTAAAATCTACATATCCCCGCAATGATAAAGGTTGCCCAACTTTTGAGTCAATATTCAATGTCAAATTTGATATACATCTTTTACAATAATCATAGTTTTAAAGAAATGTTACATTAATGTGTTAGTTGCTACAAATAAAATAGAAATATCAACAAAATAAAAATCCTACAAGTCATGGTGAATGAGAGGTCTTGAATAGTGAAAGCATTTTTCTTTTTTAATAATTCAGCTCATGTTTGGAGATGGAGAAAAATGGAAAACATTGTTTGGTGAAAGGGTAGGGTAAAGACTATAAAGAAGTGAAGAAATTGATGATTTAAGAGACTCAAAACAAATAGAGAGAAATAGGAAAGGGAAATAAAAAGCGTGGACGGCAGGATTCGAACCTGCGCGGGCAGAGCCCACATGATTTCTAGTCATGCCCGATAACCACTCCGGCACGTCCACAACATTTGTTTATTAACAATCGTATATATATATATATATATTATTTCTTAAATTCCTCAAACATCGTACTCATAGTTCATTGCTGCCAAAAATGTATTTGTATAATTTAGAGCTATTACCTGACTCTTGACGTTAGATCTGCCGCTAAATTGTTGATTGGTTCAAACCATTTTCATGGTAATTTTCTTTTCATTGCCGTGATTAATACAAATTAGAGATAATTGCATCAAAGTTTTTCAACGTTTCAAAATTGTTGGGGATATACCTCTAATATAAAAAAAAATAGTACCACACATTCCCAATGTATGAAAAATTTGGCATGGTAGGTCCTTTATGACAAAATTGCCAAATAAACAAAAAAAAAAAAACAAGAAAAAAGAAAAACATAATTAAAAATTTACCATATGTACCCAAAAAAAATAAAAAGTAAAAAATGTACCTCACAAAAATAAAAATAAACAAATAAGTCATCTTCTAAAAAACGTCCTAAAATTCTATTTGTACCAAATTCGCCGAAAAACACCACAAACTCACCAAAAAAAACCACTCATCATCTTACCAACGGCTTAGTTTCTATCGGCATTGAGCTGGGCGACGACACAATAGTACTCATCGGACTCAACGGTGACGCCATTGCCCCGGGCCGGGTCGCTCGAAACCAACTTACATTTCTCCAACGGAACCCCACATATAATGGAGTTCTTCTCAAACGCCGACGCAGGAAACCCCGAAAGCGAATTGGGTATCTCGTCGGTTAGTGCATTACCCGAAACATTGAAATCTTATAAACTCAACAAGCTCAAACTCGAAATAGAACCCGAAAACCTGTTTTCCTCCAACCTCAAAGTAAGCAAATGCGTCAAGTGGTTCAGGCTCAAATGAATAATACTCGAGAGATTATTATACAACAGATCAAGCCGGTAAAGCTTCCAAAGAGAAGCCACTGACACTGGAACAGGAGTTTCAAACTGGTCAAATTCGAAAGCACTGAAATGGGACCAGAGAAACTGTTATGTTTTAAACTGAGGACCCGTAGTTGGGTTAAGGAAATAGGCCCTGTCCTTGGAGGTTCAGATTTTCGATGACTAAACGAGAAACCCTGTTGTGGATGCAGGAAACTCCGAGCCATGAGGCAATGCATGTGTTAGAAGTGGAGTTCCAGGTGGTTTTTTTTTTTTTTTTTTGTGAGTTTGTGGTGTTTTCTGGAGAATTTGGTATAAATAAAATTTTAGCACTTTTTAGAGAAGATGACCTATTTGTTACTTTTTATTTTTTTGGGGTACATTTTTTACTTTTTAATTCTTGGGGTACATATGATTAGTTTTCAATTATATTTTTTCTTTTTGTTTTTTGTTGTTTATTTAAAAGGAAGGGTAATTTGATCATAAAGGACCTACCACGTCAAATTTTTCATACGTTGGGGATGTGTGGTGATATTTTTTTAGATTAGGAATATATCCCTAACGATTTTGAAACGTTAGAGACCTTTGATGCAACTATTCCTACAAATTACATTCATATAAATAGAATTTTTGAATTTTTAATATTTATAAGTAGCATTTACAATAAACAATTTTTTTTATTAATCGTAATTAAAAATAAGTACGTTACTTAGATGGTGTATTTAACAATGTTCTAAAAAGTGTAAAACGTGACTAAGTGTGGAAGCATAATTTCAACTTTTTTGGGTCTATTCGAGGCCTAGGTGAGGCGTGAGGTATAGTTAGGTGAAGCTTATGTAGACTTTTTAGAACAGTAGTATTTAATGAAGACTTTTACATTTTGTTATGAAATTAAAAGGAATTAAAAAGTTTGAGTATATTCTTATTTGTTTTCACTTAAAATTTTGCTAAAAAATTGAAATTAAAGTCAACAATTAATTTTAACCACTCATTTCATGGACTAATAACGTTTTACAATTTTTCAACCACACATTTCATCAACTTGTATCAACTTTTACAAAAATCCGATTTTAATCAAAATCAAACACACTTTAAATTTTATTGAATTCTTGTGGTTTTAAATATAAACTTTTATGGACTTTTAAAAAGTCGACCTTGTAGATATTCAATTCATACTTTTTTAAATTATAAGAAAGTTCGAGGTATTCAAAATATCAATGTTTTTTGTATTATAAGATTCTCAACTACTAACTTTTAAGCACACAATATAAATAAAAAATCTCACAATTTATCTCTCATCCACTCCGAAAATTTTGGAATCACATATTAAAAAAAAAAAAAAACTAATATATGATTTGTTTTCTTTCTATGACATTAACCGCCACCATTAATTACCAATTTGTTTGAAAACGGCAGATCTTTTCCATGTGATTCTTTTAGGGTAATTTGCAATTTTGTTCTCTAACTTTTCAAACCTAAAAAAAAAAAAATTACAAATAAAATCTCATAAAAATAAAAAGAACCCCACACCACACCACCCCACCCTACCCTACCCCGAGCTGATTTATCCACATTTTTGGCATCTATGCGTTTTATTTGGTTAATAATAATGATGATTGAATTTATTTTTTTAGAATCCAAAATTTTCCATTGGGTACTCTCCAGACCTTGACCAGAACTCCTGCATCAATCCAAAAGCATACCATCTATACATACATATTATTTGCATTATTTGTATATATCTTCACATGCTTAAACTTCATATATAAACCTTTCATGTAATGCTGGATTCTGGTCTGGGCTTTTCACTTGCATTTTTGTTCATTGAATTTATGATATTTACATCCTTTTCTCCCTTCAAAACCTTTCTGGTAGGAACATTTTTTTCCATGTAATAAAGAATATAATCTCGGGCCATCTCCAACCCATATTTTTAAGTTAATGCAACTTTTGCACCAAAATGGTGCAATTTTTATACCAAATCCAAATGTATTTCCAACCCATTACTTCAAATTTTGTACCAAATAAATAGTGTAGATTCTCTTTTCTTATTTTTTTAATTCTCAACAATTAATTTATTTCAAAAATCATTTAATTATATATTGTATTTATATTAATTATTAAATTTATAAATTAAAAACTACCTAAATTATTGCATTTATTAAAAAAATTAAAAACAAGCACAATACTCAATATCACAATCAACAAAATAAAATATCTAACATCACAAAATAAAAAAAATTATGTAACATATAAATATATCCAAAAAACAAACATAAAATATAATTAATTGTCATTTAATTCTTGGAATTAATATATTCACTAAAAAAAACATAAATTCACTTAAACCACTAAACTAATATAATGATTATAAACAAAGGATACATGAGGAATAACAAAATTTTGTTTTGTAAGTATGAGGGCAAAATCGGAATAAATATTTACCACCATTCATCTCTATATCTACAGTGCTATGCCATATATGTCGCAACACTGTTCAAATCTTCATTTTGGCGTCTTGAGATGGTGCTGGGTTTGAGAATAAATGGATTATTTTGGCGATTCATGCCAAAATGGAGTCTCGGTTGGAGATGCTCTCATATGTTAATTTTGGCACTTTTTGCTCGTCTACATTCCGATTAATTTTTGTAGTTGTTTTTAGAACATCTGGAATCATTTGAAAGATTACATTTTGATCGGACGTCTCTCTGTACATTCTTTGAAGATCGGCCTTTTGTGTGGCTAGAATTTTGGGATTTTTAGAGGAATTTTATTCCTGTTGACATCGTAGAAAATTCTAGCTTTGAACTTTCAACAGGGGCAATATAAGTTCTTGGGGATTTTGTGCTCTGGTTAGATTTGGATGGTGGAAAAGGACACGCTATCAAGATTATTGTTAGCCCTAAAATTGACTGAAATTGGTTATTGAATGTCCTAAATTCCATTTGGTTATTTGTGAAATTGTCTATTCCAACAATTGGGGCTGCCCTGCCATGAATCATTTTAAAACTTCAGGTTTGAAAGGATTGTGTCCATCTCAAATTCAGCTGTCTTGTTTGCAAAGAATGGGCTGCATTTGCTGGGCTGGGCTGGGCTGGGCTGGGCTGGGCTGAGATGGGATGGAATGGGATGTGATGTGATGTGATGTGATGTGAAGGGAAGGGAAGGGATTTTGGGGAAGATAAGTTATTTTGTGCTTTTTTAAAAGTTATAGGACTTTATTTGTAATTTTATTTTATTTTATTTTTATTGTTTTTTGCTTTTTTCTATTTTTGTTTATTTAAAGAGGATGGAAAAACTGTCAAAATATATCAATACGACGTGATTTGCAACAAAATGTAAAGGTTGGAAATACTTGGTGCTAAAAAAAAGGTTAGAGGTAGATTTGTTATAGATTTTGAAAGGTTAGAGACCAAAATTACAAATTATACTTTTTTTATATTTCCCTAACCATTTTTCTCTCTCTTCTTTTCCATCTTTTCTCCATTTTTAACGAAAAAATAAGCTTAGGCTGCGTTTGATTCATCAAAATTTTCCATGGAAAATGCATTTTTTTCACCCATTTTCCAACTGATGTGTTTGATTGCACAAGATTTTTTATGGAAAAAACATTTTCCTCCCTATTTTCCTTGTTTTGTTTGATTGTAACTTTTTTTTTCCATGTAAAACATTTTTTCATTTTTCTTGTTTTAGTCACATTTTCCTTGTTTTCAAGAAAAATATTTTCTTACGGAGGGGAGGATGTTTTATTTTCCATGGAAAATTTGTCTTATTTTCCAATCAATAATTTCTTGACAATTCTTTTCCATGGAATTCATTTTCTTTCCACTCAAATTTCTTACTTCCAATCAAACACAACCTAAATTGTAATTAAATTCTTATATAATGATGGATTGTTAGTCTTCTAAAACTTTAAAAAAAAAAAAAACATCTCTCAATCTGTGATTTTTCCCCCTTTTTTATCAATATTTTTCTTTCGATTTTGTTTCTACGAACTCTATTGCCATGCTAACTTTTTTTATGAAAAAAAATAATAATATATCAATATGCACCTTGTAATGACCACGGACCCCTACAAGCTTTTTGTCAGAAATTATTCCGTGCACTGTTAGTTTGCATATTATCCATTGGGAGTTTGGCTCCAAAGTAGATTTTTTTAACGTGCTTAACGATTTGAACAATTGACTTTCCTCTAAAGAATAATTTATGTTGAATGTTGGTACCAATTGAGCATTTTTTGTAACGATCATGAACTTTCCATTGTAAGACTTTTCGCTCAAGATCTATTTCATGCATCGTTAACTTACGTAGTATCCATTTGAAGTTTGGCTCCAATTTAGATTTTTTTCACGTTCTCAACAAATCGAATCCAATACCTCTATCTTATGAGGTATTTAAGTTGAATGTCGATACCAATTGATTAGTAAGAAAGTTCGTAGTCGTTACACACCTAACTATTTTTCTCCCGCTATTCATTTTCATGATTTCTAAAAGGAAGATTAATTTGTAATTAAATTCTTATTATGGTAGATTGTCATTTCAACAAGTTTAGTCCGTGATAAAAATAAATCTTTTGTCAATAAGTTTAGTTTGTGATAAAGATTAATCTTTTGGGGGTGGTTTTTTCTTTTTGTTGTGAGGGTCAATTGTAAGAGAGTTATTTTTTTCTTTTTATTATGATATGTATGTATGTCATTTTTTTTTTCCCCGTAAAATTATTTTGATATGAGTTGAACAGAGATGACAACGGCACGGGGCGCCCCTCCCCATCTCCAACTTTGCCAATAATTTTTTTAGAGACGGGGCAAGAATTAAAATATCACTATTTTCTTTCATGTTTACTTATTTATTTATTTTTATTTGAAAATACAATTTAAATAATATATATATATATAAAAGAGATGGGGGCTAGTCGAGGCTAGATCGGGATATTTTTCTATCCCTAGACTTCAATTATTTCAACCCCTTTGAATTTATATAGTGCGATACTTTGATGGTAATATACAAGATTATTTTTAATGAAATTCTATGAAAATCATTTAAAATGAAAGTCTATAAAAATTCTTAAATTATGAAAGTTTTTAAAAATAAAAATTTATAAAAGTCTCTCGTAATTTGTAGAATTAATAAAAATCAATAAAAATTAATAAATTCAAACAAACAAAAGTCTTAAAAGAAATCGATAAAAGTATTTGAAAGTTTAAATTGCATACATCCCTTTTTAACTATTTCTTAAAACAAATCTATAAAAGTATTTGAAGTTAATAAATTGCATACAACATCCCAGCTTTAAAGTAGCTAGTGTCAAATTATATAAGATCTATAACTAAGAAAAATTAACTTATCTAAACATGAAATTAAACATTATACAAGTTTAAATTTTAAACTTAACCAAACACTAGTATAGATTTCAACATAACAATGTCCTTTAGATACATTAAGAGTTGAATGGCCCAAAAAAAATCCATGAGGCCTAAAAAGGCCAAGTAGCAAGTACTTCATCAACGTCTGAGTATTTGCGTTGAGACAATTTTACGCATCTTTTTGTATTTGTCTATATTGTAGGCACTCATAAAAAGAAGATGGGCTGCCAAAAAATTATCTTAAGAGAATAAGTATAATTTTTTACTGCCTTCTACTGTCTGTAAACTAGTAAAAAACAAACAATAATTGGTGGATGACTTCACGAAACTTTATTTTTTACTTACAATTCTTTAATATAAACCATCTGATATTCAGAGCAGCATAATATTTTATCTAAGCTAAAGTCAGATCTCTTATAGCTCTTTACCATGTTTTTTAAAACTTTTTTTAGCATGTGATAATGGTTCCCACTAAATTGATTAGTGCCCTTTGGACTAATAAGATTCTCAGAATCATTTGAAAATTAGGTGGTAACAAGTGGATGGTGCAAAATGATTGTACCTCTATAAAGAGAGAGCCATATCTAAGTATGTACACTATTCTCCTTTCTTCTTTTGAGCCCATTTTTATTGCTATAACCCACATTTTGCTTTTTGTTTATCCATCCATATATATACATCTTTTTATAAAAGTATAATCATTAGATTTGTTTTCAAGTGTTGGTGTACAGTCGCATAAAGATTAATTTGGTGTAGTGACATTTGTTTGCAACCGACTTGTGACTTGAGTGATAATGTTTGATCATGTTGTGTTGTCTTAGCGTGAGTTTCAACTTTTCAAGTTCGACTTTCCATAACACGTGTTGGACTTGGACCCTTTTTAGCTAGATAAAGTGTATTGGCATTTGGCACAAGGCAGGGGTAACTTTTTTCCACATGGAGTGACAGCATTTACACGTCTTTGATAATCTAAATTATTGAAGAACAATAATATTCTTAGCAATGGATAAGTACGAACTATTAGAAGAACTTATTGGCTAGTAGGGGACCATTCAAATTGGCCATAGTCTATGTTGTAACAGTTTCTTTGTAAAGAAGATCAGTTAGCTGCAGCAAGGTTGTATATATACTTGGACTCAGAGGCCGACGAACCTTGGCGGTACAATTATGTTGAGACAGCCAGACGATGAAGATGTTGAAGAAGAAGAAGAAGAAGAAAACTATGCAAACAACAATGAGTTGTGCACATAAATATGTATGAAACTCTTCCTCTTGTGATTGAGTGGAAGGGTACTACAAACCACAAAGGCAAGTCATAGAGGCAAAGGGAAGGTGATGCCTTTCTTCCAGGATTTTCGTCTTTTTTTATATATATCTATATAAAGGATGTGGTTAGGAAGCAGATCTAGCAATGAACTGGATAGAATATCGAAAATAGATTTATGTAACCGACCCCCAACTCATGGTGAAAAGGGCTTTGGCAAGTGTTTGTTATGTATTTTCCTTCCTTTTTTCAATTGGTGTTCACTTGTGTTTGTATTGTTTGGTGGTTCATGAAGTGAATCCATTGTCCTCCTCAGTTGTTTCCTAATCTTCCCCTTTTCTTGTCTCTCTTCATTCAGTATGAGCAATATTTACGATGTTGTTTACCTTGTGGATCTCATGTTGTGTGTCTACAATTGTGCTGTTTAGGCACCTTTGCACGCTCAACTCGATTGATCAACAGAATAATGTACCGACAGATATTTTATGCTCATAATTGTGTCAAATTTATCTGCAGGTTTCATAAGTTTCCACCACGTTCCTTAAATTTATATTCTGAAAATGTAAAATTCATGTTACATCTTAACAATCATATGTTGGCAATTCAATCTCTATGAAACTATGCATATATATCAATACCATCTCCGTTAGTCACTAGATATGCATGCAGGTGTATGTTGAAAAGTAGTTTAGTTTCGGCGAAGTTTTAATCTAATCATTTAGAAATTAGTTTTTTATGAAATTTTAATAAAAATTAATAAAAATTGTAGATCTTATCAAATGTGTAATTGAAAATAAATTAAGAAAAATGAGTTTTAGAAAATAGAGACCAAACAAAGGCTTAACTTTAATTTGTTCACTCAACTCATTTATTAGTTTCAATTAGTTCATTCATTGTCCTTCCGTCAATAAAATTAACAGTATTTTTTAGGAAAATTATATTTGCCCTTAGTGCGTAAATAGTCCTTAACAGTTTGTTTTTTAACACAAAAGTCCTTAACCTATGTGTTTTAGAGCACAATTGATCATTATTTAAAGATAAAGACAAGTATGCTCTTAATTTTAATTAGAGAAAATTGTAATTAGATTTCTAACATTTGATAAAAAGTGCAAATGAGTCCGTTAGGTTTATTAAATAATATTTAATTTAACATATTAAATATATCACTATATGGTGTCAATTAAACTTTTTATAAGAGAAAAATGTAAAATTATTGTGGTTTAAGTTTATGTAATTCATATGTGATGATTATTTGTGGTTTAAGTTTATGTAATTCATATGTGATGTGATAAATTTGAATAAAAATTAAGTTAAATAAATAACAAAATGACATATATAATTTTATCACAAAAAAAATAAAGGAAAAAGGAAAAATTGCATGTTCGTCCTCAATCTATTTTCTAGTAGCAAGATGGTCTTCACCTTTTAAATATCGTCATTCAAAATGTGCCTAGGAAAGTTTTGATAAACATTACCAACCATTATTACTAGAAGGGTGTTTATATAAAATCACAATTTTTAATAAATGCACTACATCTTTATTGCATTAAAAGTCTTTAATATTTATTTATTATTACATTTATATTTTTAATTTTTTTTATTGAATTCTTATAATTAACTTTATATTTATTGACATATCTTATTTCTAATGATGGCAGGTTTAAGTCCAAAAAATCTATTAACATATTTTAACAATTTAACTACATATTAAAAAAATACGATGGACAAATATGTCTTTTTAATTACATCTTAATAGAATATTTGGACGAAAACCGTTATCATATATAATATGTGTTAATCAATAGAAGATTGATGATAAATATAGAATGAAAAAGAGTTAAGGATTAAGTGTGATAATGAGTAAATATGGTAGATCTTTCATACAATTAATATAGTTCACTTATTCGTGGTGTCAAATATATTTAGTGTTACTAAAATTACATTTCGCGTCAACTACATTGATGTCTTTCAACTTATTTTCAGACTATGCACTTCACTCTTCGGAATGAATTCTTGGTACTATTTCTACGTATTGGTAGAAAATTTTGTAAAACATTTTTCAAATTGAAAAACTGTTAACTACAAATTCAAAATAATAAGTCAAAAATAGTTATTAAAAATATAGAACTGACTATTCAAAATTTGAGTAATTTTATCTCCAAACATATTTACAAGAAAAAATTTCTCACAATTAACAAGTAACTTATTTTCTATATTCACAAATAAAAAAAATTAATTATTTTCAAACTTATTTACTTATAAGTAACTTTGCTCATATGCCAGTACCTAGGAATCGTCACTAAGACAACCTAGCAACCTAAAATATGGTTGGATCATTCATAGTTCACTTAGAGACTAAAATAATAATTTCAAAATGATCCAAACAAGTCGTATTTATATTTTATAATAATGGTAGATACCAAGTCTAAATAATATTATTAAAACAATATTAAAAAAAACAACATTTCACCCACGAACTCCATCACATGGTACGGTCGGATAAAATGATAAAATGATTTAATAAACGTCACATTGACACTATATTTTAAAACAGATGATTAACAGTGTACTTTAAAAGTAACAGATAAAATAAAGAATAAAAAAATAGAGGATATGTTTGATATTTCAATATTGGACACGACTTTCTTTTTTCTTTAATATCATCTTGTACAATGCGCAATGTTAAAAAAGGCGACTTAAACCTCACTATAAACATAAAAATGTAAAAATTATTTAAATACAAAATAAACGCATAATATATAATAAACAATTTTCAAAATTTATAATACAACAATTTAAAAGATTCAAATAAACAAAAGACAAATCTATTAAGTAACAAAAAAGAAAACACAATTTTTTAATATTTTGTAATAGGCTATTTCCAAAGTTGGTCAAATAAAATTTTTAATTTTTTTTTGAGTCCACACCTAAGCAAAATAAATAAATCTAGAGAATTAAAGGATCATGATTCATGCCTCACAAGTCTTGAGGCGTGTGCCTAACTCAACTAAGGCGTAATCCTCCTAAAAAAAAAAACACCTCACAATGACCTTACACAACACTTTAATAAACAAGCATTTATCCTTGTGTCCATCACAATCCCAAAATTTTTACATATAACTAAATTTTTTTTATGTCACAATTTCAAATCAAGTCTTTAGAAACCAACCAGCTCGGCTGGCAGTCCTCGAGACCCAAGTCCGGCACAAGCTCATCTCACCAATTAGGCCGGGCCTGTGTCGGACCAGACCAGTTTTACACCTATGCTTCAACTGTCTTCTAAAAAATTTAAAAACAGAAAAACTCACATCACACACACACAAAATTAACAAGTTCCTTAAATCCAAACCACCAACTACCTTACAAGAAAATAATCTGTAGGTATGTAACCATCAATATAACAAAAATGGTAACTTCCTGAGCACTTTTATAGTACTTTTAGTAATGCAGCCCGAATAAACAACGATTACCTATTTCTCAACATAGAGACATTGTTACATGTCCTTAAATCTCAAATATAGTCAGTCGCTGTCGGCCAATCCTACTAAGACAGTCAACACTCTTTGCTGCCTCTCATGTAGCTATCCCGTGGGAATAAAAAAATTAATGTGTAGTACGAATAATGATAGCTAACTTGATTAAAAAAATATATATATAACTTACCTTTTATCATCATAATCAGCCTTTTTTTTTTTTTTTTTTTTGGGTCCGAGCTGTAGCTTCCTAGCAGGGAAGAATTATCAACTAATCAAGATCTAGACTCTTTTTCATGCTTTCGTAAACCAGATACGTAATGCTTGCTGATGGTACAACTTTAAGAAGATTTGGAAAAAGTCCTTTATAGAATCCCCTAAAACCTTCGTGCCGAAACGTTCTCCAGAACACATCTGACATGCTCTTGTAAGCAGCATCTGTATTCATACGTTGCGCTTGCATTCTGAGAACGAACTGTTGTTAGCATGACTGGGAGCAAATAATATCACTTGCATGATGGAAACTTCTCCAAATGGACAATATGAGCTTGTTTGGCTAAAAGCTTTAAAAAGTGGAAGTTATTTAAAAATAACCTTCTGTTTCCATACATGTTTAAATAATTTACTTTTTTCTCACTTTTAATAGATTAGAAAAAGTTACTTATTTCGGAAGTAATGTTACCTTGCTATCTCAAAATAAGTAACTTCTTTCTGCTATATTAAAATTTTTTATTTTAAAACTTATATGTTTACTTGTTACTGAACTATTTAAGCTTTTAGCCAAACAAGCTTATTTATACTCTTTATTTATACTCTTTACCTTGTTCTTACAACTTGCAGTGGGTAAACAAAGGTTGCTCCAAGTGCTCCCGAAATTGTTCCACAACTGAGTTGCACAAGAGGACCGGGTTCTGCATAGAATCTAAACTTTTAACTTAACAATTCCAAGAATCATGCTGTGTCTGACAGATAAATGACAGATGAGTGGGCCAAGTAATTAGATACTGAAAAATGTATAAGATTATACCACTTTCGTGAAGAATATATTTCTTGGATACATCTTTCAAGGTCTCGTACATGGTCAAGTCAATGCCTGCATAAGGGATAATTCCCAAAACAGATGGTAGCAGTCCTCTATAAAAGGCCCGAGGACCCTCTTGAACCCATATATCTCTTGACAATTTCCCCAAGCTTGGAACATTTCCACCTTCACACACACAGGTCTGCAATCGAGTTTTCACAAGATCCATTGGATAAATAGAGGTTTGTGCCACAGCTCCAGCCAAACCACCTGCAACTAGTCGTCCTACAGTTCCTACATCACCGCGTTTTTCTCCTTCAGTACCTCCGATAACATTCTTCAACATTTCATACGTGTAAAACTTAATGGCACTTTCCGGTGCAACCTTCAATACGTTTATCCCATTACCCCGGAAAAACCCCCAAAAACCACCTTCCTTCCAAATGCTTTTAACTGCAGGAAAAATGCAAGCACGTGTAGTCTGAACTTGTAAAACCACCTTTAGGCGATCAAGAGGTGCAGTTGCAGTTCGAGAAGCGGCTCCGGCCACTCCGCCTGCAATCAAATATTTTGTTGCATGAACATGCTTGCTGATGCCTTCAGGAATAACAGCCTGTTCACCAATATCAACAAGATATACTTTTTCCCAATAGTGATAAATGTTTTCTATGGTAGCCTCATGCGGATAGAGGAGAAGAAAATCTCTCCATTCTTCGAAAGTTATAATTCCGTCATTGTCTTTATCAACATGCTCAACAAAACTAGCAAGTTCGTCATCATCAATTTCTATCCCTGCAAAAGGGAACTGCTGTGGCTTATAAGAAGAAGATAACTCATAATATGAATTAATCACTAGGAAATGATTCCATCCCACTAACTAAAAATCAAAAGTATTAGAAATTGTCAAAAGACATGAAAATTCTGATGATATCTAATGCTATTTCATCTAAGGAACTAATGCAGATAGTTGCCCCCTACAAGATGATCAGCAAAGCACAAGCCAACAAAACGGAATCATAGAACAGAAGTACATTGGAAGATTTCTGATTTTTAGGATTTTAGAACGGAATTAAAACCTGCGAGTATGAGTCTAAATTCTCATATGGAACTAAATAATCCTCCCACCAACACAAAAACAACAGAAAACAAAGGAAGAAAAAGAGACGAAACGCAACATATAAATTCGATTGTACCTAAGGAACAAAGGAGATCCAACATCTAAGATTTTGCAATAAAATGATGTTGCCAACTTAGTGCATGTTTGGCAGTAAATTATTTTTTAAGTGTTTATAGGTTGTGGGTCCTATAAAATGTGTGGATAAAAAATATGTTTGATCAGCTTTAATTATAATTTAAACTTAGCCAAACAAGTTGTTAATTCATGAGATGTAGGGAGGGATTTTATGACCATCACTTCCCGTCCAAATATTTATGGTACTAAATATTAGTAGAGTAGGAGTGCATGTATCATTACTCAATGATGAGCTATGTAGTTCGGACTCTCTATTTTAGTGAAAGTATCTCTATCGGACACACCCTACAAAGATAAGAGTATGGGATCCTTTATATCGTTTTTGATATGTTGGTGTTGTATTTAAAATAATTTCTAATTTGTATTTCACATTTCTAGACTACAAATGAAATTCAAATGAAGTATCACAAATTGCAATTGACTCTCTTATAGATTTACACTTAAATATATAATATATGCATCTCTAAAAAATGCATTTGAAATTAGCAGTATATAACTTTTCTATAGTAATTTTAAGTTTATAAGATGTATCTATGTTACTGTCTAAATTTTGAATCTTTTTAGCCGTATCTCCATATTCTAGATTTTAGAAAAAAAAGAATCCGACTCCTAGAGATGTTCCCATATCAGACACCCACACCACACCCAAGTCCATGCAACATAGATGACGAGAAAAAGAAAAAGGAAAGAAAAGAGACCAAGACCATCCTTCTGCCACTATTGATTCTCTGTTTCATATGATCTCAGCGTAATGACAGCAAAAATAGGAATATCCAGATGAATGCCTCAAGAGTAATCTGGCGTGTGGAAGGGTTAATTAAGCTGATGGCAGTGCTGGATTTATGACAAAAGGGCATTGGGAAAGGATGCTAATGTAGCAGTAAAATTTGGGATTGGCGGGCTCATGGCGGAATGATAAATCTTCTCTCCCTCAAATAATAAGGTGGGTTAGACCTGAAAAAGGGGGTGTACAAATTAAATACGGATGGTGGTAATAATTCCTCACTAGGGCAGCTGCACGAGGTTCCATGAATTCTATTGGGACTGCAATAGCTTTGTTTTGAGGTTACAGCACCACATAGAGGGCTGATCTTATGCAAGCTGAAACAAAGATGGAAGCATTGCTACTTGCTACCAACAAAATTATAGTAAGATAGGAGATCCATATCAACATTAATAATGAAGAATCCTTCAACTATATAGAGAAAAGAAGTTTTGTACATGCTGCATGTTGCAATAGAAATGATTGACTGAGCGTGGATTATGGTTTATTGCCTAACCTATATTTGCAAATGAATTACTGGACGTCCAAAGCAGGTAAATTTAAGAGCCATAACTAGATAGGTATTCAAACAAAAATTTCAAATTAACCTAATGTACATGTTGTTGATCGCATGCACACAATACCATATAGAGATTGGCCAAGTCAATAAACACTACGACTGCACTCTAAGAATTATATTGATGTAACATATGCTCTCTTCTCAACATTTTAAATATCAGCGATGTAAACCTGAACGCCAAATATGCATGCAAAGTGACACAGTACATCAATGGCTTGGAGTACCCAGATTGGGATTATTTCATAGCTCTTATACTTCACTATCTATAGCCAAATAGTCATGATACTCAAGCCTATGCAAATTTTTTTTTTTTGACATTGTGATGCATTTCACGCCAATCTAACCAGTACACAACTCTATTCGAATCGCGGTTTTTAATCTACTTGTGCCTCTAGGTCAGCTACATAGTGTAAATTTTATTACAGGCAAAGAATTGTAACTAGTCCGAAGTTGATAACAAAGCATTTTAACACAATTAAAAGTCTGCTTGAAACTTAAAATGAATCAACAAAGTTGCAAATAGTGAATTAACAAATGTAATGATCATGTAACAATACCATTAAAAGAAAAGAACTAAAACTAGCAAAAAATAATCAACGCTAGCACTAAAAGTTTACAAATAAATAACTGACCCTCTGTTCAATAATATTGTTTGCTTTGGCTTAAAATAAAAAAAATAAGAATCCAGAGAAGAGTAAAACAAAAGTATACGACAAAAGAAGGATAACATTGATGTTATATGTCATAGGTCTACTGTGATTGGTCTGTTTGACGCTAAAAAGATGCAATTTCACTTGGGAGAAACGCTTATTGCACTTCGGTTAGAGGATGCATGGACATACATGCTACATTTTGTTCTCTTCTCTCTTCTTCCATTCCTTCTTTATTCATTTTTTAGGGTTGGATTGTCTTTAAAATAGCTAAAGAAATACTTAACTCATACAAGGTATAGGGGTATTAAGATGCCCGCTTGGGAGTTTTTTTTTTCATTGGTTTTGACCGGTTTTGAGTCGGTTTTGAGTAGTACTTTTATGAAAGGTTGAGAAAATCGGTGTTTGTTAGTTTTTTGAAGCGTATCTCCCAACCCTCAAATCGGTTGTCTTTTGCCGTTCTTTAAAATTTCTTCCAATTTTACCCACTTTTAAACAATTATTTTCAAAACTACCCTAAACTTAATATTTATAAAAATAAAAGAATATATACAAAACAAAAAAATACATGCAAAAACATAAATTTAATTTAATTTTTTTTATATATGAGCATATATATAATTTGATTCTCTTAAAATTTTTTAAAACAATTAGATAATAAACTCCCACGTTAGATCGTTTAAAAACCGCTACTAATAACCACCCAAACCCGATCCACACATAAACGCCAAAAATCAGTACTTTAAAAAACTCGTAACTGGTATTGTAAAAAACACACAAGCTGGCTCCTAAGGACCTCCGGAGCATAAATTGAGTTCCTGAATCTCTAGCTCAGTAGCTCAGAAGCGAATCGTTGAAATGAAAACCTTAAAACGTCTTAGGCTAAAAATAAAGCCGAAAAAGCTGATTCCAGTAATAACTATAAGAATAAAACAGTGAACCAAGCACCATCAGCTCTGATCGCATTCTTAGGTTATCAAACAACAAATTAATATCATCACAAAGACACCAAAATGAAAAACAGTTTTTATAGAGGCAATTAACTAAAATAAAGAATAAGTAATAATATACCAGCCTTGACAAGAGCATCCCATAACTCCTCGGGCAAAATGCACCCATTGTGCTCCACATCAATAGCCTGGAAAATCCTGTACAATTCCAGCTCCTTATCATCCATATACTTCCTGAACTCTTGATAATCCACCCTCCCATCCTTATTCGCATCGTAAACGTCTAAAAGCTCTTTAGCATACTTGTAATCAGCCGTAATTTGCATTGCCGAAAGGCCCTTTTCGATTTGAGCATAGTCCAAGTACCCCTCATTATTCGAGTCGAAAAAATTAAACAGGCTTCGAATTCTTGAATCTCTTTCTTCCTTGGTTTCCCTTAAGGCGGCTAAAACATGGTCTAATGATACGGGCCCTGGTTCTGGAACCGGGTTGCAGCATCCGGGCCGGGCTTCTTCTTGGCCCTTTTTGTTATGGATTCCATTGCCGGGAAATTCATACGACTTTCCACTCCCCCAGACATAACAATTAACGGGGGGAAATCAAAATAAAATCAAGATTCTTTTCACTGCATGATGTGAAAAATGAGAAAAAGGGGAGAATTTGTTTATGGTTTCATCAGATCTATAGAGATATGGGTCGTATGTATAGATTTAATTGGAAAATGAGAACGGAGAAATAGGAAAATGAGGAGAAAATATGATGATTGGCGAGGATCTTCTTGGAGGAAAATCTGTGGAATTGAAGCCTTTTTCCGGGTCAAAAAGAGAGAGTCAAAGATGAAAGAATACAAGAAAGCGTAGCAATTACGAGGACCATTTCTTAATTTAATTCAAACAATAAAAATTGTATATATGGTTTTTATCTTTTATGTCATTCTGTATTTTTTATACTGTAATTAATGTGAAAACCTATTTTTCATCTACGAGGAACTTTTAAGGAATATCATGTTAAATCTGAATCCAACTTGAACCTCGACTATTTCAAATTTGTTGTGCTTGAGTTTGACGTAGCTATTAAACAATGTAGTTTACTTTACATGTAAGAATTGAGATGAACTTTGGCGAATAAAAAAACACATTTGTCATTGAAAATGTCTCGACAAAATTACAAAATTTATTTTTATTCAATCAAGTAATAGATATTAAAAATTTGTAACATTCATGTTAAATAAAACTAGCTCTTAATATCTAATCCAAACACATGTAACCTAATTAATTATAAGTTTACTCTATGCGTTTGAATTGAGACGAGTTTTGACGAATATAAAGACACTTACCAGTTAAAATATTCAGACAATTACAACATTTATTTTCTATTGTATGAAGTGATAGGATATTAAAATTTTGTAACAATAACTAGGAGTGCACAATTCGGGCATATCCAAGAGACTATTAAAAAATAAGATGCTCTTTATTTTAATAGTAAATATTTTAAATAAAAATCTAACACGCATTCCATTTTAAGTTTTTAAAATAAAGAATGAGTTTAACAATTTAGGGTGTGTTTGATTTTAAATAAAAACAAGATTATTTTTTTGTTTGTAAGAAAAAAGTTGATAAAAATTGGTGAAATATGTGCACGTGGCCATGAAAAGTGGGAAAAATGAAAAAGAAACCAAATATTAAGTTGCTCCAAATCTTAAATTTAATTGTTGATTTTAATTTCAATATTCTAACTATTTGATTATTTAGCATCTAGTTTGTTTGTAAGAAAAATACATTTAGCATAAAGGGTGTAGGAAAAATAAGAAATGCTTATTGAAAAGGTAAAATAAAAAGTCAAAATAAAATAAAGAGCATTATTTGATTGTATAAAAAGAGTGAAAAGAAAAAGAATAGCAATATTGTTATGGGCAACAAAGAGCGAGCAAAGGAGCGAAGAGAGAAGAGGCGCCAAGAAATTTCTTTCCTTCGCACAATCCCATATTCCGATCACCAAAGGTATTAAAAAAAAAAAAAAATTTGAAGAAAAATCATCATCGACGGTGCATTTTGATTTATTTTATTATGATTTTAATTTTCTTCGGGAAAATCCATTTCATGGCATTCTCGGATAAATGTAATGCTGTTGTTAATTATTTAATAGTCGCACTTAATTTCTGGTATGATATTTCTTGAAATTCTACTCGATTATTTGTTTATTTAAGAGGGATGTATGATCTGAAGCCATTGTTTGAGTGAATCAAGGGATTGAATGTACCAGTTTGTTAACAATAGGGTGTAGATACTCATATGGTAATGTTTTTTATTAAATTGAGTCCGTATTTAACTAATTTTGGCATTCCAGAATTATGTTTAGTTCTTCACGTAGCTTTTGATGGCATCTTTAGTTAATACTACCAGTACTTTCTAAGTGTTTTTGGTTTCGATCTGTGGAAATTCGTATTAATGTTGGAACTGTGTTACTTGAGAAGATGCATAATTTTTTACTGACTTAGTGAATCATCGGAAATGTTTTTCTAACAAAATTTTGGACAGATACATTTAAGTAATGAAACATAGGTGTCATTTTTCCTTCATGTAGTGTAAGAAGTATTATATGCCAAACAAATTATACTCAGTATACCAACTTGGTTTGTCCAGTCAATGGCTTATGTCTAGAAATTCTGTCATGGGGATACGAGGAACGTTGAGCTATTTCTTGGTAAAATATATTCTGTTCAATGATTCCAGCACAAAAGAGTTCCTCATTTAATCTTATATTCTAATACTGTTTTTGCATTAACTGTCTTAATACTGCTTTTAGCTTTCAAGCTTTTAAACTGCCAAGATGACTAACTTTACTAGTGTATCATTCGGTGATACATCTTGCATGTTGTTCGAGCCTTATATGTGTATCAATTCATTAAGGACGCACATCTAAATTTTTAAGCATTGTGTAACCTATGCAGATGCATGTACATTGTGAAATTTCCATATTGTTGTTTTTTTGGCATTCCTTACCTCGGGACCAAATTGATTATTGGGCTGTGAAAATTGTAATGGGTGTACAAGACCAATTAATTCTTTATGGAGGATTCTAATTACATGATTTTTTAACTCGGCTCTATTTTTATGTCTTTGTGGTATATTCCATCTTTGCTATATGCTTCACAAAATTTTCGTTTTCCTAATATTACAGCAATTAATTGTTTGAGGCTTGACATGTTCAAAATTGGTTTTAGTATGGATATTCGCAAAGATCTTTTGTGATCTTTTATCACAGAGAGTTCACCTTTCAAGTCTTCTCAAGGTTGCAGAAATATCGCTTCATGTGATTTGATAGTGCTAATAAAACTACTAACTTCGGTAGAAGAACACACTGTCCTCATTTCTGTTCATTTTTTTCTTAGTGATTTTGCAAGTTTGTAGTACATCAGGATGGAGCAAAGCTAAATTGTTGTAAATTGTGGATCGTTTTTCAGATGGTGGTCTTCCGACACCATAGCTGTGGTGACTGGGGCAAATAGAGGAATTGGATTTGAGATTGCACACCAATTCGCATTGCATGGGTTGACAGTTATTCTCACTTCAAGAGAGACAAAAGTTGGTGAAGAAGCAGCAAATGTCTTGCAACAAGGAGGTTTAAATGTGGTGTTCCATCAATTAGATGTTGTGGATCCTTCCTCAATCGAATTATTTGCTGATTGGGTAAAACAAACCTTTGGCGGTATTGATATATTGGTATAGTAATCTCTCAGCTTTGCTACTACAAGTAGTTGATTTGGTTGCTAATTAGTCTAATTCGACATGAAAAGTAAATTTAGACCTTTGAATTGCTTCTGAAAAATGAGACAGAAGAAAATTTTCCTTCTGTTTCATGACAAAATATGTCCCTTTTTTGTGATTGTTTTTACGAAAGTATAGTTTCTGCAATCGATATGTTTGATCAACTTCTGGTTAAGGTTTGATAGGAATGGAGTCATTTCTTTGTTCTAAAAGGTTCTCCAGAGAACGTTCCAAGTTTTAAATGTTCATCTTACTTTTAATCAGCTTCTGGAAATATGCGTTACTATCTATGCTTAAGCTAATATAGCTGCAAGAGTTATCATATATTTTGTTTTAATCATTTGGGTTATTTGCCAACTTCTAGGTAAACAATGCAGGAGTTAATTTCAATGCTGGCTCAGATAATTCTGTAGAATTTGCTGAAAAAGTTATTGGTACCAACTACTTCGGCACCAAAAATATGATCAAAATTATGACTCCTTTGATGAGACCTTCTGCTTCAGGTGCTCGTATTGTTAATGTGAGCTCACGACTGGGAAGGCTAAATGGCAGGCGGAATGTAAGACTTTATATTTCTTCTGTAACAATCATTGCTCTTATATTTCATTTTCTATCGTTGGGAAGGTGCTTTACACTGTTTTGATGGTCTAATTTCAGCTAAAGCAGGCATAGGGAAAGTGTAGTTTTCTTCTGCTAGCATAACATAGATTATGGTCCAAAGAGACCTATTTGCGGCACTTGCACGTCCCTGTTTTCCATTGCTGGAGTGTGGTTTTATTTGCAAGTTGTCTTTCGACCATAAACATGACAAAACACAAATATGTATCTGCACATGCAGAAATGTGGTTTTTGCCAAATATAATATACTTATATTTGTCTTCTGAGTTGTGTAGTTGTGCTAGCAGAAGTATCTATTAATGTCTGCTTGACTTTGTTACAAACCATTTTCATAAGACAGATTTATTTTAATTTGTAATCCAACGTTCACTTCCTTTTTGAATTGCGCATGGCCGCGGGAATCACCATTTCTTATTCTTTTTTCAATGAACCAAAGGCCAGCACCGTGTTTTTAATACCAGCAACATCTTCCACCAGGTAGAATATTTGGCAATCTATACTTGTATGTATTCTTGATTCCTTTTTGGGGTCCAATATAAGAAATTACATGCAATCACCATACTTACCCTATAGAAATCGGACAAAGATCATCTCCATTCTCGTATAATTTTCATATTTTCTGGGACTTGATTCTTTAGAAGTCCACAGTTTTGAAATTTCTTCGTACACAAACTTGAAAATGACCAATGTTTGTCTGATTTTGCAGAGAATTGGGAATCTTTCTTTGAGACAAAAACTGGAAGATGACGACTCACTATCAGAAGAATTGATTGATCAGACTGTGACTACATTTTTAGAACAAGTGAAAGATGGAAGTTGGACATCTGCTGGATGGCCTCAAGTGTTCACCGATTATTCTTTGTCAAAACTAGCAGTCAACACTTACACCAGGCTGATGAGTCGGGTACTTTCAGATCGGCCAGAGGGTCAGAAGATTTATATCAACTGCTACTGTCCGGGCTGGGTAAAGACAGCTATGACAGGTTGGGCTGGGCACACCAGCCCTGAAGAAGGAGCTGATACTGCAGTCTGGCTTGCTTTGCTTCCTGATCAATTCGTAAGTGGAAAATTTTTCGCCGAGAGGCGTGAAATAAATTGCTAAATTGGGGTTCACAAAGTATCACGACTCAAGTTGGAGTTGCATTTTACCTTTGAGAGAATGGACAAGATAAGCATTGCCAAAAGGAAGATGCATAATCTTTGACGGTATATTTGAGAAGATGGACTTTGCACTATAGAACAGTATTAAGAAAAAGAAGTTAAAAAAGTTCGTCTATTGTATTATTCAATCTTGTCTAATATTACTAATGAACATGTTGTGACTAGGCTAGCTACGTATCTGAGTTTTTCTACTGGAGTGACTAGTGTTGCTAGATTAGATACAACAATGCTTGGTTGCTAACCATGTCATGTCTTGATGATATTTCAGACAATGCAAGAGCTTCGTAAATGACTAAAATTATTAGTATTATGTCTCCAGTTTGCGTTGGGCATGCGATTTTGTTCGCTGCAGGAACTGGAGGGCATTAGAAATTAATAGAATGTAATGGACTTTATATATGAAACTTTGTAGTAATTTGCAAATGCCTGAGCGGTCATTTCTTTTTCTTTTTTTTTGGGGGGGGTGGGTTTTTTTTTTTTTTGGGAGGGGGATGATTTGTCAATTGTGATTCGAGTTAACTATAGTATTGAACAATTTAAAAGAATAAAAATCAATTAAGATTTTAGAAAATGTACTGTCTACAGAGACAATCTTGAGATAACCATTCACTATTAGATAGCATGCTCGACTAAATAGGGATATATTGATAGTGTAATATCCGAACGCCTTACATTCCCCTCTTCTTCAACAATATTCTGCCTTAGTCTTATTGAATTCAAGACGATAAATATAATTGACCTTGAATATATTTAAGAACAAATTGCACAAATGAATTGAAAATACAAAAGTACCCTCTCACCATATGTGGACTGATATTTTGGCATCATTCCATTTCACCTAGAAAGAGCTGTTGAGATAGAAGTATAAACCAGCGAGTGCTGCAACTCCCACCACGATTGCAATAGGCAATGCCCGCCTGCAAAATTCGATAATCAATATTAGATAGGATGGGGTAGTATAAAGGTATAATGAAAAAGATTTCGACTATTTTCTCTTCTTTCTTTCGTTCCGTGGAGTTGAGTCGAGTGCCAAATATGTAATACGGGCAAAACAGACCAAGAGAGTGAAGAGGGAAATTAGTATGCTTACCCAATGGCTTCGTCTCTCTTTAACTGAGCTTTTCTGGCTTTTCGAGCATCCATGTCATTAGCATTTTTGGTTACTGGAGGCTCATATGGCCTGAATCTTCTTTTTGGGGCACCACAAACTGGAACAAATGAATAATCAAAATAGTCAACCGTCCATGTTTGATAGTGCTTAAATTATAATTGCAGTTGATCAAATTAGTCAAACATACTTTTTATCTACACATTTCATAAGACCCACAACTTACAACCCACTTCTTATCTATACATTCACACACAACTTATAAAATAAGCACTTAAAAAAATAATTTTAACACTACCAAACATGAATCAATATTAATAGTTTCAAAGTGGGTCGACTCGGCTCAAAAAAGTTGGATACTTGACTGAGGCGAGCTCATTCTGTCCGACCAGTCACTTTGAAGAGAAAAGGTCGACACAAGGGTAATTTGTAGCCTCCGTCTCCAACCTTTGAACTTTTGGCACTTTTATCTCCATTCTTTATTTTTTGGCACCCATATCTTCAATCTTTCTTATTTTGGTGGCTGAAGTCCCCAACCTTTGAACGTTTGACACTTTTATCCTCATTCTTTATTTTTTGGCACCTATATCCTCAACCTTTCTTAATTTGGTGGCTGAAGTCTCCAACCTTTGAACGTTTGCTCTTTTATCATCATTCTTTATTTTTTTTGCACCCATATTCTTAACATTTCTTAATTTGGTGGCTGAAGTCTCTAACCTTTGGACTTTTGTATCATATTTTTTAAATTTTTAATTGAAATTTATGAAAAGTCTATTTAAAGCCAAGTTTTGTGAGTAATATTGTCTATAAATGTTGGTTTATTTAAAAAAACTTATTTTTAAAAATTTTATGAGATTTTTAGATTAATTTTTAATTTTTTAATTGAAACTGGGTCGACCTTGGTTCGACCTTTTGACCATTGACTCGTTATTTTTTTCGGATCGATGGCCAGTCCTGTTTTCTGAATATTGTATTATTCAGATAAATAGTTTTATTTAGATAACTATATTTTGATTAATGCTCCATTTGGGGATATGGGTGCAAAAAAATGAAGAATGAGGATATGGGTGCAAAAAATTGAATTTTAATTGAAACCGAGTCGACTTTGGTTCGACCTTTTAACATTTGACCCATTATCTTTTTTGGGTCGATGACCCGATCTGCTTTTACGAATATTAAATTATTCAGATAAATAGTTTTATTTAGAAAACTATATTTTGATTAATGCTTAATTTGAGGATATGGATACAAAAAATGAAGAATGAAGATATGGGTGGAAAAAAATGAAGAAAATCTCATAAAATTTGTAAAAATAAGTTTTTTTTAAATAAATCAATATTTATAAATAAAATTACTCACAAAACTTGGCTTTAAATAGACTTTTCATAAGTTTCAATTAAAAAATTTAAAAATATGATACAAAAGTCTAAAGGTTGGGAACTTCAGCTACCAAATTAAGAAAGGTTGAGGATATGGGTGCAAAAAAATGAAGAATGAAGATAAAAGTACAAAAAATTCAAAGGTTGGGGACTTCAGCCACCAAATTAAAAAAAGTTGAGGATATGGGTGCCAAAAAATAAAAAATGAGAATAAAAGTGCCAAAAATTCAAAGGTTGGAAACGGCGGCTGCAAATTACCCGTCGACACAATTATAAATTTAGCCCGTTTGTTCATTCTAGGCCGGAGATAGTTTCACTATTTTAATAGTGCAATTTTCACATTATCTTATTAATCATCTTCAACCCATTGCACCAAATGTTGCACAACAAAAAAATAAAAATAAAATCTCTTTCTTTCTTTAATTTTTTAGTTCTCAACAATTAATTTATTTTTTCAAAAATTATTTAATTACATATTCTATTACTACTAAACTTACTAAATTAAAATTTACATTTAATTAACTAAAATATTGCATTTATTAGTAAATTAAAAAATATTACACTTAATACACAATTAAAAAATTATTACATTTAACGTCAAAATTGGATCTTCTTAATTAGTAATTATTAAATTTAGAACATTTCAATTTTAATGAGTAATTTTATTTTAATGTATTAAGTAGTTATTATTTATTACTTGATTACTATTTATTATAAATGTTAATAAAAAAATTAATCAAATTAAATCAAATATAAATAAACTTAAATGATTTTAAGTAATAAAAAGATATAAAAAAGAATAATAGGAATTAAAATTTGATATAAAAAAGAATATAATAGAAATTAAAATTTGTTGTGATATAAAATGAAAGAAAAATAAGAAATATATACATCGTTACTTACACCTTCACTTACATTCTCACTTTTGAAGTAGAATATTTGGTCAAATCATTATTTGGCCACATAAATAATAATTTGACCAAATTATTATTTACCACATTTGTTAAGTGAAAGAGTACAAGTAACATAATTCAATATATCAATGTTGCGTCAAATTTAGTGCAATACTGTTCATTAGTGGTGTGAAGACTTGGTGTTGGATTAGAGACCAAAATTCACTCCAAAATGGTGGTGGTCTGGAGATGCTCTAAGATCCCGCATAGTAATTTTTATTTATTTATTTTTAACTATTTATAGTTTAAGCCCAAAATATCAAAGCAGCCCTGTACCCATCTCGACCTAATTCGCCTTAACACAAGCTTACTGGCCGAGACGGAGGAGCAAAACACCGGAGCCTGTGTTGGCTTGACACCACTAGCGTAATCCATCAAATTGAAAGAGATAATGTGGTGGGTGAGTTGTATGATTATGGCCATTTTAAAAGAGGGGGAAAAGGGAAACAATTTACCAGGACAGAAGTACTTATCAGGTAACTTCTCAAAAGGAGTTCTGTCATTGTAAATATACCTGCAATTTTCCCAAACAGTTGAACTCGTAAATTGAACTAATCACATTCAAATCGCAACAACAAACATAAACAAAGAATGAATTAAAATCACCCGCAATCACGACAAATATAGGCTTGTTTGGACGCAACACGCATAGAGAATTTCGGAGAAGTAGCAGTAGCAGGAGCAGAAGAAGAAGAAGACAGCAAAAACAGATGAACTGATGAAGAAAGATATGAAGATTTTAGTGCAAATCGGTCGGAATTTAGCCTAAGGCCTGCATTTCCGGTGAGGGCTAAAGGTGAATTAGGTGATGCCTTGATGGGAGCCTGCAATTGCAAGGCCATTTCTACAGCCCTTCTCTCTCTCTCTCTCTCTCTCTCTACTGTATGTATTTTGCTGGAGATTGATGAGATAAGAGTGTGAAACTTGTATGCAGATGAATGTGTAGAAGCGTGGCAGTCATGCGTCCCACATAAATTTCTTCCACTGCTCACTTGTTTTGGTTTTTTCTTATCTTCTTTGACGTTCTCGAATGTAAGGTCTTGTGTTTTTACTTTTTCCTATTAAAAAACAATGATAACAATCTGAGTTTTAAATAGTTTAGGACTAAACTTTAAATTGTTTAGGGGTGTAAAAATGGATTCCACATCTAGGCTTACTAGAACTTGACTTATGGCATGGACACGGCCAGACCAAGTCGTGCTATGGGTCAGCATGCCCCTTGAGCTAGGCTTCCTTATTCTTTTTGTAAAAATAAATTAGATCAAGGGATAATTTCACAAATTCCTTAACTTTAAAACTAAAAATTGAAAATGCTATGTTTCTTTGCATTAAAGTTTTTTTTTGGAAAAGGTTACACAACGTGCAACTTTTCATTAAAAATCAACATGTCAGTGTTTTGATTAAAAATGTAATGAAATTGAGAAAATAATAAAAAGAAATTGAAAGAGTCAAAACACAAATGTGTAAATTATTATAACAATGTGGAAATGATCTTATGCCCACTTATCATGCCCACTTATCTTGCCCATGCCAAGGTGTCATGATATAATTGGTAAAAATGATGTTTGTGGCCATAATAAATGGACATGATAGATGAGCATTAGATCATTCCTTCATAACAATGACCACTATATATATAAGGTCTCAATGAGAGTTAAAATTTAAATAGAATACATTCTTTTAGAACAAATAGAATAGTTATATAGACATTTAGATATAATTAAATAGTCACCCATCAAAATCCATTATTTACAACAAAAATCAGCATTTTACGCAAATTACATATTGTGACTTACCTAGTTTTTTTCAAGGGTTACATGTTTATGTTTGACTATAGAACACATGCATCATGTTTTATTACTTGCTTTGTGGTGATGGTGGTTAATTTCTTTAAGTAATCTAATATGTTAGGGTCCATTTGATAGATTGTTTTTTTATGGAAAATATCACATCCTGAGTAATTCAATTCTCACTCGATTTGTTTGATTCAAATGTGAAAATTGAAAATGAATTAGCAAGACAACCACTTTAAAACTTGTTTTCGGTAATTTATGAAAAATATTTTTTTATTAGTTTTTATTTTCCAACTTACATGAAATTTCAATTCTTTTCTACTTTTGCCAATCAAACGGACCCTTAATGTATTATTCAAAAAGAATATATTTGAGTATTATAAGAAATTTTCAATTTTGAAAGAAAAGTAAAAGTATCTAGCATAGTTTCTTCTTAAAACAAACCTTGAGTTTGCAAATTGTAACTACACATAAAAGCAGAGACCAAGCCAGCAATGGACTTCAGAATAATGGAGAGTCCAAGACTATTTTTTACTTGGACTTTTCAAAAATACAGGATCGCAAAGAAATATAAATTATTTTCGAAAAACAATAGAAATTAAAGAAGGGCTACCCAATTGCAAGATCATGCTGGTTTGGCACAACTTCTTTTACACTTCTTAATACAATCTTCCGTTCATGTCAACATCACACCTTTTTTGTGCATTCTACACGATGTGAAGGTGTATTCTACACGATGTTACCCTTACATATTGTTCAAATTTTCAATTACTAATAGAAAGAAAAGTAGTTCAACACCCTTCTTTCCAATCCTTTCTTCAACAAAACACTATCAACTTGGTTGTTAAAGACTTGTCACCAATCTTCATAGAAAATTAATTATTCAACAAAATAAAAATCATAGTCAAATTAATATTAGAAAATTCCCACCATTTAGGGCCATGGGCGAATACTGGGGGGTCCCCTTCACCTTGCCCAAATTTTTTTTATATAAATTTTTTTTTTCTCATATATTATTTCGATCTAAAATATTTTTTAGCCTCCATCTGCATCAAGAACGACACCACGTTAAACCATTAAATGTTGCACCTAACTTTCAGTCCTTGTCATTACTCTGCTTAGCTATGTTCATCAAATTCTTCTATAGACTTCCTGTTTTTTTTTTTTTTTTCCCTTGGAAAATTCAAGTTTTGTGGGTAAATAAATAAGAGCTAAAGGGCTGACATTTCTTCAAGATTTGCTTCAAGAAAATAATGGAAGGAGATGGATTTTCTATTGGAAAAAAACACTTTCAAGACTCTCAAGAAACAATACAAGAAGAAGGAATTACGAGAGCTACAGTTCAAAAGCAGGATCTGACTTGCCAGGTTCTCATTATATCCACTGGTTTTATATTTTGACTTTTTTTCATGTATATGGATCAAAGTGCAGGTTTAGTGCAGGTTTTGCTAAGTTCAAAATATTTACTTAGAACAAAAAGTATTTGTTGTTAGTCTGAAGCTAGATATAAGTAATTTACTTATTTGAAAGTAACATGCAGTATCTCGTCATTTTGGCGTCATTTGTTAATAATAATGGAAGGGGAAAAAACATTTTCAGGGATCTCAAGAAACACAACAAGAAGAAGGAATTACAGATGAAAGCAATGAGGAGGAGAAGGAAAAACTAGCTCTTATGAGAGCTACAGTTGAGAAGCAAAATCTGGCTTCAAAGGTTCTCATCACTTTCTTATTTCTACTGTTATTTTCACTTTTTTGTTGATGTATTATATGAATATCTGTGTTTAGCCATGCTCAAAAAATTTACTTATAAATAAATAAGTAAGATTTGTGATAAATAATAATAATATGTTTTGTTAATTATTCAAAGTTAATAAAGGTCACATCTACTTGTATCATTACTGTGTACCCGTGTCTAACTATTTTTTCACGAGTTTAATTTATTGAGTTTAGACGAAGTTTCATCTTAAAATATCAACTTTGTTAAGAAGAATAGTATAAACTCTCATATGTTAATTATTATTTCAAAATTTAATACATCCTTAAAATATGGTGACTTGTTTGAGAACATCAATATTAAAATTCAAATGCTCGTTTGAGCTTGTTATGTTGATTATTATTTTAGTATTTGATCGACGTGGAATTACATTTCATGTTTTGATAAATATTTAGACTTTGGTTCGGTGTAGTTTTTTTTTTTTTTTGGATTACTTTATTGACTTTTCAAATTTTTTTGTAGTGTAAAATGTTTGAAAAGTAAAAAATAGTAGACAAAAAAATAGATTTTTTTGGAAAAAAATATTTACCGAATAAGTCCTTAGCATCGAAACAAGTCTATGAGCAATGACACGAAATTTACTATTAAAGTGAGTAACATTTTTTTTTTTTACTTATAAGTAAGAAAAAAATAATTTCGTTAACTGATCGTTAGAGTATATTCGAGATATACAAGTTTGTGTTAGAACTTCATTCCAACTTAGTTGATTTGAGATGTAATTGATTTTTTTTTTCTTTTTTAATAAATAAGTTTGTAGTGCCCACTTGGGCCGGAGAACATTACTCCATTTATTATATCTTTTAAAGACTCACAGAAAACATAAATATAACTTGATTGACTAACCGTACAAGAAATCTCTCATTATTAATAATTATGTCATTTTCTGCAAGTTGAAAGACTCAAGTGACAAGTCTCAACCGTCCCTAGTAAAGTTGAAAGTGATTGATTGTAAATGGGTTATAAGAAATGAATCACACAACATACACTGGATGACTGGATGGTATGGAAATTGAAACAAGAAATGTGAGACGAAACGTACATCGGACGAACATCTAAAATAATTAGGAGTAATACAATTTGTACATTTTCACTTTCACTTACATTTACACTTGCTTATGTGTCAGTAAAATTTAGGAGGGAAACATTTGACCAAAATATTATTTTGAATTTTTTTTTTCATTATTTTATTCTGCTACATAAACAAGTGTATGTGAAGATGTACAAGTAGCATTACTCAACAATCAGATCCCAAGTATTGTAAAAATTTCCTTGAATTGATGTGTATATGTATGTACCTTAATCGTATAAAATTTTTTTGAACAATTTGCAGGATATAGATGATTTATCAATGAGAAGATTTCTTCGTGCACGCGATCAAAATGTAGAGAAAGCTTCGTCAATGTTGTTGAAATACCTCGAATGGAAACGGACATTTGTTCCTAAAGGTTTCATTGCAGCTTCTGAGGTTTCAAATGAAATGGCACAAAACAAGATGTTTATGCAAGGAACCGATAAAAAGGGTCGTCCCATAGCCGTCGTGTTTGGTGCTAGGCATTTTTCGACCAAAGGAGACGAATTCAAGCGTGAGAGTCTTAGAAAAGCCTTTCTACGAATTTTAATGCCTTGTTAAATCTGTCTTTTCTTATACTAATTTCTGTTTAAATTTCCAGGTTTTCTTGTCTTTGCTTTGGACAAACTATGTGCAAGGTACCCTATTCTCAATTTTAACACCGTAACATGTTTGATATACTAGATTCAATAGAACTAGAAAGACACATGAGGTGTTTGTCTGGTCGAACATGTTTAAAAAAAACAATACATTTCAACCCCATTTGCAAGTGAATATCATGCTAATTAGTATTTCTTGATGCCTATCAGGATGCCTGGTGGACAAGAGAGATTCACAATTATTGGAGATCTCAAAGGATATGGATACGCAAACAGCGACATTCGTGCATACATCGCAGCTCTTTCCATCTTACAGGTTTGTGAAAGTACTCGATCCACCTTACCAAACAAATTGGGAGTTGAAAACAAATTCTCTAGACGAGAACACATAGATTAATGCCATTTTCTGATTGCAGGATTACTACCCTGAAAGACTTGGAAAAGTGTTTGTTATTAATGCACCTTACATATTTATGACTGTGTGGAAGATTATTTACCCATTTATTGACCAAAATACCAAGAAGAAGGTGAGTTTCTTAATTTCTCAAGCACCAAGTATTACTACTATGCATGTTTGGCAAATTATTTTTTAAATAATTATAAGTTGTGAATTCTATAGAATGCATGAATAATAAAAAGATATAAGTAGTGGATTCTACGAAATGTAGGAATAATAAATATGTTTGACTTGTGTGATTAATTTAAATTATAATTTATGCAAAGCCAAACAAGAAATCAATCTAGAATTCATTGGCATAATTGAAGCAACCATAGCTCCAAAAATTGTCAATCGGTGTGAGTGTATCGGTGCATATCCAATGGCTATGTAACACCCAAATGGAAACGGAAAAGGCAACACGATACGTGTAAAGTTAAATAAAAACATATAAGTTTAAGGTTATGTATGATAATGTAATCATTCATTTTTCTATATTTTAAAGAAAAAATTAATTAAATTTTAAGTATAACGCAATAAATCAAACTAAATTAGTTGTTAATTTTTCAAGTTTCTTAAACCCTTTTGGGAAATTGGTGCAAATGGTCTTTAATCTTTGTTTTTATTGTGCAAATGGTCTTTAACCTTTGTTTTTTGCACAGCAATCCTTAACCTATATATTTTGACGTGCAATTTGTCCTTATTTGATAATAAAGATAAAATTATCCTTGGTTTTAGTTAAAAATTGTAATTGAATTTCTAACATTTGTAAAATGTACAAATAAGTTCGATACATTTATTAAAAAATATTTAATTTAGCATATTAAATATATCACTATAGTCATGTCAATTAAATTTTTTATATGAAAAAAATATAAAATTATTGTACTTTAGGTATATATAATTATTATGTGATGTGAAAAACTTGAATAAAAATTAAGAAATAACAAAATGGCGTATATAATTTTATGGCATTTATTATTTTTTTAACATAAAAATACTAAAAAAAAAAATTATTTACACATTTTGTGTTCTTTATTTTTGAACGATAATAAAACGATAAATTAAAATATGAAGAATACAATTTGAGCTATAATATTTGTAGTTAATAAACGAATAGTTCAATTAAATAATAATATTTGAGTATCAAGTTTGTGACAAAGTTATTTTTCTTTTTATGTTGTAATGATAAAATTTAAGTTTAAATTTTAATGATTAATTAATAATAATAAAACAATTTTAATTAACACGTTTGTTAATAATTATGAGTTTAAATTTTAGTTATTTTATAATGATTTGTAAAATATATAAAATAATTTAGTATATTATCAATTTTTTAGTTTTTTTTTAATTTTTTATAAAAAATAAAAGTATCGAACCTATTTGTACTTTTTACAAAGGTTAGGAATTCAATTGAAAAAAATTCTAATTAAAAATAAGGGTATATTTGTCTTTTTTTATCAAATAAAGACTAATTACACACTAAAATACATAGGTTAGGGACTGCTACGCCAAAAAATAAAGATTATGGACCATTTGCACAATAAAAGTAAAAGTTAGAGACCATTTTCACCAATTTCCGGACCCTTTTTTATAGAGGTGCTTCATGGTGTGTATCTAATAATACATATATTGTATTTTCCCTGCAGATGGTGTTTGTGGGAAATAAACAACTGCATTCAACTCTACTTGATGACATTGATGAAAACCAGCTTCCAGAGATTTATGGAGGAAAATTGAAATTAATTCCCATCCAAGATGCTAATTAATTCTATCTGGAGATTAATTTCATTGAACATCATATTCTTTTATCGCTTTTATATTTCTTGTGCCTTCGAGACGAAGTTTGAAGTATCTCACTGGATTATATAATATCTTATATATTATGTTATCAAGAATCCCATCGCTAGACAAGAGCACGTGTATCCATTTAAATCTTATTTCAATATCCCTTACACTGGATTTATTCTTCTTACCAAAGATTGAATAAGTTCACAATTTTCAATTTTTCATAAATTTACGTCTAGAGTTGAACTCAATTTTTTTTTTATCAGCCCATGATACTATGTTAAATATCCACGTGTAATTTGTATTCAACACTGAAGAAGATCGACTTTGTCTACGTTATGTATCCAAAACTAGGGATGGAAAAATATCATGTCCCCCTTTTGTCCCGAATTTTTGAACTTATCCCGAATCTTTTTATTGTATTTTATGTTTTAAATTTAAATTGTATTTAAAAAATAAATAATTCATTTAACAAGGCAATAAATGAGATATCATGGACCACGACGTATTCGAAGGCTTATTTGTTGGGATTATGTATTGAGCTGGAACAAGTTCTTGGCCAACATGTTGACCAAAACAATATTAAGAGAGGAGCTTGATGCTCAATATGTAACACAAACTGTTCGAACTATCATGATGATTAATCATACTTTAATTGTATGCATTGATCGATTAATTATGATTATGGCAATTTACACAAAAATATTTCAATAGTTTGGCATCCACACCATCGGGCAACGGCCTTGCTATTTTTTCATCTTTTGAGGGGGAAATTTAGGCAATCTTTCACGTGTTGTTTTGGATCTTTAATCTTTGAAAATGATGTTCTGGATTCTTAACTTATTAAAAATTATAAATCTGAATCCTTACGTGATCGAAATCATCAATGTTGACGTTAATGTGAACATATTTTACAAAATTGGAAACTGATAACAGCTTGAAAATAACAAAGAGAATGAACCTTGGGTTACTCATTTTTTTTAGTCTTTTCGACCTAACACAATACTAATGCGAACTTGGAAAGAAATTAACAATTTTTTTTTTTAATATCTTTAAATTGTTATTTCAAGCTAATTGTTCAAGATCTTCGGTGGGACAGTACAGTTGAGTTAAAAAATTGTGCAGCAAGGTTTAAATTTGAATTTAAATTGATTGCTGATTTAAATTTCTGAATTTGTGTTCTTCATCAACAGGCCTTGTCGGTGAAGCAATGTTCGTCACTGATTTGGTCTCACTGACCCATTCCAGTCGGTGAGAATCCTTGCTTAACCAATCATATATTTAAAATATAAAAAAATTCTCCAACCTTATTTTTTTGTTTTAGTAAAACTATAATTCAATTGATAATCTCTATAGCTAAAACATCAAAATTCTATCTTATTTTTATATGTAAAAAAAATGCAATTCAAACCAAACACGATATACTCTATCAAATGAAATGAATCTGACATCATGTTGATAAACAGCAAGGAGGCATCTATAATCTATTGTACAACTTGGCGGAACCAGATTTTTGAAGTTAGGAGGTTCCAAATAGGAGTGGGCTCGGGAAGGAGAATCGTCTTGCGGGGGCTGCTCCCGAATTTTTTTTTCTCAAACCACAATTATTGAGCCCATTCATATGAGAATCTAATATTTTTTTTATAAGTTATAGTCATTAAAAAATTTACTAGAAGTCATTGCACAAAAATAGAATTTATATTTATTTTATCCAAAATTAAGCTACGTAGTCGATGAAAACAAATTTAAATCCTTTTAATAGTATTATATACTATTATTATTTGAACACGATATGTATTAAAAAGCAAAGTGCTTTTATTAATTTTGTATTATCATTTGAGGAATGAGCCAATCTTTTGTAAATTTGTATTATTAATTTTATTAGGCCAATAAGTCCAATTGCCTTACATTGAGAGTCAGTTTGGTTTAATTTATGAACTAGTTTATTCGACCAAAAATATTGATTTGATAAAAAAAATAGTTTATTCGAATGAAAAATTTGTCTTGGTAGCGCGATATTTTTTTACTTATTCTTTGTCAAATAAACTATTTTACCAAATAAACTAATTTATAAACTATACCAAACAAGTTCTAATTGATTCAATTGTCATCCATTAAATTGATATTAGGTAAAAGTTAAATTATATATTAAAAAAAAAAAACTACAAAAAAAAAAAAAAAAACCCAAAAAGTTGGGAGATCCAAGTCTCTCTTGAGAGCCCCTAGCTCCGCCGCTGCTCTTAATTATAAAGAGACTCACATTATAGGAGGGATGCCATCTCTTTAGTTTTTAACACGCTAAAAATGAAAGAATATGACAAAACTATCTTAATTTGTTACAATTTCTAAGCATGTAATTGCAATTAATCTTTCAATAGATCAATAATAAATCAAACAAAGTGACAAAATAATTTACGTAATTGATTTAAAATAATTTATTGAGAATATATTACTTCGTGGATACAATAAATATGTTAATCCAAATCTTTTACATGCATTTGAGTGTTTGTTTGGTAGAGTTTAAAAATAAATTTTTTAAATTTAGGTATGATAAAATATATAATTGTAAATGATATATATATTTTTAAAAATACTTTAAATTAAACTACTTGCTAAACAAATATAAGTATATACGTGTTCCATATGGAACTCGAAGTCAAAATGATAAAAAGATTGACTTTGTAAACTGGCAGTTTTTATGATGTACCGTCTGATCATATGGATGCAAGCAAAGGGACAAATCAGAAAAAGGCAAAACAAATTTAAATGAAGAAAGAAGCAGCTGTATTCCGTACACTGCATGGATCATGACGTGTCGTCAGATTATTGGGTACCTTCATTACAGACTTAGTTGACCAAAGTTTATCACAATAAGGACAATTATAAAATTAAAATATTGTACACATACTGATACTATTACTCCTCTTTCGGCATTCTGGTTCCAAATTTGGGGTTACATGTCTGTTCTTAAAAAGAAATACATTTTCAATAAATAAATTTGTCTTTTTCTAATAATTTAAGTTTTTTATATGTCATGAAGAACTACACATTAATTACATACTATGGATAGCAAATCGAAAACAAGTAAAAATAAATAAGAGTCCAAATTGTTTCTGTTGATCTTGGAATATGATTTCTCAACTCGTAATACACGTGCGTAAAAAAACACAGTATAATTAAGTTCATACAATCAATTAGATGAAGTCGTTGAACAAGAGAGATAAGGTACGATTAATGGCAGGCTTGTAAAGCATTATGGGTTGGCACTTGGCAGTGTTGTGTAGAGAAATGATGGCAAATAAGTACAAAACTGAGGTATGCTTATGCTTATGCTGCTGCTGCCACATGCATGCATAGCCCCCCCTTTAGCTTTGTAATGCATGAACCAAAATCTAATGAAGTACGAAAAGAATAGCTTTAATTCAGATTTCAGAAAGATTAGGCTTCTGAGACCTCTTTGTACTATACCTGCATTTCACATTGCCAAGGAATACTATTTCTTAAATCTCTGTCCATTAATTACCACTTCTTCTTTTACAATCAAACCTACTCAGTCACCTCTCAACTACTCACATATTATATTTACAAATATTTTAAGAGTAATGATTAAGAGATCATTTATTCTATTTGTATAGACATAATTATATCCACACACAACTATGTGTTGTGTGGGCTAACGTGACACTTTCATATCAGTTCACATTATTAGTAGATAAATAATTTTTACCCACTGTGGATAGAAGATCATTACTCTATATTTTAAAAGTTTACTCTAACCTCAGCATGCAAATATTTTTGTTCTTCATTTTTAAAAAAGGATAGAAGTGGAAAAATCAATAAAATCGGTCGTGGTTCACTAGCCTAATTTGATGGATTTTCTCAGTTGAACTCTTCAGACAAGTTCTTATAATATTAATATATAGTGAAGTATATAACTTGCCTATAGTGAGGAATCATAAGTGCCGAATGAGTGACAGGTGTAAAAATTGTAAAAGAAACAAAAAAATTAGTGACACAATTAGTGAAAAATTAGGATGGATACTTTGTCTTTAAATATGTCACCGATTGCAAAGTCAACATTGTTAATAGTGACCGAAAAATCCTTTTTAACAAAATTCTTCATTTATTTTAAATTCAAAATTTCATAATTTTACGAAAAAGAGTGAGTGTCGGATTATAGTGAGGGATTTATATAAAATTAGTGGAAAAAAATTACCTATGAAAATATCATCGCAAATTTTCCCTCAAAAAATGAACGATAGATTTAATGAAAGAAAAAATATAACAATAATCTAAGAGTGGGTTTAATTTAAGTCTAGGGTAAATCATTTCAAGATTCATAGAATCAAGCATGTCCGTAGAGAATTTGGTTAAAAATGTTATTGGTAGATTCAGTCTGACGGTCAATTATAGGCCAACTTGGTCAACTAAACCAGTGGAAATCAAGACAAGAATTAAAAAGTTTTACCTTGCGCTCATGATCATCAACAAGTGGATCACGGTGATTTTATGGTATTACTAGAGCAGGTGCACAAAAGTCCTGTCCAACAATTAATTGATAATGATTTGAGCAATATGATTGAATTAATATGAAAATGTGTGATAAATATTTCTCGTGGGCAAATAAATATACAGATGATGCTTTTGACAATGAGGAAGTTATGAACTTCTAGAACTTTGAGTATCAAAATAAATTTATTCAATCTCTTTTAAATAACGAGTTTGAAAGTGATAAAGAGTTGAATAGACAACACACTTGTCGTATGATCACAAAGAGTATAGCTAGGTCACATGAAGTATAATTGTTTACATTGTTCTTTCTATCTCCAGACGAGGTAAGTTAATTATTTTCTTAGAACCCGTTTGGTATAGTTTATAAATTAATTTATTTGACAAAAATAGTTTATTTGATCAAGAATAATAAAAAATGTCAGGTGACCAAGGCAAAATTTTTAGTCAAATAAACTAGTTTATAAATTATACTAAGTGTCCGTTTGGTAGAGATTTTAGTTTATTTGATTAAAATAGTTTATTTGACCAAGAATGTTAAAAAATGACGGCCACCAAGACAAATCTTTTTGTCAAATAAACTATTTTTGTTCAAATAAACTGGTTTATAAATTCTATCATACGGGCTCTAAATGAGCTCTTACTCTTAATACTCAAATGATGTTACAAAATCATCTTATAATAATAATTAGTAACAGGTTAGATTGCAACTTTGAGCAAGTACAATCTAGTTTAATTCGAACTATTCACCCACTGCATGCAACGAATCCTGATAGAATACAACAGTGAATCGTACGTATAATATCAGTATCCAAAAGCAAAAGCTGAAAGCACATTGCTATTCAGTTATAAGAAGCAGCAGCTGCCAAGTATTTACAACAGAAAATTCCACACAAAATTCATTAGCCAATGGATCCTGATGCATTTTCAGCAAGCTTGTTTAAATGGGACCCTAGAGCGGCAGTGCCACCGCTAAACCGGATGCTTGAAGCGGTGGCGCCACCTCCTCAGCCGCAGCCGATGCCGACAACGTTTTCGATGAGAGCAAGGGAGTTGGGGGGTTTAGAGGACTTGCTTCAACCTTATGGAATAAGATATTTTACTGCTGCTAAAATAGCTGAACTTGGTTTCACAGTTAACACACTTTTGGACATGAAGGATGAGGAACTTGATGAAATGATGAACAGTTTATCACATATTTTCCGGTGGGATCTTCTTGTTGGGGAGAGGTACGGAATCAAGGCGGCCGTCAGGGCCGAAAGGAGGCGCCACCACCTCCTCCCCCGTGACACCACCAATGCCCTTGATGCACTCTCTCAAGAAGGTAGTGTATGCAAAAAAATAAAATTGTACATTTTCTTATAATTTATTTACATTTGCTATGGCTGAAATATATGTTCCTCTAGCCTTTTTATTTAAGATTTAATTAAAATTTGTATTTTGAATATAAATATAAATTTTCTTTTATAAATTGTATCATAAAATGTTGCATAAGAATGCCAAGATTTATAGGAAGTTAGCATGTTTCCATTTCCATGAATTAAGCACGTATTAATTGCATGCATGATGGAATCCAACTTGCACAGAAATGTTTCGTATTGAGCATGAAATATCATATGCAAATATTACTCAAACATGCATAGGTAACATTTTTCTTTCAAAATTTTAATTTCCCGTGTAAAAATTGATCAATTTAGGCTTATCAGTGGAGCCAGTGCAGCAAGAAAAGGAAGCCGGGGGCAGCGGCGGAGGAGGGCCGTGGGAGATGGTGGGAGGAGGTGGCGAGAAGCAGCGACGGAGGAAAAAGGGACGGTCAAGAATAGTTTCAATGGAAGAGGAGGACGATGAAACAGAGGGAGCGGAGGAGAATGAGAGTGGCGGTGGTGGCGGTGGTGGTGGTGGAAGTGAGAGGCAACGAGAACATCCCTTCATCGTGACGGTGCCCGGGGAAGTGGCACGTGGCAAGAAGAATGGCCTTGATTACCTCTTCCATCTTTATGAACAATGCCATGATTTCTTGATTCAAGTTCAGAATATTGCCAAGGAAAGAGGTGAAAAATGTCCCACCAAGGTTAGTTAATTAACAATGAAAGCTTTATTTACCGTTTTATTGACTCGATTTTGTTCACAATAGAAAGACTCATTCTCACAATTAATTGACTATCTGAAATTATTTTTTAGAATTTATTTTTTAAATCTTATAAGATATCTATAAATTATCAATCTATCTTATAAGATATTAAAGAGAAAATTAGGTTCATTCAACAATAGTCACAAGTTCATTCTAGTTTGAACGTAATGGTCATTGTGATAAAAAGAGAAAATTAGACGGTTCTAAATGTATAATTATCAAACACATTTTGACCACATTTATCCAACTTTAATAAGCAATAAGTTGGTGAAAATTTTGTATTTTTGTTGACGACTTTTTGAGAGTAAGCATACTATTTTTAATGTTAAATTTTCAATGACTATTTTCAATAGAATAAATTATTTTAACAAACTTTAGTGACCATTACTAAAATTAACCAGAAAATCTACAATACGTTTAATCAATTTTCATGAAAAAAATTTACAATATATTTAATAAGTTATATTGAATATTATTATATGAAAAAAATATTTGTGTATCTCTTTTAATATTTTTGGTCAAATCTAGATCAATAGTATCTTTTCAATCTATTGGCCTCAATTCCATATAATATTGGTATACAAAATCATTCTATATTAGTATAAAATAAGAATTACAGAGTAACTAGAGTATATTTGATAAATTTTTTTATATATTATAAATAGTAAATCTTACGAACTGTAGATAAATAATAGATAAAAATTATGAATTTTAAAACATGTATAAAAAAAAATATTTAATCAATTTATAAGGCAAGTGCGTACTAACTCACACAATCATATTCTAAATTAATAATTAATAAACATAAAAGTTTTTGTAGATTTTTGTTCTCTTTTTGACTTTGTTGTGAATTCCGTACTGTTAATCCTGAATAGGGTCAGTTTTGAAATTAGCTGTCTTTTAAAGAGAGAATTTATAAATGTATCATTAATCGCATGCCTGTCCATTTGCTGAAATGACACCATCTATCATCTTGTGTTGGAACTCAAAACGTTGGTGCAAAAAGTTGTTGTTACCATATTGCTTTTTCATTTTTCAAATTTGTTGTGGCAAAGTTGCTTGTGTCCAGGTGTTTATATGTGAGTTCGGTTGCCATGTCCTGACCTGCACGGTCGTCGTGTCAGATTTAATTTTTTAGACTTAGGATGTTTTTGATTGATTCCATGAAAAAGAAAAGATTTTCATATAAGTAGGAAAAAAAAATTACCTATTTTAAGAAAATATTTTTTTTTTTTCTTCTTAACCACGCTTTAAGCGATTGTCTTTGGAAATCATTTTATTTTTCACAAGAATCAAACATTCAAAGATGAAAATATTTTTCATCGATGTTACAAGATTTTCCATGAATTAGATATTTTCCATGGAAAATCTTCCAATCAAACACACCCTTACATTATTTTTGTATTGTTAAATTAATTAAAATTAAAAAGAATTAAAAATTTGTACTACCCAATGAACGGTCTAATTAGCTTGATTTAAGTTGTACTAATGAGCGAAGTTAGGTTTCTATTTTTTATTTATTTTTGGGTGGTTCGTCTCATTTTACACCAGTACTATTGCGCCGCTGGCCGCACCAATATTTCTAAAAAGTACAATCATCACTTCCATTAAAAACTAATTATTTCTTGTGCGTAAATACAGGTGACTAACCAAGTTTTTAGGTACGCAAAAAAGTCAGGAGCAAGCTACATTAACAAGCCAAAAATGCGACATTACGTACACTGTTATGCACTGCATTGCCTCGACGAGGAGGCATCCAATGCATTGCGAAGAAGCTTCAAGGAGCGAGGTGAAAATGTTGGTGCGTGGAGACAGGCATGTTACAAGCCTCTTGTAGTTATCGCAGCACGACAAGGGTGGGATATCGATGCTATTTTTAACACACATCCTCATCTTTCTATTTGGTACGTTCCGACCAAGCTACGTCAGCTTTGTCACGCTGAACGCAGCAATGCCACGGCGTCCAGCTCTGTAACTGGTGGAGTTACTGATCACTTACTTTTCTAGAGTTTGTACTATGGATTTTATAAATTAGGGTACTTTTGGCTTATGATGAAATTAAGGTTAATGTAGTTAATATCTTTAGTCTATCATGGTGCTTTATGTAATAGTAACTCGACTTGAACATTTTCCCCCCAAATTGGGTCAATGAATTTTATTGTTTGTTATTCACTTGGGCAATCTTTTGTTGATAACGTGTTAAAAGATAATCTGAGTATTGTTCGTAAGACACGTGACCATAAATTGGTGTACATATAAAAACTTGCTTGTTTTGGTTTAGGGTAAATTCATCTGCAATTATCGAACGTTATAGCAAAATTTTAATTGGATCACTAAACTTTAATGTCTTAATAGGCTAGTTGAATTTCAGTTTAGTTTCACTTTGTCACATTCCATTACCTATTGACCCACAATCCGATAGAATTTACATAATCACTATGTAGCACCTAATATACAAAAAAGATAAAATGAGAATTATGTTAATATCTTAGATTAATATGTTAAAATGCATATTTTCATTATTATTTTAACACTTTTATGATGACATGGAAGATGATTACAATATGATTATAATTAAGTTTTTTTTCATTATTTTGGAAGACGGTATATGAAGGATTAGTAAAATTTGAAACTAAATTGAATATGAGTAACCTACTTGAAATTAATTTAAAGATTAGTCAACAATTGAGATAAAATAAGTTTAGTGACCCACTTGAGATTTAGCTAAAATTTCAGTGACCGCAGATGAAATTTACCCTATTTAGTGATCATGTTTAGTTTAACTTAAAACTTAACTATAAGTAAATTATATGGAGAAAAGGTTGAATGTTTCAATTTGCAGTTAAAAACCATATAAATAGCATTGGCCACGTAATACGTGAGAATTATCTCTCTCTACCAAATTTTCTCTTTTTCCCGCCAAAAAGTAGCGATGAATGGCCGGAGGCCTCGTTCTCACTCCGATTCTCCACCGCCAATCACCGATCACCGGTTGAAGATTTTGCGGATTGTCTATCGCCATGAACAGCTGAAAGTCGCATTTAATCAGCTCAATTCTCAGATCAAAGACAGTTTACTCGAAGTAGAATTGCTATACGTTGATTAATTAAGCCATAGAAAAATCAAATTATTTTTAATATTTTATTAATTAACAGTGTTTCGTTACTTTATGTTGTCGTTTGTGAAGGCGGAAGACGTGTTTGCGTCGCTAGCTCTGCCGCTGATGAAGCTGGTTGGATTGAAGACTGTTGAAATGGCTGAGGAGGGAAGATTCAGTTCCATCGTCACCGATACTAACCGTTCACATTCTCAAGTAATTCTTTTTTTTTTCCTAAAAATTAAATGATCTGTAAATCAAACTCATCTTTTAGCCTTAATGACTAGTATTTTGAAGCCATAAGAAAGCGTTTTTTTATCTTATCACTCGTTCGTTTTCTTAAGATTTCTTTTTCGTTTCAGTACTCTTAGTTGTGTTGATGACGAATGAGGAATGCTAATTTTCTAAGCATGAGTAATACATTGTCTATGTGCACATCGTGCTTCAGTGCTTGTACCACTACTTGGGCACCAGCTTTACCTTATATGCTTATGGCCTTATTCCATACAGTACATTAATCAATGTTATTGCTTTACTTGGAACATGCCGACAATAATTAAAATCATGGTGTGTGTATTTATAGCATTAGCAACTTCATCAAATGTTGAACATTGTTCTCAAGTGCTTGGATCTTTACTTAAACCGGTCAAAGCTTCTAGGATCATAATCTTACACGATTCTTTATGTTTCTGAACATGAATACGTTTTCTTTTATTTGAATTTTAAGCAGCTATACATCAGTGTTTGTACCATGTTCTTCGATGCATGTATGTTGGGGTGAGCCCCAAGTACTAGTTTTTATACTTAAGTACGTGTTTGTTTCTTTTTTTGCCCTTTTTGTGATGGTGCATAAAATATGGATCTTGTATCAAAATATGTGGCTGGGTTGCTGGAGGAGTGAATGCGGAATTGAAGCACTTTCAAGATCAGTTTCGGCAACCCAGAAATCAGATAACTGGGCTAATAATTTGGAGGTGAACACTTAAATATCATAACAATGATCTGTAAGTGCATTATTACGAGTGGAAGTTGTTTGCCTGAAACTATCGAATTCTTGATAGCCAACATATAATGGAAATATGGAACAAAATGGCAAAGAAACTCCACCTAGTAAATAGCAGTGATGATTATGGAGACAGAAAATGGATGAAAAGCTGCATTCATTACTGTACAGCCAAGTTGTATATATACAGAATACAAGAAGCTGTAAAAGCAAAGAGACAACTAATGTCTAAGGCAAAGCAATTCCATTAATGAAGAAAAACGTGCACACAAATTACTCCTAAAATTGAGTGCTGACATTTGATTGCTCTTGATTTGTGGGTAAGAGTGATTCTCATTCTTATTATCTTATAACACATTCTTTGGGGCATCCACTGTGTGTGAAAAATGATTATGTAGCTGGCCCGAAATTTACTAGGAATAAGGATTAGTTTGTTATTGTATTTTCTAAAAGTGTTGTTTGAGATTTTCTTTTTACAACATCAAGGTAGGCAGACGAGCAGCACCTACATCCTAGTACCCAAACCATTAATTGGAATCTCAACAGCGAAATTTTTCTGATGCCAGGGATTAAGATTGTCATTACACACATAATTACGATGTGTGTGTACATATAATAACTTTACTTTCTCTCTGTGTGTGTGTGTGTGTGTGTGTGTGTATCTTAAGGTTTCAGTGCTCAGAAACTTTGATGTATCCGCTTTCCATAGCTCTCTTGATATTTTTGTCAAATGAAGTCAATCTCCATGTGGAGAGCAGCATATTTGGTTTTACAAAGCTTTCATTTGGAGTTCAGTGTACCTCTCTACACTGGAATTTCAAATTTATGAGTACCATCGCAGAAATTGCTTCCATGAATTTTGAATCTCTATGATGTATAATTTTTATTTCTACATAATCAATTGCAGATTGCTTGTCATTGAATTTGCAGGAAGAGAGCTATAGGGATAGAGCTACCACTGCAGGCAAAGAGCTGAGGGAGAAACAAAAGTTGCAGCTCATGCAACTGGTCCATCTTCTTAAACAAATTGAAATCCAGGTTAACTCAAGCGAAAATGACATCCTCCAGACTCTTTATGATCATCAAGCATCCATCAAAAGATTCTTTCTTAAAGCTTTTATGCATGTTTCTGCTATTCATCAATCAAGCCGAGACAATGGCATGTCTCTATTGATGCTAAAACTCCTCAAATACTCATTTGACCATGTTGAAGCAGCCCTTGGTTCAGTGGAGGTTGGAGTGGGTAACCTGACACGTGAACTTGCTGAAAAGATGTGTAATCCCATGGTTGAGTATGTCCATGCTCTAAAGGGTGAATTGACGACAGGAACATGCACTCGCCTATTGACTGTAGTTGAAGAGATGGATGGGGCAATGAGAGTCAGGAGGCTAGAGTTGCAGGAAGCAAGAAACAGGGCAATATTAGCAGAAAAAAGTAGGCTTGAGTTATTGAGAAAGTTGAAGGAATCAGAAGAGATGGTGAGGAAACTGAGAACACGTGATGGATTCCTATTAGAAGCTAATGAAAAATCGAAGGAAAACTTGATACAGCAAAAGGTATTGTTACATGTCATCATTTTTTTATCTGTTGCCTATGTTGCAGCAAATTTTACTTCCAGAAAACCGTTTGATCTTAATCCTGGATGTATTTTCATCAGCATTGCCATAAAGTGAACAAATCTAATAACATGATATGCATGGAGACTCTAATAACTTTGAGTTTGTTTGTAAAATGTGTGAATTAACTATTACAAACAAACTCAAAGTGAGGATCAACGCTTGATATTGCCTTTCACTTCCCCAATAAATAATATACTATTGGTTTGTCCGGTGGGAATTATGGTCATGGAATAAATCCTGTATAAATGAAATTAAGATGGTGGCATAGCATTTCTGAATTTGTTTTTAAATGACTCTTTCAGTACATCACTATCACTCTATATTGTTGGATATCATATGTATGAATGTCAAGATGATTTTTTTTTTTTAATTAATGGATGGTCAGATTAGGTGGTCTTCACGGCATTTTGCCCCGATTCATATGCTATATGTTTAAGGGCCTCTAACAAAGCTGTTTTCCAATTTTCAGTTCTATTTCCCTCCCCCACCCTGTCCAAAGGCTCTAGCTGTGGTCGAAGATCAAGCTAAGGACGACAAGTTGATATGGGAACTACTGAGAAACAAAAGGAAGCATCAGATACCAGTCAGTCCACTTGGACCGAAACAGCTTCTAGGCATAGGAGCCTACGACAAAAACCTTAAATCAACAAGCACGAATTCCTCAATCAGATCCATAGCAGTTACAAGGTCCCAAAGAAAAGGGCACTCCATGCTACTCTTGGGTTCTTCTCCATCAGCAAACACTCAAAAAGTTTTGTCCCGCAAGCGTGTAACTCCTTGACTTCAAGCTTAAATCAGTTAATCATTCTACGAAGCTTCAGGGGACATCGTAACTCGAGCAATTGCCAATGAAGAATAAAGGGTTCCTGTGTGCGATATTATTATAAATACATGAGTAAAGACTTTGCATTTCGATTGCTCAAGAAATGTGTGCATCTGCACTTTGTAGCACAATCAGTTGCGTGAAAATTCTCTTATTCGGTAATATTGACGAATAACCAAAGAGAAATGTTGAAACCGGATTCTTATACTGATAAATTATTCATTCAATTAGAATACATATATAGAATACAAATGTGTATAGCAGGGAGCAAGAATAGGATTGCAGTACATGTAAAATTGGAAGGCTGCTGCTCCACAAATTCTTAGTCAATCCTGTGTTAGGTTTTCACGACAGTAGGTTAACGCTTTTTCCATGAAAAACTCCAAATGGTGCAAATATAGGCTGCAGATCAAGTCGGAAAACATCACAAAATTCCCTAACCAATGATTTATATGTAATATCAATCAACTTGCAGTCATCAGCGTGATCATTATTTGCTAATCTATGTCCGTTGGACGACAAATTTTCTCTTAACAGCCCCTTTATACTTCCAACTTGACGATCCCGAATCCCACATGGAACTATCTGATGAAAGGGTGTCATATCTGTTGTGACATTTAGTGCCAATCCATGATATGTTATCCATTGTGAGACTTTTATACCAATGGCTGCTAATTTCTGGTCTCCTGAAGGTGTTAAGATCATATATTAGTTCAAACTAATATATCAAGTACAGGAGGAAATTAACACATCTTGGAAAGCTATATAACCTGTGAGCCTAATAATAAATGGAAAAAATAATTAAGGAAATAAGCAAGTTTTGGATACTTAATCCCTCAGTTTTAAAGAACATTAAGCACAAACGGATGAGAAAAAAACAAAATGAGAAAAATGCTAATTGGAATGATCAGAACAAGAACATTTATACAGAAATATGCTGATTTTTGCACAGCCCTTTCATATATATATTCTAGAGTAAGCTCCTTAGAGACAAATAGACATAATAATGTGTGCCACGTTTTCCTAACGAGGAAGTTACATTTCCAATCCTGAAAGATGTTTAGATGAAATTAATGATTCCACAATCTCCAAACAATAAGATATGTTGTTTTCCAATGAAAATCCTTGCAACATCATAAAAATACCATTCTTCAAGGATGAAAGAATAGAAAAGTTAGAATAACTCTGAAGCAACAATAATTGGATCAGACATTCAAGTTATGCAGAAATAAGCCTCTAATACTTCTTTCCTAAAGAGCAGTTATCATATTTATGTTTAAACTTTAGACCTCACATATTTTCAAGCTAATTTGCTCGTATCCACACAAACCAACAAACAATGAAAGATGAATTACAAGACATACCAACCCAAACACCAGTTAAGCCGTCAATTCGCGATGCATCAATAGAAAATGTCACAGAAAGTACACGAATGACCACCTCTTCAAGCGCCCTAAGGTACCAATGAAGATCCATCTTGTGATATTTGAGATTAATAATGGGGTACATAACTAGCTACATTACAATATAAACAAGTAACAGGTCAGTATTGAAATGCAAAAAAACAAGTTACAAAATACACATTATAGTAGGTGGACATTTGTAAGAATTTTAGAACACACAAGTTATCAGCAAGTTCTCAAGCCTTTCTCCCAATAAATTTGGGATTGACTATTCAAATCTTACACCTTTCTTGGATGCGGAGTTCTTATCTCCTGATAAAAAATTTATTTTCTCTGGTAGATTAATCTACCAGCAATTAAGGACTCCCGCAAAAAAATTCAGTAAACACCCAAACGAAAATTTCTAATTGTATAAGTTAGTTTTTACTCTTATCATTATGCAACTTTCAAGTTTCAAAGAATGTCTAAATTTGCATAACATATAAAATCTTCGCATGAAGACTAGTGGTACATATGATCTCCTCGAGCACAACAGCCGCGAAGCCTACATAAATTCACATCAATTTCATAAATAAACCAACGTATATACCTGACCGGGACCATGGTATGTAACTTCGCCACCACGTTCAGTTCGATACAAATCAAAAGGAGTGCTCTTCACATCAAAATTCAAGTATTCTTCTGTACTACCAGTGCCCAATGTGTAAACTGGTTGGTGTTGCAAAATAATGAGTGTATCAGAAAAATCTTCGTTCATTTCACTTAATGATTTTCTCTCTTTAACAATGGCCTTTTGCCATGACCATGCCTCTACATAAGGAATCAACTCTTTATGCAAATCATAGTAATCACACCTGAAATTAGGATTTAAAGAACAGAATTTTGAAAAATATTCTACTATTTTCTAGACAATTTGTTAGATGATGAACTTACCCTCTTTCAGGTTTATGGGTCATGGAGATGAATGAATTTTGTGCCCCTGTTTTTGATGAGCGATGAATGAATTTTGTTTGCTGTTTTTGATGGAGTTTCACTTAAAGAGGATGGGTTTAAGCTAAAATTGGGATTTGCAAAAATAATCATATTTCAAGATTGTTTCTGTATCTTTAAAATGGTAGTATACAAGGAGACGGAAGGGCTTTTTTATATGAAGTGTATAGTTTTGAGAATTTTTCTTTAAAGAAATTAGTGTTTGAAAAAATTGTGGAGGTGCATTAAAGGAGCGGTGGAGGCATTGAAAATGCTCTTATCCTGCGCTTTGGGAGAGGGGAGCAACCAATGGGGTGACCACTTAGGACACACCATTGCACTACAAATTAGAGCATGTTTGTCTTGGGTTTGAAAAAATAAATATAACCACTTTTAAATAGCACTAGAAAAAGAATATGGAAGCGCTGCTGCTGCTTGCTCTCATCATGACTCTTATTACGTTATCTTGCATGACAATGTCATGAGTCATCCTCGTTGGTTGAATTAAATGGAGATTGATTATTTTCCTAAAAATATATAAAACATTTATGCACGTTAATATTTCTGTTCATAAGAGTTCATCACATAATGTATAATCTATATATTTCCTTCACATAATGTATAATCTATATATTTCCTTCGCATTCTAGATATATTTCTAGTGCTATTAACATAAGGAAGAATCAACAAATAATGCAAGACACAACAATTAGAGAGAAAATATAAACTATTTTTTATTACAACTCTCCAATGCTAATATAAATATTCACTCGAATTCTCTTTTAGATGCTGTTAACTCGCTCTCTCGCTTGGATAGTTTACATATGACAACCCCTTGGCCTTTTATAGATTTATCTCTTTAAAATAGATGGTGGAGATAAAATTAATTTTACAGTGGAAATTAGCTCTCTAAATATACATAGATATTTACATAGAAGATTCTAGTTACGTTGTTTCGGTAACATCCAGACATCTTTTGTCACTTTCCTTACACTTTGTTTGCAACATTTTAGAATTTCCTCAAGAATCATAGATATGTTTAGACTTAATATTCTCTAAAAGATTCCACAAGATTCAAGAAAATTTCATAAATCTTTTCGTGATACGGGTCCTTTGATATTTATAAATTGGGCCAAAAGTGGCATTATGTTATTTGGACCAATTAATGGGCCTCGTTATACATATTGAACCTCTTGGGCCAGTGTGGTAATTTTTGCCCACTACAGGCTACATTTTCCTTGGCCCAACTTGCACACTATGCTGCATGCTCATTTTTCAACCTCTTGCTTTTAGCTTGTATTGATAATATTTTCTACGTTAATCTAATCAATATATTTAAAAATACTAATTTTTCAATTTTCACTTCATTAAACCAAAAAAAAAATTGATCATTCTTAAAGAAAAGAGTATGTGGGTTTTGGTTTAGTTTTAGGAATTGGAAGGTTAGTTAATCTTGTGCGAATCTTGTAAGAAGTTACTAAATTTTCAGCAAAATCATTAACAAATCTGTCTCAAAATCATTTAAATATCACAGGCAAAACTTAAATTGCTGCAAAAACACATCCGAAGAAGATTCACCTAAATCATAAGTTGCAAAATCTGGTAAAAAAAAAAAAAAAAGGAAAATGAAAGCAAAAAATACCTTGGTTGACTATGTGACTTCACTCAAAAAGTGTAATAGCACTCTAGAAGAGGAGAGAATAAAGAAGAAACTAAGAGGGGTGTATTCAAATTGGGATTTTTAAAGACTTTTAAGGATTTAGAAATTTAGGATATTCAATGTAGACTTTTAAAGAGTTTCTAAAAATATTGGTGTATTCAATGTAGATTTTTAAAGACTTTTAAAAAAGTCTTTAAAAATTACGGGATATTCAATTAAAACTTTTTAATAGTCTCTATAAGTTATGTGGCATTCAAATTGAGAAGGACTTTTAGGGATTCTGTACTAACTGGACTTTTAGAGATTTTTTGGTGAAAAGTATAAATAGCTAATCTAAAAAAAATCTCCCGTTTATCCTAAGATTTGTGAAGACTTCATAGTTCCAAAATAAAGAACACCTATTTTCTTTCAATTCTAGAGTTTTCTCGTATCTCTCTCGTCTATCCTGAGATGTTGAAAAATTTTGATACTTTTTTATTGAATATTATTAAGAGCATGTTTGAATTCACTTAAAATTTTGTTAAAAATCTAAAGTCAAAATCAACAATTAATTTTAACCACTCATTTCGTGGACCCACAATTTTTCAACTACACATTTTATCAACTTTTATAAAAATTTTAATTTTAATCAAAATCAAATACACTATAAAATATTATTAATCTTTTTAAAATTTATGTTATTTGTTAATTTAATTGATGTGACTTAAATTTATTTATATTTTTTAATAAATATTTTTATTGACATGAGAAATATGATTTATTACTTTGAATTCTTAATTATATGTGATGTAGATCAGTAGATGATTTGGACATATGAGAAGTTACTCAAAATAATATTATATTATATTATATGTGTTGTGGATGATTTATATGTGCTTAATATTTTTTTTAAAAAAATGAAAATATTTAATGAAAATTCTACAAAAATCTTTAATCAAAGTCTAGAAGTTTAAGAAACACTTTTATTAATTCTCAACAAATCCATACTTTTAAAAACTTTTATAAATTAATATAAGTGAGGCGCTTTTGTGAAATTCGTAGACTTTTAAGTGACTTTTATAAATTTGTTTGGAATTAATAAAATCTTCTTTAAACTTTTGTAGACTTTTATTAAAGACTTTGTAGACTTCTATAGACTTTTTTTTTTTTTTTTAAATAGTAAGCTAAATTTATATATACTACAATATTATTTTAAGTAATTTCTCATATGTCCAAATCATCCACAACACATGTAATTAAAAACTCATTGTTAGCCTGCCATTCTTATTGGCTGTGAGATTAATAAAATAAGTTAACTTATGTTATTGTATATATACATTAATATCGATCGATTCATTCTTTATTTTCAATAAAAATTTCTCTAAAATAGGAAAAAAATATAAAAGATTGTGTATTCTAGATTCATTTTTTGGTACAAAATTATCTTAAAGGTGTTTATAATAATATAAATGACAGACAAATAATGGCTTTCCCACCAAAAGACTCCTATTAATGGCACACCTATTTTGTTAACTTATTAGCCAAATCAATTCTTAGCTAAATTACATTAATAAAATAATCAAAATAAAACAAAAGATTTCGAGCACAATGCTAAACTATTAGCATGGAATAATTTCTAATAATTAAGTGAAAATTTTGACTCTCACTAAAATATTAATCAAAATGTTGTAAATTCATCATGTTAAATATTCTCAAATTTTAACACAATACTCAATATAGCGTGATACCAAAGTTTTGATTACTGTAAATTCTAGATATTATTGCATATAAATTATTGATTACAACAAATTCTTACTTGAATGGAAGAAATACGAAAAAACCCTAAAAGTGGAAGAAAATAGGCGTTCTGGAGTCTTCACAAATGTCACGGTAGATGGGAGACTTTTTTTTAGATTTGCTATATATACTTAAAGTCTCCAGAAGTCTCTAGAAATCTGGTAAGTAGAGAATCCCTAGAAGTCATTCTCAATTTAAATATCCCGTGACTTATAAAGACTCCTACAAAGTTTTAATTTAATACTTCGTGACTATAAAAGACTTTTTTAAAGTCTCTAGAAGTCTCAATTGAATACACCAATACTTTTAAAAATTCTTAAAAATTCTACATTGAATACCCCTAAACTTTTAAATACTTAAAAGTCTCAATTTAAATACACCACCCTTATAAAAGTCTACGAATTCTACAAAAATCACCCACTTATAAAAAGCTTTAAAAGCCCCAGTTGAATACGTTCTCCTAAATATCATACTAAGAAAGAATAGATGATTGACACCAAAAAAAATTTATGAAAACAACCAACTCAGAAGTTTAGATTTGTGTTATATACCTTCAACATATATAGAGATGGAAATAGAGAGATCGGTGGACCATAGTGGCGGTGGCAGGCTTAGGCGATTGGTGGTGGCTGTGTAGGAAAATCATGGTTAGGGTTAGAAATTTCAATTTGACCCAATCTGTTCTTTCATGAGTTAAATACTCATCGAACTTTACAATGTTACTCGTCATTACTCACTCCTGACGGCCCATTAACAACCAGTGGACGGAACAACACATGTAACAGATGGAATGCCCACATGGTATACATTTCTGCCAACTAATGTTGAGCTGTCCGCCATAACAACAATTGTATTTTGAATAATCATTTAACTTTTAATCATGTATTCGTTCACTCGTTAAACTTTAAAATATTGTTGGATGCTCACTCAACTTTTCAAAGTTATACTCTATTACTCATTCATGACGATTCAATAAAATCTATTGACAAAATGTCCACATAGCTGACAAAATGACCACATGTTCTACATTTTATGCTATTAAATCCACCAATTAGAATAATCACATGTCATGTCATCAAACGCATTTTCAAAACGTATTTTCTAAGATGCCAAAAACGGTAAAACTTACTCCAATTAAACAAATAATTTCATTTCAATTAATCTCAAATTGAAATCTCCCAAACGTTCCACCAAAAATCCTATCCCTAACCTATCTTCTCTGACAAAACAATTTGAGATAGAAAACTCTAATTCTCAATGATTATGAACAAAAGTTGTGTTATTGTGGTAATGTTCCAATGTTGAAGACATCTTGGACAAAAGATATCCCTGGACACCGATTTTGGAGTTAAAGATTCTACGGGAAAGGAAAATGCATGTGATTTTTTTGATTGTGCAGATCGTGCATCCTTATGCTAAATATAAGTCGATAATCAATTAGTGGAACGTTTGGGATAAATATATTTGAGATCAATTGAAATGAAGTCGTTTTTTAAATTGGACCAAATTTCACTATATTTGCATCTTAAAAAATATATTTTGAAAATGTGTTTGATGATATGACGAGCAACCATTCTGGTTGGTAAATTTAATGGCACAAAATGAAAGACACATGATCATTCTGTTAGCTTTGTGGACATTCCATCAATGGACTGTTATGGAATAGTCATAAATGATTAATAAAGTATAACATTGAAAAGTTGAATAAGTATTCACTAATATTTTAAAGTTCAATGAGTGAATGAATAGATGACTAAAAATTCAATGATTATTCAAAATATATGGTGGACAACTCAACGTTGGTTCGCAGAAACGTATGTCTTGTGAGCATTCCGTCTGTCACGTGTGTTATTCTGTCCACTAGTTGCTAATATGCTAATATGTCGTTAGGAGTGAGTAATGGTAAGTAACGTTGTAAAGTTCGGTGATCATTCAACAATAAAGTTAAGTGAGTAAATGAACACGAGAGTAAAAGTATAGTGATTATTCAAACTTTTAACTCGTTATTAAACTAAGAAAAAATTGAAACAAAAAATTAACTTAGAAGTTCAGATCTGTATGGACACCTGCAATCTCGTGTATTGAAGAAGGGAATGAGAGGAAATCGGTGGCGATGGCGGCTTAGGCAGCGGCGACGGTGGTGGCGTTTGCGAGCTTAAGCGATTGATGACGGTGGATGAGAGGGAAAACTATGGTTAGGGTTTAGAATTTTTAATTTGATCCTCCGTTGAAAGGATAAATGTGTGAGAACTGTTTCAAATGGCCAAACCACGTCGTTTTGGTTGACCGTTGTCTCTATTTATATACCAATTTTTCTCTTTTTCCCGCCAAAAAGGCGCGTTGAATGACCTCGCTCTCACTCCGATTTGCCACGCAGATCACCGATCTCCGGTTGAAGATTTTGCAGATTGTCTCTCGCCATGAACAGCTGAAAGTCGCATTTAATCAGCTCAATTCTCAGATTGAAGACAGTTTACGCGTAGTAGAATTGCTATATATTGATTAATTAAGCTAGTGATACAAACATCAAATTATTTTCAATATTTTATTAATTAATTGTGTGTTGTTTATATGTTTGGTAAATATTTTTTTTAGATTATAAACAGTGGATCCCAGTAAATGTGTGGATAAAAATTGTGGTTCTTATGAAATATGTGGATAAAAATAATATTTTATCAGTTTATAATTACTTATAAACACATACAAACATACTAAAGCATTTTTTATCTTCATATTTGTTCCTTTTCTTAAGTTGTGCATACTTGATAGTGTTAAAATTATTTTGTAAATATTTATAAGTTGTGAGTTATGGAATGTGTGACTAATAAGTAGTAGTTTATAAAATGTATATTTGACCAAACATACAAAGTTTTTTTTTTTTTTTTTTTTACTTTAGTTGTGTTGATGGCGAATCCAATGCGGATATGAGAATGCTAGTTTTCTAAGCATGAGTAAATACATTTTCTATGTGCACATTGTGCTCGTGTGCTTGTACCCCTGCTTAAGCACCAAGCAATTTTGAAATCATCAAATAAGTGGATCCTAATATTAGGACACTGAATCTTCCTTTCCTTGTTATATAATCTAGAGCCCTTTGGTAAAATTTTGATAAAAAATAATAAAAATTATAATTTTATAAAATGTATTGTTAAAATTAATTATTAACTTTGACTTCAACTTTTTAAACTAAACCAAACAAAACCTGGTATTCAATTTTGTTATCAATTTTCTATGTCTGTACACGGGCATATATCTTTATGAATTCAAGGAGGAGAAAGCCATTTTCAATATGAAAAAAAAAAAAAAAAAAAAATTAAAGACATTTGACGTTAAAGAAAGCCTTTTAAACAGAAATTTTGCAGATACTCTCTTTTTCACTTAAACTGATGTTTCCCTATACCTTCTTGCACAGCAAATGGAAGATATCTAATTTCTTATTGTGCAAGAATCATATGTATGAATAAACAAAGAAATCAACAATCCAGAATTTGAATAATAACTACAGATTGATATAGGGTACAATGGTGAACAATCTCTATCATAACATATCACAGAAACACAGGAATAAACTGTTTCTTTGGAGAAAAAGATACATTTCCAGAAAAAACCTCATTAACTGGCACTCATTTGGTTGAAATTTCATATAATTTCCACCTTTCATTGTGTGTATTTGCCAGTGGATTTAAACCAGCTTTATCTCATTGGGATACAGGACATATGAGCACATACACGCACTGCAACAACGTAAAACAAGTGCACCCACACCCCCGCGCCAGGTCCCTCTACCTCCAAACCTGGGAAAAAAAAAATCACTTCCATGTCTGAGGAGTGGGGTAGCCCATGGCACATATTTTATTGGTCTTTCACCAGTGTGTTCGTTATCAACCATATGAAACTTCCCAAATATCAGGACCACTGAGCGGAAGAATAAGGAAAAAGTGCTGATTAATTTAGGAAATCATATGATTCTGTGCAATCCAATCTGCAAATCAGAAGAAATGGAGATCAAGAGTGGGAGAGCATGGTGCCATACGGCTTTGAAGACACGTTTCTGATGTGCTTTTATAGACTGAGACGGTTTATGAGCGTTATATCTGATATCAAAGACATGGATGGCAGGGTCTGCTGAACCAGAAGTAATGTATAGACCATCAGGTGACCAAGCCTGATTAATAAGGGCTGATTGTGAATCACTACTTTCTTGCTTCCACCCGTACGAATGGATCTCCATCTGTCTCACTCTAATATCAAACAATCGAAGCTGGCGCTCTGGAGTCCTGCAAAAGAAGTAGATATTTACAATAATCCACCAACAATTCTGACAAGATACAAAATCATACAGAGAAGAAAAAACAGTTTATAGTCAATAGAGAGCCACATAAATGTTATGAATTAAGTCCTAATCTCCATTTCTGAAAGCAATGAAGGAAACAAAAACAAGCAAAGCACATAGAATTATTGTGGTTCTCCCTCAATGTGAGCGCCACTTCCACTGGCTGGTGCAGGTTTTCCCTATGCAGAAAAAGAAGATTACAACGGTGATCTTACGCCTCAATGTGTGTCTCTTACAAAAAGGCCCCTAATAAATCCTTTACATTTCGATGAATATCAGGCCAAATTCCCAATATGATAGTATTAGATTGATACGTGGCCGCAGTAAGTGTATAGGCTCCACACCATCTAACAAATGGGGCCCAGCTCTTATTCTCTCTCAGAAACAAGACATAATGTAAATAACTAGACCTCCCACATTATTTTAACATTTGGGGGTTGAGGGGCGGAGGGGTGAGTGAGATAGGCGAAAGGGATGCTGAAGAAGGAACAAAAATATTAAATATGTAAAACAATTAAACAGAAAAGGAATAATAAGTCAACTTACCCTGTCTGAACCATAAAGAGATTGAAGTCACATGGATTAGGTAGAACACTCATGCATTTACTTTCTATTTGATGCTTGTAATCTGCTCTCCCATATGCTAAATCGTACCCGATGATACGCTTGTCGGCACCAACAGAAATAACAATTTTCTTATGCTGCATCCCGGCAACCCCCATTACAGCAGAGGAATGCATATTTCTGTGCAATGCTTTAGGTTTCCATGAATCCTCTGCATCTTTCTCGTTCCACAGAACTACAGCATGATCACTGCCTCCAGTAACAAAACACGACTCGTCCCATGGTGTAAATATTATGCTGTTAATAATGCCTTTCACATGAGGCTTGTCTTCTAGAAAAGTGACACGTGCTTTCTGTGGATGCCATTACCAAAATATGAGATCTGAACTATTATTGCCAAAAGCCGACTGTCTATAGCTAGGCATTGAAAATGAGTGTACATAGACCATATATTTAATCATCTATCATGGAACGGTTTATTTATCTGATGTTATTTGGTTTTTATACCTTTCTAATTACTGATAATACAAGCCACAGAATATTCACAGCATAAAATGAAATCCAACATATATATGGAATCAAATGGAGAGTGTGAAGAGGTTGTATTATATGGAATCAATGTAGGCATTGGTTAGAAGAAACTGCCAAGAGCATTAGACAACTCAAAAGGATTGCTTCACCCATAGGCAATTGGTTTATGGATAGACGCCCATTCTTGTTTGCAATGTCAGGGACGCAAGTAAAGTAATTCCAAAAAAATTTCAATTTGTCGTATATATCATTGTGAAAACAAATCTGACCACTCCCATAGAAGGAGGAGTGTTTTGGACAAAATTTGGAAAGAACACAAGTGTGGATTATTCTTCTAACCTGAATTCCCTTATAGTCTCCGGACTGGATTACTTTAGCTATGCTTCCTTAGGATCTCATTCCTTTACCCCAGACCAATGATTTGAACTCGAGTACAAAAGCATACATTAGATTGAAATTAGGCACAAGATGACAAATTAACGTCAGTACTTTACTTGGGTACATGCCAATTATACATCTGCATGCTTAAGATAATATAATTTAGAACAACTCTCAACCATGATCCTTACCTCTTTTCCCTTATTAAGATTCAGAATTGATATCTGAGAATCCCCCCCATCCGCACTATAAACCGAAAAGAGGCTGGTTCCCTGTGGATGCCAAGCTATATCTTCTGGCCATCTCCTCTGCTTGTCTGATTGACAATCAGTTGTACTTAGACGATGAGCACTTGATCTGCACTTTTGTTTAATGAGAGAAAACAATCGAAGTCAAAAACTCAAATTACTAAAACAAGGGTACGATGGAACTGAATATTTTAAGAATATAAGAATACACACTCTTCTTTTTTATGAGAATGTCAAAAGAAATTTGAAAAAAAATCAAAGAATTTAGATTCAAGTATGGAGATTATTTCATAAGATAACAACTAACCCTCTGCCCTGAACTTGCCACAAATTGACATCTCCATCCAATGCGCTGCAAAATCGTTCATGTACACATGAAAAAGAGTTACAATCTGGGATAAATAAGGTATGAACAACCCTAGATTGCTTTCTGTGTCACCAAAGTTCATATGTGGCACTGCATGTTTCTCTTGTACATCTTAAACGCAACTGACATTAAAAATATCAAAATTGACATTTATTACAAATTTAGCATTCGCAAAGCTATTACAGCAGTATGATTGAACCACTTGCTCTAATCAGACAAAAATCAAGCACCAAGAGAAAATAAATAACGCTTCCTTTCTAGATTACCGAACTGCATGCAAACCATGGAATATTTTAGGATGTATATTCTGAAAGAATTGAGACAACACTCGATCAGTATACCACAAGATGCAAAACCAGGTTAAACTAAATTGTAAAAATGATACGCTTCCCCCACCCCATTGGTTCAGTCCTTCATAGCAAACAGATTTTCTATGGTGCAATGAATCCCTTATCTCTTGACATCCACCATACTTTGCGGTTTGCATTAAACTCCAACTTTTTAAGAACCCTTCTCTCTTACACCTGACTCCGTTTTGATAACTTCTATTAAGAAGTCCATTTATATTCTGTTCATTTGACGGAATTGAGGCAAGAATTAGGTAGGAGATCACAAATTCTTATGACTCATAAAATATGGATGTCTGCTGAATCATTGAATTCTTAAATGTCAATAATCATGAGATTTCAAATTCTCGAGAATTCCATTTATGAGAAGATTGAGGTAGCAACAGTTGAAGGAGACGGAAACATCATCAAATTTTATATTTAGAATTTTAGATGATGCAACAAGATTAATCGTGATATTAAGAAAGGAATTAATCACATCAAAAGATTGTCATGAGGAAATGAAAGGAAAAAGTACTGGTGAAACAATTGGTATGAAGCTCCATAACCTTCCTAAAGAGTGAGCCAAAAATTATATCTATATTAAATTTACATAATTACTCACTCATATAAATCTAACAATCGATTTGTCGCCCAATCTGACAATAACGGAAAATAATGATTTCTAGTTTTCTACAAGCAATATTGATTGATAACATAGCAAAACAATTAATGTGTATCCCTGAGCAACAAACTTGACATTGGAAATAATTATTGAGTTCTGGGCATCAAGCAATAGAATGCTCCAGAAAAAATGAAAAGCCACTCTAACACATAAAATAAAATGTTGTAAAGTCTGAAAATTTGAAGTAGTGAAAAGATAACTTTGTCTCCAGAACAAAATACAACAATTACAATTATGATTTTCAATGTGAATCTCACATCATGCTGCCAGTGCTGTGAATGCATGTGTGCGAGACATAGCAAGAGTAAGAACCTCATAATGATGTTATCATATGTATCATTCAAAATGAACAATTAAAAAAAGAAGAATCATACCATTTCTTTTTATGTACACGCAGAGGACAAAACCTACATAGTGATGTTTAACACGCCTAAGAAAACCAACTCTTAACATTATGCCCTTTTTTTCTTTCTTGCTGAGGTTAACCAACGTCTCCCTTATCAAAAGAATTAGAAGCATAAAAAATTATTACATTTTCCATCTCATGACGTCTTGCTCAGATTTTCAAAAGTGTCCAAATTACCTGGTCACAAATAGTTGATCATTTGTCGGACACAGTACAAGACTTCTTAACTTTCTTTTGTGTTGACTAGATAGAAAACATCCTGTCTGGCTGCGGATTATATGTGGTGAAGAGCAGCTGCCTATCAATGGAATCAACTCTTTATGATCTTTCAGCTCTACATCAGAAAGCAAGGATGATGAATACATCTTGATTGATAAAAAGATGTCATAAAAATTAAGAGGGACCTGTTTACAGCTAAGACTAGTACATGACATCTACAAATACAGTTTCCTACACATACAAAGCCATAGTAAAAAATGTAATAACTTAACAGTGCTAAAGGACTTAATGAAGAAGTCATACCAAGAATCCTCTTTGTTCCTTTAGGTTGAGTTCCCATGGGTTCCCGCTGAGAAGACGTTCTATGAGATTTTTCCTCTTTGGGTTGTACAATATTGTTGACATCCGTTGATCTTGATGCAGTGGGCTGAGAACCAGAACCACTGGAAACTTTAGTTCCAGATGCATTCATCTTTATAGGTTGTGAAGTACTTGGAGTTGCAGGCCGTCTAGACTGAGATTGGGTTTGAGGAGAATCTTCCTTTTTGTAGAAAGGACTAATTGGTGTTCCAACAAATTTCAGATTATCACCGGATGACTTCACGGCTTCCTGGCCTGAACGAGGTGGAAATTGAGATTGGCTACGAGAAGAGCCTTCACTGACCTGAATTGGACTTGTGGATCTTCTTTCAACTTTGACCCCTTCCTTCCGAAATGAATTTTTCAAAGCTGTCACGTTGTCCCGTCCTTGAAGATGAGTAAATTTAATTTGTGTCTCCTCCAGCTTCCTCTCTGCTTCATTGAGCTACAGACCCAATACAAACAAATGTTCAGCCATGGTTTCCCAATAAAGATAGAAGAAAGTCCTACAGCCAAACATTAACATCCACAGCGATATGGAAAGAAATTACATTGAACAGTCATCTGAGTTTGCATCAAACATGCACACAGATCCCTACGTGCAGTTTATTGAGGCATTTTAACACTGCCTTGAATCGGGACGAGTCTTCAAAATGCTTTCTAAACGCTGTTCAAATTAAGCTCCTAGAACCAAAAGTCCAGATCAACCAAGTGTAGATATACCAGTTAAGTTTACAATCAAGCAAAACCAATGATAACAGACTCACATGTTCTTTTCCTTGCTTTCATCTAGTGATAAGAATTAGAGGTGTTATATCTACAGAAACTTTATAGTGGAGGCGGCAACTAACACTACAACTTTTGTCATGTATAGTAACTGACTTGTACATTCCCTAAAACAAATAATGACAACTACTTGCCTATTCCATTTGCACACGAGGCTCAGTAGCCATTACGTGTTCAATCTTTAATCAGTGATGATGTATCAGTTACAGAGAAGTTGACAAAAATGAATTTATCAGCTTGCTCCAGCTTTCTGTCCACTTTAAGTGGATTACCCAACTTCCATAAACCTCGTAATTCACGAACTTTTTCCGCATAGATATCCCATGTCAAAACCAATCTGAGAATCAAAAAGTTCCAAACACAGGTATTTTGAACAGCGACTTCACTACTTCAAAGTAATAAAAGCACAATCTACAGTATCCTAATATGCCAAAATTTCTGAATACATATAACTTGGAAGGTCAATTGAGCTGAAATGACAAAATCAATCAACATTTAATTTCACATTTGTAATTTGAAATATCCTATTACTAACAGGTGGTCATAAAAAAAAAAATTCCCCCATCATATCTATTGCAAAAAAGCTTGAATAAAAACATCAAGAAACCCAGAAAAAACTCGCACCAAACACAAACATAAATATATGATAATAATAACAACAACAACAGCAGCAGCAGCATCAAATTTAGTCTATGTCGGCTATATTTTTCTTAGCCATACTCGATCCCGGAAAAATGAAGAAAAATAATAATTGGACCTGGGATGTGTAATAAGAGACGCGTTGGCGGAGATGGACGACTTCTTTGGTGCGGTGGTCGATGAGAGCCACCAGTGCTTCTTCTTGTTCATTTATGGTTTCTTCTTCAATTGTTTTCCATTTTCATCTTCTATATCGATTTTTGGCTTCTTTAGAAACGGAGGCCCACTCATTTTCGTGTTTCAAAGTCGATTTTTTGGGTGTGTTCTTCGACAAGATTAAGGTGGAATGGTGTCACTGTAGACAAGACTTTTTGCAATTGTTTCGAGAATGAATATTGATGGGATCCGGTCTAAAACATAAGTAGATTAGAATCGGTTTGTCTTTCCTTTGTCCGATTTTATTCGCGTGATACTTCAAAATCTACTTAGTAAAACCAAGATATTTAAAACATGAAAAGGGCAAAACTTACTAAAATTTAAAAAATTTAAAAAGGTTTATCTCTGTAGTATGTTTGTCACTTTAAAAGACGTTGGTAACATGTGTTGAATATTTTTACCAAAATTTGACTATTTGCTCTAATGCTTTGAAAATGAACAAGTCGACCCTAATATTTGAGTATAATTGCACAATAAATTTTTACTAAAATTGTTTAATAATGTGTTTAATTTCATTGGAAGAAATCCAACTAACATATTTACCAAAAGTTATTGACAAATTTGTTGCCCAATTTATATTTTTTTGCAACACTATCAACATTAGTGTTTGCCAAATTCCACGTTTTTCTATTTTAAAAGAATGAGCATTTTGTGTTAGCAAATGACGTGTACATAGATTCATTCTACTAGTTAGGTCACAAATTTTATAGGACATACCACGAATGAATTTTTGTAATAGTTATAAATATAATAGTTTAATCGAAGTGTACGTTATGATTGAAATAAAAGTTTATTTTTCATGGATTTTAGGTTTGCAACCTCATTAAGCAAAATTTCCAATGCTATAACAGCACTAGTGTCATATATTGGTGATGAAATATGCAAATGTATTGGTTTTGATATTGAAAATTTTATTTATTACTTTTGATATTTTGTCTCTAAATTAAAATTATTAAATTTTTATTTTCCTAATATACCCTATTTAATTTACATGTTATCAACCAAAATATCTCTCTAAACTTTCATTTACTTTTTTTCTTCTTTCCAATGTAATTCTCTCTATCTATATAACTTTCTTTCTAAACTTTCATTAATGTTTTTTTTTTTCCGTGTAACTCTCTCTCTCTCTCTCTCTCTCTCTCTCTCTCTCTATATATATATATATATATCTTTTATATCTATTGAACTTAAATAGAGGTATAATGGGAGAATTGTGTGAAATTTTTATAATTTCAATTACATTAATGAGTTTTCTTAATCTGTATGGAAAAAAGTTCTGGTCGATTTTGTGGGACGGAGGAAAGAATATATTTACCAACTATAATTTGTTGACTACTAAATTAAATTGTTAGTGAGAAACTAGTTTATAAATCAATTTTGTTTATTTGAAATATTGGTTTATTTGTTGAAATTGTTGACTTTTCATGTTTGGGTTGAAAAGTCAAAATTACATCGAAAAAAAATCAAAATGAGTTTTAAGCTTTGTCAAACAAGCTCTAAATTAAATTGTTAGTGAGACCAATACTACCGTTTGAGATAAAACATGAATATTGATGACGTCGATAATCACATTTTTAGTGTAAATCTCTACATCCAATCGGTAAACAAAAAACATAAAACGTGATTAAACATGGAGGCCAAGTTTCAAATTTTTCGAACCTAGACAAAGCTAAACAATGACGAGACAAGGACGATGCAAAATTGAGACTTAAAACGTGGTTAGGAGTTGAAGTCAAACTTCAAACATAGTACCTCCCATGCGAGCTTTTTAAATAAGTGCTTGTAATTGGATAATTGCAAGTATTTTATAACAATTATAAAATATTCACGTATCTTGTACCCAACCAAGAAAGGTTATATGCCTATCAACTTTCGTTTGTAAAATATATTTGAGACAGATAAAATAAGCAAAAAAAAATTGTACTCCTTCCGTCTCAAAAAAATAGATTTATTGAAAGTATAATTGATTTTTTAATTTTCTAATATGCCCTTATTTATCAACAAATATGACCTACTATAGTATTAATATAAAAATATATTAAAAAATAAATGTACTGTTCCAACTATATCAATTAAATTTGTGTAATATGTGTGAAAATAAAATTAAGTCAACCTTTAGTAGAACGGAGGAAGTATAAAAAAATCCAACACAACTAATACATGTAATTATCTCCTCCTATAGAATGAGAAAATAGCTTTAAGATACATATCTATTTCTTAAGCACCTAAGAAACAACATGTCCTATAATTAAAATGCTATTGTCCATGTCATGGTATTCGAAACTTCTCAGCAAAAATTAAGAAAAGGAAACATTTGCAACTGGAAAAATAAAATACAACAGGAAGCAAGACTAGCACTGCATTCTAAATTCTGCTCTGGCCAATGTAACCTAATTTCCGAAGTCGAGAGCACATCTCAAGTAAATTTTTCACGCAATTTTTGTGAGAGCACCTGCCGCAAATAGAAGATTCCTTCGAGAGAACTGTTACAAAGAACCATAAAAATAGTTTTGAGAAGTTCCAGATGTATAAATAGATGATAAAAGTGATCATTCATCTGTATACCTGCAAAGCGTAGACTGGAGTAGACTTGGTTGGCAAGGTCTTCAAGGATCTGAGTCTGTTCGTATTTCCATTTTTGCTGGTGAAAAAATGTTACAGCACATAATTAATAACAAAGCAACAAAAGTTAGCTACCGAATTAGCTTTTTCTTAAGCATTCGTTTGTTGAATTTACAGGTGAAAGATTAATCATCTCCATGGGATTAAGTCCCGAGTTATTGCAAAGTTTTACCCAAAGAAAAAAAAGAGCAATGAGATTATGGAAGTAGATATTCTTGCATTTATTGCTATTGCACTACTCATTACAGAGCCAACCTTTTTATACTTATCATTTACATAAAAACAGTTGGTCAAAAGGAACTTACTTTTCTTCAGTTTTTGACACCTTCGAGCTCTTGGTTACATCCCATATTTTCACAGTGCAATCAGCAGAACCTGATGCAAGAAGTGAACCTTCACAACTGAAAAACATGCAACAAAATTAACAATTCCATCTATCCTTGAGAAAATCACCCTTTTCACTTGATATGAAACCATAAAAAAAATTAAATGAGATGTTTGGGATATAGATAATCTTTTGCACCTGAAACAAAGAGACCATACGCAGGAGGAGTGACCAACCAAAGGGGAAACACAACGTCCACTTGCAAGATCCCACATCATGATCTTACCATCTTCATCACCAGATGCCATGTAACGACCATCAGGTGACATTGCCAAGGATGAGATCATACTTCTATGACCAATGAAAATTCTAACGCATTCCCCACTTTGAACATCCCACAAGCGCACGGTTTTGTCACTGGATCCAGTTGCAACGTAGTTGCAGTTTGCATGCCATTGAACACACTAAGAGATGAAAAAGAAATATTAAGATCGAAATGTTTAGTTTGAACAAAATTGTGTAAATCCAACTAAGATGTAAAAAAATCGCTCATGATTCTACACTAAAGTAGCAGGAATACCAAGAGACCTAAGTTAATTGTCTTTTCTAAGAACAAATTAAAAGGAGGTGTACATATTATAACCGTGACACGTAACATTCTATCATTGGTAAATAGTTCAGACACCTTTGGGACATTAACCTTTGATTTCTTAGGAGAGCATATTTGTTAAGACTCTAAAATAAGCTAAATTCTATCTCAGCCTCCCTAGAAATACGCTGAACTGATTCTCTCAAATCATTGAATACAACTTGGTCTTGGATCAATCACCCTCTCCCATAATATCATCGTATGGGTCATGAGCTCAATAACTCTGGACTTTGTACAATCTTAAATATCCCTTTATTCTTATAAATAGGCACAACAACACTTTTTCCTCAATTCATTCCTCATCATTACAAAACAAAGCTCTTTGGTTTTCATCTTTAATAAACTTGACTTGATTCGGATCTCTACTTTCCTTTCCCCTTGCCAAGATATCTTGTGAATAGCTTTCTCCCCTTCCCTGATTCCAAGATAACTATACAACTTATCATGTTCTTCTACGTAGAACTTTTGAATCATCTTCTTGGCTTCTCATTGAGTTAACTTGTATTTTTCGAAGGCACCCATTTTTTCTATTTTTGTACGTTTCTATAGCATCCTATGTTAGTCTTAACAACTAGGACTTTCTCATTCCACCACCATGTTTCCTCATGCGGTGGTTTGCTACCCCCAGATTCTCCTAATACCTCCTTCGTAGCTTTTACAATGTAACTAGTCAATCTAATTCCACATCACTTGAATATCTCTGCCTGTATGTCATCATGATACCAATAGAAATTTGTTAATAAAATAAGAAAACAAATTAACTTCATGCCTATTTTGGGTATTCTATGGCATTGTTTTTTTTTCCAGGCTTCCAAAGAATGCTGCAAAGATCAATGACCACACAACACGCTATAAAATATTAACATGATTTTTCATACATGATACATCTAACGTGGTCTTTGACTATGACAACTGTAGTCCCTCGGGGATCGGCAACCATTGCAGCCTTCTCTAGAGTAAAAAATTGACCAGAGAGCAAGACCCAAAATTGAGGCATGAGTTTAAGGAAAGAGGCAAGTCAATAGAATCAACCGAAAAGGAGTCCCAAACAAGATCTATCCAGAAAAAGGATGAAGAAATAGGCTTTCACTTTTCTTTTTCTCCCCATGTCTACTGGTGTGATACTGGGGGAATATGTTGATCATCTAAACATAGAAATAAATTAGCACATACTAATGTTGGAAGAATAATATCTACACATGCACACACAGAGACAGAGAGGTGCTCACGTCTACATCAGACAAGTGACCAGCCATTATTCTTAAAGGCTGTATTCTGTCCACAGACCAGATCCTTGCCGTTCGATCATGTGAAGCGCTTGCAAAATAGTGTCCCATTGGACTAAACTGCACTAGAGTAACATCAGAGATATGTCGGAGTGAACATAGGCAAGAAGTAAATTAAAAGGGAAAAAATACAAAGCAAAGTCATTCAAGTGTCCCGCACTTATAAGTGTGCTTCTATTTAGTCTGCAGATGCTGGAAGCAATTTTAGCTAAAGAATGTTTTTGGCATCACACAGACATTGAAATTTTGCCGTCTTTGTAGTCTTGAAGGACTAGCTTTAATATGGATAATTCTTGGCAGCATAACTAGATATAATGTGGACAAATAAAATTTTAGAGCAGTGAATCTTGCATGATCTAGGGATAGAATCAATCTTACATAATTAGGTGCAGCCAAATTCAGGTATAAAATCAATAAAGTCAAAGATTGTAGGTATTGTTGCTGTACAACCAATTTTTTTATTCTTATATATACTGTTTATCTCTATTTAATAGCCTTGTATTCCAAAATATGAAAAAGAATGAGATTCACAATTATTCTCAAATCTTGTTCATAATCTAATTCTAATATAGACATGGCATTTCGAAACAAAAACACTGTTAAAGATCTAGTTTAGTGATACTGAAGTAAAATCTTTATTCAGCATGAATCATATCAAAACAAGAGTTAGGCAGCTAGAAAGAGAAGTTCTGAACCAAAACCTTTCAATCACGTAAGAAAAGAAAATGAATATCCAAAACTGTTGGTTTGAGTTTTTCCTTGATTAAAAGTTGGTTAGAGTTTAGGGATAGGAGTATTCAGCATATTAAAAAGTGAATATCCAATTTCCTACCTGAACATCCCACACAGGGTAGTTATGACCCTTGTAGCAAACAAGATTTGCATTCAGTTTTGTGCTCCATAGTCGAACTGCATGCCAACAGCTTTATTTCAATCATATCTTACAGGATAGTGCAACAAGCTAAAGAAAATAGAAATAAAAACTGGACAGAGAAACAAAGGGCAAGATAACAGCAAATGAGAACATACTTGTTGAATCTGATGAAGAAGATAGAAAAAAATCACCAAATGGACTAAAAGTGGTGGAATAAACAGGTCCAGAGTGACCCCGAAATAATGTATAAGATCTTCCTTTTGCATTTGCATTAAGTATATTCTCATTAGGAGCCAACTCATTTTCTCCCTGCAAAGGAGCTGATACTAATAAATATCAGCACCTTGATGTTACTTCACAAGTATATGTACAAATTCACTACAGAATGAGGATAAATATAGCAATTTGACAAACAAAGAAAAAGAATTGAAGGATGTGACCAAATAAAATTTTAAACAAGACAAACAAAAGGTTAATACATTGACATCGTGAATGTAAAATTCTTCATCCAATCAAGAAATGGTTAATGTACATATAAAATTATGATTCATTTGGGCAAATTCATTTCTTCAAGTAAATACAAATCTAACATCATACAAAAGACCAGACTGTACACTTTTGTAACAAAAAATGTTCTCTCACAGCAATCACTTTAAGATCTTCTCCGCTTTCCACTATTTAACAACAAGAGAATGCAAACACACATTTAGTAGCGGAATGAGGATGCTAAGATGAATGCAAGGTCATACTAAGATAGATGATATATGTGAAAGAATAAAGAAGAATGTAAGATAGAATCTGTAAGATAGAAAGAACAACCAATATTATTAAATAAACGGTATTATGAAAATACAACTACAAGAGAGTTTATATAGTAATGAAAACCCTAATATATTAGGTAAACAATCCATAGTCTATATTAGGTAAATAATAATAATATATTCTAATATATTCTAACATCCTCCTCAAACTCATGATGCTATAGCAATAAGCGGTAGAGAGTTTGTCAAATAAGAAACGAAAATGATGGACCGAATGTAACTTTGTGAAAGAGTCGAGCAAGTTCCAAGGAAGCCACACAATCTCGATAGTAGTAGACGTCACGGCACGATACTGCTTCAAGAGAAGAACGGAATAATACCGATGCGCTTACTCTTCCAAGAGATAAGAGAATCACCCAAAACAAATTCCAGACATCTTGGACCGATTCCAAATCCAAATTAATGGATGCAAATACCAAATTGCAGAGAAGAGAAGGAATAGGAGGAGAGAGACAGATTGTCCAGATTAACCGTAAACATAACCAACCAAATTCTAGGTTATTGGACCCGATTCCAAATCCAAATTAATGGATACAAATACCGTAAGAGAGGAAGGGAGACAAATTGTCCAGATTGACGGAAACAAAACAAACCAAATTCCGAGTTCTTGGACTAGATTCCAATCCAAATTAATGGATGCAAATACCAAATTGCGAGAGAAGAGAAGAATGGGATAGGAGGAGGGAAGCATTGTCCAGATTAACCATAAACATAACCAACCAAATTCTAGGTTACTGGACCAGATTCCAAATCCAAATTAATGGATACAAATACCAAATTGTAGAGAAGAAGAGAATATGATAGGAATGGGGAGACAGATTGTCCAGATTAATTGGAAACAAGACCAACCAAATTCCAATTTCATTGGACTAGATTTCAAATCCAAATTTTTCCGGATGATGAGATCTAAAAGAAAGCGAAAAAAAGACTTGGCGGACGAGTGGCACAAGGCCACCACGGAGAACTAAGCGTTTTCAAGTTTAAACCAAGTCGGATCAAACACGCCTCGATACCATGTGAAAGAATAAAGAAGAACAGAAGATAGAATACAGAAGATAGAAAGAACAACCAATATTATTAAATAAACGGTATTATGAAAATACAACTACAAGAGAGTTTATATAGTAATGAAAACCCTAATATATTAGGTAAACAATCTTAACATATTCTAATATATTAGCCATAGTCTATATTAGGTAAATAATAATAATATATTCTAATATATTCTAACAATATAAGAATTGAGAATTTATGCCAACAAGTGGAAGTAGCACCGATTGAGGATAAATTAAGGCAAGGAAGACTTAGGTGGTTGGATCGTGTTGTGCATTAGCCTATAAAGGTCCCCATTCATAAGAGTGGCATAAATTTAGTAGAGCAAGATAGAAAAGGGAGAGGTAGACCAAAATTAACTTTGTCTTGTGCTAGTTGCTAAGGATCTAAATTGCCTTAAATATCCCACTAGATCTAGTACAGAAGAGTGGCAAAGGTGTTACATAGCCAACTCCAGATTTATTGGGAATAAGACTTAGTTTGTTGTTTGATGATATGATTTAGTATCCGTCCATTCAACCATTATTCATGCAAACAATATAAGTATAGTTTTCTAGAGGAAAAAGCTCAATTACTGAAGGTGCAAAAGGATAAAAACTAATTAATTCGATGATAATTGTTATATTAAATACTATGACAATATGCAAAAAAGCATTTGATCAGAATTGTTATATTGAATACTATGACGATATGTAAAAAGACATTTGATCAGAAGAACGAAATACATTGGAGAATTACAAGCAGCATTAAAGTTAATGAGCCTTTATTCTAAGTAAGAGTGGGCCCCATCCAAATATGCATATATTATATTAGATTTGCACATCTTTGCGTGCATGTGTGATGTATTTCACATTTTGAAAATACATTACTCTTGCTTTGGTAGGAAAGACTTTACCATCGTGGCAGAGAGAGGAGGTGGGGGCTGTGGGGGCATGTGCCCCCACAGGTTTTCTGATTTTTTTAAATTTACTTCTGCTCCACTCTCAATCTCTCATTGGTATCTCCCATTCACTCCCTTTCTCTGACCGACTCCCCCCAAACAGCGACAAAGAACCCTAGGCGCTCAATCCCTCCTCATTTATCAAACTCTAGCAGACAGGAGGTAGTTTTCTTTTCTTTAACAAAGAAACCAGTAGCATTAAATTTTTGAAGAATTGAGAGTCCATTTTGTATATTTGGTCCACTATAGTTTTTGTTACAAATATGAGGGTGATTTCACTTTACAAAAAAAAGGCATTTTAAATGTTGCTTTTCGTGATTATTTGGATTTCTGTCAGTATATGGTTCTTATAAGTTTGGGGTGGGGTTGCTGCTGGATGGTAGCTTAATTGTTATGGCAGCAGCAAGTGACCCAGTGGCAGAACTCAAGGGTGTGGGATGGAGGGTGGGCAAACCTAAGGTATCTTACTAAGTGAGGAGAAAATGTGGAAACAAACTAGAGTTTTCTTACTGTGTAAATAGAGACTTGCAACACTAAAGAACACTTATAAAATACTATGGGAAAATTCATAGGGAATAAAAAGGACTATCAGAAACTTCTTGGGGGATTTTTTGGGCAGGCGGGCCTGATAAAAATGGTGTTTTGTGTGCCACATAGATAAGAAAACTAGATAATTATGAACCAAGGGTAGTTCTCGATTTTTCTGAGCTAATTTAGTGAGTTAAATTGACACCATCAAGTTTTAATTGAACGTGTATATTTTGATAACTACGATAAAAATCGGAAATTCAAAACTGAAAATTGCATTAGCAAATACACTAAAAATTAAGGTGCAGGAGTAAGAAGACTCTGTGTACTTCACACTGAAAGGTTGAGATTGGTACACCTTTTCCTGTGCTCGTTGTGAAGGGGTACCAACTTTTGAGTGATGTAGTTCTCTTTTGTAAGTTAATGAGAAAATTTTCACATTTAATTAGTTCAATTTACGTACAAAGATCAAATTTGAGTCCACACATTAGGGGATGCCCTCAGCTTTGTAATGATCTCTACATATATCTCAATTCGGAACACCATCTGTGTTTGATCATCTAGCTACTTGAAATCTGGTATATTGTATATTCAAGCTCTTTACATTTGTATTATTGTTCATAATTCAGAAAAGTCCATAAACAGGAACTTGTAAAATGTGATTTACCATATTTAGTACTAACAATAGACTACGAAACTTGTAATGACATTGATATTCTTATCTCCTAAGAAATATAAATGATACATTCTTTGAGGATGGAGCACTCAAAAATGCTGCAGTTTAAAGTGGCAAGATTTCTGAATGACTTGCATTACATGCTCTCAGTTGTGACTTCCTTGTTTTAACATCTTAAAGACTGTAGTTTTAAGTTGTGGCATTGAACGTACATGGATCTAAATTGAAACAATAAAGCAATGAATTAGATCTATGAAAACCCGAATAATCAGGTTTCATCCTAAAGACTTAGGCCCTAACCTTGGAATGGTGTGGCAAAGTAGATTAATTAAATCATGCGTATAATATAAGGGGGAGACTAAGATTTTCCTAGTGGGCAGAGACCTAAGGAGTAATATACACTTATAGGGAAAACATCATTGTTATAAGACCGCATTATGTAGTGACTTCAACAGTTAAGATGAGTTCCTGTGTATTATGTGAGGGGAAGACTAAGATTTTCTTATTGAGCAAATACGTGTAGGGAAGGATTATTGTAATGTATCGAAATATCTTCATTATTGTTATGTTGTTTCAAAAAAATTGGCTACTTATTTTGTGCCCCAACAAGGAAAAAATCCAGGTTCCGACAGTGTTTACTATGAGTAAATAGAAGGTGGAACAAAAGAACACTGCCTGGAAGCAAACACTCTAGTTCAATGTTCATTTAAGATGCTAAAGAAAATCTTCACAATGAACATACAGAAGAAGAAGAAAAAAAGCCGGAACTTAACAAACTACCTGCACCCTGGTTATTTCAAAACTTATAGAAGTGGCCAAAATTTCACATGCATATGGATTTGTTCAACCCGATAATTCAGAGCTAGTGTAAGCCTTTCGTTTCAAGCTATTCATTTAGTGCTCTCTAGATAATTGCACCAGTTTTGTCCAATGTCGTCCTTCAGTTTTTTGTGGCATTTGTTATAACTGCAGAAACTTCTTCCCCTTAAGTACCAGAAAGGCTGCCACTTTCAGTAGTGGTTATAAATGTATGCCTAGTTTTGTCTTATATTTCAGAGCAATCTCTAAGTACTTTAAGCTAAGATGCCATAATTAGATTTAAGAAACAGAATAAAGTGTAATGGCATATTCTACCACAATCTTTGATGGAAGAAAATTATTAAATCTACTTACAATTGCCAGTTTGCTGCCCAAGCTTTGCCATGTCCCATACCTGTAAATTGTGACTTTTGGATGAGCAAGGCAAACTGAATTTTATTTGAGATACTTCATAAATTACACAGAAACTAGGAAACCTTTAGTGATGAGTCTGAAAATCCACCAGCAACCAGTGATCCATCATGAGATATCGATGCACAATTTAACCTAATTAATAGATTTGTAAGATGTTGTGAAGATCGCTGTGATTTCAATCCACATTAAAAGATACCAAGAACAATAGTTTTAACGGTGAAAGGCATACCCATTATGCGTATTGATAAAGGTGTAGAAGCTAATAGAAGGCAATGTCATACTACTCAACTGCACCCGATTCCTCAGGTCCTCAAGAATAGAATGTTCCACCTCTGTAGGTCTGAAAGAGGAAAAGAAATCCACGTATAAAAATTAGCTAGCAGCTATATTTTGAAAATTAATGGACATTATTTGAAGCCAATCTCCTGCCATCAACAAATCGAAAGACAAGCCAGCAAAATACACCAGTACAAGCACAACTAAAGTGGCATAACAAATCCAGCCTCATTCAAGGTGATACAAATATATTTGAAACCTTTTCAAAATGAGTGATAATGAGGTTGATGTAAGAATATGCATCCTCATTGTCCTGGAGCTATCTTTGATGCCTGATTAAATGATTGGAAGAGCTTGGTGCCTGATCAGATTTCTTTCTTTTTTTTTATTTTTTTTTTATTTTGGTTGAGGGAGGTGGGAGGGGCAAGAAACATATTAGCATGCATCACATAAGAATATGGTGGATGCGAGTCTATATATGAAAATGCAAATATTGAAATTACATAGATTTCCTTTCTACAATGACCACGTTCTATGTGACTGGTTACAACACAATTATGATCTATCTAGAACCTTAGTTTTTCGTAAACAGGCCCAACTTGAACCTTTTTCCCTTTCCCTCCCGTCTCCAGCCAAAAAAAGAGAAAGAACCTTTTAGAAAAAACAAAAGATTAAAAAAGCAGAGGATAATCCAGAAAATACATTATTGGCAAGGTTAGCTCTGGTTTTACACGTGGTGCTCCAGATGCAGTGCTGCTCTCTGATCGAGAAGCTTTTCCTGTTGCAGCAGCAACCTTGTCCTTTTTCAACTTTTTCAGCGTGGAACCTCCTTTTCCGCCATCAGTTGATCTTTTCTGAACATGAAAGATAAATAGTCTAAAGATACAAGTGAACTTGAAAGGCAAACCATCGTATATCTAGAATAACAGACACGTGAAGACTCTTTAAGCTTGGATTACAATCTGCAGCTAAAGATGCATGGATTTAAAACAGTCAGTACCTTACTTTCTTCCAATTCCCCATCCTTCACTTCTCCATCAGCTTTATCTGAATCCGTAATCCGACCTCCTGCCTTCTCCAACCTTTCTCCCAAGGAATCTTCAAGCAACTGTTACAATTTAAATGGCTTACTTTCTTCCAACCAAGTGGAATCAACCTCATTACTCAATTTGCATACCAACATGATTTCCTCTATTGACTAATGGAGGACACATATGGCTTAATCTATTCATTTTAGAAGAGAAATATCAACCACCAGCAGCCATCATTTAGATGTTATTTGCAAGGAAACATCAAAACTAAACATGGTTGCATATTCACTGACAAGACATTCCAACAACAAACTAGGAGGCAGTATAGCATTATACATAAGTGACTTTCATAAAAGAAATTTCAACTCCATTAGATTTAGTATAACATAGAGTAGATGTATAAATATCATATGTGCATATAGCTGACTAACCCCCCAATGTATTTCTTTCCGATTAACCAGATTAGCAGCATCATGACCACTCCCGACAAGTGTGAAAACTTCAGCATCATCAGAAATTGAGCTTGGTTGTCCAGGTGAAACTGTGAATTGAGTAATCAGCTTCATATCCGTTCAAACAAAGAGGTTAAGTTCAAGAAAATAAAAAACTATAGAAGTGATAAATAATTGCACGTGTATAGGAAACCTGCAATTAGAAATGAGGTGTACCCTGGAAATTAATACGCTCATTGATGATCCCGAGCATTGTAATTGATTGAGTCTTGTGTAAGTATTGTATTAGAAGATCGTAAGAATACTGTGACAAAGAAAAGAATGAACATAAATGAAAATGTATCCAGTCATGTAAGCCTGACCACATTCAATGTTACAAGTGAAGTTGTGGCCAAGGCTTGCTTCCCAGTATCCAATAAAAAATTTTAAGCAATTCGATAAAAATCTTCAGAAATAATTCTAAATGCTGCTGTATGACCCACATTTTCCCTACAGTGATTAACCACAGATGCTATTTAAACCCACAGTTGAATAAAATTTCATCACCAGCTGAGATGGGATCCAATTTCATAGTATGAACAGCAAGAATGATTTTTCCCCCCGTTTTCCATCTTTTCTTCAACCACACTGAATTTTAGAACAAACTTTTCACTGAGTTAGCAGAAGAGAGAGCCTTTTCCATGAAAACGAATATGCTTTTCTACTTTTCTTCAAGTCTGAGTTACGTCTTCAATACACATATATCTGCTTGCTCACTTTCATCCCTCCCCAGCATCTCAGCTTCCTCATTTGGTAGCTTCTTGATCTAATGGAGCAATGACATTTTTATGTAACTTTCTACAGTAAGATGAAATGAACTTATACCTGAATTCCAGTTTACTAACTGTCAGTTGCACAATAGAAATTTTGGACTAATCTATCATATGTAATGTAGCACCAGAACAAGAATTCTAATGTGTTCTTTGAAGGTTCCTCAATTTCCCTGATCAATTTTCCATTTCCCTAACAACTCTGCCTTTTTCCATTCCAGAACATACTTTATTTATTGTAAGAACATTTAGAGCCGAGAAACAAAGCAAAGTATCAGAAACTCAGCTCAAGATTGCTAATTAGAAGCTTGTTTAAGAACAAATCGGTAGCCAAACAAGCGAGTTAAAACTTTTCTAGCTTGGCTCAATAATCTATCAAATCAGATAATACATAGAAAAACACCAAACTGGTCAAGCTCAACTCCATCCGATTTGAGATTAGTTTGTTAAGAAAGCAAGCTTGATCACCCTATTGTTTACTCTCGGTTCAGTTGGGCTTGTTTAGGTGTAATAAATATTATATTGAACATGCATTGCCTTGTGCCATTTGCAAATTAAGTAGCTCACAATCAATTATTTTTTTGGTAATCCAAGATCTTTTGCATCAGAAGCCAAGTAGCTCACAAAAAACAAAAAGAAGACAATGATAAAACTTATGCATATGGCTCAAAAGTGATAGGAAAATTACCTGACAAATCTTAATGCTCACTTTGCTCTGTCTTAGAGAATGAGCAAATTCCATTTCCTACAAACAAAGCATACATTTTAAGGACAAGCTGTGTCTTGAATACATCGAATTACAGATAGTAGCATGGTTCTAGGAAAGTGATAGACCTCCAGATGTGAGGGTGAAAGAACGCCTTCTAATTTTTGGAGGTCACGTGAATGCATCATCTCATGGTCTTCTCGGAAGCTATTGAAAAAAGCTCGAGCTGAATACAGGAACTCAAGAACAATGCTGTTAATAAAATCACAAAAGAATTATACATGAGTAACAAGTTAAAGAAACTCACCTTCCTGAATATGACCCTTTGCAACGAGATCCATAAAACAATGGATAAATACTGGGTACAATACACGAAGCAACTCATGCTGCATGATAGAAATGCGCAAGAAATGGATAAATCAGAACACATTTAAAATCTTTGAGTAGACATAACCATCTCCATAAAACTACAAGGAACTTGCAACATTTGAAGTGTAAATCAAAAATTAGGTGAAGTCTACTGCAACTTCACTTGGTACCGTACATTCAATAACAAGTAAAAGCATTTTCATCAAATTAGCAGAAGATAGTTTACAATATAGGAAGGTTGTGAATTTTGAAAGATGAATAATGCATACAATACTTACATTTTCTGATAAGTAAGGATTTTTAAGAATGAAGTCAATGGAGGCTCAGAGCAATTCACGTACAAAGAGGAAAAACAAAAACTGTTGTGAGCTTCATCCTACATAAAATAAAAATTGTATCCTAAGTATCCAACAAATCAAGTAGCAAAAATGAAAGAAGCTAGATACAGCTATTTCAACTATGCGAAACTATTTCTTTCCCCTACAGGTAATATCCTTTCCCTTTCAGTGCCTTCCCTAGTTGTCTACCAAAGTCCCTAACTTCTTAACTTCTGGTCTTCTCCCAAGCCAACTATCTTCTACATGTAACTTTGTCTTTATCGTTTCCTTCCTCGCATCTTTTTAAAGAATTCACAATTTAATCCGTAGTTAGTTCTTTATTGTGTCAAAGTTAATCTTAAACAATCATCCAAAACTTTATATCCTGTTCCCATTATCTATCAAAGTTTATGCAAAACGACCCATTCAACTAGCATGCCTTGTTCTCCTCCTGTCAGACCCTAATCCACTCAAAGAATTTTGTACAATATTAGCTCACCAACAAGCAACCATCATCCCACACTTTCCAGAACATCACTGCCTTTTCTTTCTTAATACTTTGATACTTGAATTTATAACCTGTAAAGTACTCCTAGCTTTCAACATGCTTCCATAAGCAGTATACTAGTAAAAATAATTATCTACAGGCCCTCAAAGCCCTGTGGTTTCAATCAACATGGAAAATATCATTGAGTTCCGTGCAATATTATTGTGGACTTATAGATCTCAGTAAAATGCCATCTGGCCAGTAACTCCAAGTGCTCCTTTCATTCTTTAAATTTCTGTATGAAATTAGCTTGGCATCTCATTCTTTCTTGAGCTGTAAACTCTTCTTGAATAAAGGAGAAGATCGGAATCACTGCTCCAGAAGATAGTGACAAATCTCTCTAGCTTAGCTCTTCACATAATAAACCTTTGAATTCACCCTGTATGTCTCCATATTTACTGCAATAGCATGGCACTGCAAAGAGCATTTTTTCATTCACCCATAATTGCCCACTTATCAAACCCCACTCGACCTAAACTAATACTAGTTTACTAGGTTTCTTGATCCAAGGCTCCATTTTCTTTAGATCTCTTACTGGGATGTCAAACTGCATAGGAAGTTCAAATTCCTGTGAAGATAACCACATGAGCCTCGACTTTGATATCCCACTTTAGAGTATTTAAGGCGGACCACCTTCTATTGCTTTTGGCCTTTGGCTGAACCCCATGTCTTCTTTTTGTACAATCACAGATACTGGGTCAAAAATCCATCTCATCCAGCACAAGAACCTGATTATCTTTACATGAGATCCTAGTACTGAAGTATTTAGCACCCTAAATTTACTCACCTATACTTCCTGTTGTTCTCTACATTTCACCAAAAAAGTTTTTGTGTGTAGTGTTGATAGGAAAAGAGTGCAGCATTCCAGCTCTAAGTCCAAGAAACCTAAGAAGTACGGACACTCCACCAACACCAGCGTGTCGGTATCGGATACATATCGGACACTTGGCCGGTATTTGTTTAGGATTTAGAAAAAATAGATCAATCTTATAGTCCGGTCAACATTTTAAATGGGCCAATTATTTGGAGTCAATCATTTTTGAGTGTTTGTTTTTTATGAAATAAGTATAGAAATTTTTATTTTTTTTAATACTATAAAATTTGAAAAAAAAAATTAATCGACGTGTCTACGGCGTGTCGATGTCGGTAGTTTTTCAAAAATCACATGTCGACGTATCCGATACGTGTCATCGGACACGCGTATCCGTATCGGTACATCATAGCAAGAAACTATTAGATATTTTAAAAGCAGTTATCTCTAAAGTTCAAATAACATATGCACAGCAGCACCACTGCAGCATTCAAGAGTTTTTGTAGGAATTGCAACTTCATTAACCATTTGAAGATATCAATTAATACAGTACAATTTACGAAGACAGAATAAGTAGTGCATTACTTAAAATGCCATTTCGAGCTCTAAAGAAAGGACTAATATAAGTCATTCAGAATTTTTGGGGCAACTTAAAGAAACAGGAAGAAGTTAGTCAATTACATACTCATTACCTTGTACAGATCCAATGAACTATAGGCCCATGACCGAAGTTTGCTATATCCTTCTTGGTACTGAGCAGGAACATTTTCCGCACTGAAAATCATGAAACCAATTAAAATAATCAACTTGTTAACTATAAACACAAGATAGGCACATTAATATTTCATCGGCATATACCACTCAATGAAGAAGGATATCATTGTCAACTGTTCCTTCTCATGCATGCAGCTAGTGCTATTCACAACTATTAGCCAGGAATCAGTGAATTAAGGTCAGTGACATGGTATAAATGTTAAAGAGGTCAGCCCACAATTAATCATGAGATTTTTACCCTGTGACCTCTTCACCTGAAGGAAACAAAAATCTGCTTTTTGTGCTCTGTGAAACCGCAGATAAAATATTCCACAGGGAAGTTTATTTTGAGCTCAATTGCATCAAATAGAAAGAAAGGATTCAAAAAAACTGAAAAACAAAAAAGCAGCCCAAAATTTTACATGTACAAATAGAGGATAAGATAAGGGGCAAGGCAAGAAGGGAAGGATGGCAAATCAAGAGTGGACCAAGATGCAATGATCAGTAAAAAGATATAGTACTAGTGCTGCACCAAGGGCATGCGTGCATATACAATAAGGATTTACAAAGTATGCGTATTAAGTTATCAATCTATACAACGTTAACAAAATCCACAAACAATTAAAAGAGTTGAGCAATGCTCCTAGCTCTAGAAGTTCTGTATAAAGGACTTCCAGCTTGCTTAACGACATGCCAAAACACTTAAAACCCCTTGTATCCGTCTCCAACCAAAGGCATAGACGGGTAATAATTCACATGTAGTGTGCATTTTTTCCTCTTCTTACAAATTTCCCAACTTAACAAACATCTTCCACTGAATCCGCATAAGGAAAGCAATGTCCTAAAGCTCCTTAGCAATGTCACAATGAGGTAGCAGATAGTTCATATTACATCATTATGGAGCATATAGAGCATGAGCTGTCCTAGAGCTAGTTCCTTCTTCCAGTGTCATACTCGTCAACATAGAACCATGAACTCTTATAGAAGGAAAAACAACCACCTTTTTATGGAAGCAGTTTTCCAATAGCGTTCCAAGGCTAAGGATCAGCATCATTGCAAGTCAGGACTCCATACTATTCTCTGTTCATTATGCTTCTTCCATGAACTTAAAGCTAATTCAAACTAAGTAATAAAGAATTCAATCCGGATATTGACAAGGAAGAAACCATAAATTATCAAATTCAACAAATTGTTTGAACTAAAAAAATATGCACCAAACCAAGAAAAGTCATCTATACAAATGATTAGGAAAATTTCCAATTTTCCCACGAGTCAATTTGCATTCAAGTTTTAATAAAAGACCATACATTTAAAACACCAAAAATACTAAGTGAAATACTCGAAATTTCAAAAAATGAAAAACTCGTGGCTTCTAAGGTTTTGGGAAGCTAAAAAAAAATAAAAAAAAGACAAGGTTTGAAGTTCTTACTCGGATAATGCGAGGATATGTTTGGAAATATCAGGATCGGTGGAAGGAGAGTTGTTTTTGTTGCGTAGTTGCTGCTCTTCTTGTAAGGCCAATTCCGTTTGCTTAAAACCCTTCTTCTTCAGGTATGCTATCACCGCTTTCTCGATTTCCTCTTCGTCCATCGCTTCTCTTTTCGGAATCTGTTTGTTCCGTTATATCATTCCTACAACTCAATCCAACAATCGATTCTCGCCCTGTCTCCGCACTAAAATTTATCACGACGAGTGCGATGAATTCGATTAAAGAAGACCGGTGTCCAACTTGTGACCTTAATTTTTCAGTAGTTTGAAATTAATTTCTCTTTTTTATTTTTTTTATTTTTTTAGTGGGAGAGGGAGGGGCCCGGGTGTACCAATTCATCTTTGACCAAAATAACAATCTCTAATACCACTTTCAACGTGGAATTCGATTATGTGCTATATTATAATAATGGATTGATAAAGAAAATAAATTTTAGAGTTGATTGGTGGAAGGAGATGATTGATTGAAATTTAGTTAGATTGATGAGGTAAGTAGATTTTAAAAGGTGGTCGGTTGAGACAGATGATCAAATCAACGAAATTGATTGAAATTAGATAATTTTGTAAGAGGAGAAATGGAAATGTAATGACTTTTAATTACTTTTTTCTTTCCGTGGCGAAAAAATTTTCTACTGATTAATGGGACATGGAGATTTAATTTTTAATAACATTTTTTATATAAATTGACATGAGAAATTAAAGAGAGATTTTTATGTAAAATAGTCTTAGCCATGTGTATGTGCTATGTGAAAAATGAAGGGAGAAATTGTAGGATCTAAATGTAATTGAAATGACAAAAAAAAATATGAAATTAAAATTTTAAAAAAATATATATTGATGACGCATTAATTTATAAGTTGATGACGTTTCAATAACTAATCTCAAATAATCTATAAATAAATAAATCTAATTGACGACTTCTACGTGTTGTTAGACAAATTTAGTGATATAAGTGACAAACAAGTTAGGGGAAATGAAATTGAATAAACGAAAGTTAAATAATAAAATAATTTAAAAAGTATAAAAAAATAAAAATTATAATAAAGTAAATAAAAAAAATCATCGAGTGGAGTTTGAGTAACTTGAACAATAATTACAACATAATTACAACAATACAAAATGTAAAAAATATAAAGAAAATTAAAAAAAAAAAAAAAAAAAACTCTAGTGATTTTGTCGACAAACTCCAATTATCTTCCTTCAAATAAAAATTACATTAGTGAAAAAAATTCAAAATTTGGACACAAAAACTTTAGAAAAAATTGATTATTTTACTAAATAGAAATTAAAAATTTTAGTTTGATTTGTTTTATTGTGAAATGGATTATTTGTGTGAAAACTAAAGCAATTACAATGGTAAATGGTTTAAATTTAATCACAATCAAAAATTGTGAAGCAACTCGAGAACTACTCGACAAAAATGATAATCTAAGCTTGTTTGTATATAGAAAAATGGAGTTGCTCCAACGCGACGTGGCCAACTTATATGTTGTATTTCATTATTAATTCTTACTTAGTATTTCATTACTAATTTGGTCAAGCGAATTATGTACAACTTGCTTCAAATTGTGTGTTTGATTGCACCATTTTTTCATGGAAATTGACATTTTCAAATTTAACAGTTTGTTTGCCAACATTTTTCATGTAAAAATAGCATTGTTTTCCTCACAAACAAGAAAAATAAATTCTTAGGGGTGGGGGTTGGTTTTATTTTCCATGGAAGTTGGAATTTATTTTCTTTTCCACTTGTGTAATTAAACACACCATAAGATTAAAAAAAAAAAAATTGAATGAAAATTTGTTTGGACGAAAATGTAAAAGGAAAAAAATTGTCAAAATGCGCTAAACCCATTTTGATTGGCAACTTCTTGCTCGACAAACACGCAAAAAAAATTAGAAAAAAATTAGCCCTTTTTAATTGGCATGCTTGGCACTTCTTATATTCTCTACAAACACAAAAACAAAAAATGATATTTGGGTAGTGACGAGCTCCTCGAATAAACGATAAAAAAAAATAAAATTTGGTCTTGTTAATTTTTTTGCTCCAAAAAAGCGATTCTCAAACATCCTCAAACGTATCTATTTAATAGCATTTATTTAGAATAATCAGAAAACAAATTTGAAAATGTAAAAATTTAACTTCGATCAAGCAATTGTAAGATAAAATAAAAAAATATTAGTAAAAAACTAAATGAAAATTTATTTGCTACTAAGGTTAAAAAATACAAACACACCACAAAAAATAATAATAAAGGTTTTGGGTGTGCGTGTTACTACAAATAAATATATATATATATATATATATATATATATATATATATATATATATATATATATATATATATCCTACAATAATATAAGAATCTTAAATTTTTCAATTGTAGTTTATTCGTCAATACGCTTATCGTTTCATTGCATTGTTTCAAATACCATTTAATTATACTTCATTTATATTACCTACTTCACCTACTTTCGACAAATTAAATTCTCTCAAATTATTCAATATCTCCATAATTCTTAGATTAGAGATCAAAATTCGAGACGGAGGACTCGAACTCTTCGTAAAGTAAGTTATATGTAAGTGTATAGATTATTTGTATGACAATCACTGTAATTTTTTTTAATAAAACTCGTTATAGATTATTTGTAAATTATTTTATTCACCGTAAGATTCTATTTTTAGAAGTCTAAGTTTTTATGTCTAGAACTTATCAAATCTGTTAATTTTTACATATGTTTTAGAATATTTTACATATTTATGTGTAAGTTCTTATTTGTCTGAAGCTTAAATTTCTTCAGCAATGTTTGAAGTCAATCACTTGACAAATTGAAATTTAATTAGCATCAATGAGGATTACATCGCACTGACTCGACAACCATGTTGGTTATCGAGTTGTGTAAGTTGTTATTTGTCTGAAACTTAAATTTCTTGAGCAATGTTTGAGGACAATCAATCACCGAGTAATTGAAATTTAATTAGGATCAGTAATGGAGGATTACATGCGTTCGTTATGCGTTGGTTGCCGAGTTAGACTCTTTCAATTACAATTTCTACTACTTACTCATCCCGCAGAATATTATGACATATTTAGCGAGTACACATCTCTAATTGCATCAGTTTACTCCAGGTTTGGCACTGGCACTGCCTTGCCTTGCGAATCAGATTCGTCAAAGCAATCAGAGGATCTAAAGAGGAAAACTAGAGCAGAGAGGTTTTTGTCTTTGCATACATGACTTAGATCTTTGATTTTTAGTAGATGTGCTTGTTTGACATTTTATGCTTGTTCCTCAGGTTTGCGATTGCACAGTCTGCACCTGCAGATGAGGAAGCGAAGAAGAAGGCTAGAGGTATTAGGTTTGGATCTGTTGCCAAGTCTGATTCGGCAGAGGAAGAGAAAAAGAAAGCAAGAGAAATAAGGTTGTTATTGCCACATATTTATTATCTTCTTCTTTGTATTTTGATAGGGGTCTAATATAACATACAAGATTGTGTGCAACTATTAGTCTGGGGATTCTTTTATACTATGACTACGTAGATTCACAAGACCACTTGTTATTTACTCTAGGTTGTGTTTGGAATTGTTTTGCAAATATTGTTTGTTGTTTTCATTTTCTATAACTGAAAAATCTTTGCAAGTAGTAAATTTTTCTCAAGTGGTAAAATAACTGTATATTGTGGTTGTCGAATGAAGTTGAATTACTCAACAATCAACAAATTTCATATAGTGGTTGTCGAGTGATGTCGAGTTACTTGACAACCAACAAATTTCAACTATCATACTTAAACTTAATTAAAAATAAAGTAATTTGAGGTTATTACAAATAATGAAATGTTTATGTAAAATAATCTATAAACAATATATACGCTGTAAGAGGAAAAAAAAAAGAGAAAAAAAAATTCTAAATAGTTGTCGAGTAAAATATATACGTAAAAGATATTTTTTCTTGTCGAGTGAAAGATATTTTTTTCTTGTCGAGTTACTGTTCACTTGACAAGAAAAAAAAATATTGTCAAGTGAAAAAAATTAGAAAAAGACAAAGGAAATGGACCCAAAAAAAAAAAAAAAAAAAAACTTTGTCGCGTGAACAGTAACTCGACAAATTATTTTTTTCCATTTCTTCTGTCTTTTTCTAATTTTTTTCACAATTTTCTTTCTTTAGTTTATTTTTCTTATTTGTTTTTATTTTACACATTTTCATTCATTTTTTTTATTAATCTTTTTTATTTTATCTTATAAGTAAATTATAATTTATTTTTACTGAATTATTTATTACAGATTATTCTAAAAAATGCTATTATTTTTTCCTTAATTTTTTCTTTTTACTATTTACATATTCGTCTAAATTTTTATTCAATTTTTCAACAATCTTTTTTTTTTATTTGATGTTATAAGCAAATTATACACAATTCTTTAATATTTGACTTTTGGGTCATTAGTTAAAAAAGTTGAAAAAATTGGAGCCGAATTTGAACAACGAGGGTTTGGTCCAATTCAAATTATCGAAGTGGTACAATTCAATAAAAATATAAAAATAGTCACTTTACTACATTACTTTACCCACGTCGAGTTCACTATATATTAAAATATATAACATTTTTTTTGAATTTTTTTTTCCCCATTGATGTCGAGTAACTCGACAATGGAATGTTGTTTTTTTTTTTTTTTTTTTTTTTTGGGTGATGCTGGGCTTTGGCCCATTTTGAGTTATTATTTTTATTATAGTTTTGTGTGATTTTTACTTTTTTTTATTCTTTATTTATTTATTGTGGTGTGTGTCAATTAGCCATTTTAACAGAAAGAAAAACTTTAAATTTTTTTCTTTTACACCTAATTTTCATTCATTTTTTTACTTATCTTGTTTTTTTATTTTACCTTTTAAGTTTACAAATTGTTAAATAAATGCTATTATTTGTTCCTTAATTTTTTTCTTAATTTTTTTCATTTTACTATTCACACATTCGTCCAAATTTTCATACAATTTTTTACTAATCTTTTTTTTTTATTTGATGATATAAACAAATTGTACACAATTGTTTAATATTTGGCTTTTGAGTTATTAGTAAAAAGTTGAAAAAGTTGTAGTCGAGTTTAAAGAATGAAGGTTTGGTGCAATTCAAATTCTCGAAGTGGTGCAATTCAATAAAATGTAAAAATGGTCACTTTATCATATCACTTTACCAACGTCGTTTACGAATCTTAGTTATTTAATTTTTTTAAGAGTTATTTAATTTTTTTTACTCTGAATTATGTACTTATTTGATTTTGATTTTCTTATTAGAATTTCAATATTTTACTTAGTTAATTGTATTAAATGGTATGTTCAAAAATATGTTTTTCATATTTATTATTTACGTATTATATATTTAATATTTTTTATCGTATATATTCAAGCATTACTTATGCAAATACTAAACATAAAATTTATTCTTACATTTTTCACGGACGTACAAAGCACGTAGCAAAAACTAAGTATATATCCTTACAATAATATAAGAGCCTTAAATTTTTATTGTTCACTTTTTTTCGCTATACACACCGTCGTTTTTAACTTCTTTTTACAACTATAATTTGTTTTATTTTCTAATATTTTTGAAGCTCCTTTTTCGAAAGCAGATTTTTATTGACCGTAATTCAAATTCAGACTCCGTCCTTTTACAACTTTAATTTTAATTTGTTTCTACTACTTTTCAACATTAGATTTTATTCACCATTATAACTAGAATTCTAGAATTCAGAGTGGAACCGAGTTTTGAGAGATTGGATCCTAAAATTGATTTTCAGATATTGTAAGTATTATTACAACATTTAGAAGCTTTAATGTCCATTGTAAGTATTATTAACAAGAGTGTTACTCCAGTTGTATTTTAGTAAATGGCAAAAATCTCAACCAAAGCTGAGATCAACCCTGCAATTGGAATTGCAGAAAACACCACTCTGATTAATAAACAAAATCAATGAAAGCTCATACTTTTTAAAAAATACAGTAAGAAGAATGAATCAATAACCAAAAATCAAAACTTTTTCCATGCTTCAATCATTTACACATACACCAGATGTACAAGCAAAATTACATACATATGCATGCATAAACATAGAAGCTAAGAATAGAACTCACGAGAGAAATTGGAAAAACGATTTAAATTTGCAACAGTGCGTCTCTCTGTATATATATGTGCGTGTGTGTGTATGATTTATACTAATAATCTCTTACAACATGTTTGGTTTATTAATAAAATTTATCGTCCAATAATGTGTACAAAATATTTTAATAATACGTCTTTTTTCCCGTGTATTTCATGCAAGATCCACTTATCCCAGTAATGAGTATCTCAAGACCAAAAATGGTTCTTGAAAGCAACTGGCAAACAGCTTGGTCTTAGTTACCGAGCGATTTGGCAACCATCATTGGTTGTTAACATGGTTGTAAATTCTTTGGGATTTAGTAATGCACATAGTACATAAAAATAGCCCAAAAAAATGAAAGAAAGTTGAGATGTTTATTGTTAAAAATGTCATTCAAGAATTTCGGGTAATATATAAATCCAATGTTTTTTATTTTTTACACATTTTCATTCAATTTTTTATTAATCTTTTTATTTTATCTTAAGAAAATTGAATATTTTTATTTTTATAATGTTGCCACATTAAAAAAAAAAAAAACTTGACCAGTAAAATTATCGGCAATGATATTTATTTTACTGTTCACCAAGTTTTTTTTAAGCCTATTTTCTTTGACACAATAATTTTTTTTTTTTAAAAAAATATATTAAAAGTGATTGCCGAGATGGCTCGGCAATCAAAATTAAAAAAAAAAAAAAATTTAAAAGTGACTGCCGAGGTGGCTCGGCAATCAATTGATTGCGAAAAGTGTTTTCTTTTTTTTTTTTAAAGAAATAATTGCACAAAATGTCCATATTATTTTAAAATCGTTGGAATATGCCAACAACTTAAAAAAAAAAAAAAAATTTATTTTTCTTATTTTTTTTTCTTTACAGTTAATTTTTATTCAATTTTTTACTAATATTGTTTTTTTATTTTACTTTTTACAAATTATTCTAAATAAATGCTAAAAATGTCATTCAAGAATTTCAAAATCCACGCTGTGAAATCTTGGTGGCAAATTGAATGATTTTATTTTTTTTACACATTTTCATTCAATTTTTTTATTAATTTTTTTTATAATCTTAAGCAAATAAGCAAATTGAATGTTTTTATTTTTTATAATGTTGCCATATTAAAAAAAAAAATAAGCGTCAACAGTTAAATTTTCGGCAATGAATTGTTCATTGCTGAGCAACTCGGCAATGATGTTTATTTTATTGTTCATCAATTTTTTTTTAAGCTCATTTTCTTTGACACAAGAAAAAAAAAGGGTGAACAGTTTTCGGCAATCAATTTGATGAACAGTATTTTACTGTTTTCTCTTTTTTTTAAATGAGTAATTGCACAAAAGGTCCCTATTGTTTTAAAATCGTTGGGACATGCCTACAAAAAAAAAAAAAATCTTTAATTTTTTTTTTTCTTTTTTTTTCCTTTTACACTTAATTTTCATTCAATTTTTACTAATCTTGTTTTTTTTTTTACGTTTTACAAATTATTCTAAATAAATGCTAAAAATGCCATTCAAAAAATTTTTTCACGACTGTGTGAAATCTTGGTGGCAAATTGAATGTTTTTATTTTTTTACACCTTTTCATTCAATTTTTTATTATTCTTTTTATTTTATCTTAAGAAAATTGAATGTTTTTATTTTTATAATGTTGCCACATTAATAAAAAAAAAAAAAACGTGAACGAAGAAATTTTCGGTAATGAACTTTATTTTACCGTTCACCAATTTTTTAAACTCATTTTCTTTGACACAATAAAATTAAAAAATAAATAAAAGTGAACAAAGGATTCAAGCAATGAAATTCATTGCCGAGCAAGACAATCAAATTCATTGCTTGGTGAAGCGTCCCGGCAACCAAAATTTTGTTGTTTTTTTTTCTTTTTGTCAAATAAACATTTTAATTTGAAATTTTTTTATACATATTAAATTACCCATTTTAATTTTAATTTTATTTTAAAAATCACTACATTTTTTCATACTTGCATTTGGTAGCCATAAATATTAAGTAAACACGGGAAAAAAAAAATTCCAACGAGATCATATTAATTCTCCACAATCATCATCTTATTCATTTATTTAACACATCAATTTTACAAATTCTCTAACATATTTTAAGTGTATATTTATGTTCGTAATTTCGATTTATACAACAAAACCACGCCTAATCCTTTCACTTATATAATTGGTTAGGGCATCTCGGCACCCAATTTTTTTTTTTTTTTGGTCAAATAAACATTTTAATTTCAAATATTTTTTATACATGTTATATTAACCATTTTTATTTTTTTTATTTTAAAATGATTGTATGAATAATTTTAAAACTTTTCCCTACATTTTTTTACATACGTGCATTGCACGTACCCAAAACTAGTGTATAAAGAAATGTCAAAATGGGCTAAAAGCCAATTTTGATTGTCTCCAGCTCGACAAACACACATACCCAAATAAAAAAAAAAGTACAAAAAAAAAACACATCCAATTATTGTTGAGATGCTCAACAATAAAAAAAAAAAAATTGTTGTTTGTCGAGCTGCTCGAAAAGCACAAAATAAATAAAGAAATAAAAATAAAAATTTCTTATGCGCAGATCAACAAGCAGAAAAAAAAAAAAAAAAATTATTTTGTTTGTCGAGCTGCTCGACAAACAAAAAAAAAGATCAAAAGAGTGTTTGTCAAGCTGCTCGACAAGCACACAAAAAAAATTTGGGCAAGTGTCGAGCTGCAAAAAATAAATAAAAATTAATTTTTGGACAGTGTTGAGCTGCTCGATAAAAAAAAAATTATTTAGCTTTGTCAAGTAACTCGACAAATTGGATTACTCGACAAATGGGACACCTATTATCCGCTCGACAAAAAAAAAATTAAAAAAAAATTGGTATGTGTGCATGTTGAACTACTCGACAAAAAAATATATATGGTATCGGCAATGTCGAGTTGCTTGACAAAACTAAAGAACAAAAATTGGTATTTGGTAGTATTGAGCTTGAAAAAAAATGGCCTTTTTGTCGAGCTGTTTGACAAATACAAAAAAAATGTTGGTATTTGACAGTGTCGAGCTGCTCAACAAAATTAAAGAAAAAAAATTAAATCTGTTTGGATTGGGATTGGAGAAAGAAAGTAAAAAATGAGGAAAAAGAAAAAAATTGAAAAAAGGAGAAAAAAGAATTGTGTACGCTTATAAGATCAAATAAAAAAAATTGGTAAAAAATTGAATGAAAATATGAACGAATGTCTGAATAGTAAAAGAAAAAAATATATAATTGCTTTTTAATAAATAAATAAATAATTTGTTGAGCTGGGCTAAAAGCCCATTTTGCTTGGCTTTAGTTTGTCGAGTACCTCGACAAACCAAAGTCTAAGGCATTAATCTAAAAAAAAAACTCAAAGTCAGAAATTGCGGCTCGTAAAAGAAAATTTAATGTCCACATTTAATGGGTGTGAGATTTTTTAAAAAAAAAAGAGAGGTGAAACTACGTCGTATTGGTCGACGGATGAATATTAGTAGAAAACTCACTTTTATATATTGTAAGGATATGCCGAATGTTTTTTAATAAAACTTAGTCTTATTTTTAGTCCCATCAAAACCTGATGCCCTTCAATTCCTTGGATTAGAGATGGCACATGCCGTTAGTGGCCTTGATGGCTCGGCCCAAAAAACTCGACCCATTATGGGTCGGGGCTTGTCTAAAAATGTGCTCGAGCCAAGGCCTAGCTGTCCTTTTGAAACAACTCGATCCTTGATAAATACGGACGGCTCGTTGACCGGTCCACGAGTCGGCTAGTGGACCAAGCTAAAAAAATTTAGAAATCTCAAAAAATATTGTATTTAAAAAAATAAAATAAATAAATTTAACGAGTCAAGCTCGTGGACCAGCCCGACTCGACCTATGAGACCCACAGGTCATGGCCCGATTCGGGCTCGACTTTTAGAGACGAGTCGGGTCCTTATAAGGGCCGAGCTCGATTCATTGTCATCCTTACCTTAGATCGACAAAAGGAAACTAAAGAGGAAGACAAGCTTTTAGTTTTTTATGTTGTTAAAATGCACATGGGGAGGGATGATTGAAAATCGTAGGGAGTTGGAGTGACGAGGATTGTAACATGTTGGAAGAAGGAGGCGGGGACGAAGGAGGTGGGGGACGGTGATATATAATTCATGAATGAGGACGCTAGCTTTTAATTGTGACATTTTGCTTCAATAATAGTGTAATAATTCTTGTCAATTTTTTTTTTTTTTTTTTAGTAGAACCCTACATTCCTTCATTTTTTATGATCATTTATAATAGTAATCACGGAAACTTCAAAAGAGAATAATGTAAAAAAATAAAATAGTTATAATGTTCTATTTACGAGTTTTTGTGTCTAATGACAGTAGACAACTAAAGAAAACAAACAACAAGTTTACAATAAAAGTATGTCAAGCTCTAGTTTGGTTTCTATCTTCTAAAATTCATTTTTTTCATAACTCATTTTCAAATATACGTTATATGGGACCCACAACTTTTGTCGACTTTTCAATTATGTATTTTATCAACTTTTATCAAAATCACCTAAAACTCTAGTTATTATCTACTTGGCATAAGTTGTTACTACAAGCAGTAAAAATTTATGCTTCACAAGAAAATTGATTTTTACAATCAGTATACACTAATAAGTTGATCAATAAAGATTCTTAGTGTAATTGTTGGGTATTTTTTCTGAAAATTAAAAATCAAGAACGAGGAGAATTTGACATTAAACTACTTAACTTTTTTAACGTGCTCTAATTTATCGTTTCACTAAAAAAAAACACATTAGTGTTTATTATCATTTTGTTCTTTACAAAATTTCTAATAAACAAATCACTATCTCGTACGAGTAATTGACTCGTTTATACTTTCACCATACGCTTTCAAAACCAAAGTTGGTGCAATTATTTTTCAAGATTCATCTCTCCAATAGAATTACTATTTGGCACGTGCATATTAATAAAAATATTGTGTATTAAATCAATCCAAATCAGTAGCATTTAATGTTAACGTTTTCATCCATTTTTGGTTTTGTTCTGCTGTAAATTATTTATAGTCAATCATGACTGTAAATCTCTATAGTTTAGGAATAATAAATTCTTTTGCCAAATTCCGGCCTCAACATTTTAGCTAGCTCATTAATACTAATTACCCAGCAACACTCTTAATTCCTTTTGGGGTTGTGGAGGGACAGGACCACGTTACTTAGAAATCAAATGTTATAAAATTCGAACAGAACTAGTTTAGAAAAATTAGGATTCAGTTCGAAATTTAATCCGACTACATGTTAAAAATTACAAATGTAAATCTGGATAAAAGAAGCTTGAAATTGATCAACAACTTCTTGATTCTTAAAACTTTTATTTTTTTAGACCAATTATTAAAATATCGAAAATTATCTTAAATTATATTTTTTGTATTGACTAGAAAACACGAGAGAGATGATTAAAAGATCATGCAATCGAAATATTGATTCACTTTCGATATTTTACCAAAACAAACTTTTGATTCTTTGGTAAGTTGTTTCACTACATTCTTTACTTGAGTAAATGAGAAATTGTTTTGACTTAATTTCTACTTAACTAGACAAATTATCAAATGCATTAATTACATTTTCACTAAAAAGAAAAATATCAATCTCTTTTAATTCTTACTCATTTTCTCAATTATTCTGGCCATTTGGTTAAATAATTACCTAAACACTAACCAGTGTGCTCATGGACTGGGAGGAGGGGGGTTGACAATTTTATATGTCATGGTCGATTGCTCGAGTATCAAATAATACTGGATGTTTAAAAACAACAAAAAGTTAAAATCTTATCTATTATATTATTTAGTTGCACTCATAACTTGTTTGATAAAACAAATGTTAAATTAGTGAACAATGTCGTCATGTACTCATGTATTGTCTAACACTGCATATGAATCATGTTGTTATTGTTTTAGACTTTCAGGCAAAACCAATTCCGTAATTTTCAATCATAAATTAGGATAACAATCTCATATGCTCTTATTACTTGGCTTGGCACACTGTATTAAACACGTTTTAGCCTTTCAAGGCAAAAGCATGTAACTTTCAATCATAAATCATTGTATACAATCTCATATGCTCTTAATACTTAGTACTCTATACCAAACCCGTCTTAGCCTTTCAAAGCAAAAGCATGTAATTTTCAATCATAAATTAGAATATATAATGCCAAAAGATGCCCTTGTAAACATTAAGAGCATTTATACAGGCAAAATATTAGGAAAATGACAGAATACAGAGAGATTTCCCAAGATAAGGACAATGTGGCCTAAGGGTACATGCTCAAATCTAGAAATTCAATGCCTAAATAAAGAATATATCTCTTTATTCGTATATTTAATCACTAAGAGAGGGGGCGTGTCCTCTGTAAAACCCAATACAACTTACAGAATATAAGACTCAAAGAACAATTCAAAGGAACATAAGAGATAGAGGGCACAATATCCTCTAATTTCTATCAAAAATACTTTTAGCAGAAGAATTCATGGCATCACAACCCGATGGCATGCATGAAAATGCTACATCTTCTACGAGTGTTGAAAATGGACAGCAACTGTTGATTGAAAGAACCGATGACAGGAACAAAGCAGTGAGACACCCTCGATGGACAAGACAAGAAACACTTTTCCTCATAGAAGGCAAGAAGATTGCAGAGGATCGAGGGCTAAAGGGCCGTAGATCCAGTTCAGTTTTTGGGTCGGACCAGTATGAACCCAAGTGGGACTCGGTCTCGTCATACTGTAGACAGCACGGAGTGAACCGAGGACCAGTTCAATGCCGGAAAAGATGGAGTAACCTTGTCTGTGATTTCAGGAAGATAAAAATGTGGGAGTCTCAGGTAAAGGGAATTAATGAATCATTCTGGACGATGAGAAGTGATTTGAGGAGGGATAGGAGACTCCCCGGTTTCTTTGATAGGGAAGTCTATGATGTCTTGGACGGGAGAACATTCACAGATGATGCATATCGACTCGCACTTGTAACAGTAAGTCCAGATGAAAAGAATGGTGATGGCATATATGGGGTTGAAGCCGAAGACGAGGATGAAATGGTGGAGGACGAGGAAGCTGAGGCAGTTTTTAATGGCAGTTATCATAGCATACAAGAGGAAGGCCTTTTTTCAGAATTTGAACAGGTAGCACAAGATGAAAACGATGAGAGTCGAGGAAAGGAAAACGCTGCAACAGATGACAGAACAAAGACAATTCCTTCACCAGTGCCAATATCAGGTATCTTAATCATCTGTTTCAACTAGTGTCTCTCTCCCTTAAATATATGATACTAAAAGTTTTTCTGTCGTTGGCAGAGAAGAAATATCAACCATATCACGAGGCATATTCAAATCAAGGTAAGCTCCATAAACCTGTATTATGATGATCTATTATGCTCATAATGCCTTCCGGATTTGAAATTGCAAGAGGAAAATAGAGTCTAGTTGAAGTCATTTTTTATAAGAGTTAAGTCAACGAGATCCTAACATTATTGATTGCAAATCGCACATTTATTGCTTGTGATTTCATTGTTTATAATGTTGAAGATAAAATATAAATAGAAAAGTTCCAACCCCCCAGAACTTAGGTGACGTAGTTCAACATGCCATCAAAGTAAGCAAATGTCCTATATTCAAGGCTCAAAGCCACCCGTTTAAACAAGTTCTGCGTTTCAGGTTTTTGACGAAAAAACTGAGTCCAACCTACAAGTGGGAAGTGTGTTGAAGATATAAGTAAATATATTTCTCTATTTTCTAATAACTTGAGCTTTTAGATAAGTAGTTCTACATATCACACACATGTAGATTCTTTAGTATATCTTAAACACCTATGATTCAATGGCGGATATAGGATTTTATTCAAGATGGGGCACTACATAAACAATAAGCCAAAAATTTCAAAATGAATTATACATAGAAAGTAACAAAAGTTTTAGTTGATGAAAAGGAAGGAGAAAATTGTAAGGTTGAACGTTGGATAAACAAAGGTTGTAGGTCAAGTTGAACTACAACAAAATACATAGGATTCCTTTTATGAGAAAGTATTGTAGAAGTCCTAATAACTTAAAAAATGAGAACGACAAAAATGTAAAACTTCAGAGAGAGCAATCAACCAAGAAGTCGATGTAGTAATTAACAACTACAATAAAATATTTTTAGGACGAATTTAACGATGCAAATTTGTACTCCAGCAATAATGAAAGGCATGCATTAACTTATCATATAGATTATTTTTCAATCATTTTCAGCACATTCATCAAGTCTACTAGAAGTTGTATATGCCTAAATCAGTACTATGCTTCCTTTCAAAATCTGAAAGCTTATCCTCAAAATAAATGACTAAAAATAAGAATTTGTAGTATTAATCTAAAACCAAGGTAACTACCAATTGCCAATCACATCATCCTGCTTTATATAGTTAAGTACATTTAAAAACATATAGATGCAAGTTGAAACTATGGAAACCACGGATTTCATAATAAACCTTCCTTGTTCCATTAAATTCAAAGTGGAAGCCAGAATAATGCATTACAAGAATCTAGTTGTGAGCCCAGTAAGACCTCTTACCAGTAGAAGAAAGTAAAAAGGCCTCTCTCTTATGATCCTTCTATCAACACGCATGCACATGAACCAACTCATAAATAACAAAGAAAAACACACCCAACCAATTTACTGGAACCATCAGCTGAAGTCAGAGCCTAAGAATATCCACGGTCATAAAGAGGGACAGAATTTCCATCCAACGGTATAAACTCCCTACTCGGTTGATTGCTTATTTAGTTGTCCACCGAAAAGGTCTACGTAGAGTAGAGTAAATATTTATGAGACATTTTATTCGAAAGTAAATATTTCATTGGAAGGGTGCTGAAGGGGTTATCAAAAATCATGAATGCATCCTTAAAATGGAAAGTGTACATCTATATCTTGTTAAAAGAAGCATCTACCTCATGTTTCATATGAGGTACCCATACATAGTTGAATACTGATGATTATAGCTACAGAAAAACTGGTGGCATGCCAAATATGCATCTGCTCAGGTAATCTAACCATTGTTTATCGAATTAAAGCTTTGGAGGTGAATTCAAGTAATTGTTAGTTTAATTATTTTAGGCTACCTTACAAATTAATATCCAATATTCAATTAATCAATATCACATTATCACTACATTTTTCTATCAATATTTTTATCAAACATTTTAAAAGAATTATCAAACTTCAAGCTTTCCTGCCTTAAAATTAATGGTGTAACTAACAGATTTAGTATATTTACATTAAAAATTAATGTTAACAAACTCATATCAAATAGGAAATAAAGTAATGAAAACAAATAAGTGGAGTCAATCCCTAACCAAGCAAGAAGATAACCCGTCCTTTGATTCCTTTATGTCTTCATTTTCTGCAATTTTGTTGCTTGACAGAGAAAGGGGGAGAGTGACTACTGGCTGTGATGATTGAATCTGAATGCTTAAATTGAGGAGAATTCTTGTGTCCAAATCAATTGCAAAAATTGAGAAGAAGAAATGACAAATTGAAAAAATAAGGGCTGGGACTGGAAAGGTGGGAAGGAGGATATGGAGATTGGAGTTGTGGACAATCAATCAGTCACTATCTGAAAGAGGGGGCCTGCTTAGGATTGGTGGGTCTCTTATTGGGCTTCAAAAAATTTTAAATTGAGAGGGTCCAGGCCCCTCTTGTCCCTTAACAAATCCGCCTATACCTATAAATGCATTAGTATATGCACAAATTGCCCTTCAACACACTCCATTCCAATTGGAGAATGTTGAAATATAGAAACTCTAGAAAGAACCACAAGTGGTCAGTTAGTCATATTTTTTTCAAAATACCATGTTTGATATGAAGTGTATCCAAGCAGAAGATTATGAAAATCTGTCACTAGTTATAACTTATAACATTCCTCATGGCTCTACGCCACAGTTGTATAGGCCATGAAAACTAACGAGGGATATTGAATATGATGCATTTGCATTTATCAGGTACAGAAAGAGGAAAACAGCCACAGCCAAATTTTGAGACAGGATCTACATTTCAGGACGGAGTGAAGAGAAGAAAATTATCATCAAAAGGATGTCAAAATATTGACGCAGTTGATCGCTTAATCAGAGTTCTTCAGAGTAATGCTGGTCTGCTGAATGCACAACTTGAAGCTCAAAATATGAATTGTCAAGTTGACAGAGACCAGAGAAATGACCACCACAATAGTTTAGTCACTGCTCTTAACAGGATAACTGATGCACTAGCAAAAATTGCGGATAAGTTGTAACTGCGAGCATCCATAAATACCTATTATATGTTTGATACATAATATTGGACAGAATTAAAGAGTAATTCTTCCATTCCTTAATACGGTCCAATGGTATCCAATCCGTCCTATCAAACATGCCGCTAAGATCCATGAAGTGCTACTGTTCGGTACTCTAGACTAGGGAGATCAAAAGTAGGGTTTTCATTGAATTTCTCATACCTCTCCCGAATTTTCATTCTTACCCGTGAATAACAAAGAGATTAGTGAAATCTTCTCATTTGATAATGTGACTATTGTTTGTTAAATCATTGTATCTATTTGCCATTATGTGTGGTAATATTATTGTTGCTGAAAAAATTGTAATGGCACTAAAAAAAATTCTTAATATCAGCATGTTCGGGTTTAAACTTTCAGAACTATAATACAGCACTACATACCATTTCAATTTTACAATTTTAAATAATAAAATAAATAAACTTTCAACGAAACTTAAGCATTCATTAAAAGTTAAATAGAAATAATCGAGTACATGCATATACAAGCATGGAGTAGTCCACCGATATAGATTAACATAGTAACTAACTGACAACATTTACACTTAACAAAAGATAATATTAACGAAAATTCTTCCACAAAGTTACAGGTTTAGTAACATAATTCTCTAATCTAATGTACACGGTATAAGTCAATGTGCACTTAAAAGAAAAGAAAACAAAATATCTGACCTTCTGTGTTAAGCGCGAACAGCCTCGACAAGATTGGCAAAGTAAAATTGTGTAGTAATTAAGCCTCTCTTTCTTATTCTCCACCCAACTTTTTGCAATGCTCTCTCCACATCAGCCTCGGCATGCAGATAAGCCCTTGTAGCCTTTGAAGGTCCCGGGAACAACTCCCCAATTCTCTTCAACACAGAATAGTAGAATGTCTTCGGGGCAAAGCTCAAAATCAATCGATTCTCAGACAATGAAGCAAGGTGGGCAATCATAGCATCCGCCTTACTTTGTGGATAATGTATTAAAACGTCTAAACAGACAACAGTGTCATACTTTCCGCTCAAGCTCTCTAAATCACTCACTTCAAATTTCGGCATTACTAATTCTGGGGAGAGCTCATCTTTGCCTTTTAAAAGCTCTTCTCGTGCCTACAAAGCCATATAAATAAAGTAATTGAACCAATGTCTCAAAGGACGGCATTATAGATAATTTGGTCAACTCAAAGCATATCAGTAAGTTCAGTTAACAAAAATGAGTTAAATACTAATAGTAATGATTAATGAATGCTGAACACATATGTTAGATAAATAAATTTGTAGCTTTTAGAAGAGGTAGTTTATCATAACATCATGAATTCGAGTATCACTCCCAATCAATCATAAAAATCCAGTAGCATAAGACCTTTAACGAAATAAATAAATTCATCACCTCTTTACCAAATTAAAACTTTTAGATTCAAGAATGAATGCCCACCTTTTTCTCAGCTTCAGCAACCATAGCAGCCGAGATATCACTGGCCGTCACCAGTGCACCCTCCTTCGCCAGGGGAATCGACAAACTCCCGGTCCCGCAACCGGCATCACACACAGTTACACCCTTCAACGAACCCTCATCCGTCAGCATCTTCATCACATTCTCTACAGTTTTCGAGTGCCCAATTCGTATATCAAGCTGCACTTTGTTGACATCATCCGTCTCTCCATATATCCTACGCCACCGTTGGAACCCATCGTTGTTGAAGTACTCCTTAACCACTTCTTTGTCCCCGCCGCCCACCTCCTCCGCCTGCATTTGCCGCCGCCTCTCAGGGTCGGCGAGGGAAAGCACGGCCGCGAGTGCTGCAACCGAACTTCCACCTATGACGGCCAGGGTGGTGCTGTCGAATGGGTTTCCCATGACGGAGACGTCGGTGGCGGTGGAGAGTGGCGGAATGGCGGCGGCGACTCCAGGGGTTTTCCGACGGTGGAGTTTTGGGAGTATGGGATTTGGGGAGAGTTGCATTGGACAGAATAGGGACGAAGTGAATGCCATTAAATGGGTTCTCTCTCTCTCTCTCTCTCTCCGACCGGCGGGAGAACTTCGTTAAAAATTGAGGATGTTTGAGCAGTTGATGATAATGTAATCAGGTATAAGGATAGGATTCGCCACGTGTCATTATGTGGGTCCCGATAGCCCCCATTAATATATCTTCCCAAGTAGCCAATACGATGTTTGACAAATTAAAAATCGTGTTTGGAAATTAAACGCTCTTTGCCATTTCAACTCATTTTTCATTTTGTGTTTTTAAAATAATGAAAACGTGTTTTCTTTTTCATTTTTATAAATGTATTTTTCAAACACTACACAAATTTACAAGGAAACAGAAAATGGATATATATCGTTTTGAATGTTTTATGCACAAAACGCAGAAATGGTGAAAACGCAAGATTTTGCGTTTTGACCGAATTAAAGTCACGATTCGATTCCTCGCTTCGGCCTTTTTAAACAAAACGCTGCTCCTTACCCCAATGGCCAAACACGTGAATTCCATAAGTGGGAGGTCATGGGTTCAATTCTCAGGTTCTTTCCAACTTTTTGAATTGTTTTTAATTCTTTTATTAAATGTTTTTAATAGTTTTTAAATATTTTTAATTGTGTTTAAATGTTTTTAATTCTTTTATTAAATATGTTTAAGTCTTTTTAAATGTTTGTAATTGTTTTTAATGATTTTTAAATATTTTTAATTCCATAATCAAATGTTTTTCATTGTGTTTAAATGTTTTAATTCGACAATTAAATGTTTTTAATTATTTTTAATAGTTTTTAAATGTTTTTAATTCTATAATAAAATGTTTTTTATTGTTTTTAAATGTTTTAATTCCACAATTAAATGTTTTTAATTATTTTTAATGGTTTTTAAATATTTTTAATTCCATAATAAAATGTTTTTCATTGTTTTTAAATGTTTTAATTCCACAATTAAATGTTTTTAATTATTTTTAAATGTTTTTAATTATTTTTAATGGCTTTTAAATGTTTTTAATTCCATAATAATAAAATGTTTTTAATTCTTTTTAAATGTTTTTTATTTGTTTTTAATAGTTTTTAAATATTTTTAATTCCATAATTAAAATTTTTAATTGTGTTTAAATGTTTTTCATTTCAAGTTTAAATTGTTTTTAAGTATTTTTAATTGTTTTTAATTAATAATTGTTTTAATTTCAAGTAAGTTCAAATTTTTAAAAATTATAAATAAACGCGTTTTCAACTTTTATGTTTTTAGAAATAATTTTCAAAAATTCCAAACAGAATGCATTTTTAAAATCCAAAATAAATATTCAAAACACAAAACATAAAACGAACCAAAACTTAAAACACAAAACTCAAACGCAGTTAAAATCTAATAAAGCTTTGCCAGTTAAAAGGTAATATAAAACTTATGTTTGATAAATTAAAAGTAAGTTTGAATTATTTTCATGCACAATAAACATACACAAAATCACTTAGAATAATGTACCTGTTTAATATCAAAACACTTTATATAAAATGTTGAAGTTCGACTCATCATATATCGACGAGGACCAATGCTGCTATTATTGGAATGTTGTCGTTTAATATCCAATACACATGACCTATGTTTCTGATGTTTATGTTCTGAGTGCTAAGAAAATAAAATGGACTTTGGAGAAAATTTTACTTTTCCTCTTCAACTTTTGACCAAAGTAATAAGCTTACTCTAAACTTTTATTTATCCAATTTGTGTTCCCATCCTTTAATAAAATAGTAAATTTCATCATAAAGACGGTTTCAATCCAAAATAAACATTATATGAAGCACATATTTGATTAAACTTAAATTATAATTTAAGTTGATCAAATATATTTTTTATTCATAAAATTCGTATGACCGACAACTTATTATATACTTATTATCTACATATCTATATGACGTACAATTTATAAACACTTTAAAAATAATTTTATTAGTGTCAAACATTTCCAATTGACTTTTATGGATTCTTACCGACAAATGAGGAGAAATCCCACCTAATTTCTGCATAAAGGGGGCGGAGACAGAGGTTACAAATGTATATATTGTGTGTATTATATATATATATGTGTGTGTATATATACATGAAACTTACCTATTTTGTAACGTGTAGTTATATATTGTATGAACGTATCATATAATTATATGTGCAAATAAAAAAAAACATAAAAAATTGTTAACAATATTACAACTAATTTGCAAATTACAAAAAATAAATCTGTACAAATAAATAAAAATAAAAAATAAATTAATAATTTATTACTAACATTTGAAGAATATGAAAAACAATAAGTGGGACACAAATTCGGTAAAATAAATTTAGAGAACAAAAGTGATTGGAAACGTTTGATGTTGGTTAAATTTGAGTAGAGTAAATAAAGCGATTGTGTTAATTAAATTTCAAGAAAAATATGTATTCGATGAAGAGGAAACATATGTATTTTAATAAAGATGGAAAAATATGTATTTGATTGGGAAATGAAGAAAGAAAATGGATTTGTTGGGGGTGGGGTGTAAAATTAAATGAGGGGAGTGGACTGTAAAATTAATTGGGGAGGGGGGATTGTAAAATTAAATGAGGGGGGTGGTGGGTTTTGCGGCGCGCTGGGGGAGGGGTGACTTTTTCCTGCAGAGAGGGGTGGGTGGGATGGGTTGGGGTTGTTTTTCTGACAGATGGGTGGAGTGGGCCAAAAAAAAAAATTTTCAATGCCTGCGTGATTGACACGCAGGCAGACGGGGAAAACCATCTGGACCCCGTCACGGGGTCCAGATCTTCTCTCTATGTATATATGTATAGGATGTCAGTGAAAAGGTTTTTCTTTGTCTCTTTTTTATAATACTAATCAAATGCACGTGCAAGGTACGTATTGTATTTTAATTAAGTATTTAATAGTATGGTCATTTTTAGTGAGTTTCTTAATTATTTTTCACTTATGAGAGACTAAGTAAAACATATATTAAATCTTATTGAAAAAAGTACGTATTATTTAAAGGATTGACGATATAGCTTCAATTGATCTTTAACATGAATGTTCTTCATTTTTAGACGATGTAATAAATGGTGTGTAGTTTAATAACATAATTGATTAATACAAATCTTATAACTGGACACTTCAATTATGATCACACAAGATTATTCTGTTGTTTTAAAGTTTAAACGTATTCCATATTTCTCCTCATTATGTCCCAACTTTGTAAATTATTTCAATTTAATCTTATTCATTTAAATGTATCAAACATTAAAAAAATGTTTAAATCACATGAGTGTCGTGAGATATGCATAAGATTTCTTGTGAACTTGGGGTAATAAGTAGTTAAAATGTTTATTATAGATTAACATAAGTTGTTAATTAGTGATTTTATTTTATTGGTATATTGGACATGGTTGTATTTATGGATATATTTTATTTTTCTACTATTGTGACTTTCTACGTTGAGAATAATATTCTCTCTCTTTTTTTTTGTATAGTGCAAAATTTTGTGCTTGTGGGTAAATCTTCTTGGACTTCATTGTGATTTGATTAAGTAATCGTTAGAAAAAATGAATTAAAAATATGTATTTCTTGGAATCTTATTCATTGTGTTGTTAACTTAATATAAGTAATTAATTGAAGGAAAATTGTTTCGATTACAAATAATTTTGAAGTTCAAAGTGGGTTGCTTGGTATATGTTACTACGTTTTGGTTTAAGAGGCCAAACCTAGAGCCTAATATATATATGTAGAGCTAAATTTTGTTTCAATTGTTTAAATTAGTAGACATTTGGATAGCTTCTTCTGGAGAAATTTTTTTTTGATTCGGTATCAAAAATAATAAACATATCTGCAAAAATTTTGGAAAATTTTTTGAAAGACATGACTAAAGTTAGAAGGAAGACGAACAAGACGATTGAATGAAGACGAGAAAAACATTGGAAAAAAATTAGGCGAAAAAAGATCTACAATTAAAAAAAATGAAAAGAAAAGAAATTATAGGAAATTGGGAAAAGTAAAAATAAATAATAATAATAATAAATTGGCACACATTCCTATAAATAGTGCCTACAATCAATTCCCTCTTTTAATATATAGGGATTTATTTTAAAAATATATTATATGAATGAATGTTTTTTCTTTTCATTTTTCTTTTTTATTTTTAATTGGTCATTAATTTCTTTTATAATGGATAATAGTGAGTTGTCTAATTTGCCCGTCTTTAATAATTAATTAGAACCATTTAAAAGCCGTTTTGGATAGAAACGAATATATGGATGAAATTTGTTAATTTTTTAAAGGTTTAGAACAAAAATCGGACAAACAAAAAGTTGGGAGTGGGTATCCAACTTTGGCCAAAAATTGGGGATGAATAATGTAATTTACCTCTATACTTTAATAACTCCAATTTTCCAAATTAGATAAATTACCCTATGTTTTTTCACAATACTAAATTTGATTTTTTTTGGTCAAAAGATAGCAAATTTTTGAAAATGAGAATTCTATGATAATAATCTGTCTTGTTTTGAGAAAATATGACACCCAATTTTAACACATTTTACAACGGTTGATGGACTCTATGTGCTACCGTGCATATCTCTTCTACACTGTCTCTCTACGGTTGATCATGTTCCTCCAGAGGTTGAGACTGAATGGTTCAACCAATCGATTTCATTAGATGCATTGTCAATCTGCTACAAATTAGAGAACGATGAAGTCTGTCGTTCATGGAAATGACCAATCAACTGAAACAAGGTATAAAAACACGTGTTAAACATTTCATTCAAACTTGTAAAACACTCAAATCAAGTTTAATTTAATAAATTCGTTGAAGAAATGTAAATTATTTTTAGCTCAAATCAAAATCTCACTTCCATACACTCTCTTAATAAATTGTTGAAATCACTATTTTTTTTTTCAAAGTGTCTAAGTGTCAACTACGAAATATCAATCATCAAGATGTCGCCATGTAAAGGTAATGTCAATTTAATTCGCAATAATAGCATTAGTATCTTATAAGCGAAATCCATAAAAAGTGGTGCTAAAAAGTGAAGTCTATAAAAAAGTGCTAAAATCAAATCAAGTCACAAATGTAACCCAGTCTATTTTGAACACTGGTCCACAAATCGTTTCACGAACTGCTTCGACCGACCCGTTGGCTGGCCCAGCCCACTTATTTCATACGAGCCCCCAAAAATTCCCATAGTTTATGGACAATTTGCCATCAGTTACCCATATTTTATCCTTTCAATCCAATTTGCATAGATTCACCATCAATTCACAAATAATCAAATTCTGAATCCTCAAACGTCATCTGAGGGCATCTTCAAGCTATTTCACTGTTAAAAATGACGGAATTTTGTTTAAAACAACGAGCTATGTACTATTTTTGGTGATAGCTCAACTTTCATACTCACATCCGTCACAATATTTAAAATTAGTTTGATTTCAATTAAAATCTTATGAAAAAACTAAAATCAAAGTTAACAATTAATTTTAACTACACATTTCATTGGACCCCCCCAGCTTTTACAATTTTTCAACTACATATTTTATCAACTTTTATAAAAAAAAAAAAAATCTAATTTTAATCAAAATCAAACACAACTTTATTCATTAATTTACTTTTTAAGAATGGAAATTACTAAAAAGTAACTAACAAAAGCAAGTCACTTTTTGTTTGCAAAATAGTGTAACTATTTTTTTACTGTAACAAAATTAGTAGAAATTTTCGATCCAAAAAAAAAAAAAATTAGTAGAAATTATTGGTCAATTTTGTAAGATTTTTTCACGTGTTTCATGTGTTGTATACTTGTATGTGACTTCAGGTGCATGAATATATGGTACAACCTAAATCAACATCAAAATATTGAATTTGGCAACAACTTGTCTATGGCCCCCTTTTGTCAAAATGTATTTTCACATGTTTACTTAGAGGGTGAAAGGATTGAAAACTGAAAAGTGTCGGGGGGAGGTACAATGCATTGTTTAGTGGCTTTCAACAGCAACTCCATATGAACTTCATTAGAGTTCTTGTTCTTGAATGCATGGAAATGTTGGAAATGGTCCATTGGACGACCACTTTGAATGAGAAATCACGGGTCGGGTCGGGCCTTGTCAAATATTAATTTTTGGATAAAAATTGTTTTAATTCCCTCCAAGAAATGTGTGCATATCATGGTGAATGGAAAGAGACGTGGCTTGGGAAACTGTCAACCCACCATCTCCATTTTCATCTAAACTGCCAGACCCACCATCTCCATCTTCGTCCAAACTGTCAGCCACCCTCCTCTATTTAACTCTCAGTCTTTCAGTGAAAGAAAGAGATACAGAGAAACAGCAAAGTCCATACACATTTCATATCATTTTCTTCCCGTTTTTGCATACACATAATTCAGAGAGTACTTCACTTCCTGGTTCGTCGTTCTTGCATTTCTTGTGCTAGAATTGCAAAGTGATCGTCAGATCTTGGGAGACTTTACCACATACCGTGAAGTAACCGGCGAGTGACGGGTAAAAACGTCTTAAGGACAGAGAGCCTAGTTCTCGCCTCGATCGTTATTGTTTCAGATTCTTTGTCTGTTTTATTTTCTGCTGAAAAATGAAAACCTGCTTCATATGTTTATAAATAAATTTCAATCTCTTTGTACATTCTGCGTTTTTTGGTGAACAAAACAGAAACCATAAAGTACAACAACTTAAGACGTTTTTTTTCTATTTACATTTATGGTTTTATATTTTGTTCCCGAGAGTTTGGTACTTCACATGACAATCTGTAATGCCGAAAATCTGTGAAATTTTGTATCCTGCTCATTCTGTGAAGTTCTGGCGACTCCGGCTGTTTCTGTGAAATTTTTGTATTCTGTGATATTTTGAAACAATTCTGAAACTGTAATGTCGTACATGGAAATTCTCGAATTTCTGATGCTCTCCCTGTGAATTCCGAAAATATTCATGCATGCTGTTCATTTTTGGATTTTCTGCGCCAGTATATGCATACTATTTTATTCCAGTTGTGTATGTTATGGTCCAGATTCTTGTCCAAGTTCAAAATAGAAACAACATTTATTTTTCGAAATTGATACAACACTTTGTTCACTGTTGGGGTTTTCCTTTGTAATTTAATATACATTTCATGCAAATTTCATGTTCCATGCAAGTTGCTGTGCATTGTCCATACAATTTTCTGAAATTCTAATGCATGTAAATGTGCTGTGCATGTTTCCAATTTATCCAAATGTTCCTGTATAATTCTATTGCTGCGCCTATACATGAAATTTGTTAATTCCCAGTCCAGTTTCATGCAGTTAGCTTCATATCCAGGTTGATTTTATTTCATTCCAGCACAGTTAAGTTTTATACTGACTTGCATACTGTTAGACATATTTACTGCTGATGGAACATGCATAAAATGGTTACATGCTTACCAATCTTAGTTATTAATTTGCATGTGCATGAGTTATTCATGAGTTCTGAATTTATATTCATGTGTATGCTGTATGGAAATTATCAAAATTGTACATATGCACGTTTTCTGTTCACTATCAAAAGTGTTAATTTTTTTTAAGTTGTAACCTGATTTGGCCTTAAAACTGAAATTTGTAACATTAAATTCTAATTTGTTGAACTTCTGTTTTTGAAACAGAAATGGCTAACACTGTTGGGACTAATGCAATTCCCCCTACTGTGGCACCTACTGTGATGCCTACTGTGGCACCTCATTGTGATGCCTCACCGTGACGCCCTCGTGTGGTCGGGTCCGTCTCGCTTTCGACTCATGTTCCTCACGGGAGAAACCCGAAAAATTTAATGGGGTGGATTTTAAGAGATGGCAACAGAAAATCTTTGTTTTACTTGACCACGCTTAATTTGGCAAGGTTTCTCACGGAGGATCCTCCTTCTGGTTCAACAAGGAGAAAATAATCGAGCTTCGGTTATTGCCTTGGGACGATGGAAACATTCGACTTTTTATGCAAAAACTATGTAATCGAATGGATGAATGATTCATTATATGGTGTATATAGCGTAATGAAATCGCCAAAAAGAATTATGGGAATCTTTAGAGAAAAATATAAAAAGTAAGATGCTTAGGAACTAAAAAGTTTCTTGTCGGTAAATTTCTGGAATTTAAAATGATTGACTCTAAATCTGTTATTTCCCAAGTTCAAGATTTGCAGGTACTCCTCTATGATTTACATGCTGAAAAATTGACTGTAAGTGAGTCATTCCAAGTAGCAAAGTACCAGATTGAGAAACTCCCACCGTCATGGAGAGATTTCAAAATTACCTCAAACATAAGCGGAAGGAAATGAACTTGGAGGAGTTGATTGTGCGCTTGAGGATAGAAGAAGACACTAAAAAGTCTGAAAGGAGGAATGTGGGACCAAGCATGGAAGCTAAGGCAAACATTCTTTGAATCGAGTTCAAAGAAGAACACGAAAAGGAAGCACTCAAGTTATGCTCCTAAGAAAATTGAGAACCACCGTAAGAACAAGAAGTTCAAAGGGATTGCTACAATTGTGGCAAACACGGACATCGCTCAATTGACCGTCATAAGCCTAAAAAGCAAAATGATCGTGCACATGTAGTTGAAACCGATAATCTGGATCGAGGGTGTTCAAGAAATGCACCTTTCTTCCGTATAATATCTCGAATGTAATTTCATTGGAAATCCCGTGAGAATGGTGGGTGGACACCGGTGCTACTCGCCATATATGTCTTTGAAAAGAACATGTTTTCTCGATTACAAAACTATCAACGGAGAACAACTCATTCATGGGAAATTCCTCAAGCTCAAAGGTTGAAGGACAAGGAAAGGTGACCTTGAAGATGACGTCTGCAAGGAACTCGTCCTCAACAATGTGTCGCATGTACCAGATATTCGAAAAATCTTGTTTCGGTTCTCTTCTTAGCAAGAATGGGTTTAAGTTAGTATTTGTATCTCGACAAATTTGTACTAACTAAGAATGGAATGTATGTGGGAAAGGGATATATGGTGGTGGGATGTTCAAGATGAACGCCCCTTACTATTGTACCCAAATTGAACAAGATTAATGAAGCTTCTACTTACTGCAGTATATCGTTGAATCTTCTTGTTTATGGCACAACAGATTAGGACACTCAAAATTTAAATCATGCATGCAAATTAATGAACTTAAATTTGCTACCTTCTTTAAGTTTCGATCCTAATCACAAATGCGAAACTTGTGTTGAGGCTAAGTTAGCCAAACAACTGCTTTTTCTTCGTTGAAAGAAATACTTCACCTTTGGAATTAATTCACAGCCGATATATGTGACTTAAAATTTGTACAAACTAAAGGTGGGAAAAAGTATTTCATTACCTTCATTGACGATTGCACTTTCGATCTTGCTATGTTTATTTATTAAGAAGCAAAGATGAGGCTTTGGAAATGTTTAAACATTATAAGAATGAAGTTGAAAATCAACTTAGCAAAACAATAAAATTGTTCAAGTGATAGAGGTGGAGAATATGGAGCGCCGTTCAAGAATTTTGTTACGAACAAGGCATTATTCATCAAACAACGGCTCCTTACTCACCTCAATCTAATGGTATTTGGAACGTAAGAACCGCACGCTTAAAGAAATGATGAATGCTATGTTGATTAGTTCGGGTCTACCCTGTAATTTGTGGGGAAGCTATCCTCTCGGCAAATCACATTCTTAATAAAATACCACACAAAGTAAAGGATGAAACACCTTACGAGTTATGGAAAGGTCACAAACCTTCATATAAATACCGAAAGTGTGGGGTGTTTGGCAAAGGTAGAAGTACCAAAACCTAAACAAATAAAAATAGGACCGAAAATGTAGATTGCATATTTATTGGATATGCTCATAATGAAGAGTGCATATCGCTTTCTTGTGCACAAGTCCGAGATCACCGATATACATGAAGATACTATCATTGAATCAAGAAATGCAAGTTTCTTGAACATGTATTTCCTCAGAAGACAAAATTGATGTAAGTGTAACAAAACGAACTTACGATCATCGCAAATGATAGTGAAAATGAAGAAGAACCCAGAATAGCGAGTAAAAGGGCTAGAACGTCACGTCCTTTGGTTCGTAATTTCTAACATACATGATCGAAAATGAACCTAAGACATTCGGTGAAGCAATGTCAACACCAGAGCTCCTTTTTGGAAAGAAGCTATCAATAGTGAAATTGAGTCAATAATGCAAAATCACACTTGGGAGTTGGTTGATCTCCCACCTGGAAATAAACCTCTAGGTTGCAAGTGGATTTTCAAGAAAAGTTGAAATCGATGGATCTATTGATAAATACAAGGCTCGATTGGTAGCAAAAGGATATAGACAAAAGGAAGGTCTTGATTTCTTTGATACTTACTCAACAAAGAATGAGGATTACTTCGATAAGAATCCTCATTGCAATTCTTTGCGATACACAATCTCGAAATTCATCAAATGGATGTTAAAACAGCATTTCTAAACGGTGAGTTAGAAGAAGAAATATACATGGAGCAACCTGAGGGATTTGTTGCTCATGGACAAGAGAAAAAGGTTTGCAGACTCGTTAAGTCACTATATGGATTAAAACAGCACCAAAGCAAATGGCACCAAAAGTTTGACAAAACGATGTTGTCAAATGGATTTAAAATTAACGAGTGTGACAAATGTGTGTACAATAAAAGTACTCCTACAAAGATATGTCTTAGTATGTCTATATGTGGATGATATGCTAATTCTAGGTAGCAATCATGATATTATAATGTCCACTAAGAAAATGCTAACAAAACATTTTGACATGAAGGACATGGGTGTAGCAGATGTAATTCTTGGAATTAAAATTTCTAAAACACCAGATGGCATTGTTCTCTCACAATCTCATTATGTTGAGTCTGTGCTAAAGAGGTTTGGAGTTTTTGATGAAAGTCCTGTCAAAACTCCGGTAGACACAAGTCTACACTTAGCCAAAAATAGAGGTGAACCTATACATCAATTAAGATATTCTCAGATTATTGGAAGTCTGATGTATTTAATGAACTGCACACGTCCAGACATTGCGTTCGCGGTTAATAAATTGAGTAGGTTCACTTGTAATCCAAGCAATGATCACTGGAAGGCATTGAATAGGGTACTTCGATATTTGAAGCATACCTTAACATTTGGATTACATTATATGAGATATCCAAAGAAGATTAGAAGGATATTGTGATGCAAATTGGATATCCGATATGAAGATTCTAAATCCACAAGTGGTTACATTTTTACACTTGGTGGTGCAATTTGTGTCCCGAAATCCTCAAAGCGGACTTGCATAGCTCGATCAACAATGGAATCGAGTTTATAGCATTAGATAAAGTCGGAGAAGAGGCCGAATGGCTTCAGTAACTTCTTAGAGGATATTCCGTGTTGGACCAAGTTTGCACCGCAATTAGCATTCATCGCGACAATCGATTCGGCTATTGCAAGGGCACAAAATTGCATGTATAATGGTAAGTCTAGACATATACGTCAGAGACACAATACCATAAGACAGTTGATCTCAAATGGTATTATCTCTATTGATTATGTGAAATCAAAGGAGAATCTCGCGGATCCGCTTACAAAAGGCCTACCAAGAGATCAAGTATATTATCTATCAAAGGAATGAGATTAAAGCCTAAAATGCATGAATCTTAATGATGGTAACCCAACCTTGTTGTTGGAGATCCCAAGATCTTGGTTCAATGGGACAACTAAGTTATTAAGACTCAGTTAAGCACTTATCCATTCTTTTATAAAAGTGCTGTCTGCAGAATATAAAAGGTTAAGTTATAACTTTTAATGATTCCTATAGCTTGAACAAACCAAGTGGAGTGTAGCAGAATACTCTTCATAGGAGATCACCTATATAAGTGTGAAGTGGGGCCGCTTACATGAGAATTTGAGGCTTAAATTCTCTAGAGCACTTATGAATACCAAGAACTGTTCAGGGCCAAAATGAACACAACTATGAGAACCAAAGAAATGATTGGAAGGTTATTGTGTGGATACTATTGTCTTGGTTTACATTAACAGCTGAGCAGTTCAAGACATCAAGTTCACTGAATAGCTAAGTAAACTCGATAGTATTCCACTAAGGCAGGTTCAAGGCCAAAAGCTACCTTGCCTGACGCAATAAGCCTTTCGCTTGTACTCTCTGAATCCAGTCTGCATTGCATTTAGCATATTCGTGATAATTTCCATTCATGTGGGGGATTGTTGGAAATGGTCCATTGGACGACCACTTTGAATGAGAAATCACGGGTCGGGTCTGCCTTGTCAAATATTAATTTTTGGATAAAAATTGTTTTAATTCCTCCAAGAAATGTGTGCATATCATGGTGAATGGAAAGAGACGTGGCTTGGGAAAGCTGTCAACCCACCATCTCCATTTTCATCTAAACCGCTGCACTCCACCATCTCCATCTTCGCCCAAACTGTCACCACCCTCCTCTATTTAACTCTCGGTCTTTCGGTGAAAGAAAAAGATAGGAGAAAGAAACAAAGAAAGTCCATACACATTTCATATCATTTTCTTCCGCTTTTGCATACACATAATTCGAGAGAGTACTTCACTTCACGGTTCGTCGTTCTTGCATTTCTTGTGCTAGAATTGCAAAGTGATCGTTGTATCTTGGGAGACTTTTACCACATACCGTAAGCACCGAGTGACGGGTAAAAACGTCTTAAGGACGAGAGCCTAGTTTCGATCGTTATTGTTTTGGATTCTTTGTCTGCTTTATTTTCTCTTTGAAAAATGAAAACCCGCTTCATATGTTTATAAATAAATTTCAATCTCTTTGTACATTCTGCTTTTTTTGGTGAACAAAAGCAGAAACCATAAAGTACAACAGGAAATAAAGAATCTACAAATATAGAATATGTATCGAACTATCGAGAAATGATCTATTTTCTATAGTGGGGAGTAGTTATGAAGGCCACCGAACACGTGTTCGTTGGCCATTAGACAATGAAAAAGTGCTTGACATTAGAGTCAAACACTTATCCAATGACCACCGGACATGTGTTTGGCGACCTTCATAACTACTCTCCACCATGGAGAGTAGATCATTTCCTCGAACTATCTCGTCTAATAATAGATAAAAAAAAATTGTTGGTGTTTTCTTTAGTACATTAAGACTGCTTAGATTTTCTTAAAGAGGAATTTAATGATTTGAACTATAATTTTAAAGTCACATTTGTTTTTGCACTTGTTACTAAATAAAGTATGTCTGAAGTTGTGAGCATATCCGGCTATGCTTAAAGTAAAAATGTCGCTTTTTTGGAATTTTTTTTTTTTTAAATTATGATACTTCGTATCGTCGAAAACATACAAAAAGAATTCAGTGTTTTTAGCTTTTAAGCAAATCCAAACATACACCTAGGTCCCGTGAAGTTTAAGTTTTAGAGTTTATTTATGGGAATTTTGTGCAAATGGTCCCTAATTTTTTGGCTTGAACATCCCTAACACATGTGTTTTTTGTGCTCAATTGGTCCTTGTTTGATAAAAACTTAAAAAGACAAATATGTCTTGTTGTTGGAGATCTGGTTGTACTGAAATCATTTTTTAAGTGCTTATAAGTTGTGGGTCCTATTAAATATGTGGATAATAAGTGGATAGTAAATTGTGGATATTACGAAATGTGTTAATAAAAAATATATTTAACAATTTTGATCATCTTAAATTATAATTTAAACTTTGACAAACATTTGCATATCTTTCAGAACTCTATTTAAGTATATCATTTTTTCTATGTTTTTGTGTATTGCAATTCAGACAATATACTCACTCTTAATTTATTTACATTTTACTCTTGTCAATAATATAATAAACATCCACCTAATTATTGGTGTGGATTATGAAAAACTAAGATTGTTGTATCTGTAATGTGCTTGTTTGGTAAAATTTTTGTATATTATAAGATGTGAATATAAACTCAAATGTAACGAATCTGATCAAAAAATCTCATCAACATTGCATTGACTTTACTAAGGCCGGTCACCAATTTCTAGTAGAGCCATTCCGAATAAGTATGAAAAAGTAAGTCCCAAGAAAGCGGCCATTCACGTCAGGAATAGATGTTGTCTTAACTCGGGCTAAAAATGTAGATTAGCCCCTGATTTCACTTTTTTCGATTTCAAGCTACTTGCACCTATTGTTTATTGGGCTAATGGCCTCATGGCTATTCTTATGAAATGTGTGGATAAAAAATAGATAAAAGTGTGAGTCTTATAAAATGTGTGAATAAAAAATTATGATTAACAAATTTATAAGTACTTATGAGCACTCTCAAATATTAAGCTTGATTATTACTAAAATTTCATTTTCCTTTTTTATTTGCTAAAGAATAATATTATTTATCATCAGTAATTATTATTAGCAGGTGTTATAAGATAGCATTCTAAAAAAAATTATAAAACTAATTAAGACCAGGAGTTGAATGAGTCAAAATCTAAAGTGGCAACAAGTAGTTGGGTATAAAAGGCAGCGATTATAATATAGAAAAATTTACAAAATACACTATGTTGTTAGTGTGTATTTACACTGTACATATTATATTTTGCAAATTTACATCTTACCTACTACATTTTTCTCAATAATACCAAAAAACAACATTTGTTAAAAAAAATTACAAAATTGTCATTTTAAATAGTTGAACAGACTAAAAATACATTTAATTAACAAATCACGTCTTATATATACATTATTTACACAATTTGTTTAATATTTTATCATTCTTTAAAATGTTAATTACTAGAAACTTATGATGTTCTATTAAATATATCTTCTTTTGTGTGGAGTTTACAAAATTTACTATTTTCATAGTACAATTCACAGAAATGTAAATTAAATTTTAATGAATTAATAATGTATAAAAAAAAATAATCGAGTAAAATAATATATAATATTATTTATTATTTTGCAACTTGAAATTAACTTCTTATTTATTTTAAGTTGAGAACGTTATCTTTATACTATTTTTCAATTTAAATAAATTTCTAAAATATATACGTAAGTTTGTTTCTTACGTTGTTTCTCTTTTTCTACAATAACACTTCTAGAAGATACAAAAAATTAAATATTGTTTATCAAACATACAATATTTTGTAAAAAAATAAAATAAAAATGGCATCCATAATTTAATCTAGATGCTTGACTCGATCGAAGTTAATTTTATGAAAAAGATAAGTGTAAGAAATGTAGAGCAAAACTAAATACTATTGATCAAAAGTATATAATTTTTATAAAAAAATAAAATAAAAATGGCATATTTAATTTAATCAAGTACTTGACTCGACCCGAAGTTAATTTATGAAAATGATAAATGCAAGAAAGGTAGAGAATTTTTTTTTTCTTGAATAAGAAAGTAATAGTAATTAAAATAGTAAAAATAATAAAATGGTATGTAAATCGTTACTTAATGTAAGAAATAGGATCGTATTTTTTATTTTCAATTATGAGTTTCTTGGTCTGTTTAGTTATTTGTAATAAAAATATGTAATTTTCTTTTTCAGCAAAATATGTTTTTTGTTACCAACAAAATACACTTAAAATGTAAATTTGCGAGGTATGGTATGTGAACTATATGAACAAGGAATATTTTGTAAATTTTCCTATAATACATAATTAAGACAATAAACTCACAAATTAGTAAAAAATTGTATAATATTAAATTAAAAAGTATATATAGCAACGGGACTTGAATTAATAACATTAAATTTACAAATAGTAAATGAAATTATTTGAAATTAAAATTGAAAAATATATATGACAACAACAATAAGACTTGACTTCAAAAATAGTCTATGAAAATTAAAGAGGTTCGAAAAAAAAAAATTAAGTAATGGACTACCATTTCTAATAATATTTTAAATTGTCCATTAATTAGTGGGACAAGTTAACTCTTTTATCACCATTAACAATAAGGGTCGGTTGCATATTTATCTACCATAATAATATTTTAAATTGTCCATTAATTAGTGGGACAAGTTAACTCTTTTATCACCATTAACAATAAGGGTCGGTTGCATATTTATCTACCATAATTTTAATTTATATAAAAATAAATAAAAGGCGGTCAAGATAATTATTTATTTTTGTACTAAAGCATAAGCATGATTAGTACACGTAACATGTCGTTAGTTACACAAACATATTCACTTTGAACGACGTTCCTGTTCTGTTGAATAATATATATTATATACGTACACTGCTTGAATTTTTACAACAACAAAAATTAACTAAGGTCTTGTTCGATAGTTATTTTATCCAAAAAATTCTATATTTTTGCCTATAATTTTTAATTTTTCAACCTTTTTTACACTACCAAAACCTTTGAAAAGTTAAAAAGTAACAAAAAAAATTCATTTTTTCCCCAAAAAGTCTCTACCGAACAAGCCCTAAAAATTTGACATAGAATGAAAAAATAAAAAATTTGTAGTGGGCATCATAAACTATTATCAAGACCACAAAATTTCAACACGTAAACATGCTCCATTTTAAGAAAATGTGACAAAGTCGAATTGGATTGGAGTCTGTGCCAATTTGTAGGGTACAAGAATTAACAAATGATACACATGTGACATGTATCATCTTTCTATGGGAACCATCTTTCTCTAGGTACAACTCCTCAACCACTGCTCCTAAATAGTAAAGTTTTTAATAATTTAATAATAATATATGAAAAATATGATTGGAGGAACATGTTTGACTAAGTGTATGTTTGATAGTGATAAAAATATTTTTTAAGTGTTTATATTATAAATTATTAGTAAATGAGTGGATAAAAAGTGAATTGTAAGTTGTGAGTTTTATAAAATATGTAGATAAAAATATGTTTGACCAGCTCAAATTACAATTTAAGCATGTCCAAACATGTACTAAGCGTAAAAACTTACAAGGGAATAAATAAAAGGATTTTGGTGCAAATGGTGCTTCACTTTTGCCTTTTGTGTGTTTTTGTTCACGACCTTTAGCTTTGACGGAGAAATTCGAAATCTTTGCCTTTATGTGCTAAAATGGTCTCTTTAAACATATTTCGTTCAGATGTACTATTAATTTTGTGTCTGAACTATATATTTTATTTAAAAGTTGGGGACAAAAAAACGCACAAAGGGTAAAGATATAAAAACTATTGGTGCCTAAATCCCACAAATAATTTTTTTTTTAAAAAAATAAATAACTTTTTTTTATCGTTGAAAGTTACAAGGTAAAAGTTGATAAGTAAGTTTTTAACTTAAATGCAAGACAAAAATAAATTAACTAAAAGTGTTGAGAAAATAATAAATTATTTAAAAGTACCTTTTACATTTTCTTTTTAATGGTACGACAAACATGCTTTATCTACTTGATTATTAATGAAGTGCATTCAATATAAAAGAACTATAATTTTTAAAACATAAAGTGTGATGTTGATAAAATATTATAATTTAGTTAAATTTATAGCATTTGATTTTAAGATTTATGTTTCTTCTATTGCGTTTATATTGAGAGAGTCATTACATTTATAATTGTTGAAGATAAAATTTAAATTAATTAATTAATTTTTATTAACAACTTAAAATTTAGATAATATAGTTTAACATAGTTTAAAAAAAATGTCATATAATCAAATTTTGTTGCCATCAATTTATAAAAACTTTAATACTAAGTTTGTTCATATTCTAACAATTTGTATTTTAAACAAAGCGGTTCAATAACAATTAATATTTTATTTCACGAATATTCTTTACTAAAAAGTACTAACAGCTAAAAAATGGCACAACTATGTTTCTTATAAGTATCCAAAATATAATTTTTTCTAATCCTTTACCCGAACTTTTTTTTTTTTTTCCATTCATGCCTAATTTAACCATTTGTTAACAACCCTAACAATTCGGGTCCTCTATGGCAATTGACTGCATTAACCCATTTAGAAACATAATAAATCGCATTATCCCAAACTCTATAAATCACGCTCCTTGTTCCACAAACGCACATTGTTAATGTATTGAATCCAATCAATGATTCAAACGAATTTTATTTTATCTATCTCATTGTTGAATTGTGAAATGATATTAATTGTTGTTAAATGAGGTTGAAAGATGATGTTGGAATAATGTGATTTATTATGTTCCTAAAGGAGATAATGTTGTCAATTGTCACGTAGAATCGAACAATTAGAGTTGTTAATGCCCGGTTAAATTAGGTATGATTGTGAAATATATTTAGAAGTTAGGGCATGGATTAAGGATAAATGAAAGCTTGGGTACTTATAAGAAATGCTTGATTAAATTATGTATAGATAAGAAACATATTTGAAAGTTCGAGTGTGTATTAAGAAAATTTGTAAGTTTTAACACCTATAAAAAAACGCAATTGAAAGTTCAGGTACCATTTTGTCATTTTTGCCCTTTACTAAAATCAAGTAGATTGTTCTCAACGGGAAAAAATATATTTACCAAATATACAAATAGACTACACTAAATTGTGGTTACCATGCATGTGTCGGCCGTTTATTAAAGTTGTAGACTACATAAAATTATTATTAAAAATGAATTGTCAAATTATCACATGATGATTATGTTTTAATAGCTAATTATTGCGGATTTTTTTTTTCTTTCAAAAAATAGATTATGTTCTTTCAATTGTGATTTTGATGTCATGTTAATTTGATTCTTCAACTAAAGGATCATTTCTTATATATCAACACTTAAATTGGATTTAAATATGCTTCCCAAACTTATGGTTAATACTATTTTATCGTAAATTTAAATTTCAAATTAGAGCTCATATCGATTTCGAATTTGCTATCCTCCTAACACATTTTTTATACTTCAAAACATCACATCTTCTTAACAAATGAAAATATGAATTTAATTTCAAATAGAACATAATGAAACAAGCTCAAACTAATGGACAACATTGACTCCACGACTCCACTTAGAGATGGCAACCAGCCGAATTAAGCCGGGCTTGGCCTGATATCCAAAGGGGTGGCTCAAACTCGCGCCTGCCAAGCCATCTTGGCTCCAAGATTTTTCTCCCATGTCTTTTTAAAATATATATATATTCAAGGAGGTACGTCTGCGACGCAGGCATTTTTTATTGCTAAACCTGGCATGGGCATGTTTTATTCTTTCACGTGATGCACAACTTGTCGGTTAAAGAGGGAGAAGTCGTATATATTTAAAAATCTACATACATGCATGCAGCACGCTCTCAATCTCACACGAACTTCTATTTTCCAGCATGGCCTCATGTCTGCATTCCAAACTTCAACAGTACCCTTTGTACCAACGTGTGATGTTTGTTAATACTGGAGCAAACGGGGATCCTCACACTGCTGCAGCAGGAATGTTAATTCAATATCTCATTTTGAAACTTAACGGGGTAGACACGATTAAATAGTATAATAATTAAGATTTTTTTATTCTTTTTCTCTTTATTAGTATTTAATATTGTCTAATTTATCTTATCAATATATTACGGGTATGTAAATTATAATGTTATATCAACAATACAATGACTCATATTGTGCAACGAAGTAAATTTAATATGTTGAATTAAATAAAATTAAATAATAGAAATTTGTAGTAAAGTCTTGACAAAATTTTATTTTAAAGTATTATTACAAGTAAAGAGACTATCATGTACGGATGACAAGATTCGCTCCAAATGAACAAATATTTATTAATTATATCAAGTCAAACTTGACACTTAATTAATTTGTTGTTTTGAACAAATCAAATGTTCGAACATGTCTCCTTTTGAGTAGTTTTTAATATTTTTTAATGAACACATAAGCCCGGCCGTTCCAAAATTTCCACAGGTAGAATAGCATTTGGATAAAATAAAATAAAATATGATGGTTTGACATTTGTACAATAATTATCTTAGCATACTATTAACGAGACGTCCTTCGAGAATCTTGTGGGATATACTAATCACGTGATTATTAAGGGGATTAATTAAATTAATGACAATGAAAATAGGGACAAGATGTAGAATATAGAAACACGTTCGCGTGTCACGTCTACTTGAGACATATAATCAATGCCAGTTATTTGATTTTCGAGAACTGAAGCAAATTCTATAAATTAGGCTCCAGATGAACTTCAAATTGTGGTATACATTTTCGGTGGATTTTCGGAGAATAAATTTAGGTGTACATTCTATTTGAAGTCCTTTCCCACTTCAGCTGACTTGCAACGATAGACCCCTATAGTATTAGAATTAGGCGTGGATCCCAATAAGAGTTGAAAATGGCGCAACATCGAATCCTATTACTTCGACGTAGGCGATCGAATCCTTCTTCATCGGAGTTTGCATTACTAGCAATGGAGGAAGATGATTAATTGGGCGGGATCAAAAATTCAAATTTTTTTTAATTAGTTTTATGGAATTAAAAGAAACCACGATTCTTTAAAATCCATTCGATATTATAATGAAGGTGAAGAAATACATAAATGAATTGTCTCTCCAGTGGAATTTGGGTGGGGGACCCCATATCTATTTTTGATATTGGTCTTGGTGAAATCAGTTACTTTCTTTGCATTGAAGAGACTAAAATAATTATTGAAACTAGTTCAAATGGAAAAAAAAAAATCTGATGATAAATAAAAATTAACATGTCTTTTATAGAATTAATTGTTAACTTAAAATAAAAATAAATAAAAAACATGAGTCAGAGTAATAAAGATGGACCCCTTCGATTTTAGGCCATATTTACCCAAGTAAGTAATCGTAAATAATTTTTTTTTTAAAAAATAAAATTGACCTTATTCATTTTGGACACGAAATGATTGTCTCATTCGCTTCTTTCTAAAACCGACGGGCATATAACCTATTATTTTGTTCTCTTTTACCATAAAATTTGGGGTGCGTGTCACCATCCTATGTATCATGATTATCCCTAATTAAAATAATTAATCATTACATTTATTTCCTCTATTGATAAATGATAGTGACTTCATCTTTATCCATCCACCAATATCTTGTTTGCCTTGAGGTTAAAAAATTATTATTTTATTTTTGACTATCAATATTATCTTTAACCCATTGCTATACCTGGTTTATCTTGAGCAAATTAATTATTTTAAAGTAGAGGTAATATTTCAAATTACCACAAAGAAGAGTCGGACATTTTTATATATTGAAGTGATAAAATACTATTTTTTCTAAAATAAAATTATCGTATTTTTTGTTTAAATTTAATTGAAATTATCTTCTAAAATTGTGAACTATTAATAATTATCAATTTATATATGAAAATAATTTAATAATTATTTATGATATGAAAAAGTACTTATGAAATATATAATATTAAAATTAGTTATCAACTGATGGAAAGATTAGTTATCAACTGATGGATTGAATTTAAAGATATAAATTTTTTTCAATACTATTTTTGTCAAATAAACTAGTTTATAATTAGGAAGTATATAATATTAGAAATTATTTATAAACTGATGGAATATTGGGGAAAAAGTTCTCCCACATTTCACTAATTGATACATCAATTACAAGACTCTGGAAATAATGATAAATGGTTGGGTGATCCGATAAATTTTTTTGAATTACCGTACACCTATTTTTCAAGCAAATTATCAAATATAACCTTATCTTACTTTCTCCACTTCTCTAAATATTGTTTGTTACAGATTTAGATATGTACAACTCTTAAGATATTTTCAATAACTTATAAAGAAATTTATCGTTCAAAACATTGTACTTTACATCAAAAACAAGAGCCAATATGATAGTGCTAACTGTCTTTGATTCCAGTTCTTCCACTTTGCACCTTTCGTCCCTTATGAGCTCTCACCCTATAATATCTTGTAAAGTTTTTGTTGCACGATAACACGTTTAATGGTACTACGCCAAATATTAAAATTATTTTCCCGTCAAATCGCAACACTTCAAACTTTGCACTTGCCATCATCTTCAATCCCATAATTTGAAATGTGAGCTTTTCATACCACTTGTTGAGAAAATAAATCTCTCAAAAGTGCAGTAGAAAACAAAAATAAATAAAAAGATAATAATTCAAATTAAATGTGATTCAGCTAACTGTTAACAACCACGAGAGAAAAAGACTCACTTCACTAATTGAAATGTCAGTTACAAAACTTTTTTAACTCAAAACTAGAACGCTCGACGTTCGTCATACACGGACAAACAGTTTTTTCTAATTTCTATCACCTTAATCTTGGTCCTTCAACCTTTTAAAGTTTCTTTTTTCTAATTTCAACAGAAGTAATTTTCTTCAATGAAAAAGAATTGTTTTACCTTATTGCACTATTTCTTTTTTAGCCAAACAAGATTCTTATTCCTTTTTAAAATAGATACAGTTTAATTTTTTTTTTTTTTTTACATATTTAATTTACAATTTATCACCTAATAAAAAACTTCAACCGTGACATCATATCATAGCCACTGGCTTACATGGAAAGGAGTTCAATTGGTGCAACATCAACTGATTATAAGCAACTTAAAAAAGTAAATTAGAAAACTTCATCTTCCTTTTCGAGTGCTTATAGGCAACAATTTCACTTATATGCACTTGTGTTTAAAGTCATTGTGTAATAAGCAATTAATATCAAGCAATTATAGTTGCAAAGCGATTACAAACAGTTCGCGACGACAAAAAAAGTGAAGGTCAAAGTTTTAAAACGAAATGTCTCAAGATAAATAAAGTTTTATATATATATATATATATATATATATATATATATATATATATATATATATATAACGTCAATATTTTTGTTTTCTAATTTTCCATATTTTTGAAGGAAATTAGTAGTAAGGTCAGTAAGGTCATCCAAGCTATGCACGCTGTCATTTGGTCATTCCAAAATTTTCACTAAATGTGAGTTACGCATATCTCCATAAGACCAAAGTAGTATAATAATATATAGTAATACGAGTACTAAACACAAGTTTAGCTAACTGACATAATAATGTTACAAAGATTGAAGACAAAATTTCAAATAATGAGTTGGCACAATTACAATCTTCCACTTGTCGAAGTGTTTGACATGGTAACAAGTTTTTAACTTGTTCCGTGATATGTATTGTCTTGTGTAACAAGAAAGTTGGATTTTAATGTCAATTTAAATATGCTAAAATATCTTATTTCAACAAATTGTCCCAAGCAGCGCAGCCAGATAGTAGACGCAAGTGAATTGCAACTTAATAAATCATCTTATCTACAAGTGTACGTCATTTTTATTTACATATATTTTCAACACGCTTGTTAACCTATAAATTCAAATTTACTCATTACTAAAAAATTTACACGTTTGTAATATTTATGAATAGTAATAGGGAAAGTCTCTTTGTGTAGACAAAAAAAAAGGGGCATAAATTTAGATACAATGTAATTCTTTTTTTTTTTTTTTTTTTTCTTTTGTTGTAGTGAAATCTTTAGCAAATAAATGAGCGGGAAAAAAAAACTTTAAATCGTGTATTCTTTTACACCAATTTTAAATTTATTAATATAAGAATTTATATTGTTTGAAAAAGTTTAATCGTCAACATAAAAATATAGCAAAAGGTGAGGGAAAGAACTAGTAAAGTTGAGTTATTTTTGTCCCCATTCTAAAAGCTTGTATTAAAAAGGAAAATTTGACCAAAGGAGCATAGGACTATAGGAGGACAAGGAAGTCACTAAATATGTTACACGTAGAAAAATAGTCAAAACATAATAATTCGTTTTTAATAACTAGACTAGACTAGATAACAATTTTGACTTTGCCTCTATACAAGGCTTGTGTTTTTTCAATTCGTCCTTAATATTTAGACAAAATAGCACACTTACCTCAACCTTTTTTTTTTGACTGACCAATTTTAGAAAAATGAGCAAATTTAGTCCCTATATGGTCTGTTGGCTTCCAATTGACTTTTAAGAAAGGACAAATTGGTCCAGACATTTATATTAATTTAAAAATAAAAAATAAAAAATCATATACTCCATCCTACTCTCACTCTCCACCGAACAAAACTTTACCCTAGCCCTTATAAGAGCCACACCCCCGCATTTCTTCTCCTGCCACATCCAAATCGGGACCCGGTAGAAAAACCTCTAGCAAAAATGAATGAGGAGAAATCCCCTCCTAATTTCTACGCAAAAGAGAGGAAGTGGTGACAGTTGACTGTGGGGGTATTAATGAGTGAAGAGAAATCCTCCATTTTGGTTGTTTGTCCAAAAAGGACAAAGGTCAACTGGGTTTATTGGCAAATAGGTAGTGCAGATTTTAACCATTAGCATTAGCACATGTAATGTTAAAAAAAATTGTTTTATTTTATTTTTCTAATTAAACCCACCTGATTAATTGCACTCAGATCCTTGTTCAGTTATGAATGCATTTATAGAGTACTTACTATCAGTTATGAATGCATTTATAGAGTACTTACTATTTGAAATCACACAAGTCGTAAATAGAATCTTGAGAGAAAATAATAAAAATATATTTAGGGTGTGTTTGATTACCAGCAAGAAATTTGAATAGAAAGAAAATAAATTTCATGGAATTGAATTTTTAAGAAATTATTGATTGAAAAATAAGACAAATTTTTTATGGAAAATAAAACCTCATCCCTCATTAAAAAATATTTTTCTTGAAAACAAGGAAAATGTGGCCAACACAAGAAAATGAGAAAAGATTTTACATGAAAAAAAAGTTGCAATCAAACAAAACAAGAAAAATATAGAGAAAAATATTTTTTTTATAGAAAATATTGTGCAATCAAACACATTAGTTGAAAAATAGGTGGAAAAAAAAGCATTTTCTATAGAAAATTTTGCCAAGTCAAACACAGCCTTAGTGACAAAGCATTTTAAAATACTTATATAAGAAATAAATGTTTTCTAGAATTTTATATTGGGAATAGCAATATATCACTTGGTTGGAAACAATAAAGATATTTTGAGTTGCTATTCGAGTTTTTTTTTTTTTTTTTGAAGAAATTAGACAAAATACCTACTTTTATTAAAAAATTGATTAATTATAGTCAAACATTTAATGAAATAAGTGAAAATAAATTTTTTTTTTTTAAATAAATAGGACTAGACTTCAAAACCATCTAGATAATGATTCGCCAACTTTCACGAATGAGGTTTTGTCTATCCGACTTATTTTAATGCTATGAGATTGGATCCTCCACACTTAAAAATGATAATATAGAAATTAAAATCGCACACATCTTTGACCTTAAAATTAAGGAAAAATTAAACAGTTTAACAATTTTAACTTTTAACTTTAATTTATGTGGAAGTCACTTGTAATTTTAACGTCCATGTCGTCGATATTCGTCACATGAAGACACAATCTTACAACTTTAAATAGATTGAAAATTCAAAACTTCCATTTTAAAGCTTGGGGAGCTATTTCCACATTTTAAGAGCCCACTCTAATTTTTTCAAAAAATTAATTCTTTCAAAAAGTGGAGTCAATACAAAGTACCCCCAAGATGGATATAAGCCGAATCGAGAATCATTGAGTATTTTATAAATAAAGCTATCAGTTCCAATTTGAATTATAGAATCAAACGGTTTAGTTTGGATCGGTTTTATAATTAAAGTTTTCATAATTGTCATATTTCTAACCACTATTTTTATTATCCTTGTTTGAAACAACACAGTAATATAAAAAATCATAAATTTTAAACATTAAACTATTCACAAAAGAACAATATATCAAGTTTGAACACAAAGTTTCATCTTAATACAAAATAACAAACATATAAATAATATATTTTATTTTTATGGAATAAATTTTTAGAAAAAAATTTAAAAAACAACAAGGTTGCTTCGGATATTTGGTTTTGAGTTTAGAACCAACAACCGAACCATAAACGGAAGGTTCTCAATTCCAATACCCATTACCAATTTAAACTTGAAATTTAATTAGGTACTTTTGTCTACCTATAAATACACTGGGGCACAAGTAGTACTATTAATTATAAATTATTTTTATTATCTTTTTATTGTTATTTGCTATCTTCATTTAAATCGGTACTATGCAAAGTCAATAGTTTTGTTGATCAAAAATTAGCTTTTCATATTCAGTTAAAATTGTGAAATTTTAATTACAATTAGTTTCAATATTCAATTAAATCAACGAATATTGATAAATTGATTCTAATATTCAAATTTAAATCAACGAATTTAAATCTTATATTTGTCACTCTTCACACTTTACGCTTTCACCAAATCCTCCACGCCACCCCCAACGTGTGTGCTTTATTCCTTAGTGTATGTTTGAGAGTTGTTTATAATTACTTATAAGTTGATTAAATATCATGTTTATCTATACATTCTATATAATTTACAATTTTTATCTATATATTCTGTACGATCCACTACTTACAATTTAGAAAAACTTTACCAAACAAGTATTGCTGATGCTTGGGGTGAAACAACAGTTACACAAGAGACAATACAGATAGAGATGCCATTATCTTCATTAAAGCCATTTTTTCTGGACGAAGATTCTTCCATTTTTTGAGCTTTTATACAACACAAAATTGCTAATGGACAAATTTAATTGGGTCCCTCGGTCTTTTGTTTTGTTCTCCCACCATGCTATATACTGTTTAAGCTCGCAATACGTGATTTTTATGGCTTTGCTTGGTGAATTTGGAGAATTAGCCAAAGCTCTAAAGAGAACTGAGTCGAATTACTGGCATAAGGTGGGTTGTGTTGTAATAAGATAAAGCTTCGAATTTGATGCAAAGTGGATTGTAAGGGCACGATTCACATTTTGAAGGTTTACGTTGGTTTGGTGGCGAACTTAACACGTCTCAATATTTTTACATGTCAAATCAAATTTGACACAATTTTTTTTTTACATAGTCTGACATGGGCTGCCATCCTCGACCGTGTGAAGCATGTTTGGGATGACTAGTGCGGGGAAATAATTATTTCAATAAATATTGAAAATATAAAAACAATTTCTCCTATAAGGATGGTTGAAGTTTTACAAGATTTTTTTTTTTATATATAATATACTAATTTAGCCTCAATTTTATTTTAGCTCCTGCTTGACTTTGCTCTTCATCGTTGGACTAACCGTTCAACCTGACTCCCAAAAACTTGCCACGAGCACTATGTCTAGAACTAGGTCGGGCTATGTTGGACAAGCATAAAATTTAATTCAATTCACTTTACGCTTCTAGGTTGAATATTTTGTCAATTTTAATTTTACTTTTATTTATGTCAAAATTAGTTCAAATTAATGTAAATCACCATAGAATAGTTACCTTTATGATAAACTAGTTTAGAAAAATTAAAATAGCCTCAGTTCTATGTACTTTTTACTTATTGTACTTATAGTTAAATCAAATTATACGAATTATTGAACCAATTTTGTTAGCAAAACAATTAAAATTGAAATTATGTTTAAAAACTATTTTATTCATAAAATATTGTGTTATGCGTTCCAAAATAAACCAATCAAAGCATTCATTTTTATACCAAAACCAATGCAATAATTAAACTTTTTATTAGCAATTTTCATCTTAATTTGTTTTGACGCATAAATCGTAAATTAATAAAATTTTAAGATTTAATACAAATGACACTTGACACGTGCTAACGAGTTGTTCATCGATTATTGTATTTTTCCAATTTTGTTACACTTTTAATATTTTTATTACATATTTATTGTTTAATTTTCCCCGTTTTAATTATATTATATGTTTTTAGATGTGAAATTCAATACCTTTTTATTTTGTTTATTCCACCGACACACGGCCACATCCTCGTATACATATACATGTACTCTATTTGAATGATATATGTGTATATTGTTACATATTTATATATTTGATAACATTTATTTTCGCCATTTTAATTAATTAATAGACAAAAATTTAATCGATTTTTCTAAAACATCATTACATTGTAAAACATAACAACTTTGGATTAAATAGAGAAATTCCCTTTTTGATAGATCAAATTATTAATTCGCGTGTACAATTTATATTTATTATTTAGATTAAATGTCTTTGTGTCTAATGAAGAAATTTATTTGGAGTCTTAGACTTATCCAATTAAGCTTTTGTAAGATTAGTCCATCAACTTTTTTCTTGATTTTTATGATTCCAAATAATTTATCATACGAATCAAACTTCTTAACCATTCCAACAAATAAATTACTAGCTATTTTGGTACTTTTATACAATACCTTTTTAGTAAGTTGAATCACAAGCCTTTATTTTAGTTTTTTGAGTAGAAAATCAGTATTTTAAAGTTTGAGTTAGTTCAACAATATAAATAAAATTTGGTACTTTTGATCAAGATTTTAGAAAGCGTAAAGCGTGAGTAAAGGTCGGACTAGCTCTCTTCATCCTACAAACCAACTTAGGGATGGCAACAACTTGGTCGGGCTAGCTCTCTTCATCCCTTGCCTCGTTGAAAATTTTGGAGAAGCATGATGAAAACGGATGAGGGATTTAAATTTTTTTTTTATAAATATGATTTAAATTTAAACATATATAAAAAAGAGTTAAACTGGAAATCATAATATTCGTTTCTACTTCGATTCTCCGACACGACAAGACAACACATGACAAAAAGAGAAATGAGACATTTTTGTAATTCCAAAATCATGTTACCCAATAACAAATGTCATTACTTCCCATATCCCAATCGCTTAAAATGCCATAATGCCCTGTTAATTAAAGTGCATGTTTGGCTATGGGTTTTCAAGTTTACAAGTTGGTCTAATATTATTTTTATTTACATTTTTTTATATGATTTATTACTTATAATTTACAAAATAATTTATCAAACATACCCTAATTATGTCTACCCCATATACGGTCTCGTTCACTTTCTAATCCCGATCATTCGTGCAAGGACGTGTTTGGTTTCCATTAAACATATAGTATTATTATTCAAGGAGGGACATAATAATCTCATTGTACATTAATTTTGATGAAGGTATCTCAAATGTCTTCGAAACACCGAAAGTCTGATAAAATTAGATTGGATAAACTACAAGCTCAAAAAATAATATGAACACCAAGATGTTTGGATCAACATTATAGTGATAAAGTCGACATGATAATAATGTATTAAATTTGATGTAAGCTTGACGAGGAGGCCAACACATAACAAAATTGTATCTATATCATTAAGAACTCTACGGAAATGCCCTAACCTCTTTCTTTTCTATCTCTATATACATATACATCGAGACAATGTACTTTATGTGATAAAATAATTACCAAATTTACTAAACTCTCTTAAAATTTTATTTCGTCACATTGAATAATTGATGGACTTTAAAGTTATATTAATCTTAGTTCAACTTCAGACGAACAACTTCATTCCTTGTTTGACAATTCAATAAACTATTTTTGAATTATTTTCTCTAGTCGTTATCATTTTTGTGGATTTTATTTGGATGTATAATCAACTAATGTAAATAGCACCTTTAAAATCAATGTTGTGAAAATTAGATTGATCAAATATTATTTTTATTTATATATTTTACAGAATTTATTGTTTATAATATAAAAAAACACTAAAATAAAGAAAATTCCAAAGATGTTAAAATAATCATTGACTAACTAGTTGTGTGTGTTTAGATAGTGTACTGTTGACCCCCAAACAAGACCCAAAAAAAGTTCCAGTGGGATTATAAAAATTGACTGCGGTAGAAATATTTACTAACTGTAATAATTTTGACCCACCCCCCGCTCCCTCTCTCTCCATCTATTGTTAGCTTTCTCTCTCTCTGTCTCTCCGTATCCCAACCCCTTGCTTCAAGATACACTTACACTTTGGGAATTGCTCATATAAATAGAGAAAACTGAAAAAAAGTTACAGTGAGAAATATAGAGAAACAAATTTCACTTAAAATCTTCCGATTCACCAAGATTGCTATATACAATTTCTGTTTGTATATGTGTATGGCTTCTTTATATTCCAAGTTAAAGTTGTGAGTTTTTGGTTATTATTTTGTGGGATTTGGAGATGGGAGATCTGAGATGAAAAATTCGAGTAAAAATATGGCTGCTTCAGACGTGTCGATCGACCGAGGCTCCAAATCATTGGTGCAGGAAGAAATTACTGGCGCCGGAAAAGGTAATTCGGACAATTTTATGGGTAGTACTTAACTACTTAGTTTTTGCTTTGGTTTTTTTTTTGGTTTATTAAATAACATTTACATATAATGCTTTTTTTTTTTTGGTGTTGGATTATTTACAGTGGATGCTGAAACAGCGTTGTACACGGAGCTATGGAGGGCATGTGCTGGTCCTTTAGTTACTGTTCCTCGTGAACATGAGCTCGTTTTCTATTTCCCCCAGGGTCACTTAGAACAGGTTTTTTTATTTTTTATTTTTGGGTGCTATATATATGCACGATAAATTAGAATTTATTAATACTAGTATATACCTCTTTTCGCGGTGGGATTCGATTGTAAGCAGATGAAAAAGAAGATGGATTTGAGAATTTGATATGAGGAGACATGAATTTGAAGAACAAAAAGATATGTGAAGGAGAAAAATCAATTTTGATAATGAAGAATATAGTGAGATGTATATGTGTTTTTTGTGCCTGTAGAGGAGGAACTCCTTACTGTTGTGATGATTATTATTTGCTAGCGATTGAAAATTTATTGGGGGTTTAATTTAAGGGGTGTTGACTTAGTTTGCGGCTGATCGTTTATGAAGTTGCTTTCTTTAGACTATGCTTATTAGTTAATGGTTTTTTTTTTTTTTTTTTTTTTTTTTTTTGTGTTCTTTGATATAGGTGGAGGCGTCAACTAACCAAAGTTTAGACCAGCAGATGCCGGTGTATAATCTTCCACCGAAGATCCTTTGCCGTGTGGCTACTGTTCTGTTAAAGGTATTTTGCTTGTTGAATTTTTAACATTTTTTATTGTTGTTGTATCTATAGGCTTTTGTAAATTTTATTGGTTTGTTATTTTAATTATGTTTTCATTGATCCTTTCTTTTTTAATTTTCCCCATTTGCTGTGCGAATAGGCTGAACCAGATACAGACGAGGTGTTGGCGCATGTAACTTTGTTGCCCGAAACTAATGTAAGTTAAATCATGATGATTGCTGGTATACTTGAACTTTAAATTTTTATTTTGAATTGAATTTTTCTTACCTTTTTGATGGCTTGTTATTGCAGCAAGATGAGAACGCAGTGAAGAAGGAACCTTTGCCACCGCCCCCACCACAATTTCGCATGCATTCTTTTTGTAAGACGTTGACTGCCTCGGACACCAGTACTCATGGTGGATTCTCAGTGCTAAGACGACATGCCGATGAGTGTCTACCCCCTCTGGTTAGGACTTTTTACCTCAATCTGTTGTTTTATGCGTGCTTGTCCATTTGTTGGAATTCAAGGTGTTAAAGGTTGTTTGTTTCCTATGACAGGACATGTCACGACAACCTCCAACACAGGAGTTGGTGGCAAAAGATTTGCATGGCAATGAGTGGCGATTCAGACACATCTTTCGTGGTAGGCAATGAAGATTGAGACTTTTTCTTGATCACCTTAGCACACACTTGCAGTGTCATCTATCACATCTGGTCTGATGCATATGATGTATGCGATTGATTGAAAATGAACAGAAAAGTTTAATCTATTAATACAAATTATAGAATTGCTTGGAACTAGCAAGCATATAAAGCCTGAGCCAAATGGTGGCATTAATTTTTTCTAGGTGGAATGCCTTTTAAATTGGTTTAGTACGGGTTAATTAATGGATATTTTTGTTGTGCTGCAGTACAGTTCTCTCAAAATGTGGTTGTCAATCCATTAAAGGTTTTAGTCTAATTGTTGACCTGCAATTTGCAATTGATTTACTAAATTCCAGGTCAACCACGGAGGCACCTCCTTCAGAGTGGTTGGAGCGTCTTTGTGAGTTCAAAGAGGCTTGTTGCCGGGGATGCTTTCATATTTCTAAGGTTCGGTGCAATCTTCACATCTCTATCTTGTTACAAACTTATTTTTGTGTGTGAAATGTGTGTGATATGGAATTTTTAGGGGTGAGAATGGGGAGCTTCGAGTTGGCGTTAGACGTGCCATGAGACAAGAAGGCAACACTCCATCATCAGTCATATCTAGTCACAGCATGCATCTTGGTGTGCTTGCAACAGCTTCGCACGCCAATCAGACTAAAACCATGTTTACAGTGTATTACAAGCCCAGGTATGTGATTTGAATTGTGTATTTGTTGTGTCTACTGCAGTCTAGGAGCCAAAATAAATCTGTTCATGCATCAAAGATTAATTTGGGGGTTCAACCTCACTCTCTCTCTCTCTCTCTGAAAGACATGGCTATTGGCTCCTATGGGAGGTTGCATCCTTGCAACCAAATCCACCCTCCTTCATAACTTATGAAAAATGTGGATGGTCTTTCATTCTGTTGGTTGTTGAAAACAGCCCATTGTGAACCTTATTGTTTCTTTTCTATTTTCTTTATGGATGCAATTGAATTTTGCTGCAGTAAGCATGCGACTATGCTGCTGTCAAATAAGCATCTGATGTATCTGTTTGTGATATTGAAATTTGAAAGTCTGCTCCCATAAAAATATGCTTAGTATATAGAAGAATGATGAATGATAAGGATTATGCTGCGTGTTTTGCACTCTTTTAATTTCTATTCTTCTATTATATACGTGGCAGGACGAGCCCAGCTGAGTATATTGTCCCTTATGATCAGTACATGGAGTCAGTGAAAAATAATTATGCCATAGGAATGAGGTTTAAAATGAGATTTGAAGGTGAAGAAGCTCCAGAGCAGAGGTAGGCGGCATGTTAGCATCCTGAAGAATAGACTGAACTGTTAATGGAGTAATTGCAAAATAGTTGTTTTCTGATTTGATGACGTTATGAATAAATATTAATTCACCAAGTTTTTAGGTTTACTGGAACTATAGTTGGTATTGAGGATGCTGATCCAAAAAGATGGCCAGAATCAAAATGGAGATGTCTAAAGGTAGTTGCTCCTGTATTTGATGAAGCATGTTCCCCCTTTTCAGATCTCATGCTGAAATTGTATCTCTTAATCCTACATTCAGGTGCGATGGGATGAAACTTCCACCATTCCTCGTCCTGAGAGTGTTTCACCCTGGAAAATAGAACCTGCTCTTACTGCTGCTGCTCTTAATCCACTTCCCGTGTCCAGGCCAAAGAGGCCTCGATCAAACATCTTGCCCTTGTCTCCAGACTCTTCTGTCCGTACAAGGGAAGGTACGTTCCTTGTTTCAATCCAACCGAGTTTTCTTCTGGCTAATTGTTTTTTCCTTTATATCTAGCTGACTCAAATGTGTTCCATATATTCATTTCAATGTAGCTCCATCTAAGATAACAGTGGACCCTTCTGCAGCCAGTGGTTTTCCCAGGGTGTTGCAAGATCAAGAGTTTTCGACCTTGAGAGGCACTTTTGCGGAGAGCTATGAGTCAGACTCTTCTGAAAAGCCAATGTTATGGCGACCTTCATTAGATGCTGAGAAGGTTGATGTTGTTGCTGCGACAAAAAGATATGAGTCAGATAAACGGTTTCCTCTAGGAAGGCAAGAGTCATCATTCACAGATCTTTTATCAGGTTTCGGGACGCAAATCAATTCCTCGCATGACTTCTATATGCCTTCTGGTGATCAAGCAGGAGCTATCGCGAAGCGTCGAATACAAGAGCATGAAGGGAAATTCAACTCAATCGGGAACACGAGTTCTAAAGTTCCTTTTGGTTTGTCGCTTAATTTGATGGGTTCTAGCATGAAAACTCATGGACAAGTTGCTCATACTTCCTATCAGACTCAAGGGGATATGAGATATGGTGGTTTCAGACAGTATTCCATGCTTCCTGATCATAGAGGTGAGACTTTGCCAGGTAATTGGTTAATGCCACCACCAATTTCACCTTATCCCCAAACACCACCTGCTCCGTCTAGAGAGCTGGTGCCGAAGTCTGTATTTCAACTACAGCACAATGCCGGGAAACCCAAAGAAGGGAACTGCAAGCTCTTCGGTATTCCCCTTATAAATAGCTCCATTCCAATGGAGCCCTCGTTGCCACCCAAAATGCGTCTTTTGAGCCAGCAGATCGCATGAATCTTGGGGTAAACTCTAATAAATCCACTGCACTTGAATCTGATCAATTGAAAGGCTCAAAATTGGTGGATAATCAAGTTGCCAGTAGTGAGCAGGAGAAACAATGTCAAACCTATGATCAAGTTTCTAGAGACGGGGAAGACAAAGGTCGTTCTGGTTCAACCAGGAGTTGCACCAAGGTTTTGATTTGTTCTCCTATATTCCTTTTCAATGACACAGTTATTCATTTCTTCTAATATAAAATGGCATTGCTTCCCTGCCATTATTTTCATTTCAGGTTCATAAGCAGGGTATCACCCTTGGTAGATCTGTGGATCTTGCCAGGTTCAACAACTATGACGAACTGATTGCTGAATTAGATGATCTCTTTGAATGTAATGGTGAACTAAATTCTCAGAATAAGAATTGGCTTGTGGTGTATACTGATGATGAGGATGATATGATGCTTGTTGGAGATGATCCATGGGAGTAAGATCTCCTTCTTGCTTCTCTCTAACATGTTCTGAAAGTTTTGATTAATTTTAACCACCAAAATTCACTAGTATCGTCTTCATGTTATTGTTTGGTAATTGACTGTTGCCTATCTCTCTCTTGTTAAAAATAGTGAATTCTGTGGCATGGTTCGAAAGATCTTAATTTGTACGAAAGAGGAGGTCCAGCGTATGAATCCGGGGACCTTTAATTCAGAAGGAGAGGATTATTCATCAGTTGCGGAAGGCTTGGATGCCAATGAAGCGAAGGATCTACCACTTCCTTCAACATCAAGCCCAGAGGATTGCTAAGTTCCACCTCTATGTAGGTAGTTGTTTTCTATCATACTGTTAGTTATTTGTCTTACCTTCTCCTGTTGTGTCCCCTCTTTTAAATTTCTTTTGCGAAGTTTGATAAGTGCGTCAAAAGATGTGTGCATATCCGTTGGGACGGTTTTGGGGTCATTTTGGAGAATTGGAGTAAAAATGGGAAAACTGGATTCTGCTTCTCTTTTGATGTCTCTCTTTTTTTTTTTTGTTGGTTGTTGGATGGATTCTCTCCTGTAGACTGTAGTTCTGTGTATGATTACATAATCTTGACACAAAATTGAATGTTATCAGAGGATCTATGATGGCCGCTGATAAGTGATCCTGCAACTAAACAGGTACATATTATTGCATGACTTGGAGAACTGTTTATCCATCAGCTGTTGAATTTTTGGGACATCAGATAGCAGATGATATGCTTATGCAGTCCCTTCAACCTCTTGATGGCTGGACTCTCTGTGGTTGAGATTTTCTGTATCTGCAGTTTTAAACCCCGTCTCAAGACCAATATATTAAACCATATAGTTTATGATCATACTGTATTACGGGCAAGGCATGGATGACGTATTGCTTTCAACCGTTCAGCCTTGTACATATCCACTTCTCTGATTTTGTGAGTATTGCTGTAAGTAAGAGGTTAATACATAACCCGCTATCCCATATCATGGTTTTATGTAGTATTGAATTAAGTACGAGCACATATAATATATGGTATCAATTATCATAATTCTTTAGTCTGCTAAAGATGGAAAGAATAGTTCCCACAGTTGAAGTTCTTGTGCAAAATGGTTTTCAGCTGTTTGAGGAGAGACATTGGTTTGAAAATCAATGGATTTCGTTAGCTCATTTGGAATGAGTTAGTGTTTTCAGTCTGCTTGTTTCGCAAGATTTTTGCACCTGATCTTCAATGGAGCAGAAAATGGTCCACTTTATGAAATTCTGCCTTTCTGGTTTCTCTTTTGCTTTGTCATCATGTTTGGTAGGGAGGATAGTATTGAAGAAAAAACTAAAGTTAAAATATGTTTTATTATTCTGTTTAGTCATGAAAGAAAATAATTATTACTTCAAATACAATCAACTTCTCAACTTCTAGAAGAAAACAAAGACTTGACTTTAAAGATATATAAATAATTTATTTATTTTAGATAGAATTTAAATTTTATTATTGTTTGTTATTTTATGTATTTGTATTTTAAATTCAAAATAAATTTTAATTTGTATGTGAGAAGTATGTTAAAGATAAATATAAACATAAATGAATAAACTAATTTTAATTAATTTTGAATCGTCTTATACGTATTTGATCATTTTCTTCTAGAAATTAGGAAACATCTCTTCTTCACATACAAGTCATTTATGAGGAATTGATGCATTCCATAAAATAATTATCAGAGAGAATATATTATACAAATATTTGTCACTCGATAGTAATTTTGTACTTGCAAAGTGTTGTGTGTTGTATCATGTATGACATGGGATTTATGGGAACATTATCATGACACGGATTTGCATTGCATTTGTGTAGAGCAAATTTTAATGATTATATAATAGTTTGATCTAGTGAAGGAGCAAAATAAAATAAAATATTGTGAAATGGTTGACATCAAATTTGACTATATTATTAATATACTGATTTTTTTTTATTTCTTTTCATTTTTCTTGTAAATTAAAATTCGTACTACTGTATTATACTGTGTATGATTTTTGAAAAAAAAAAAAAAAAACTACATTGAGGATTAATGTGGTTACCTCGTGTGTGATTTCTCTTACTCATAAAAGTCTTTAAAACTAGTAGAAGTTGCACTTATCTTATTGATCTGATTAAAATCACCACCAAAATTTCCCAAATTGCCCTAAGAGCATCCCTCTTTTGAAAAAGAGTAGGCTGTGCTCCAATTGATGCAAAATTTTTAAGATGTTTTAAAATTTTAATTAGGTCTAGGCAAAAACAAAGAGTTCTTACTTTCTAGGATAAGAACCCTTTCAAAACTCCAACTCACTCAAAACCAACAATTTTATGTGGTAGCTGTTTATTAGTCAAAAACTCAAAATATGTATTAAAACTCAAAAGTACCCATCTTATTACACTTAAGTTTCGTCTATATATTTTAAGACTCGTGAGACTTAAAATTTGATCTTATCGTCTTATCACGTTTTGTGTCTTTAAAAATCTTAGTTTGATATAACGAAAATTTTGTGATTATGTTAGATTAATTAATAATTTGAAGTTGGAAAATGACACATTTTCTCACGTTTATCTTCCTTCTCAACTACTAAATATTTCTAAATCAACAAAAACCAAATAAAAGGGTCTAATTTTCCCTTTCAAGTTTAACTTCTAGCAATACCTTGGCGGCTTGGCGTAGTAGCCAAATAACACTACAGTATGGATAAAATGGGAATTTTTTTTTTAAATATGGACCAGCAAACACGTATGCCAAATAAAAGGGAAAATTGGACCGTTGGTCTCTAATATATTGCCTCAATAGTAAGTTAGCCTTTAATATTTAAAAAAGAGCAAATTGATTTTTAACTTTCATTATAATTATCCAACCAGTCCTCAGTATTAAAAAGTGTCAAAACTTTATGAAATTAAGTTTTGCTTTTTAATTCGGATTGGTATTTAAAAAATGATTTAATGAAAATTTTGTTGATTCTATAATTGGATACTGATTGTGTAACTATATTGGCAAGATTGAAGACTAACTTGTTCTTTTTGAAACATTAATTCCCAACTTTCCACTGAAACAATAAGTTGGGAACTAACAATGCAATATTTCCCAAATAAAACTATATATAACACCAATCACTGGCCGTCTATAATTCTTGACTTTCACGGTACCATGTGCAATAAAAAAATAGAAAAAAAAAAAAAAAAAAAAAGCAAGGCAGAGTAAAAAAATGGTTTATGCATTGGAAAAATTATAGTAGAAGTCTCCAAACTTTATAAAATACATCACTTTGTCCTATTTCAATTTGTTTGGTATGTGATTGGGGGCGACTAGTTTGTGGTGGGTTGGGGGATGGGTAGTGTACGGTGGTGAATGGTAGTGGCAGGTTGGCGGTGAATGGTAGTGGCAGGTTGGCGAAGGTAGTGGTACAACTGAATTTTCTTTTCTTTACTCCATTATTTTTTATTTTTTTATTAATTTTATATAAATTAATTAAATTATTCCGTAAAATTTAACTTGTGTAAGATACGTGGTGATCTAATAGTAAAAGTAACAAATTCTATTACTGAGGATTCGCGTGCGCCAAAATAGTAAAAGTGAGGCATTGTGAGGATTCACATGTACCAAAATTGAAATTTCTAGCATTCACATGCTAGAAAAAAAGAAGATACTTAAGTGATATATTATAAAGTTTTGGGATCTAACTGTAATTTTCGCTTATAAGTTTGAAGAGAAAAGCAGCAAACCAGTCTAGTTTCATCCACATCTATATATCTCTATATCTTCTACGTTACTCTCTCTATATTTTACGGCTTCTCTCTCTCTCTCTCTTCTCTCTCTCTCATATTCAGAGACCTTAGTAATTCTCTCATTCTTCTTTCTGTTATTCTATTTTTCATTCAGGTAAAGTTTATATTTTCTTGTTGACCTAATTTATATTTGTGTGTGTGAATTGAAATTAGGTTTCTGTTGAGATTTTTGAATTTTGGGTTCATTGGAGGCTAATTGAAGGCTTTTTTAATCTGTTTTCTTCTCGTAATTTAGCTGGTTTTTGTTTTAAAAATCTGGTCTAGAGCTTTGCCGATTAAAGTTTGTGATGTTGAATTAATATTTCTTTTTGAATTGATTTGTTAAAAATCTGGTCTTTAACTCTTTTTCTCTGTCTTCGTTAATAATTAATAATTTTGATGAAATAAATGTTAGCTACTAGCCCATATTTCTCTATGGTTGTTTTTAGATTATGTGAGTTAGTACTAATTGAAAGAGCTAATATGTGTTTTTTATATGCATTTAACAACTCCTGATCTTGTATGAATTGTTATTAAATAAATTCTGGTTTCATTTTACTTGTTTTGCCAGTTACCCCAAGTATATTCATTTCTTGCCCAATTGTTTTCTGTGGGTGGTGAATGTCATAGATTTATTTGCCTGTACTATGATGTGAGTTCTATGATAATAATATGCGCTTAAGTGTTTTCTGAAATCCATAGGTTTGAATTTTTCCCCCGGACTTGTTAAATTGCTTTGTCATATAATATGGTCTAATTAGAGTTCATATAGTTCAACTCTCTGCATTTTGGCTGTGCCTGAATTTGGGTGCTTCAAGAAAAAGAACTAAAGAAAACAATTGCCTTGTTGTGTAGTATTCTAGTTTTTAGATAATAATATGCGCTTAAGTGTTTTCTGAAATCCATAGGATTGAATTTTTTTCCCCCGGACTTGTTAAATTGATTTGTCATAAAATATGGTCTAATTAGAGTTCATATAGTTCAACTCTCTGCATTTTGGCTGTGCCTGAATTTGGGTGCTTCAAGAAAAAGAACTAAAGAAAACAATTGTCTTGTTGTGTAGTATTCTAGTTTTTAGAATCCCATTTTTATGGCACCCATTTTTGAGGTTCAAATTTTCTTGTTCCATACTTGAACATTTATGTTTTCATTGGGTTTTTAATTTCTGACTGTTTTCCTCAACTAAAGGAGTATATTCCTTAGTTTGAGATTATGGAATTAGTCAAGTTGAATAATTGCATTAACTTAGCGTGAGCGTGCAATCCCTTCAGCCAACTCCCCTGATATAAGATGATTTGTTAGATTTATGTTTTAAGAACTTGTTGATTTTTGTATTAAATTCAGAGGCCTTTAGCTTTATTTTAGCCTCCAGTTGCATTAGCTTTATGTGTTGATGTGATTTCTTGTGTTCTCGTGGAGCATTTCAATGTGGTATTTTGCCTCCAAGATTGGAAACTCTGGGTAAATAGGTAGTTGTGGGTGTGTAAGGATCCTTTTATGTCAAAATACCCATTAATTGACCCTTTGTTGCTTCTAGAAAACAAAAATATAATTTTAGGATGTTGCCACATTATAGAGTGAACAGTGCATGTTTCGTTGGAGATGGGGATTCATTTTCTTGTTTTAATGCACTGAAGCAAGTATTCCACATTTCCATGTAGCATTGATGTGTCACAGTTGTGGAAGATGCTTGTGTTCAAGCTCGTCATGCAAGAAGAAAGTTTAGCAGATTATGCTTGCTATTATATGTTGCCATCACAATTTTTGGAGCTTCAAGTTGAATTATTTTGTGCTCACAACTAGATTGTGGTCTTTTGATTTCAATCTTAGCTGTCTAATTGTCATTTCATAAATGCAGATCCCTTTCTCGCTATCATGGCCAGGGCTTTAGTTCAGTCAACTAATTACCTTAATATAGTTTCCGGTGAAAGGAATGGACAGTTCAAGGGATCTGGGAGCACAAAAAGAATGATTGCAATGCTGTGTAGTTTACAAACAATGCCTCTAAGGATCAGGGATTTCTCAGGATTGCGAGGATCTAATGCGTTAGATATGATGCTGAGGCAAACTGGCCAGACACTCCAATCGAAGGTAGCTGGTGTCACCTCTGTCACACAACGAAGAAAATGCCGAATCGCACCACGAGCCATGTTTGAGCGCTTTACAGAGAAAGCAATAAAAGTTATTATGCTTGCACAAGAGGAGGCGAGACGGCTTGGTCATAATTTTGTCGGAACTGAGCAGATTCTGTTGGGACTTATTGGTGAGGGCACTGGCATTGCTGCTAAGGTTCTCAAGTCCATGGGAATTAATTTGAAAGATGCCCGTGTTGAGGTGGAGAAAATAATTGGAAGGGGTAGTGGCTTCGTTGCTGTGGAGATACCTTTTACTCCCCGTGCAAAGCGTGTTTTAGAACTCTCGCTAGAGGAAGCTCGCCAGCTAGGTAACTTTTTTAATCATTCTTTTTGTGTGCTAGTTTCTTGAGAGTGTTTCCCTGAGGCAATGGTTCCTGGTAATACGTTTAGGTTCTTGCTTCATCAACTTCTAATAATCATTTTTACTGATTTATACAGCTCTTTTCCAATCTTATTTCACTCTATTTTGGGTAGCATAAAAATAAAGATTTTCATTTTATGCTGGCTTTATATTTAGCCTCAGGACACAAGATTATTTATGTGGATTAGTATCGATTTATTTTCATCTGTAATTTGATGTTAAATTATTGCCTTTGATGTAGGTCACAATTACATTGGATCAGAGCACTTGCTGCTGGGATTGCTTCGTGAGGGTGAAGGCGTGGCAGCTCGTGTTCTTGAGAATTTAGGTGCTGATCCAAGTAATATTCGCACACAGGCAAGAATTCCTACCTCTATATGCTTTCTGTGTGCTAAGTCTGTGATTCCCTTAAAACTGACTTTATGTTGATCCATTTGGGCGATTAGGTTATTAGAATGGTGGGCGAGAGTGCTGAGGCTGTTGGTGCTGGTGTTGGAGGTGGAAGCTCAGGCAACAAGATGCCTACACTGGAGGAGTATGGTACTAATTTGACCAAGCTAGCCGAGGAGGTAATTTTCTGTATTTCTCAACGTCTGTGAGTATTGACTTTTCACAGGGAGCTCACAGGTGCTTGATATCTTTATTTTTTAGGGTAAATTGGACCCTGTTGTTGGAAGGCAGCAGCAAATTGAACGCGTCACTCAGATTCTGGGGCGGCGTACAAAAAATAACCCCTGCCTCATTGGAGAACCTGGTGTTGGGAAGACAGCTATTGCGGAGGGACTTGCTCAGAGAATTGCCAATGGGGATGTTCCTGAGACCATTGAGGGGAAAAAGGTAAGCTACTATATGAAGGCTTGAAGAGAAATAGGCAGATTGGTTAGCTGGTACCCTAAGTGTCCCGTGAGTAGAAGTATGAGTTGGATGGCTTTTCTCAAGGGGCCCAATTTGGTAATGCCTTAATGAATTTGACGAGTTCAATTCATCTTTCCCCCCTTTGTAGTGGATCTTGGAGATCCACTAAGAATTTTGAAGAAGAATTTCAAAAAGAAGTATGAAAACAACTCCCTTTGTATCATGTATGAGGGTTTGTACTGATTTTGTAAATTATTCATGTTATCTGGATTCAGAACAAAGTGTAGTGTATGCTAGCCAATTTGGTTCCATGATACTGAAATCCACACTCCCTTCCCCTTTTGTGCTTTCAGTTTATATATTTCGTAACTATAATTTTTTTTATTTTTATGTGGAATATGGCTAGTCACTATTTTAATGCGTTTCTATTAAATACTGAAAAATTACATATGTATGTGACCATAATAAACATTCCCTTTTCATCCTTTCAGGTTATAACCCTTGATATGGGTCTTCTTGTTGCTGGGACGAAGTATCGTGGTGAATTTGAGGAAAGGCTGAAGAAGCTGATGGAGGAAATTAAACAGAGCGATGAAATTATACTTTTTATCGATGAAGTGCACACATTGATTGGAGCAGGAGCAGCAGAGGGGGCGATTGATGCTGCAAACATCTTGAAACCTGCGCTCGCTCGGGGTGAACTACAGGTTAGTAGGGCTAAAATTGAACCATAACTCTTCCACATATAGCGTACATATGCATTTGAGGTTGTGCATCATGTGCATCATTCATCACATTCTTAAACATGTGAATTACTCTGCCTTGTGGACGTTTTTGAAAATGTGAACAATTTCTTCAGTTTAATTATTTTTTGGAAATCTCATCTTCCTTTGTCCCACACTTCCTTGTCCTTCACACCTCAATGTTATAAGTATGTTTTGGTTTGGATAATAATCACTAGTGTTGAGTTCGATTATGATTTTATGATTTGATTTATCCATAGTTTTTAACTTTGATCTTGAAGCGTCTAAACCATAGTTGAAAAGTACTTTATCCTTCCTTGAAAATTCAGCCGTACCTACTGTTCCATGGATGACTTATTTTAGAGCGGATGCTCAAGTTTTTGTACACTTGTAACTGAATTATGTTAGTGATGTTTGAGATATGGGTATGTTGCACACGTTGTCCTTAACATTCGGTTACTTTTTTATTTCTATTCTCAACCTTATTTTCTTGGCATTGAACTCCACAGCCTTCTTCTTTTAGTAACATTTTCGTCCTTTTTCATGGTTTCCGTCCAAAAGACGTGTTGAAATTGTTGAAAAGACAAGTTTTCCCTCGGGTTCAAATTAGCAAAAAAATAAAAAAATAAAAAGAAACAAAAACGAAGCAAATCTCCATATGAATGATTCACAATCCTTTGACCTCCCCACACCCACACGCCCACCACCACCACCCAAACTGCCACCCAGCTTCCAGCCTTGCTCGCTTCTCTCCCACTTAATGCATATTAATTTTAATCTAGGAAAACAAAACAGCATTTCTTGACTTTACGCAGAGTTTCAAAACATAATTAAAGCTCGCCTGTAAGCCAACTCCCGTACCCCTCCCCTACCTCCAGTTGAACCCTTTCCCTCCTCAAAATGCAGTTGCATCCCCACCTCCAGGCAGCCCAGCTGCGCAGGCCTAACCATGGTTTGCAGGCGCGCTTTGAGGTGTGCCTCACCATGAGGCCATCATCCACGCCTTGAGGCGTGGACCTCCAGACAGCCCAGCTCAAAAGCGTGAGGCGACACCTCACATCTAACTTAATTTTCAGTTGAGCTTTTAGTTAATTGAGCCAATTTTCTTAACTTTTAACAGTTGGGCTTTTAATTAATTTTCTGTTGGGATTTTAATTAATTTTCAATTGGGCTTTTAGTTAATTAATTTGAATCTAATAATATAAGTACATAACATATAATATCAAAAGATTTGGACCTTCTAACCAGCCCTGTAACTCTCATCATGTTTTTATAGTTTATTTAAGAAATTTCATCACTTTACTTGTTAAAATAGACTATTTTATATCACTTTTTACTTTTTAGTTCGTGATGAGACTTACTCCTCAAAGCGCCTCGAGGCTTACGCCCGCTTCACAACTAAAAAGCCCCTCGGGACTTATTTCCGCCTTTTTAAACATTGGCCATGCTCCAGCCCTGTAACTCTCAGAGTTCATCACTCACTTTCACTTTCTCCGCATCTGCTCCGATTAATACATATAGGGAGTCGTTATTCTGTGTAGTTGACTATTCATTTATTCCCATTTTGAACATAAACAATAATCAATTAGAATAGAATAGAATAAACTGGGAATTCTAGCATAAAGCGGTTTGATGCGCGTAGTGTTGCATTGAGGTGGACTGAGATATGGGGTGGGGGTGGGGGTGGGGTGGGGGTGGGGGGTGGGGGGGTGGAGGAGATGATGATTGTACCTTATTTTTATATTCATTATTATTTGTTTATTGAAAGTTGAGGACAAATTTGTCTTCGTCAAAATTTAAAGATTCTTTTGGATGCAAACCATGAAAAAAGACAAATGCACCTAAAAATAGGAAACCAAGGAAAAAAGGATGGTGATGACAAAAGCTGCCAAACTTTGGAGATTGCCATGCAGTTTACCTTTTATATATATGGATAACAATATCCATAATTGGCACAATTATAATATAAGTTCTTCTTGGTAGGGTTCTAGAAATGTCTTTATTTATGTATTTACTTTCTGCAAAGGATTGCTCGAGTGCATTAAGCCTTGACTTGGTGGCTGTGTGGCGCTATTGAATGACTTTTAGTGACTCAAAATTTTTGGTGTACTTCTTGTACTATTAAGTTTAATGGGAGTGCTGCATATGTCTTTTCCCATCTTTTATTAGTCGCCACATTTGTTTGATGTTTTTTTATCATGCTGATATCTGCATCCATCAGTGTATTGGGGCTACTACACTGGACGAATACAGAAAGCACATTGAAAAGGATCCAGCATTAGAAAGACGGTTCCAGCCTGTTAAGGTCCCAGAACCCACTGTGGATGAAACCATACAGATTTTAAAAGGGCTTCGCGAGCGATATGAAATCCATCACAAGCTCCGCTACACCGATGAAGCTTTAGTTTCTGCAGCTCAGCTGTCATACCAGTACATCAGGTAATACTTTTTGGAGAACAAAGTAAATATTATATTGTCATTTATAATTTATTGTTTACTGGTTGACACATACAGTGTGTGTAGACTTATTATAACGTTGAAATGGGACAGAATGATTCTAAACATCCGAATAACGGTGCTTCGCATCCCCCCATCAGTTTACTATGAAGTTTTGTTGTCATCTTTCAGAAACTTTGATGTTATCATGCTGCATGTAATCGTAAGTTATATGCACAAGTTGTTTCATATCCAGTCACAAGTGTGATGAATAGTTTATTAGTTGTCTCAAGGGAGATACCACGACTGCTGGTGAAATTTTCCGGTTTAGTAATTTCAAGATGTATGCAGATATCTATGTTAGTTTGTCTTCTGACCCTAGTAGTAACATATGTACCCCATCTTAGTCAGGCATTGCTGGTAAATCGTCAGCTTGGTGCTGAATATTCTCTTTGTATATTTCAGTGACCGCTTTCTGCCAGATAAAGCCATTGACTTGATTGACGAAGCTGGTTCCCGGGTTCGACTTCGTCACGCTCAGGTATGGGATTTTCTTAGCAACATTATTTTCCATATGCGAACCAAGCTATAGTAACGTTTGTATCTTTTGCAGCTCCCTGAGGAAGCTAGGGAGGTAGAGAAAGAACTCAGGCAGATCACGAAGGAGAAGAATGAAGCGGTCAGAAGTCAAGACTTTGAAAAGGTGACGCATAACCTTATAATACATACCTATTTTGTAGTCCAATAAAAGAGAGATACAGGATACTGAGTTTTCTTTCATGTTCCAATTATAGTGCTAATTCTTAAACTGTTTAGTTGCTGAGTGTAATGCTCAGCAGGATTTCCTAGCACTTTATCAGATGAAGCTTATGTTACTTTAATCAATGTACAGGCTGGAGAGTTACGTGACAGGGAAATGGATCTTAAGGCACAAATCTCTGCTCTTGTAGACAAAAACAAAGAAATGACCAAGGCAGAGAGTGAGGCAGGGGATGAAGGTCCTGTTGTGACAGAAGTTGACATTCAGCACATTGTTTCTTCTTGGACGGGAATACCTGTTGAGAAGGTGTCTACTGATGAATCTGATCGCCTCCTCAAGATGGAGGAGACACTGCACACACGGGTTATTGGGCAGGATGAAGCTGTCAAAGCAATCAGTCGTGCTATTCGCCGTGCCCGTGTTGGTCTTAAAAACCCCAACCGGCCCATTGCAAGCTTCATCTTTTCTGGCCCAACTGGTGTTGGGAAGTCGGAACTGGCTAAAGCACTAGCAGCCTACTACTTTGGTTCTGAAGAAGCCATGATCCGGCTTGATATGAGCGAGTTCATGGAGAGACACACTGTTTCAAAACTCATTGGCTCGCCTCCTGGTTACGTTGGTTACACTGAAGGTGGACAGCTAACCGAGGCTGTTCGACGTCGTCCTTACACTGTTGTACTTTTTGACGAGATTGAAAAAGCTCATCCTGACGTGTTCAATATGATGCTTCAAATTCTTGAAGATGGGAGGTTAACTGACAGCAAAGGTAGAACAGTAGACTTCAAGAACACACTTTTAATCATGACATCAAATGTTGGAAGTAGTGTAATCGAGAAGGGAGGCCGTCGTATTGGTTTTGATCTAGACTATGATGAGAAGGATAGCAGTTACAACCGAATCAAGAGCTTGGTGACAGAGGAGCTTAAACAATACTTCAGGCCAGAATTTTTAAATAGATTGGATGAGATGATTGTATTCCGGCAGCTCACGAAGCTTGAGGTGAAGGAGATTGCTGATATAATGCTAAAGGAAGTATTTGAGAGACTCAAATCCAAAGACATCGAACTTCAAGTGACCGAGAGGTTTAGAGATCGGGTCGTTGAAGAAGGATACAACCCTAGCTATGGAGCAAGACCACTTAGACGAGCTATCATGCGACTTTTGGAGGACAGCATGGCAGAGAAGATGCTTGCACGTGAAATCAAAGAAGGTGATTCGGTTATCGTTGATGTTGATTCTGATGGCAATGTGATTGTTCTTAATGGTAGCAGTGGTGCTCCTGAGCCATCTCCATCTCCTGAGCCTGTTGCTGTCTAGTTGTCATTTGACTGTAGCCTGTTCATTGTTTGTACTGCTGCTTTTCATTTGAATTGCACAAGAAATTATGAAGTGACTAGTTGGCTGTCGACTCCAAAGCCAGTTGATAAATTTATTTTCAAAGTATCACGGCTCGTCTTTAGACCAAGTCTCAAGGCTCTTCGACTATACTTAATTCTATGAACGTTGCAGTTGGTCATTAGATATTTAGTTTTAGATTTGCAGAAGTTTTATGATGAAAGGACATGTCGATTATGGTAAAGGTGGAGTTATTGCTGTTATGTTGGTCTCCTCTTTTTAATTGACTGTGTACATTCATGTGGCTGTGAGCTAGTTTCACTTGTACAAGTAATCATAAATCAACCTTTGCATTAATTGCTAAGCTGGTAAAAGTATGAAGTATAATACAAATTTGGCTGCAATTATTTGCGACATCACTTGAAAATGGTGTCTTCATGGTTGAACTAAAGTACCCACAACTTTGGGACTGCAGTCAATTTTTTTTTTCCCCGTCTTGGTTTAAGCTTAGGGATGCAACAGAATAATGAATACTCGATATAAATGTATCAGTTATAATATGATGTGATTATGAAATCCTTATCCTTGCCTGCTGTGAAAGGTGTTAATAGAACTCGGTAGCTAAATCACATTGCTATACGCATTAACTTTGAATGGAAATAAGTAGATCTCATCTATTTTAAAGAAAGTAACATCCTCAACATGTTTATATGAAAGTGGTTGTAAATTCTTATTTCATCCTATGAGGCTGATGCCTTGGGAAATCAAGGAATTCGCAAGAACTTGATTAGCAGCCTGAGACGGGTGCACGCTATCCCAAAACACATACTGAGTCGCATTGCTGCAAGTGCCTATTGACTTGGGATTGCACAGAAGTACTGTTGTCTCTACAGTTCCTGTACCACAGCAACCTCTCCCTGCTTCTGCAAAACCTACAAAGACAGAATAATGTTGAAAGGGACACATTTATTTATTTAAATATTTTCTTCAACACACTCCTTATGTGAAAACTGGATTCATCAAATGTCTAACACGTGACAATTTTTAATATTAGGTATTGCCGAGATCTCAACTGTAGTCTTTGCCTGCTCTAATACAATAAACAAAGGCCTTACACGTGACAATTTTGATAATGCTTTGATGTCATGTTTTAAGCCTTTAGAGAGGGCACACATTTATTTATGTAAGTTTTGTCGACAGCTGAAGATTATTATGATAAGGCCGGTCATCCATCATAACACAGGTTTCTGAAAACAAATTTGTTTAGTACCTTGTTTTGGTGGATCTTGAATTAGTTCATAAAGGGCATTGAAGATGTCGAACACAACAATCTTAAGGCCGGGAAGTTGTTGCTGGAGTTGTGTTGCGGCTGAGTTGATCTTGCTGTTGAATCCTTGGGCATCATTGTTGAGCCTAGAGACACAACCACTCTCATGGAACAATGATCTCGTTGCCGGAATGCAGCCCAATGGTGGAAGTGAAGTCACCCCAATTCTCCTGGCTCCACAGTCATATAAACCCTGTTTCTCAAGAATGAAAATCAGGATGTTAATGGAACCAATCAGGTTTCCATAGAAATGGTAAAGGAAAATTTTCTTCTTTTTATTGAAAAGATATAGATTTTGTTATCTAGATCTTCTGGCACCTCTAAAAATGAAACCGATCGAGTGACCAAAATCATGTATGTACACGAGATTGAATTTATTTGAAAAATGCTTAGCGTGTTGTTGTTGTTGTATGAGTAAGAAATAGAGAATAGAAGACACATACCTTGATAAAACTTGAAAATATGCGAACAAGGTTTGAGGCATACTGATCAGGAGTACAAGATTTGTAGAGATAAGGATTCACATAGTAATTCTGGATAAAATCACTGCTACCAGCACTCACTATATATAATGCATCCTTTATAATTGATTCTGCCTTTGTACTGCCTGCTACATTTGCTAGCTTATTTTGGTACTCCTTGTAACACTCAAACTGTTTGGACAATGGAATTGCATGCTGCAAATTACTTTCACAAATCAGTAAATTCTGACCTTTTTTTGTTTTTTTTTTGTTTTTCGAAAATTACCGACTTGTTCGTGTAACATATTGCACAAATAAGTTAATGTGTAACGATGAATACAGTCAAAAAGTTAGTTCAAGTTACACTCAGGGCGGCTGTCGTGTCGTCATAGCCAGAACCAGCAGAAGCAAAGTTGGCTCCTAGGAGAAGGGTCTGCCCTGATGCCTGTGGGCTAAGATAAGCTGGTGGATAAGTGGTGAAACCCAAAGTCTCAGCTGCAAGAAAATATCAAACAGAGAAGTCAGCATTTTCGTGTTAAAAGAGGAGGACAACATTAAACTTTGTCAAATCCAATGACACGAATCATAATACACAATTTGCTGGGGCGTGCAATAAACCAAACGAGAATTCATGTAGTCGACATACATACCTGTAATATCAGTGGCTAATTTTCCATTGGAGAACCTTCCTGTAGCTTCTTGATTGGCAAAATCCCTCCCGTAAGGCGGGTAATTTGCCTTGAAAAAAGTATGCATGTAGTCATTGTTCCCAACATCCACAGAAGAGTCACCAAACGTAATGATTGCAGGGACAAGCTGACAATCCACTGTACAAATGACAATAGCCAATGCAAAAATCAAAGCCAGTATCGATTCTTTAAAGTAGACTGCCATTTTCATTTGGAGATTTTCAGGTAAGAATTGAGACCCTTCGTTATATTATATAGAGAGAATATTGTGTTAGTTAAAGAAGGGAGCTGAGCGTTGGATGGCCATTAATGATCGGTTCTATAACATTAAAAGCTTGCATGATACATACATCACATTTTTATCTATATTTCCTTATTATATATCTGTTTCTATTACTTGTCAAAAAAAGGTAGTCAGCGATTCAGGAATTGCGTTAGGAAGCTACAAAATTTGCCGTTTGGTTTAATGGTGTTGACACAAATCAGTGTTAGAAATACAGTTGGGTGAAGTAAATATATAGATGATGTCGAAATTGTTATTGTTTTCTAGAACAAAACCGGATCGAGATACCTATCTACAAGATATAGATTTTTGAGTACATTGATCATGCATCGATATATGGAAGGTTAAAGCGTTAACATTGTCACGTATCTTTGTTTCACTAATACAATTTATGCGAGTCGGAGAAAAAATAATGTTGGAAAGAAGAATTGAGTATGAGGTGGTTGCCAAACAAGCTTTTTCTTGTGCAAATGTTAGTAAAGAATGAATAGGCTTCAGTTTCCCATTTTTGGGCTGAAAAATACATAGAAGGAGGAATATCAGGAAGATATTTGATCCCTGTTTAATTTTGTTTAAAAATCTGCTAAAATCTGTAATTAAAGTCAACAATTAATTATTTTAGTTACATATTTCATGACACCCACAACTTTTATCAATTTTCCAATCACACATTTCATCAACTTTTATTAAAATATGCTAAAATATTGATTTTTATCAAAATCAAACATGCACTTAATATAATCAGAGCTCATGATGACGTGAATAATTTATTGCTCCAAAGAATAATAAGTAATTTTTTGTACTTTTCATATTCGCAATTTTTAAATGCTTGAAGAAAATAATTTAAGTAAAATTTTTGGATATCTAAATTAAAGTTTTAAAATTAAGTAAATTTTTCTATCTATTCTCTAAATTATAAGTTTATATGGGAAATTTAACCAAATGATTAGATAATACTATGCATGTTTTGTAGACACAAAATCTATTGAATATAGACTCGGAATCTATAATGTGTAGTAATTTGCAACTTCTCCAACTTAGACAAAATCAAGGTCAATTTTAATAATCTAACTTTGCTACAAATCAATGTTGAATGTTTTGACTTTGACAAAATCAAAGGATTTCAAAGTTGACCGGTATTAAGATACAAAACATATAAAACATAAATTCCTCAAAAAATGTTCATAAATGTGATTTCTTTGGTCTAATCGCGACATGTTATTTTGTTACAAATATCGATTGTCAGGTTTAATGGTAGAATAGTGATGAATTAAGGATATAATCTTGTTCAAACAATTGAAAACGTGACACATAAATTTTTCGCCATGAGAGGTCATAAAATCCATTATTAACACAAACTCGGTCATATTAATTTTCCATATAACATCAGCCAGCTGTAAATATTACATATATTCGAGAAAATTATATTTATACTATCACTCCCGATCTCCTGCACCCAAGTGGGCAGGAGATCAGCCTTCTATATACTATATAGTTGAATGCCTTTATTTCATAATTATTGTATGTTATGAATTATGATGGATCTTCATGGAATCTTATTTCCAGATTGAGTCACAAAACAAGCACAATAGCAGCATGGTGGCGGCTTTGCAGTTTGGCAACACAGGCAGGGTGGACAACTTGGCTTCTGAACAAGTTCTGCATCACACACAAAGTATTCAATCAAAACCTTGTCTCAAAATTTAAATTGATTAGTCATGAGTTCAAATCACATATCAAAGTAATCAATTAAACTTTTGAATCATTTTATGGCAGTAATCAATTGTACATGCATGTACGTACCTCGATAAGTCAGTCCGGCTGCATTACATAGCATCACAGTCGAAAGGAGGATCCCAAAAATTAAAAATGTGACCAAAAAGGAGGCTGGGGAGAGCTTAGCCATTGCTTACTATATAAAGAATTTCTTGTAACTTCTTTAACGATCGCATTTACCCAAATGTTATTAAGCCATATATATATATATATATATAGGTGGGTTGGGTCTTTTCAGTAAAAAAAACTACAAATAAAGCACTACAAATTAACGTGCTTGCGAAAATTCAACACGGACCTGTTAATTGACCAAGACTTGCAATTTCTTGGAAAAATATGGCAATTAGTATATGCCATCATAGTTTCTATGTGAATGTGACCCCAATTCCTTGTATATGTTATATTTTTTTTTTTTTATTTTTTTTTTTGTGTTGTCGTATCTTGAAAGTTACACTTGTGCTTCATAGTCAATGCTCTTATATTTATAATTATATTTCAAGGTTAATAGATGGAAAAAAATATAATTGATTATAGATGGACTAGAAAAGAAACACAATTAAAAAATATATAACCATATATATGTTATATTAGATTAGAATAATAAAATCGTATGATTAAGTATCTTGCTAGAATTATTAAACACAATTAAAAATTTTAGACTTCCAACCATATATATGATATAACAGATGAATAAAGAAAAAAAAAAATCGTATGATTACGTATCTTGCTAGAATTATTATTGAAGGGTTGAATTTCATGATTTGGGAAAATATATATAAGATTCATTAATTATAAAGGTTCTCGTTATTTTAATTTTAATAATTAAATGTTTGCTTTACCTTGACCTTGACGTTGACCTTGACGTGAAAATGGAAAAAAATAAACGTATTATTATTATTATATTAACTAAGTGCTCCATAGGTCCTAGAGTTGGTCAAAGCACTTAGTTAATGCTTTGACACACAAACTGTAGAGTAAATCGCGAGACACGAGATATAGATATGAAGATGAAACGTACAGAATGGGGTGGCTGAAATTAACAAGTCAAGATACGATGTTTCAATTGTTTGTTTTATTGGTTATCCTACTAATAAAAAATATATACATTATCAAATAAATACAAGTTAATTTTAATAGTAAGTGCGAACACATTAAATAATTGTATTTATTTGATAATCTTTTTTTTTTTGTTTTATTTTTTTATTTTTATTATTTATGGGCAATTATGTCTTTTGTCAGTTATTGGGTTGGTGTTTTTTTTTTTTTTCCTACATAAGGGATGTATTTAATTTATACTTTTAAATATTTTATAAGTGACTGATTTTTATGAATTTCATTAATTTTTATAAATTTTAATAGAATTTTATTGAGAAATATTAATTTATTTATATTTAACAAATATTTCATTACAGAAAGATACAAAAACCACATATTTATTAATATATTTTATAGCTCCAAGTCGGCTTCAAAACTGGAAGCGCGGGCAGATAGGGGCAGCCGGCAGGCACAACGGCAGCAAGGCGGCGTATTGGGCTTGTTGAAACACACAGGATGATGACAGGAAGGACAATAATTCTCTTTAAAATCAAGTTTTATGACAAACCAAAGCAATTAATTAAACTCAACCAAGTAGATTAAGACTAATATGTTAAATATGTTGACACTTTAATTTATTAAAATTTTATTTCAACACGTCTCTTGGCCATGGATCAAAATTCTTTCTTCATCCAAGTGTCTTTCTTCATCCAAGTGGACTCGTGTAGAATTTTCACCAAATGAATATGTAGCAACAAAATTTAACTTAAAATCTTCAAATGTTTGATCAAACTCATCTAAAAACACGATCGTGAGATATACTTCAAAAAATCAATCGTGTTGCGTTATAAGGTAGTAGAAAAAATAAACACGAAGATCATAAATGTCACCAAGATCCTCATTCCAGTGTTAGTTGCCACATATTTAGCTGTGTAAAATTAGCAGATCTTTTAGTAAGCAAATTAACACGTTATTTATTGGTTCTTTTTAAAAGATTAGTGGATAGAATCTACGTTATTGTTGACACACTGATTGTGCCATCACGAGACACTGGATGGAGATATAGTTAAGGTTTGAGAACGAATCTTCTTCGATCAGGAGAATATTGAATATGAGAAAACGATGTCAATTTTATTTGTTATAATCTTTTCTTGTTATTTGTTATTATGGGGTATTTTATAAATTTGTTAAAAGTCTAGGGACTAGAAGTGCAATTTTAATTAGGTTCTGATTTCTCCAATTTTCATTCAAATCCATATTCGTTGGAGAGATATTTATTAACAAGCTTGTTAATTGCATAATAGTATTTGATATAGCAATTTCCAAATCAAAATTTCCTACGTATTCTCGATGTTCATATACACGTACAAGTAGATCTTGTAAATATAATTTGATAGCTTTGTACTTACCCAACATCCACGATGTAAATTAATCAACATTACCAGAAAAAGGCGCACATAACAACAAAGAAATAAAATAAAATTCTGCAGTGTAATCAACATTTTGCGCATTATTTTACAATGGAATAATGTTATAAGGGTTTTATTTTTTGTAACATACGCAAATCAACAATTTTACGATCAAGATAAATTTATTAATTTTTATTCATATTTGCAATCAATACAAAAGGGTATATAAATCACATTCACTTCAGTCTCCCTTATTTACTAACGGAACGGGGCAGGCGCAAAGGCAACAAGGCGGCGTGTTAGGCTTGCAACAAACACATGAAGGACACTTCTCTTTAAAATAATGTTCTGTCACAAACAAAAATAAAGTCATAATAATTAGTATAGAAAAGGAGATTAATACAAATCTTTTGGACCATTTTAACTAAATTTATTCCAATAAAGTCATTTTCGTCAAAAAATAAAAGTAAATGAATAACGGAAAAATTTGAACTCAAACGATCTTTGTCTACTTTGATACTATATTCAACAGTCTCGTCAAAAAGTTGTTTGAAGAAAAAATATAAAGAACTAACTTAATAATTTAAATTTTTAGATGAGACGGTCCAACAATAACAATATAATATTGTAATAGTATATGGGAGTGAGTCGAATTCACCTTGGAAAGTCAATCTTGCTGCGTTGCATGGCAGTGCAGGAGAGAATACAAACATGAAGATAATAAATGTCACCAAGAAACTCTTTGCAGTTGCCATTGATTTTGCAGTGCAATTAGAGATGTTTAAGCCTATATATATATAGGTCTCGAGCGCCATTTAGTCAGCAAACTAATTAATTATTAATTTTTAATTCTAAAGATTAGTACTATCTATAATATATTTGTTTAATGCATATGACATGTTATGTGATGGAATTTTGAATTCTACAATTGTTTGACTAACGGATTAAATTCATATTTTCAATTAGACTCGTGAATTATGAGGTTTGAAGTTTTTCTCAAGGACAATTAATTATGTGGTGATAGACTTTAATATAGAATGTTGAGAAAATAAATTATCGACTCTAGATCAAATAAATCGTTATTATCTTACGTAAATTATTATGAATAAACAATATCGATAGTTTTGAACAATGAGTGACATAAGTTTATATAAAAAATTGAATATTTGTAAGAAGTTCAAATCAGTTGTCTTTAATTTTTAGTCTCTTTAGTTGTTCATTCAATTAAAAAAAAAATAAATATTATTATAAATTTACACGTCCCCAATTTCCGTCTCTTAGCTGTCCCCCTTCAATTCCTTGATAAGGAAGCTTTCCAAGTCTTCAATTTCCAGTACAAAATAACTAATAATTAATTAATTGTTCTATTAGTCTCATATTAGGCACTGACTCTTTGGCTTATAAATATAAACTAAAAGAGTTTAACTTGTGAAAGGCTACGAACTTGAGGATAATATCAAGGAAAGTTTACAAAATACACCCTACATTTAAGATGTATTTATAATTTGCATATCATATTTTGTAAATTTATGTTTTGCATACTAATTTTATTTATTGGTAACACAAACTACCTTTTGATTTTATAAATTTGTCGAATTTCTTATTTATTTTTAGTTGAGGTTATAGCTTTGTACCATTTTGTAATTTAACAAATTTCAAGAATTCATACATAAATTTTTTGGTTTCTGTGTTTTTTTTTTTTTAAAAAGAGAAAAACTTAAGAGAAGCCACATATAAATATTGTTGATAAAAACATACAATGAAAGTGTATAAAAAAAATGTCACATTAATACTGTAGTCAAGATACTTGAATTGATAGAAATTTAATTTATGAAAAGATAGATGTAAGAAAAAAAAAAATTAACTTGGGTTTTGGTATTCTTTGTCTTTTAAGAGAATTAAGAATCACGCATTTGTCTTTGTAGAAAAGAATCGGTGTGGGAAGAATCGAGATAAGTGTTTGGTAAACTCTTGTTTCAAAATTCTTTGTATGTTTCAAAAGTTAAAGATTTGAGCGTTTGGTAAAAAGTGATTTATTCTTTGTGAACGGTATTAAATTACTAAAAAGACATTGATTATAATAATGTTATTTTGTATTATTATTATTATCACGAGTGGTAAAATTTATTTTTTCCTAGTTAAATATTTTTTAACAAGACAATGCATTCATTATTATTCTTTTAAAATAAAAATAATAAAACCTAATAAATTCAAATTTTATAAAATTACAAAATAAAAATATAGTCATATAGTGCAAAAATTAATTAAATTAATATTATTTTTATTATCCAACTTGCATCAATTCGATTTCTCAAATAGTTATTAAAGAGTTAGTTTAATTAATTATGGGTAAAATGGGTATTTTAATAATATATAAATGAAAAATTTAAAAGCGAGAATCGAAAACTTGCTGGCACTCTTTTCTTAAAATCTATTTGTCGGTGAGTCGGATTATTTTATAATCACTTTTAAATTTTTTTGCCAACCTTTAAATCAACTTACGATTGTGCGAGAATCGGAAGTTATCAATCACAAGCGGGGCCTTAATTTATGAATAAAAGAGTTGTGGAAATTAAAAATTTGTAGAAAATAATAAAATAGTATATATATTGTACCATATATGAAGTGATTATTATTTTTAATTAAGAATATTTTTATCTGTTTAGCTATTAATAATAATAAATTTGTAAAATTTATTAATAATAAATATTTATATTTTTTTCTGTAAAATATGTTTATTTACCAATAAGTAAAATACAGTATGTAAAATGTAAATTTGCAAAACATGATAATACAAATTGTAAATATACCCTAAATGTTGGGTGTATATTGTAAATTTCCTAATAAAAATCCACACAAATTGCATTTGTCAAAGTCAATTATCTCCCCTTTCCTTAGAACAATATTATCCAAATATGATTTTTAGCAATTTGACCCTTTCCTTTTGAACATTTATTTACTTTAATATAATTTGTTGACCTGCACAAAAATGACATTCGTTGACTTAGCATCCAATGGTGCTTGAGTTTCTGTTAGACTCTCTTGTTTCATCATTTATAGGTGGAGTGTTGCTTCAACTCATGGACTTCCGTAATGCTTCTGTTAATATATTTATCGTGAAATTGTTTTTATTTGTCGAATGTATCCCTTAATTTAGTTTCTAAGCATTATTGAGTTTAAGACGTTTGCGAAATTCCTTTCTCAATTAGATTCAGTCACAATTTCTAACAAGTAGAAATAAGTATATTACAAAAAGATGTGAGTACACCTTATCAAGCATTGGGGGACATGTATTGGAGTATATTAGCCATTGATCTTAGTATCCTGATTTAAGAATGTTGCATATCCTTTCTCTTGTTCCACTTTTGTGTGTGCAATTGTCTGACAGCAAAACATAAACAAAACATCCACAACATAGGTTAGTTGTTCTCCAAGCAACAGAAAAGTTGGAAGTGTTAGTATGGTTCGACCTGAAAATGTTCTTGGGTAGTCGTAGTTTTTGGCTATTCACCTTTCAATGGCTCCCTCAATTATGTATGAGAAATTGCCCAAGGGATGCTCAGCGCAGAACAGTGGCATCTGGTAGAGGTCTACCTTCTAGAAATGACTTGAATAAAACAAGTGATCTATCTGGCTGTGAGAAAGGAGCTTCATGAGAAGCGCCTCTAATGGTGGCAAATGACAGAATATTACCATAAACTCGAGTCCATCCACCAACCTGTACTCATTAGAATATGCGAATGAAATACTGGTTCATATAGACGATTTCATGTAGATTACTGAAACAATAAACGATGTCTCAATTTACGAACTAGCTTTGAGTTTAAATTCATAAAGTTTACCTGCTGGCCTTCAAACCAAACTCTATATGGTACAGACGTGTTCAGTCCAAGTTCTTTAGCCAGTCTATGAACCAATGTGCGGCTTCCAGTCAACGGAATAACAGAATCTTGATCCCCACTGTTGGCAAGATTTTACAATTGATTTGATATCAACAAGAACTACAAAACTTCCGCTTTAGTTGATGAAATCACAAAATGTGAGTGCGGACGGGTGATTATGTATATACCTGTAGATTAGTACTGGGATTCCTTCCTTGACTAGTGATCCTACCATATAGATTGTAGGAATCTCTAAGTTGAGCATATCATAGTCCAAAACGCTGCAATACAAGAAAAAAGCTCGGCTCATCAAAGTTCGTTGTAATGCAAGAGATATTTCAATTGAGTTCTCACTATGTTCTTTGCATTTACGCGCAAATTCAACACTTTGGTATATGGAATTGGAGCAAGCTCACAATGTGCATCAGTTAGATACGCTTAGATAGTAGGAATCATAACAGAGAGTACAATGGACAGTCTTTCAGTCATTAGTACTTCCAGTCCACCTTAAGAAACATGTAATAAAGGTTTCATCTGTTTGAAGCAACATCGTAAAAATTTTCACAACAATTTGATAGTCGGAGAATTTATAGATGGCTATGAAATTCAATTGTTTCAAGGAATATACTAAGTTTCTTAATTATCTTCAACTGTACTACGAGAGAAGCATTGCATTTGCAGGATTAAGGATGAGGAAATATTACTTGCTGCAAACAACCCATCTGCGGACTCCAACAAGCCTAGCGTGGAGAGCTTTCTGTACATCTTTTCGGTTCAAATAATTTATAATCTTGTCTTCAACACATACATCTATCCTCTCAGCATTTTGCTGGCGATTACAAGAAATTAGCATAATGAATTGTAACAAACTAATATAAGAACTAAAGAACATGAAGTAATTTGCTCGAACAACTTACTTGGGGAGCAATAAATTTGGATTGGGAGAGCACAGACGGGATACAGACATCCAAAGTGACATCATATTTGTCCACAAATCTACTAGTTTCTCTGTTCACTTGGCTCATGACCCTTGAACAAACAGGTGAAACATTATCTCTGTAGTACTCTCTAACGTATCGAGAATAATTACACATGGAAGTGAACATATTGTAGGTTGAATCTGATATCAACCCATGAGACCAGAAGTACTCAGCCCTTGAATTCAAATCAGTGGCAAAATCTAGAAGTGGATTACCCAGCTGCAACATATTAATACTCTTCATCACAAACAGTATCAATTGGGAAAACTATTATGCCCCCACCAACAACCCGTAAGCTTCTACTTTTCTATGTTTTTCTCTAGTTGATAGAATCCTAACATGTCGAAGATCAAAATTAAATAAACGTGTCTTATCTCTAACAACTTGAGCATAAGGGGTTTAATATGGTGTTATAGCATGCAAAGGTCCTAATTCCAGTCTGACTGCCATCTATTTATGAAAATTATGCAAGCATATGTGCTTTTTGGTCGAAAAATTTAATTCGAGTCTCACGTAAGGTGTGTACTGAAGATAAAATTTAAACAAATAATGTGTCCCCCCCTCTATAATAGTGTAAGCTTTTAAATGAAGTGGTTTAATATAATGCTCTCAAAATTTAGCACATTGCAAGAAATCATTTTGTTTGTCATGATGCAGGCACAGTGATCATTTAGCATATTGCATGAATTTGCATACTACTGATCATTTCACTTGTTCTTGGCAAACTATAGATGCTCAACACTCAAGAATGATAGATATTAATGTAATTAAAAGTGCTTAATAATTTGAGCACCTGTGTTTCTAACCTGAAGAAATGGGAAAGCAAATCCTAAAAGTGCAAAAAATAACGAGGAATCAACCATTGAATACTTACTGCAATTCCTTTTAGATTGAACAACATTTTCTTTTCATTGAACTTGATCATTAGCTTGGCAAGTTGAGGTACATAGTGACCTAGAGTTCATAAAACAAAACTCACAAGCATCTCATACTATCATACAAAAGTATATTATTGTTAAGGTTGTAGACAAAGATACCAGCGTAACTTTCCCCAGTTATGAATAAGGGACTATGAGCATATTGGGGAAATTTGAGGAACCAGCGTTGCAAGAACAAGAGATTATCCCTGGCTTAAGAAAATCAAACACAAATCCAGCGTTAGAAAGAATGGACCAAACAAAATGCAATTGGAGTCTCTTGATTGCAAAAAATACCGTAAGATTATGAACCCCTTTGTATAAAAGTTTTTAACTGTCATGTGTAGGCTGGATTTTTGTCTTCATCAAAGGGGTACCACATGCACAGATTTTGTTAACAAGTTTAGATTAAGTGGTTCAACATAGCATCAGAGCAGGTAAAGTCTCTTGCTGCCACGCATTTATTAAATTGTGTGTAAGTGTTAGGCTTTGATGAAAAAAATAATTCCTGCCAACAAGCGAGAAGGCGTGTTGAAGATAAGATTTAAATGATAGACATGTTGTTATATCTAAGAGCTTAAGCTTTTAGATCAACTGATTCAACATGTTTTCATATCCGTGACAACAAAACTTGAAATTAAGATCTTTCTTTGCTCTTTTAACCTTTTAGATGAGCCAGTTTGAAAAAGATAAGAGTTTTCATGTCATAATATAGAATCAATTGAAGTAACTTGCAGTTTTGAGACATCTCGGTGAAGTCATTTTGTTAATTTAGGTACTATGCAAGTACTCAACATTTTACTAAGTGCTCGGCTGCTCTCTATTGAATCATCCGTTATAAAAACAAGTTCTTTGACGAGATAAATTTATGTATTTATATTTTGATCTTCAACATGCCACCTCCCGTGCACAGAAAGGCGTAATTGAACAACAAAAAATGGCATTATGAAATCTGAGATACATATACCTGTGATCTCATCATTCACAGTCCCATATTCTGAGGTATTAGTTGAATAAGAGAACCCAACTCCTATTGGAGTATCCAAATACAACATATTTGCTTCTGCAACATAATACCAGATTAAAAGATCAACAGATTTCTGCTAAAATTCTCAGATCACCTTATACATGTACAAAAATGTTCTTACCTCTGTTCCAGCTATACTCATTTCTATCAAGAACCTGTCCGTTTGGTCTTAAAGGTCCATTTTCAGAAAATGCCCCAACTCCAATAGAAGAGCAGCCAGGTCCTACAACAAAAAGTATGAATACCCTTATGGCGCATTTCTAAGTTCGACGTAGTCGACAGTATTAAAGAAAAAAATAAGTAAAACTTTATTCGTTACAGTATAATCTTGTCTAATATTGCGTAGAAAATGGTTCATACATCCAATGAAGCAAGTAAAATGTGCATACCTCCATTCAACCATAAGACCAGAGGCTTTGAAGAAGAATCCTTTTCTGCCTCAATAAAATAGTAAAATAGGGTTCTTTGTTTTCTTTCATCGACAGTAACATAACCTGAAAATTGTTGAAATTGCAATGTGGGTTGTCCAGGCAACTTAGTAATCTTGTCAGGATGAGACAACAAAGACTCAACCTGTGCAAAACAACCCAAAATTAGGAAAAAGATAGCCATAGCCATTGCCTTTGCTTTTGAAATTCTTAAAACCATGAATTAAGGGAATGAACAACTGGTATACATGGAGGCAGTGAATGTATGTATTGTATATATATTGTTGCCAAGAGAACTGTAGAAGGCATGGAGTGATGGACTTATGAGTGGGGGCTTCTAAACAAATAGCAATATAGCAGCCACCACCCCTGCTTTTTTTTTTGGATGAAATTGCAATTGGTTCTTAACCTTTATGTAAATATCAAATTGATCTTTAACCTCTAACAATGAACAAGTTAATTCTAAACTTTTTATATACTTCCACACCCAATAAACTCTGTTAAGCCCACACATATCCAGCTTATGCTTTGTTTCCTAATTTAGTGCTTGTTTAGTAAAAAAATTTGTAAATTATAAGCGATAAAATTCGTAGAAAGTATAAAGTAAATATAGATAAAAAAAGTAGATATAAAAAAATTATATTTTGGTTTTAAATATATAAGAATCCCAAAATAAAATTATATTTAACTAGTTTATAAATACTTATAAGCACTCTCAAAATAAATTATTAGTTTAACAAAAGTATGAAAAAAATTCATTTCCACCAATTGATTCTAGAAACTATAAAAGAAAAGTTGAGGACCAACTTACTACTCGAATAGGGACTTGCGATGCAATTTTTCCTTTTACCAATGTTTGATAACGATATAGATTGTCTTCTTTTGCTTGCAGGATTGTGGTGTGAGAGACTAATTTTGTCAATATCTGACTACATTTGTGTTTTTAGTCTTCTTGAAAGTGAAAAGTCAATACAATCAACAGTTCGTGTTCTCAGTGGTCGATTCATACAGAATACTGACAATTTGGACACAATTGAGAACACTCAAGTTTTCATTTCATTAAGTTCCATCTTTCGAAAATCTAAATACTTTTATTTAGACAATGTGATAGAATTTGATTGTATGAGGAAATTTCAAATATAAGAGCATTTCCATGCATGTTATGGATTGCTATCTAAATAGCGTGAAAATAAAATATTTTTAGTTTACATAATATTGATGTCTAAGAAATACACAACCAAATCCAAAATTGATTTGTATTGAGTTTGATTTACAATCAAATAATATTGTCTATGTGTCTTTTATTTTATTTTTTTAAATTAAACAAAATCACATCTAAGTGCTTGTTTGGTCTAAATAAAAATATGCTAAAATGTCTGTAGTCAAAATTCAACAATTAATTTTAACTACGCATTTTATGAGATCCAAAACTTTTATTAAATTTTTGATCACACGTTTCATCAATTTTTTATCCAATTTTTCTAAAATGCTCTCTCAAGCAAACTCTAAATTTGTATAGAAAATAATTTTTTGTTAAATCAACATATCTAACCGAGCTTCTAAATCTAGAGATTCAAGACGGTGCTCTAAAAATGTTTGTTTTTTTCCTTTGCAACTTCAACTTGATAGAATCACTGTCAAGTTGCATTGGTGATAATATTTTTAAGCAGTGTTAATTTTACTTATGTAACAATTTTTTTTAGCAATTTATAATTACATTGGAGATACTCCAATAAAAACCTTAATCAAAGATAAAAAAAAAATTAAAATTAGTATAAAATACAAAAGTCTTAAAACTGTCAAGGTAATTCATAAACGTATTATTTCGTACAAGTAAAATAAAGAAATATATTTTTAATTCACCCTTTTTAATTGAAGACAAATGGGACCATGCTATGGTGGGTTATGTTCCTCAGAAAGTGACTTTACAGTATTATCTTTCACATGTCATGAAACTTTATGGATTTTAAAAGAACATTTTCATTACAAAAATTTAGAAAAATCGTGTCATAAGATTTTGTTCATATGAAATTAAGTGATTTTCTTTGGAGACAGACATATAATTGTCATTGTTAGTAATAGCATGTTCGATCGTGTTGAAAATTTTTAAATGTTTATAATTTATAGGTTCTATGAAATATATAGATAATAAGTGTATTGTAAATTGTGGGTCCTATGAAATGTGTGGATAAAAAATATGTTTAACTGATTTAGCCAAACATAAACATACACCATGTTTGAAAGCTCAGAACATATACGCGGTTGTATTTCACTACATATTATTTAGATTATTGAGATAATAGAGATAGTTCTGGTTAGACAAACTTTAACACATCAAGTATCCAAGAATAGTACATTCTTGTGACCCAAATTCAAAGTCGCTACTACACTTATATGTAGAAAATACAAGTTTATTATATATTTTCTAGCATTACAATCACTACTTACGAAAAGGAGATATTGAAAAATAATTTAAGAATTTAAGTATTATGTTAATATTACCTTGGTAACTATAATTGTCAATTTGTCCATATAGGTCTCGTTACATAGAAAAAAAGTCATATCAACAAGTTTGGTCAAACAATTTATAATTGTGCTTCCAAGCATACAACATGACCTTGCCGCACCACTACTTTACAAACTAAGCATGCTAAGAAATATTGTTTCTGTCAAACTTTTCAACAAAAAAAATCTACTGATAACAAATTCGTTCTAGATAAATTAATATGTATCTATAAACTTATCTACATAAAACTTTTAAAAATTGAAAGATCAAACTACACTTCGAATGTACACTTACTTGAAGATAACAACAAAGGCTAAGAAATGATGGTGCACTAACAAAATTCAGATAAATAAATAGAAAGATGGATTACAGCATAGAAATTGTATATTTTCTTATGTACCCAAACCCAACTGTTTTGACCAGATGAAAAAAGGTAAAATAAAATATACACACCTAACCATCATTAGCTTCTAAACGGGGTACCCCACCTGCCCAACATACTTTACAAAAGGCATATACTTAAAATCTTTTCAGTTTCCCACTGAATAACTGCCAGTGACAGATGGGATACAGAAAGGCATATGCCTGCAGCCTGCTCAGAGGCCATCCCCCCTTCCCACGCGTGTCAAACCACTTCTTTTAAATTAAGTGCATGCTTGGCTTTGTTTACAAGTAAATGTGGTCTCATATAACATGTAAATAAAAATTAGATAAAAATTATGAACCTTATTAAATATATAAATAAAAATAATATATAATTAATTTATAAATACTGAAAAATACTTTCAAACATAAAATCTTAACAGCATGGTTGGGTATGCTGGGTTAGACTTTGTAAAATATAGTAAATAAATTTTAATTTTTTTTTTTTTGTCATTAAATTTGTTCAACCTAATGTACCAAATATAGTGTAAATTTTTAGAGAACCCATTGTTGGGATATGGCACAAACCAAGTTGATCAAATGGGCCAAATGGATCTCAGGTGGGCTTAAAGTGTAAGTGCATGTTTGACAATGGTAAAATTATTTTTTAAGTACTTATAATTTATGAATCATATGGAATATATAGATATTGGATAGTAAGTTGTGGTTCCTATAAAATTTGTAGATAAAAAATATATTTCATTAGTTTAACTAACTTAAATTATAATTTATGCTTAGCCAAACAAACACTAAGATAGTGAAATGCGATTCATGGAGCTTAATTCACTAAAAGTTGTCACATGTCTACTGCACCGTTGGATGAATGGATGTTGGGATGTTTCTTCTATACGTTTCTATTAATCCTAATTGATTTTTAGATGAAACGAATTCAGTTTCATATACCGTAGATTTTATAGTTCTTTATCTCTTGCATGAATAGTAACTTTCAAATTAGGGTTCGTTAAGAGAGTTTAGGCTTAGTTGTGTAATTTTGTGGCATTTTTGGCCTTTTGGTGGTGCCCGTGCTTGTAAGTTGTGACTCGACTCTCCAATTTTAGGTCGTGAGCATTTTTTGGCAATGAAAGCTTGACAGTTATGAGTTATCTCCGAACTCCAGGCCTTCGAGCAAAGCAAATCATGTTATCTATTGTCAATTTTTATTTTTTGCATTTTATATATTGCTTAGTTACAATTGATACTTACTTTTGGAATAAACATCCCATTTATTCATTTAGTCACTATTTTACCTCCATTTTCTAAAACTCATTCTCAATCACATTCCTTGATATCTAAAACTTTTATCAACTACACATTTACTAAAATCTAATTTTTAACAAAATCAATTATACACTTAAATTTAAATTTGAGTATCCCACTAGTAAATTGGGTTCATTTTTTAATCAATTTTTTGGATGGTTGAAGACAAGACATGCATGTGGCCCCTTTCTAGCACTTAAGCCTTATATGAATTAGTTTTCACAGAACAATTTGTTATCTGCCTGCACGCGACTGTTGATTATTGGACATCTTCATGGAAGAAAACTCGAGTACGAGCTGAAAAGGCAATCAAGAATTGTTGTCCCAACTCCCATAAACAAAAAGATGAAGCCCTTTTTATGAATTCCATGTTCAAATTATTTCATGCTCCTTTGGAATTGTATATTGAGGGGTATGGCATCCCATCATCACCTATAGTTTGAATAAGTCGAAGTCGGTGAAAGTTTCAATAATAATTTAAATTAGTCAAAATAGTCAAATATATTTTTTATCTATATATTTTGTAGTACTCACAATTTACTATCTACTTATTATCCACGTATTCAATATGACCCATAACTTACAAACACTTAAAAAATAATTTCATCACTATTAAATATGCACTAAGTTCGAAAGTAACATAAAAATTAGTATGTCTATGTATTTGTGAAAAAAAAAAAATATAATAACTTAGTCAAACATTTATTCACCTTTTTAAGCTTGCACTAGATTGAAATAAACAGAAATATGCAGTCTATTTAACATCTACTAATCATCAATGTTGCACTGGATTGGACTGAATTAAACAGAATTTAGAAAACATACAAAAGTATTTTATAAAATTGATCGTGTCAAACATATCTTTACTCAACTTCATGCGATATTCATAGAATAAAATTTGAGAAAAAAATATTATCATATAAATTTAGGGTGTGTTTGATTTTGATTAAAATAATTTTTTTTTTAAAAGTTTATAAAAGTTGATAAAATATGTAGTTGAAAAGTTGTAAAAAATTGTATGCAAATGAAATGTGTAGTTAAAATTGATTATCGATTATGATTTTAATTTTTTAACAAAATTTTAATTGTTCGCTATTAAAAAAAAAAAAAATAGTAAGTCCATCTTAAATTTATTAAAAATCTTTTTGTTGCTGTCATCATGACGGTGAGTAGACATAGGTACTAATAGTGCCTGTGGTTCAACGTGCCTACTAATTATTGGTCAACCCCTGGATTAAGAAAGAATGCTCTGAAAAGGCCATTTAGAATTGCTGTCGCATAAACAAATAGATTAGCCCTTTTTGTGAATTCCATGCTCAAATCGATTTGTGCTTGTGGAAATGTTTTAAGGGCATTTTTGACATTTCAAATCCTAGTAACAAAATATTAAGACGGTGTATATTTAAATATACTTCGTAATGTCTACAACCTTTTTTATTTAATTCATTTTCCTTCCTCATAATATAATTATCAAAACAATCTTATCATAATCCAAAGTGTAAAGTGTTACATTCACTCTATCTTTGTGTCATGAAAATATATTCTTTTTTTCTTTTTAGACAAAATAAAAGATTGGAATAGTTTACTCTTTTGTTACAATAAGAATTAGAGTAATTTACAAAATACAACCTACATTTATGATATGTTTACACTTTGCATATTGTATTTTACATACTACAAATAGAAAAATTAAAAAATTGACATTACACCAAGCAAACTAAAATATCCTTAACCAAAAATAACAAATTGCACGCACCTTATATATTACATTATGTAATACTTTATACACGGTTAATTTAATTATTTTAGTATTCTTTAAAGGGTAAATTCGAGTAGGTCTTTGTTTGAAAGGCACTTATGGGTTCTAAAGTCATATGCTCAAAACATAATTCAATTAAAGACATATTTTAGAGCTAAAAGACCAACATACCCTTAATTGTAAAAAAACGCTAATTGTGAGTGGTGATCTTGTTTCTTGCGAATCTTGTTTTGTGGTGATATTGTTTTGTTGTGATACTGTTTTTTGTGATACTGTTTTGTTGTGATATTGTTTTGTTGTGATACTGTTAAACTTATGATTTTGTACTACTAATGAAACATTTTAAGAACAATAGTATTCTCTTGTTTATTCTCTACTGATTTATTCTTCTACCTACCATTAAACACCTTATAAATTTATACTTATCTATCCAATGAAAATCTATGTCCTAATTGAATCTCAAACATATTCAAATTCAAGGGAAAAATTAGAAACATTGTTTATAGTTTTAGATGAGAACTATTTGCATGACTTCCCATTAACTTGAGAATGATTGATGGTCTTCTTTCTTCATTTTTTAGCATTGCTTTCGTAAGTATAAGTTTGCTTTTAAGGGACTCGAGATACCTTGGAAGAGCTTTAATTTGCAGAAAAGGATGTACATTTATCCATGATAATTGTTTTAAAGAATTTGTGATATTGTTTGAAAAAAAAAAAATTAAAGATTGTCATTTTAAGCTAAAGAGACGACTTCAAGCGGGTAAAATCCATCATAGGCGTTTGGCAAAGCGGTCGGTCTTGACCGTCTCGTCGAGACCATTCCGAAAACATATTATAATAAAAATTATGAGCACGTGTGCAAATTCTATGATCATTTCTATTGTGATCTTATTTTTTTGTGATCTTGTTTGAATAATACTGAGATCAAACAACACACATGACTATGATATCATGTTTTTATCTTTGATCTTGTTTAATTAGTCATATGTTTTGTTTGATACTGTATTATACAAAACATATACAAAACAGTATCATAGATTAAAACATGCATTAAAACAATATCAATTTATATTAATGCACATTACTTAAACAAAACATTTAACATGGATTAAAACTAAGACATTCAAACAGTATCACTTATTCAAACCTTGTCATAATTAAACAATATCAAAGATCACATAGATTCAAACAGTATCACAGGATAAAAACAGTATCATGGATTAAAACGATATACTAATTACCTAAACAAAACAGTATCATAGATTAAAACTAAGACATTCAAACAATATCACATGTTCAAACCTTGCCATAATTAAACAGTATCATATATATATATATATATATTCAAACAATATCACAGGATTAAAACAGTATCATGGATTAAAACATGTTTCAAATGATAGTGAAATATTATGACAAAGTTTCAATCTATTAAACCTTGCCATAATTAAACAGTATCATAGATTAAAACTAAGACATTAAAACAGTATCATGAATAAAAACTAAGACATTCAAATATTAGATGATGGAACATTCAAGCTCCTATTTACAACAATTCTATGTCCATTTATATTGTGATACTGTTTTCTGTGATACTGTTTTGTATAATTTAGTATCAAATAACATACCATAACTAAACATTAGATGATGGAACATTCAATCTCCTATTTACAGCAATTAGATGGTGGAGCATTAAAGCTCCTATTTACATAAGATAGTAGAGTATTCAAGCTCATATTTACTGACATTCAAGCTCATATATACAACATTCTATGCCAATTTACATTTGTGATATTGTTTTGTAATACAATATCAAGTTGCAATTTATAATACATTATCAACAACGGATGTTATCTCATTGTTTATATAAGCGGAAAATGCTCATTGTTTACATAAATGCTAAAATACTCACCCCAATTAATCATATTGCCGACCTCTCTTGCAAAGACGGATAGATCAATACTAAGCTGTTAAGACATTAAGAATAGAGTACAACCATGAAGATGAAGAAATAAAAAGCATACAAACCAAAGATAAGAATTCAAACATCTTTGTGACCAAAGTCCATAAAAGCGTTATCCACTACGGATATTTCAAGCCACCGAAGCTCGCCGCTCCACCATGACGTGAAGTGTGTGTGTGTGTGTGTGTGTGTGTGTGTGTGTGAAGTGTACAAAATTCATCTTCTTTAAACGACAAATTGCATAAATACAAAAAAAAATATTAATAAATTAATTAATAATGTATTGAAAAATATAGAAAATAAACTTCATTTAATTTTTTTCCGACATTATAAATAAAGAAATGGATGTTTTATGTAATTAAAATATGGTGAACTTATAAAAAAGTGCAGTGTCAATATATTTAACCTTAAGCAAAATGCAATATGTAAATTTGTAAAATATCGTATGTAAACTATAAATACACCATAAATGCAGGATGTATTTAGTAAATTTTTTTAATAATTAATTAATTCTTTATCTTGATGAGTTTTTTTTTAATTTTTGATACGTTATATATTTTATTTCTAAAATAGAAAAGATGCTCTTTATTTCAATTAAAATTCTTCTATTTACATATCAAACAAAGTCATAGGATGATTAATTTAACATTTGATCACTCAAATTTTGATAATAATATGAGTGTATGAAATTTAATAATCATTTAATTTAAGATTTTCTACTTTCTTAGTGAAATAATATTTAATATATAACAAACACCGAAACATGAATTTTTTTTTTTCTTTAAGAGCAACTCCAACGCAGCGCCATTTTGGCGTGAAGCGCCAAAATGGCGGCTGTAATCCAACTCAGCGGACTTCAAACCACTACTCCATTTTGGAGTAGTGAGCGATCTTCTTCCGCGCCAAATTTGGCGCGAAAGACTGCACATTTGGCGATATAAATTTGATTTCATTTATTCCATTTTTGTCCTTTGTTTTATTCTTGTGAAATTTGTTTTCCATTCATATCCCTTTCCATAATCTTTTATTATTTTATGGTTTATTTTTATTTTTGTTTCTTGTTATTTCATTATTATTTTCTTAATGTAAAAATTTTTTCTAGATTAATATACTAATTCGAGAATTAGTTGAAAAAAAATAATATATTTTATGTTCGTGTTTCTTTGTTTTCATGTTTTATTTTATTTTAGTGGAATGTTAAATGTTGTATTTTGTTAATTGTCATATTAATTGTAATGCTTTTTTCATTTTGTTGTGATAAATGCTAATTTTAGGTAATTAAATTAAAATTATTATTTTATAATTTTAGTAATAATAAATTATTTAATTGTTCGATTTGGAATATTTAAGTAAATAATTTTTGAAATCAATAAATTGTTGAAAATTAAAAAATAAGGAAACAAAATAAGTACTATTCATTTGGTGCAATTTTTGAAGATCATGGTTGGAGATAGTAAAAAATATAGTGTGAAAATTGCACTATTTTGGTGTAAAAGTTGCACTATTTTGAAGATCATGGTTGGAGATGCTCTAACCAATGAAATTGTTTTTAAGATTGGAAAAAAAATGGTAGCTAATTTGGAAAAAAGAAAAACACTAGTAATAAATAGCCGAATTTTTGTTGTTTGACATTATAATTTATATATATATATATATATACAGAACCTGAATTTTTCTGTAAGGAAAAAGGTGAAAAGGAGGTATTTTAGAATACCTCATCCTCATTTGCCGTCCATTGTCATTGATGTTAACCTGTCCACTCGAACTCGTGACCTTGGAGTTACGAAATGCAAGCCCATGACTGGAGCCATCAATGTTCTTGAAATATCCCGGTGGAAAGAAAGAATATATACTTGTCAAGTCTCAACCTAGCATGTTTGACAATATAAAATTAAGAATTTACTGTTTTTAAAAAGAAAGATTTTTGCAATTGGCTTTTAATTCTCACCACTTTTGCTTGTCCAATCCCCAATACACTTGTCCGGTTGGGTGGGGGTTATAACAACTCTTCATGGTAAAGAGTAGATCAAAGCCTACAAAATGAATTGGTGTTATCAATTGGATCGTCGGTTCCTACATAACTAATCTAGATTAGATGAGTTACTGTTTTAATAAGAAATAATCTTTACAACTTGGATTGATTTTATCAATCGAGTCGTCGGGTACTCTCTAGATTAAAAGTTACTCTTTTAATAAGAAATAATTTTTACAACTTGGATTGATTTTATCAATTGGGTCGTTCAATCATGATAATTTTTGAAGTATTCACGAGATTCTAAGAATCATGTTTATACTATATATACAATACATATTTGATCAAACTTAAATTATAATTTTAATTGGTCAAATATATTTTTAATTATACATTTTGTAAGATCGACAATTTACTATCTATACATTTTCATAAGACTCACAACAACATAAGTATTTAAAAATAATTTAAGTCTTTACCAAACATGCACTTAAAAAGGCTTGTAAGAAAGTCAGTGTTCACTCAATATTGACAAAACGAGGTTAATTTTTCTTTTTCTGCCTTTGACTTCGAAGCCGGTCCGGCCCTTGCCAAGACGGGCCGAGCCACTACCCGACTATGCCCGTGAAGAGACAAGCCGAGCCACTACTTGGCCTGTCCACAAGGGCGACTCGAACTAGCCCAAAGTGCATTTTTTTCCAAAAGGTTAAAAAATAATTTATGATATAAAATTAGGATCCGTGGATTTCACTGCCCCGCCCGGGCCGTTCGTTAGACCAGCCTAGGACCATAACGGGCCGGGTTTTCACGGCCGGGTCGACGGACTTACGAACGACCCAACCCAACCCTTTTGCCATCCCTTAAGGCTAAGGTGATCTATTTTCATTCCCTCTCCCCCAACAAGAAATGGCAAAAAGCCCATTTAAACTCGATTCAAACGGGCCTGCCCCGAATCCGTGACCTTGACATTGGGAAAGGCAAAATCAATTCCACTAAGGAAAGCTAGGACTGAAAACAGTGATTAAGATTTTTCAACTGCGTTTGATTTTACCAATTGGATGATTGGTTCTTGTAGAATTCATCTAGAGATTTGATTCAGTTCGAATATAAAACCAATCTGAAAATCATATTTCAGACTCCCACATTTTTTGGAAGGTTTCATGAGATTTGAAGATCCCAATAATAATCCTAAAGTGCAAGGAAAAGGAAATTATCTTCGTTTTTGGCTATTATACCCTATTAAGAGACTTATAGTTGTATCTTAAAAGATCAACTTTATTAAGAAAAATACAATAAGTCTTTAAATTTTGATTATAATTCTGATATTTAATCGATACGAGAATTATCTCTTCTCCCTGCAAGATGGTGATTCGTTTTGATGAAATTTTTGTGCTCGTTTGAGACTTGATACTATATTAAGATTTGATGTTTTATCTTAAAAAATCAACTTTTTTTAAAATGTGTAGTTCAAAACTTTATATATTGATTATAATTTCAATATTTTATGGATGTTGTATTTATCCTTAATAATATCCCACAATCTATTATGGGCAAACTGCAGAAAATAAGTAAAAAATGTAACCCGCAAAAGGTTCAACTACTCTGTCAAATAAAAACCACAATCTAGAAAGGCAAATTCCTTAAGAAACAAAAATACAAATTCCATATTAGTTTCAGAAAATGATTTGCAAGAACATAAGTTGCTTTGATGAAAGGGAGCCGACGACCGAAGCCCTGATGGACAGCAGCCGTAAAGTCCGAACATATTTTCCTAACTCAGATTGTATTACAACTTCCGGTGACTATATATTTTTGTTTGCATTGGCAGCCTCCATTTTGCCCTTTATGCTCCAGCTTTCTTTTCGACTAGTTTCTCTATCAATTCAGCTGCTTCTTGGATAGTTGTTATGCTCTCTGAGCTCTCTTCTTCCACGCTAATGTCAAACTCTACCTCAAGCCCCATAACTATTTCTACCTGCACCAACCACACGATCAAATCCACAACAAACATAAGCAAAACCCTAGTACATTGTGATACATTATGGTACAAGGTTCGGTATGTTGGACTAGGCGAGATTGGAAAAAATTAAAGAAAAGAGACAATGTGACAATGAGGGGGTGCGTATCCTAAACAGCTTCAACTTTTGAATGAGCTAGTCCAAGAGTTGGGTAGTGTGTAATAAACATGTCACGAGAGCATATAACCGCGGGCATATGAAAGTGCAGCTTACTGTGTCAAGTGAATCAGCGCCAAGTGCAGTAAATTTAGTATCAGGGGTGAGCTCTGTCTCGGCAGACAATGCCAGTTGCTTCCTCACAATTTCACTAACTTTCTGCACTGTTTCGGGCTTTGCCTGTCCATCCATATGCATTACAAGTTTAAATAATTCTCGATACAAAATCTATTTTCATTTTTATTTCTAAAAAGCCTCGAATGAGAAATTGAATAGGCAATTGGAGAAGTAATTTGTATTACTGCACAAGTGATTCGGGAGCGTGAGATTCTCAGAGAAGGGAAACCAGCATTCCTTGCCCAACCCACTGAAATTAAACTTGCACTTGTACCTTTAATCTGCATATGCATAGCACCAAAAAGAAATCAGTGGAAATGTGAAGAGCCACCAATATGGGAGCAACATGCCTAGAGTCTTGTCCAGTTTACCATACCAAAGATGTTACTAAATATTGTACAAGCACGCAAATCTTTTATTAACCTTGGGATTAGAAGCAGCTATGTATTGACAGATATCTATTGAACCCTTTCAACTTAAAGTATACAAAACGAATCTGCTCTACACATGAAGGTATGTTGAACACTAAACGTTTAATATCTCTAATAGTTTAAGCTTTGAGACGAAATCCACAAATAAAAACTTAAGAAATACATGGAAACAGTACACAGTGAAGATAAGGTGCACCTGGTTGTTTGTCTTGCAAGATAGCTTAAGTGACTTCTCAAATGTCACAAAAGTAGCTGAAACAGAAGCCATTGAGACTGGAAAAAATAAAAAATTTCAAGGTTGAGTTGTTTCGACAAAGTTTGAATACTACAGATAAGCAGAAGTGATATGGGAAATCCTTTGTACAATTGTTTTCTTGGAAGTATTAGCTAAGGCAAGAACAGTAGGGGGGAAGTGACCCCAAAAGGCAAGAATGAAGAGAAATATGGGTGGTGAATATTCACTATAAACCCTATCCAATCTGACAAAACTGGATTGCGTTTCTTTCCAATGGGACTATCTTTGCAACTTGGCCATGTGCTTATTCCTCCTCTTTTTTTTTTTTTTTTTTTTTTTAATCCTTCATTCGTAGGCCAAAAAATACTAAAGTGAAAATTTGAGTTGTGAATTTCAAAGAGTTCGGTTTGTGAAGAGGAGTCTACTAAATTAAAACTAGTAGTCATCTAGTGATCAAGTAAAATTTAGCTATTTCAACAATTCTTATTCAAAATTTTGATTTTACTCGTCCTCTATAATACAACTCGAATGCTAAATTGCAATATGGACAACACTTTAATGCTAAATTGCAACGTGGACAACACTCTAACCTTACAATAAATTGCCATACTTTATTTATTGATCACGAACTAATAGTTTTTATTATATTTTATGAATTATATCTTCCATATATAAACTATATATGCACATATTTAACAAATCTGTAACATAAGTAATCAAAAAACTTAAACAAAAATTAATGGTGTTTAACTACGTAAAAGAATTTGGATAGTGAAATGAGAAATTTTAATGACATTGATTAGAAAGAGAATTGTGGAATTTAAATAAGGATTTTGGGTATTTATAGGAAATGATTTTTTGAAAAAAATCCAAAAGAAAAAGTTTCATTGAGCCCAACAACAGAAATAGAAAAATACCCCACCCCACCCCACCCCACCCCAACCCAACCTCATTAGTAATTGGGTCAAAATGAGGATAATGGTCTTCGCTCCAAATTTTCTGAATTCACCCCAAATATTTTTGTTTTATTTTATTTTTATATTTTAAATTTAAATTATATTTAAAATCATATTAAAAATAATTAATTAATTAAACAAATAGTAAATGAGAATATTCTAATCCTCGTCCCCGATCCCGTCCTCGTCATCGTCATCGTCCTACTTCGTTGTCGTTTCTATTCAAAACTCTCTTTCTAATTTTGTCAAAAGAAAAGTTTCACCAATAACCTAAAAAATTAAATTATTTCTCAAAATACTGATAAAAATTTTGCAACTAAAATTGTATTTCCAGATTTTAATCAAACACATTTTAAAGTCATTTTGGTGAACGTAATATTGTATGTTATTATTTATTAGTGTGAGTTTTAACGTGTAACCCTTGTAAAAATATAAAACTGAAATTTCAATATTAAGCCCATAAATGAGGATTATGGTCCCACCCCAAAATTCCTGAATCTACTCCAAATATTTTTTTTTATTTTATTTTATATTTTAAATTTAAATCATATTTAAAATAATTAAATAAATAGTAAATGGGAATATTCTAATCCCTCCTCCCCAAACCCCGTCCTGCTCCGTTGTCATTTCAACCCAAAACTCTCTTTCTAATTTTCTCAAAAGAAAAGTTTCACCAATAACCTAGAAAAATAAATTATTTCTCAAAATACGAATTTTGCAACTAAAATTGTAACTTTTTCCAGCATGGTACGTAATACTGTATGTTATTAGTGTGAGTTTTCCATGTAAAAAATATATAAAAAATGTAACTTTTTTGAATATTTATTAAAGATTAGGTGTTTCTAATAATAAGAATCTAATAAAAAAAAAAGAGAGGTATTTTCAGTTCTTTAAAGAAAAGTAGAATCTGTTTGGTGTACCATTATGTTGCAGAAAGTTATTTTACGTAATAATATGTGTGTAAGCTAAATTTTCTTTTTATAAAATATTGAGTTATTCTAAACTTTTAATATTTGACAAAGCAAATGTGCATGTCAACAGTCAAAGTTGTATGCCATTTGCAGTCAAAGTACATAGATCCTTTTTGCATATCCTTAGGTAAATCTAATTGCACATAAAAAAATATCAAATTATATTTAATCCAGACAATTTAAAATTCGAATTTAGAATCTGAAAATGATGAAATTTTATTTAAAATGCCATGTCAAAGAACATATATCCTTTTTTAACTGTTCTTTTCGATTCTAACAGTTGGAACCTATAATTTTATTATATAAAAATAATCAATCTGAAAATGATGAAATTACAATCCGTAAAATTAACTAAATTCTTGGAATAAAAATTAATTTTTTGATTTATTTCTTAAAATTGTTCTGATTATCAGACATATCAGGCATCAGCAAAGGTGGATTGATTTCAGACAACCAATGACAAGAACAAATTATACAAAAATCCAATTGTTCCATCAAAGCTACCACCAAGCATCCACGTACATATATACATACATACATACATATTATATATATTATATATTATTTACAAGGTAAACAGCTCTAACAACATCCTGCCGAATTATAATTAGTAAAGCCAAATAAAAATAATATAGACAATAACCCTGTGCATGAGTCATGACTCATAACCGGCCGGCCTGGAAAAGTCTCAGATCAAAAACAAACCAAGAATCATCCACTATTGACCAACAGAGATGGATCGACCGGCTAGTCCGAGCCGTGATCTCGAGTGTTGCCTGCTGATCATTCTCGTGATCTCGGGATGCGCCACTGATCCACCGATAATGTTTTTCTCCGACTCTTGCTTGACTTTCTTGAGTTGGTTGTGAATTGGATGATTCACCTTATTATGATCATAGCCTTCTCCAGTGCCCTTATCCCTTGTTCCTCCATTTGCGTTATTGTAAGAAGCTAAGCTAGCAGGAGAACAAACACTTTTATAGCTGACAGTTATTTCTCACGAACTTTGCCCTTCCAAGTTTCCACACGGTCTCGAAACTTAAGGCAAGATGAGAAATCTCACAAGTATGACTATGTTTACAAATTTGTGTGTATAAATAGGTGGGAAGGAAGAATGGAAAGTTGGTGGAAATTGGAAATTACTTTTATAAATATATATAATATATTGTTTGGAATGGCTTAAGACAACTATTTTGACTGTTCTAAAGAAAATTCGACGGGTACTAAGTTTATGTGGAAAGTCAATTCTAGAATCTTCGATTTGTCAAAAAGAAATAGAGAATTTGATCTGTTTTTGTGTCTGAAAATATATAAGAATGAGTCAAATTACAGAATGTCGGGCAAAGCCCAACGCGGTGTGGATCCGATTTATTTTGACCGCAAAGCTGTTTACATTTGAATTTAATTAGGTAGGTGCGTGTTAAAACTAGGTGGTCTTCTACGCTAATTAATTACTCTAGAAATTGGTTGACAATGACAATGATAAGATAATTAATTAATACTTTAAAAGTTTGTTAGTCTCCCATAATGCTAAAATTTGAAAAATTATGAAAGGAAGTTTCATAATATTCTCTCCAGCTCCATAAAGATAAATTTATTTTCTACATTCATCTATCTCAAATTATAAATTATTTTTCTTGTTGATACAATATTTAATTTATTAATTTTCTAATATGTCTTTATTTAATATTATTTTTTATCAACAAATATAAATTACTATTATAATAATTGTAGGAGTATATTAAGAAAAATGTGAGTAGAATTTATTGTTTCAACTGCAATAATTAATTTTTTTTTAATCTGTATGAAAATATAAATAAATTTATCTTTATGAGACGAAGAGATTATTTTTTATTCAATTAGAGGCAATCTAAAAAAATAAAACACAAACCAAATTAAGTCTCTCACAAACCAGGTTAATAATTAAGAATTAACTAATATAACAAGCAATAAATAATAAAATAAAAGCCTTAAAATTAGAAATGAAAAATTGAAAAGAATCAAAGTCTCTAGTTCCATGTGCCACTTGCTTTAAAATATGTTTATCAAAAGTTTAGATTATAAGTAGTGGGTCTTACGAAATGTGTGAATAAAAAGTGGATATAAGCTGTAGATTCTACAAAATGTGTAATTTAAAATAATATTTGACTAACTTATAAATACTTATTAGTACTTACAAACATACTCTTAATCAAGTCTTGCCCTGCTTTGGTTGGTTCCGTGTGTCAATAAATCAAGCCACAATTGTATCAATATTTTCGTTGGTGAAGAAAAAGTTTGCCCCCCAATCTCTAACTTGATATTCGCTCTCGCTAGTTTCACCAAGAGTTAGCTAACTTGACAATTCAATTTGTCCGATTGACAAGTTTGGTCAATAGCAACTAGTAGTCATTTATACTTTTGTTTTCATTGGTTGAATATAATATCTTTAAACGCTTGATTACTATTTGAATAATTTGGAGACCATAATAAGTTCGAGAAGAGATTTATGAGTTTAGATCGAAACAACAAAAATAATATGATCACATGAATATTTTCTAATTATCTAATGCACTTGTCTATATTGTAAATGTAGTGAATTCATATAATTAAGTAGTTTTAATTTTTTTTTTCCAGAGAGACCATCAAGTAAAGTAGGAAAATTCAATTTATTGTATGATTGTATACTGTCAAAGTCTAAAAACTGAAATTGACCCAGATAAACTATGGTGATCGTGAAGTTCTAGCATTTTAAGTTTATATTTGCCAACAAATACTTGATTGAATTGTTTTTAGTAATTTTAGCCACAATCACGTTTAAATAGTTTGTTTAGATAAAATTAGGATTATCAATTTCGATACTTAATAACATAGTCCTCGTAGTATCGACACTGGACTCACAATCCATTTTTACTACTTGTTGTGATATCGTGCATTTGCTATTTTGTCAAACAATTTGCGTGAATGATTGAGTGGGAAGTCATTTCATTACTTCCCAGATTGAGTTACTTTTAGAGCTCGTTTGGTTTGATAAAACTATTTATCTGGATAAAAAAATTTCTAGATAATAGTTATCCGGATAACAGAATTATTATTATATTGTTTGTTTCAACTAGGTATAAGAATGTAAAAAGTCAATTTTTCGTAAAAAAAAAAAAAAGAATTCTACATTTATTTTTAATTGAACGAAAAAAAGTAAATAAAAAAATTAAAAGAAAAAAAAATTGGTGAACGGCGTGGGTGGTGGGAAAGGAGGAGGAAGGTGGGGGCAGGGGTGGGGCGAGGGCAATAAGCAGCAAACGGCGGATGGTGGCAATGGCCACGATGCGACAGGTGGTAGGTGGCGGGCGATAGCGATTATCCTCAAATATAGATGTCCAAAAATAAATTTGTTTTATATTATAAATTAATGGTACGTTCGTATTTTAAAAGAATTGATGAACTTTTTATTATGATAAAAAATTTTGTCCTTTTCTTCTCGAGGATAAAACTTATTCTCATTTTTTGCTTAAATTTTTATCAGGGTAAAAGTTTGATAAAAATTTATCCGAACTTAAATTCAGTCCAAACAAAATAAGACAAATTTTATATGTTATCTTATCTATTGATTATATATCAAACAACCCCTAGCTCGAGCTCATGACCAATTTTTTGCCAATGGTGTAACATGTGATTAGTCGAGTTGTCATTTTGTAGATTTTAAAGACATTTTTTGGTCCAAAATTCCTAGTTTGACCATCAGCAAATGCCAAGCTAATTATTTCAATATTTTTCTTGTACACGAGAATTGATTTTCTAAGCATTGGTGCTTAGCTTATGCTAAGCATCGATAATGTGGCATATTAATTAGTATATTGATTACATTTGTTGGTAATAAATATACAATATAATCAACATGGTAATTAACATGCAATATCACCGGTGTTTAGGAGACCATTTCTATATCGATTACATTTGTTGTTAATAAATATACAATATAATCAACATAGTAATTAATATGCCACATCATTTATGTTGTTGTACACTATCTCAATTACTAGTTAAGATTGTTATTTTTGTATTCTTTTGCTGTAATATTTGAACTCCAAATTTATTGTCTCAATTGGCACGTGAAATCGTTTCTCTCAGTTCTCATACATTTTTTGTCAATTCTCGACTCTCAACTAAAATTTTCAGCTTGCACTCGAGAACTAATTTTCTATTTTTTTTGCAAGACAAAAACTCGACTCCAAGAACTTGAATTTGAGATGAAATGTTGGGAAATTGTTTCTTTCAAAAGATCGAAGATTAAGTTAAAATTGAAAATTTAAAAATGGATTATTTAGCCTTGGAGATGGCCTCCGAAGTGTCACTTCAAAATAAAGAAAAATGCATAATTGCATACAATTGACATGAATCTAATATGGCCTCTTCCATCATTTTCTAAACTTTTGGAAATTAAAATCTCAAACACAGAGATATATGAGTGACTCTAATTAAGTCGTTGTTGCTGGGGAACCCACCAACGCACATGCCCTCAAGTAAAGTAACATTCTTGGTGGGTTGTCAATAGAAAATGTTCATGTCAATTGGTTGATTTCTAAAATTTCAAAGTTATAAACTACATAATTCTAAAGTATTATTCAATTAGTCAGTATCGAGTTCGATGAAAAACCTTAAAAATTTATAGTTCATTATCGCATCATTCACTAACTTACACTATAAAAGTAAGTTATTTTCATTTATTAAAAGGTTCTTAAAATATTTTTGTAATTTGAACACTGAAATCTATACAAAGTTGACCCTTCAACTCAAGTACTTTGCATGACTAACCGAACTGCTCAATTGCAGATTTCTAAGATACTGAGTCCTCGAAGTTGGTACAAGATTGATCCATGTTAAATTATAGATCTTATTAAATGTGTAGATAACATCGATTTAAATTAAAATTAAGTTTTACCAAACGTTGGTGCTTTCACACCAAGTCCCCACATGCAAATTTGGCCCTTTGGTATTTGCTTATAAGTACTGGTGGGGTATAAACGTGTTTATCAAGTTCTATTGGTTTGACACTTTTGGACATGAGTGAAGCACATTCAATCATAAGTAGGTTAGACGATCCCACATAATGTGGGTCGAGCACATTCATCAGTCTCACTCGTCATATTGGGCAATTGGCGTTTTCATTATGTGAACTAGTCTTGAAGAAAAGAAGTCGACATTGTCGAGACTATGAAGTTATCCAATCTATTTCTAGCAAAAACTTGATCTTTATAAAATGATCTCAACTAAGATTGAGTTAGATAATTGGACCTTACAAATCACATACTTTAGTTACAATACGCAATATTTTTGAATTTGTCTGAAATCGATTTTGTGATTTTGAATTTTTTGACCACAATTGTTTGGGTACTTTAATATTACCAAAAAGATCACTTTATTCAAGCAATTCAAAGAGGAGTAAAGATTTGGACCCCGAATCGGGGTCCAGGTTATTTCCCCGAAATCCAAAAAAAAACCCCCCAACCCCCTCTGCAAATAAAATCTCCCCAACCCCCTCTCCCTTTTTAATCGCACTCCTACTTTAATAACCCTCAATCCATTTATTTTCTTGAACCTCTTATCTATTTATGTACCACTAAATTTATATCCATATTATTAATATAATTAAATTTATTAAATTAAAAATAAATATTTATCATTATTATATTCATTGTATTTGTTTTTAAAATATATATATAATAATATTTATTGAGTTAAATATTGTTTATATCATATAATAAATAATATATTTAACGTTAATTTTATCTGAGACTAATTAATTAGTCTATATTTGAGTAACAAATTAAATTTTGCTTAAAAAATAAAAATAAATAAAGCGCGCATAATAAATTTGATCCGGACCCACAATACGCATATCATGCTCCAGACCTACAATACTCGATCACAGACAGTAACAATTCTTCGTATTCCCTAGACCTATATGAATATGATGTACGATTTAACCCTCGTCACTAATTTATTACTTATAATGTATCCTCGTATTCTCTAGACTCATAGGTATATGATGCACAATTTAATCCTCGTCACTAATTTATTACTTCTAATGTAATATTTATTTTCTTTTTTATGTGTGTAAATTATCAATTGGAGCAAATTTATATGCACGCTTTATTTATTTTTATTTTTTAAACAAAATTTAATTTGTTACTCAAATATAAACTAATTAATTAGTTTCAATGTAATATTAATAATAAAATTAACGTTAACTACATTATTTATTATATGATATAAATAATATTTAATTTAATAAATATTATTATATATTATATTTTTTAAAAACACATACAATGAATATAATAATAAAAAATATTTATTTTTAATTTAATAAATTTAATTATATTAATAATGTAGATATAAATTTAGTGGTACATAAATATTTAAGGGATTGAAGAAAGTATGGATGGAGGTGTTAAAGTAGGGGGGATTAAATAGGAGGGGGGTCGCGGCGTGGGTGGGGGCAGGGGTTACTTTTTCATTAATATGATAATTCTTTTCAGAATTATTAAATGTTCTTGAAGAATAACTACATAATTTTTTTTCTAGAGATTCACTATCTTTTGCTTTAAGGACTGCGTCCCAAAAGTCTTGAGAGGCATCTATTTGCGCACTTTTTGCAGGAGCGAGGGGGGTTACTTTTTAGAAATGTTACGCATTTGACACGTTGGATTTCGAGAGAATGATTTGGACCTCGAATCGGGGTCCAGATCTTTTCTCATTCAAAGAGATTCTAATATTGTGCATGTCATTGTTGATCAAAAAATGCATCTACAATTCTCAAATTGCCCCTATTTATGTTGAAATATTGTTGTTGATGAAATGTACACACAAGTGCAGTGCAGTTGCTTTTGTGGGGATGAGAGGTACTACGGTGATTTCACGTAATATTTGAAGGGCACTTTTGGGATACTGTTGTCCCTGAGTAAAGACCATGGACTTCGGTAAATGCAATTACAGTGGTGGGATCCAATATTAATTTTTTTGTTGAAATTTTCTTGCCCAATTCTATCAAAAGTTGGAAATTTGATCGAAATCAGACAAGCACTTAATGGCATTTTCAGTTATAAAATTTTTACACAACTAGATTGCACTAAAGAAAAATGAATATATTAACTTGTGAAGTTCATTGTATTTTTTAGTAGTTTGAAAGTCGGGTTTTCGAACGAGTTGAACTTGAAAAATCAAGAACCAACTCAAAAATAAATCCAGTTATAGAAAATGGGATCGAATTTAAAAGGGTTAATTACACTAATGACCTCCATTCTTTCAGATTTGTAACGATTTCATCTTTCATTCAATTTTTTTAACAGATACCATCCCAATCTTTTCATTTATTCGTACAAATGGTCCCCAAATCAATATTTTTCACTATTTGACAGTTCTTTGACAAATTTTGTTCATTGACTTAAATAAATTAAAATGACTACACTCCCCCATGAAAATGGATTGTCTGCCAAAGAACGGAACCCAAGCTCAGTTAAAATCTGCCGGGAAGAAACTGTCGTCAAATATTGCAAATGAGAAAATTGGTCCCTCTCGTTCAAGAATTAACTCAAACATCTCAAATGAGAAAAGGCATCTATCTCATTCTGATGGTTATAGTTCTTCACCTTCACCAAATATGTCAGCAAACATGCAAGAAACAACAGTTGCACTAAGGTCTAAACCAGTTCTTGAAGACTGGGCCAAGGAAGCTACCTGAAGGTGGAGGTGGGTTGAAAAAGTAATTCATTTGTTGGAGAAGAATATAAATAATTTAAAATTTATTTGTACTTTTGAAAATGTTAAGGATCCAATTGCAATATTTTCATTATATTTTCTTTTCTATATCATTTTAATTTATTTAATTCAAAGGTTAAAATTGTCAAAGAATTGTCAAAATAGTAAAAAATGGTGATTTGTGGACCATCTGTGCGAATAAATGAAAGGATAGGATGATATCTGCTAAAAAATTGAAAATTGATGAAATCGTTACAAATCTGAAAGAATGGAGACAATTAGTATAATTAACCCAATTTAAAAACATTGATATTTTCCAATGTTCTAAAAAGCGTAAAGCGTAACTAGACGTGGAGGTCAAGTTTTAAATTTTTCGAGCTTAGACGAGACTTAGGCGAGAGCAAGATAAGGGAAAGGCGAAGTGTGAGGCGTGGCTAGGCGTGGAGGCCGAGTTTCAAACTTAGGCGAACTTTTTAGAATAGTGTATTTTTCTATTACTTTGCCAAAAAGATCCTTTTCATTAAATTCCTCGAAGTTTCAACTCATGACATGACTTGAGTCCCTTCTCCATAACATCCCGATAGCGACGCAGACGCGTCTTACATGCAAATACTATCTGACCAGACTAAGCTTACACTAATCCACGCCTTCCATGAAAATACAGCCAATCATTGACCAATCGCCCTCTAATTTTCCCATCTCATTTCCTGTCTATTAAAGCACTGGACAGCCTATGAATTTCTATTATCCACACACTTCAATTCTTCCGCCATTTATTTTCAACAATTAACAACTTCTTGCCCTTTTTCTTCACAATATTTTCAAATGATTCTCTGTTAATGACATACCAGGAATTGGATTCTATAAATTGGGAGGCTTCTTTTCTTTCTGGGGCTTTGTTTTGTTTGATTTTTTTTTTTTTTTCATTTTTCTTCTGTTCTTGGGGGTAAATTCTTCCATTACAATGTTAATCAAGACATTGGTGTCTCTTCCTTCTCGTACAGGACGAAATTTGCAGCGTTACAATCACGGCTTTCGTCTAGTTGTTGGGTATGTATTCTACAAATATCTCTTTCTTTCTTTGTTTCTTTGTTTCTTTCTTTTTTTCTGAATTTTAATGCGAATTTTTATGGGTTAATTAATTTATTTTAGAATTTTTTTTTCGTGTGGGTATTTGTTTGTGTGATGATCTTTTCATTTTTTTGGTACTCTTTTAGGATTTTGAGGGATTGAAAGAAGAGTTATGGGATTTTGAGTTTTAAAAAAATGAATTTTAATTTCTTTTTTAATTATTGACTTAAAATTTACCCTAAATTTTTCCTCTTTATTTTCCAAATTTTGTCAGATGCATTCCATACAGATTCAGAGAAACCAAAAAATCACCTCCAATTCATGGCACCTTAATTGAAGAATTGGAAGTTCTTTTGATTACCTCTCAAAAGAGTCCAAAAATGATGTTCCCAAAGGTACAGTATCGTATGAATACATGTTTTCCCTCAAGAATGGTGAAGAATTATTTCATGTCCTTAAATTTTTTGTTCACCTTTTTATTTTGCATTGAAATCATTAGGGTGGTTGGGAAATTGACGAAGATATCAAATTGGCAGCTACACGAGAGACCATGGAGGAAGCCGGCGTGGTCGGCACCCTAGGGGTTAGTATCCTTTATTCTTGTCGAATGATGTTTCTATACAAATGGCACATTGTGTATGTAGTACTAGATAATATTGTAAAAGAAAATAGACGAGGTTTCAACTTCTTTTCTTTCTTGATCATGTCCATTGTTGTCTAATAATAGGCAACCTTATGTCCTCTAATTTTGCGCATTGCATTTTCTTACAGGATAAATTAGGCGAATGGATATTCAAGAGTAGAAGCCGAGACACATTCCATGAGGGCTACATGTTTCCTATGCTGGTCACGGAGGAATTCGAAGTTTGGCCAGAGAAAAATGTCCGTCAACGAATATGGGTAAGTTCCCTTATCAAAAGTCTATGAGTTTGTTTGTAAGCAATCTGAATTGCTTTCATAGTTTCATGCAATGCTGTGGTGTAACGAGTACTGATGTCGCCTTTAATCTTGTTCGACAGATGACAGTCAATGAAGCTCGGGAAGTATGCGCACATTCATGGATGAAGGAAGCTTTGGATGCCTTTTGTTCATCGATTCACGTTTCTGCAAATAAGGAGAAAGAATTCCTTTAGAATAGAATTTCATAAGAACTCAACAAGGAGAAGAAGAAATTGATTATTGCTTAGTTAACAAATGGGGTAGTCATCTAGCCACTTTCGAGGCGGAAATGGATTCATGTAACAACTGTTTCCAAGAAACCCCAGAAGGAGAAAATAGAGGAGATGTAGAAAATATTAAAACTCGATTCTTTAATTCATTGAATTCCATTGATTCTTTAATAATGGTTTTATTGTCAATTTTGAACTTGCTTCTTGTGTTCGTTGAAATCCGTTCACTTTAGGTATAAAGATTCTGGAATTATAATGCACGCCAAAATTGAATTAGTAGTTGTAATTGATGCTGTTGTGTGAAGAACTAATGTGAATGGCCTTCATTATTATATTCCAATTTGTCTTGCTGATGAATCTTGAACAAGTCTTTGTTATTCAATATGAATTATATCTCGATTTTAAATTCCAAGTTGATTGCTTGTGACTTTTTGGAGTTAATGTGAATAATTTGAAATTTCCTGTGTAGGACATACAAAAGGAATTGTGTCGACTCTATATATCATTTTCCCGTGTTCTCTAATTCCCTCTCTTCCATTTTGTATGAATTTCAACTATCTAAGCATTCTCATCAAATTAGACAAAGTTGAAAAAAATTTAAAATCCATTTACACATTCCCTCTATTACTTATAGCACGAGTGAATTACAAAATATCTAGGTTCTCGTCAAACTAGAGAAAGTTGACAGAATTTTTAGTCTATTTGGACAATCTAGTCTTCCTCGACAACTTTGCCTAGAGGACATTTTGATAAAAATGCACTATAGTCATTTTGCATAATTGAATGATGATATTAATAAATAAATAAAAATGACGGTAGACAAATTTTATCTTAAAATTATTTGACTAGTCAGAAAGTTTTTGGATAATGAACTTGTGATACTTGCCTATAAAAACTTATCGATTCTGAATTTGAAGCCATAAAACATAATTAGAGTTTCACTGTTTTTTGGTTATTTTTGAATAGTATTGATAAAATTTGAGGAAATTTTCAATTTCTCGATTGAAATGCATATGCGAATGAATCAATCGCTTCTATGCACCATACACTAATGCGGATCATGCTTAAAATAGGGGTAGATTCAAAGAAAAGCTTGAATAGATTCTCAAATTTGATATTGGGTGATATGTGCTTTCTTCAACCGGCACATTTTCCGGTTTAATGGCTGTGATTTTTTTCGTAAACTTGAAAAACTAGCAGGACCGTCACCATAGTATTACTTCATTTCGAATTCAAAAGACAGCATATTTTCAAGAAACTATCCGTTAAACAATTAGCCTAAAAGCTAAAAGTCAAAATGCTGTCACCATCATTTTCTGACAAACCAATAGGAAAAGTGAGAAATAAAACAAAACAAAACAAAATCAATTCAGTGTTAATACTTCACTCGTCAGTTACACATACTAACTCACAAGCAGTCGTTTTAAGTTCCCTTTCACCTTCAAAAGCAAGATTTCAAAAAGGATGGCACTTCACAATTGAAACACCCCAAACAAGAATGGGAAAGCTCAAGGCAAAATCTGATTATGAAGAAATCAGAAATGCCCGCCTTCTTGAAAATCAGGTTTTCACTCTTTCTTGGCCATATATTTTATCAAAAATTTAACACGTGTACAAGTTATACTGGCAATATGTTGAACAGTTATTCAAAAGCTTAATCTTTTTAAGTTTTAAAGATAAAACCCGTTTATTTCTTTAAATTTAGTCTACAACAGTATTTACTAGTGATTACATAGTATTTGTTATGAAGAACAGGAACGATTGGCTTCTCTAGGACTAAAGAAAACAATCTCAGAACTCAGATCCATCACTGCATCACCAAAATCTGATAGGACCCATGTGAGGAAATACAAAAAAGTTGACAATGGCTCCACGCCATTGCGCCGTTCGCCTCGCTTGATAGGAAAATCGCCATCATCAAAAGGTACAGAAGGATAGACAGAGACAGTTTGCTATTGTTGTTGTTTTGATGAAATTTGAAAATGGGTTTGATTTGTTCTATTGGTTTATAGGGGATTTGGGCAATTTTCTAGGTTGTGACAGTGAAGATGACAAGAAAAGACCTGCAAATGCACCTTTATTGAGTATCAAAAGGGGGTTGAGGCCGAAGCTGTCACCGGATGCTTTGGCTCGTCGTTGCACAAGCAAGGGCAGGGGAAGTTTGTATGATCCTATTTATGGAATTTGCTGCCATTTCTGCAGGTTCTGTGCTTGTTCCATTCTACAAATTTTGTGAACTTCTTAATATGCTTTGTGGGTGCTGGGGTACGGGTAGTGTGGGGTTAAGCATTGTCTTGGCTTATTGATATTTGCTTCTGGCATTGTTGCATTAAACACCTCTTTAGTCACTGATGTACTATTAAGAGTTGATTTTAGTTTTTCGCGAATGTCATATACTCATACAAGAAATGCAGGCAAAAGAAACTGTGCGGTGAGGAAGATTGCAAACGTTGTGGTAATCTGGACATGGATCAACCATGCATAGGTTTGTGTTAAGATTAAAGACTCGTCTTTTTTTTTTTTTTAAATTTTTTTATGCAGTTATCCCTATAAACAATTCCCATACAGGAAAAACAGATTGCTCCGTTTGCCATTCTAGCAACGGTGTTCTTTGTCGAGCTTGTCTCAAAGTTAGGTATGGTGAAGGTAAGCCCTGAGATATCAATATATGCATTTCAACATTTTCATCTAATACTAGTGTACACTAGATTTTTATTGTAAAGGGAAGTGAATCTTAACATATGTTTGTCTGCTAGAAATGGAAGAAGTGAATGCAACTAAACAATGGATATGTCCTCATTGCATGGAAGATAAAGGAATCAATCCTTACTGGATATGTAACAGGTATGTTCGTCGTAAAAAATTCTAAGCAGCAATGATATACAGAACATAAGTAACATCCCAAGTCATATGTTTTTCGTGAATAGCTCACTCTGTTTAAAGAAGCGAAAGATGGTTCCTACCGGAATAGCCATATTTAGAGGTTTGTTTTAACATGATTTCTTTGTCATACTGTCATACGTATTCATTTCATCATTTAGATAATGTTTCTTTTTCTTTAATTGAATTGAAACGTAGCCAAGGAGATGGGATACAAATCTGTAGCACATCTCTTGATGGACGAGCTTCAACGAACAGATAAAAGACGATGAAGTTGTTCCCAACATCAAAATGCCTTCAGGAGCATATATCAACTAATTGTATTGGGTTTCTAACCCTTTGTAACCAAGATTTGAAGCGAGCTGATCCCAGTGCTCATAAGATATTATGAAATCAAGAGAACTCTTAATTTATCCCTCAATCTGTAGAAATCCAGGGTTCTGGCAAGGCTCCAGGTCTAAAAATCAGGGCAGCATAGTAATAGTTGAGTCCCCATCGATGAGAGGCTTTATGTCATCTGCCATATCTGTCTCTGTTGAGTTGCAAAGACTTTTTGCCCATGATCAATTCATATCATCCATTGATGTCTAAGCTACATAGACTTGTGTGGTGGTTAAGGGTGGTTAAGGATTCACTTAGTGCTCAACTTCAGAATAGCAGAGTCATGTGTGAATACTTGTTCAAGCTTTTTAGCCCTTCTATTGATGTTTAAGCTGAAATGACTGGTGAGTTCGACTCACTAATGTCATTTGATTACATAGAGTAATAAAATTGAGATACGCTGAAAAAGGGGGAATGTTATCTCATTGCTATCGACTTGTACAGAAGTTGTGCAAATTACAACACATTTAGGTCCTCAAACCATTAAAAGCCCTCGTTTATAGGGGTAGGGTTCAATGAGCACAACGCTTGCAATTTTATATGAATAAGACACGTCCCCATGTTAATCAAAAGTCTGTAAGCTGATTCTCTATCTGCAATAAAAAATTAAACATACATATATTGTGATTTACGTAGACATAGATTAAAGTCCATTATAGATTAAAAAGTTCAATGAGTGGAGGTCATACATTTACAGGTATACACAGGAGGATAATTGGACCCCTTTTGAATTAACCAAAGGGTTCCCGTATTTATGCACTAGAATTCGTTGGTGGATCGTCCTTCCAACCTTTGGTTAGCAAGTCATAATTGATGGATGCAAGCTGGGACAAGTTCTGTCGGAACAACAAACAGAATCAAATCAAACTATTCTTCACGTGGTCGTAGCTTTCACATTGAGGATAGACCACTAGAAATGTGCATTTTTGTTTTTCCATTACATTTCATTATTGCTCTTGCGTTTGGAATTCGGTTTCATTCACAAGTGGATGGAGTAGAACATACAACATAAATAATTGAGCCTGCCAATATGCATGAGATTACCTTAAACGAGAAATTGCTGAAGGAATAATTGATATCAGAACCTGGGTTGAATTCCGCAAGACCCCCGCATTCATCTCCCTGTTCATTATCCCGCGGGAATGAACCCAATTAAAAATATAAATGAAGAACTAATACATAAAACCTCAAATTTGTTTCAAAATAGAAATACGGCACCAGTTCATCATGTCGATTGCTCAGGCAACTACTGGTATCACTCATGCTACCATTGTCACTGGAATCTTCGAATTCACTAGCTGCGTAGACGTGCTCATCCGAAGGATTCCAGGAGAAACGACTGGTGAAGTAACTGGTATCCAGTGCACTCTCAGAGGCAGGGACAAAAGCAGCCTGGAGAAAATAGACCAGGCATGACTAATTTTAAGAAAAATGTATTTTAGTCTTGTTATAACAAAATACTTCTGACATAAAAAGGAACATATCTGCTCGTGTAGATCAATAATAGGGCAGTCAAACCTTTTGTCTAGCAAGTGTGTACCAATTAATATCTCTGAAAAATGGATGCTGCTTCACCTGTATAGAAATTTGTCCCTTGGGTTAAACATCATCAAACAAAGAAATGAAGAACAAAGCCCGATAACCAGAAAAAGAATTATACCTCAGAGGCTCCTCTAGCTCCAAGTCTCTCATTAGGATCTTCTGTCAGTAACCTAAGAAAAACAGGAAAGAGCAGCAGATCACTTTCCCAAATTCAGAAAAAGAAGCAGATTGAAGTTTGACAGTAACAAACGGCACCGATCAATTCTATGCTAGAATGACCAATCTGTTGCCCGAAAAATTAAGGATTCAGCATAAATCATCAAGAAAAAGTATAGCAATGACGATAGTAAAAAGTTTCATTCCTGAATTCTTAATGATTCTTTGAGTAACGCATATGAGAACTGTAACTTGGTAAGTTCAAGATAAAGTTCACATGCGACATCTTGTCAAGTGTGAAGCATTTATCAGAAGGGTAAAAGGCAAAGAAATCACTGGCAATTGCAGAAAACTATAAAATATTTCTTTGGAAGTGGCCATTGAACTTTTACAGCAACAAACCTTTACCCTGATTATTGGCGGCATCATAATTTCATGTGACAAAATCCTCAACAAAAGCATTAACATTTACTACCCAATTCATATCCAGAACATTGCAGAAAGCCCAGTCTGTAATAAGAAATATTTTTTCCAGAGAAGTGACAGCATGCCAACTAAAATATAGACCAAGAGCAAAATGATATTGGGGCCTTTATACGCATATAATCTCCTCAAATCTAATTAAAAATAGAAATAGCAAGGCTTCTCTTACTGATCAATCAAATCATGTGCTTCAGGGCTCATTTCTTCAGGGACCCGAGGCCAAGGTATCTTGCAGTTGAGAATATTATCAAATATTTTCTGCCAGCAATATTAAAACAATAAGAATACAACCATAGGAGGTACTTGATGGAAACTAGGGGTGGGCAAAATTCATTGGAGCTGGATGAACCCGACAGGTACCGGAACCGAGAACCAGACAGGGTTTTTGTATTATTATCTTTTTGAATTTTGAATAATATAAAACATTCATTGATGGTTAATCTAATTATAATGCCCCTCACATACCTAATATAGTCCAATTTTTAAGCCCAAGTCCCGAAAAACACCGGACTGGTTCAGCTTTTCTCTTTCATAGAGCACCGATCTATTCTCACCGAAAGAAGCCAAATAATAATCGATTGAGTCTGGTTCTTACTACAAAAGCCAGTAAGAATCGGACCACGCCAACCCCTAATGGAAACATTCACATACACTTTAATGATAATTACCATAAAACCCAAAAGAATTTGACCAGTTGACATAACCGCATAACCAATGTAAAACTCACTCTGTTACATGGGGTTATTATTGACAACATTGTCCTTTTAGAGTGGCAAGTATCAATGAAATTTCAAATGCTCCATTCAGATAACAAAAGTCGTGTGGTACCTTATTGTCACAATAAGATAACACTGATTTATCACCACATTCGTCTTGATCCTCAAACCCTCAAACTTTTGGGAACCTCAATAACATCTAGGATCATAGTGTAGAAGTAGACACATGACCAACCCCTTCTACCTCTTCAGGCGAGAAGGCAGACAGACAGAGACATAGAAGGTAGAATACACAAACATGTAGAAAACTGCACATTCAAAGAAAATGTTACAACTATGTACTAACCTGAGGATGCTCAGCGTTGAAAGGAGGAATTCCAACAATTAACTCAAATAGTATAACACCAACAGACCACCAATCGGCAGTAAAGCCTGAGGAAAACGCAGAATACTACAATATAACATTGCCTTCCTAAAGAACTATCGATCCAGTAAAACAGCACTATGTCCAGTAAAACCACATAAATCTTCAAGCGAGATATTTTTATCAAATCATTATGCCATCATGTTCTTAAAGCACCATCACAAGTAAAAGGATTATCAACATAATTACAGAAATCATGCACCCTGATGCTGCAATTTAAATGAACCTATCCTGTTCCACAATGGATAGATTGTTATTGATCCTCATTGCAAGCTTTATGTTCTAAAACTTGTTGCAATAATAAACTAAGGTAGTTGTCATGCAGAGGAAAAACTCTTTATTAGTGAATCCTAGTCTTGATCCCACAACTGACTGCTAATATCAGTCAAGATTCTACTATTGATCTGCTATCCACAGTTGCCGCATTCTGCAAATTCTTTGATGATACCATCTACTACCAATCATCAATAGTAAACAATGCCAATACCTTTGCAGATTTTATTTTTTTATCGATTCTGATCAATGGACCGTAATCAACATTATCTTCACCTTCCCCTTGTCTGCAATTCCAAATGGCAAAATGCCAGTTGACTATGACGGGAAGGTGGTAGTGTGATTGTAAGGACTCGAGAGAACTGAAATATGGATCTAGAGAGTCTGTTGGGGAGAGAGGGAGGGGTTCAACCAAAAGAAAAGTTGATGATCCCATGATGGTGACGGTTAGCTTCTTATCAGTGCGTGACAGTTGGCTATGATTTAAAAGTATGTGGCAATGATTGTTGAGATCTGTTAAACTGGATTGGTGCATTGCTCTACATAAGACTGTAGAAGAAATCCAAAGATAATATACAAACCATGCCCAGTTCCTAGAAGAATCTCAGGTGCCAAATAGTCTGGTGTACCCACAGCAGAGCGTTTCTTGCGCCTTTCTTGCTGATGCTCAGATGCAGACAATTGAGGTTCATCATCTTCCATTAGGGATGTTCCGCTAACAGCTGGACCCGATAAATCATCAGTGCTGTTGATGAGACCAACTTTAGATAGCCCAAAGTCTGTCAACTGTTCAGTAAGATGGCACAGGTTAATTTTTGCGGATCAGAATGCACAGATTTTGACTTTAACCACATCAGCATATTTGGATGACAAAACATACAGATAATGAGGCATCAGGTTCCATGAACTTCAAACGTTTTTAAAGAATAAACTATCAAAGACATAAATCAATAATTTGTTTTATAATTTATATTAAGTGCCTGTTTGGTGCAGATAAAGATTAGATTTTTAAAGATTTTGATAAAAGTTGATGAAATGTGTGGTTTAAAAGTTAATAAAAGTAGTGGGTCCCATGGAATGTGTGGTTGAAAATGAGTTTTAGAAAATGGGGGCTAAATAGGGGCTAAATGAATATCCAAATACTTTCAGGCATACTGGGTCTTTTTAAATTTAAATGCATAATAATGTAATGCAGGTCAAGCAATTCATAAATCTAATGTCATGCAGGACAATCTGTATATAGCAACAACGTAGTGCATATGAACATCATATTGAAAATTTTATCCAAAATAAAGAAACATCAAAGTGAAATGGAAACAATCCACACGCAAAATAACTTATTCTACCTACTATTACCCCCACCACATCAATGTGATGTACACTAGTAGTATGTTGAAACGGTATTATTAGCAATCAGAAACACGGTTTATGGGAAAGAGAAATAGCAAACAATATATATTCTTTCAGTGCCCAAATTGGGGATGCCCATATTGCAGCTAAATGGCTAAGTGCTAATTTAGCTATATGACAAACTTGAGATAGATGATCAGCCTTTTACATTAAAAAAAATGCCTTTAGTGCTACAAATAGATAAATCCAGTTGTCATTGCACATCGCAGAAGCTAATTACGATAGTCAATTTGTATACATGATTAGTCCTAGCAGGGTGGTTCACCTCATTTCCATGAGAATTGGATAATCCAATGAAGCCCACTGGGAATTTTAATCTTAAGTTTGAAAATGTCAATACTTTACCGATAACTTCTACCTCTTTTCTTATTTTAAAGGTAGATATCCTTTTTTGGTGGTTTCTCCATACATCAACTACATATTTTAGTTCCGAAATCAGACACAGAAAATGGAAAGCAATACTGCTATCTACAAAAGGCAAATACCCAGTTTTTATGAAAATGAACAACTCCTAATAAGTACTGAGTGACAGGGAGAAGAATCAGATCATTAACCAAAAACAAAAATAAATTACCTTGATATGACCATCATGTGCAATCAACAAATTATCAGGCTTTAGATCACGATGAACCACACGCAGAGAGTGCAAATATTCCAGAGCAAGAACCTGGTCACATTATATTATAACAACCTCAGATGCATATTTCAATATCACGCAAGCCGAAAGGTGGTTGGAAAAAGATAGCAAGTCACCATTAATAACTTACAACTTCGGCTATATATACACGAGCAACATCTTCATCTAAGCAGCCTAGATTTCTCAATAATGAATACAGATCTCCGCCGTTCAAGTACTCCATTACAAGATACAAATTTTCCCGACAAGTAAATGAATAGAAGAAGCGGACCTAACACAGTTCAAGTGCTCCATTAAAAAGCAAGGATCTTTTCAAAAGATAAGTAAAATGCTTTGCCAGATACACCTGCTCACCACAAAAGGATTGCGAACTGAGATCAATATATCACGTTCAGCCAAAATACTCTCTACAGCATTCTTCCGTATCATATCTGCCTTCTTAAGAACCTGCAAAATACAAAAGTTGGTAAATACTGATACTTCCATCTAATGAGTTGAGAATATAATTTGATAATGTGTGTGTGGATGGGGCAGGCCAAAATCTAGTTTAGCCGATTTAGGTATATCATAAAGTTTGGTTCCCACAATAACAAATAGAACAGAGATACAAATAAATAAATAAATACACATATACAAACAAAAACACATACATCCATACACACACAATGGTTGAAGAAATAGAATTTAGTATAAAGGTGGCCATAGACACACAAAGTGAAAGAACTGCAAATAACAAGATAAAATGCACAGCGTTGCCAAATACAGCCAAGCTCTTAATACCACAACAAAGTAAGCCTTGCTCCCAATAAATATGGGGTATATCCAGCCCAACCAAAATGAATAATCAAATGAGACCCCCTAATTGTTACAAGAAAATAACCCAATTAAGACAAGGGACATTTATAGCTAACGTGCTTTCATAGTTGAGAGGGGCAAGATCCATGTAATGGAATGCACGAATGAAATATTTACGAAAGCATAACTACAGGGCAGGCAGGACGGGGCCTGTCTGGCTCTGCTAACCTAATTCTGTCTAAAGCTATAAAAGGCAATTTCAGTTTTAGATATATCATAAGACAAATCAGTGAGAGATATTAAAGCAAAAGCCAAAAGAGTAGCTGAGACAAACCTTACCAAAACCTTGGGTTCCCCATGATGTTGCACCCTATGCCTACTATGAAAACAGGATTGGGGGGGGCTTAATATGGAGGGCAGCTGTAGGGATGAATAAGCTAAGTCCAGCTCACATCAAGGAAGTAGGGCTTATCCAATCCCAAGTTAATGACATTCTACACCTTAGTAAAACTTCTGCGCCACTTGTCCATTTAGTCTTTAAAAATTCAGTCTCCTAGTTTTAAAACCAAATAAATCATGGAATATAATAGGAGAAAAGATTCAAGATCATCCCGTTTGGTCTTTAAGACATTAGTGTCCCACATATAATATTTCTCTGAAATTCTTCATCCTAAAAGTTACAGCCTAAAGCTCTCTTCCTTTTCTTTTACTATGCTGTTGTTGTAGACATTGTTACTGATGATGCCGCCATAAAAGCTGGCAGGCACAAGGACTGTTCTCTTTCTACTGATAAATTTCAACTTTCATGATATATTTGACTACATATGGAAGAGAGATGTGGTCCAATATAGATATCAAAGTACGGTACTGAAGCTTTGAGTTCTATGACATCCATGGTCTTTTAGCTATTTTACAAATACCTCAGCAATATAATCTTTTTTTAGAATGTTTGGGTAACACAAAACTTGCTATAGAAAATTGGAACAGAAATACACCAAAACACACAGCAGTTAACATATGCCCAAGTAAGACTTACTCTATAGCCACCTTGCTCAAAGGCCTAAGGAAAAGAAAAACATCTCGAGCAAAAATAAGTAAGGCTAGCAGAAAATCAGAAACTGATGGATCAATTAACATAAACAGTAAGTTCTTTATGTACCTTTATCGCAAACAGATCCCCTGTTGTTCTCTTTTTTGCCAAGAAAACCCGGCCAAATGCCCCACGACTGATTGGTTTTATAATCTCAAAGTCATCTATTGAGGTCCGATCTTTGGTAGAATGTATAGGACTAGTTCGCAAGCTACGTACAACGTCATCCTCTAAAGGAGCCTCTTCGTCAATTACAGTGCTTGTTATATCAACCTTGTCATCATCAACTAATTCACATAATTGCAAATATTTCTCCCTAGATGATCAGAATCAAAATTAAGTCCTTTTTTTCAGGTAAAAAATTATTGAAGTTTAATCAAATGTTAAGGTAAATGCTACAAAGGCTCGTATACAATGACTTCCCAATGTAAAGGTCAGAAACTCACCTGATCAACTTCTCAATACGTAATCCAAAAGTCTCCACAGTGAGGGCATCAAATTTTCTACGGTCTGTGACAACTTTCAAGTCTTCAAGACAAGAAAGCAGATATGACAAAGAGCGATCGTCATCCAGAGGTGTATTTGCTACACATTGAGCTATATCAGCAAGTTCATTCATCTGCATTGCCACATAAGATAATTATTTTTCGAAAAGGTAATCCAATGGTAATGCTGTATTATCCAAAGTTAATGGAAAATTGGTGCAAATGGTACCTAACCTATGCCTTCATTGCGGAAATGGTCCCAAACGTTTTTTTTTTTTTGGCACAAAGCCCCTAACCTATGTATTTTGGTGCGCAATTGATGTTTATTTGATGAAAAAGACAAATAAACCCTTAGTTTTAATTAGAAAAAATTGCAATTGACTTTTTAACCTTTGCAAAAGATGCAAATGAGTCCAATACATTTATTAAATAATATGTAATTTAGCACATTAAATATATCATTATAGTCGTGTCAATTAATTTTTTTATAAAAGAAAAATGTAAAATTATTGCGCTTTAAATATATATAATTGCCATGTGATATAAAAATATTGAATAAACAATTAGGTTAAATAAATAAATAAAAATAGTGTATATAATTTTATAATTTTATGACATTGAACCAATCTTATTATGTTTTTTAAACATAAAAATACTAATAAAAATTAATTTGCACATTATTTGTTCTTTATTTTGAATGATAAAAATCAATGAATTAAAATATGAAAAATACAATTGGGGTTTTAATATTTGTAGTTAATAAACAAATAGCTCAATCAAATATGAGTATTAAGTTTATGACAAAGTTATTTTTCTTTTTATGTTGTAATGATAAAATAAAAGTTTAAATTTTAAATAATATAATTACTTAATAATAAAAAATTAATTTTCCTTAAATTTTGTTATTTTATAATAGTTCGTAAAATATGCAAAATAATTTAGTATAATAATTTGGTCAATAAAGTGTTAATTCAAAAAAAAAAAAAAAGAACTCATTAGTTTTAATTTTTTATAAAAAATATATGTATCGGACCCATGCAAAGGTTAGGGACCATTTGCACCAATTTCCCAAAGTTAATTGATTCCCTAAAATTTGACATTCTCAAAATTTAAACACGCAACTTGAAAATTTTAGTACTCCCAGATTGTTTTGTTATACAATTAGACAAATATAACTAAACTAATTTCTCCTCCACAAAATCTTGAAACATGGAGCTTCAGCCCCAGCTAAGATGGGGATTGGTTTAATCTAACTTAAGGTCATTATCTACTGATGTCAGCAAAAGTAAGAAAAGAAGAAGAATGTATAATATTAACTATTTTAATCGTTAACTGGCTGATACACCAAAAATTTTGCAATATAAAATAGAGACACATATCAGAAAGAAAACCCCTTTAAAGCAGGTACACTAGTACAAAGATTTGTAGTAATCAAATTAAGAAGCAAGAGAAAATTAAGAAAAATATACAAAATAAATAGCATGTATAAAGCATAATTTTCTGGTGTCTGAAAAATTGTAAGCGCGAAAATATGTCCAAACAGCTTTTTGTCAATGAATCATTCTGAATATTAAGTGGATCTCACACCTTCTGAGCCATTTCTTGAATCACAGCTTTAATCAGCACTCAATAACTAGGTACCTTGAAAAAAAGGTCTGACAGGGCTCTATATAATTCTAACTCTAATATTGTTTATTAACTATTTAAATGGAACTTGAGAGAGAATCGGATGTACTGATTGACTAAATACTTGTTCTACCCGCGTGAGGCCTGTAGATCTCTTTTAAGAAAAGCATGCTAAACCTCAACACAACCCATAGGAAGATGCAATCTCATTCCTTTCAAATAAAGCACAAATAATTTGTATACTTTTATCATGGTTTACCAGTGATACAAAGAACAGTACAGTACAAGACCCTCCTTTCCAAAGTAGATATTCCGAAGAAAAGATTTTGACAAGAAAGGAAACAAAGAAATAAATAAAGACATCTAAGAGGATGTGCATTTACCAATCAACAAGCTTGTAAGTTATCCTTTGTTTTATTTTGTTCTACTTTTTTCTCTCCTCTTGGATTGTCCATGTTTGGGAGTGCTTATTAGCACTTATAAGTTAGTCAAACATCATTTTGATCCACACATTCCATATGACCCACAACTTTTATCCACACATTCCGTATAACCCACTGCTTATAATCTAAAAAAAGCTCTTATCATACAAATAAATATAACCAAACAAACTAAACTTGAAGGAAAGTAGCATCAAATTGTTTCAACTTCAAAGGAAAGTTGACTACTGTTCTACAGATATATAGGTATATAAAATGTTTAAATCGAACAGAATATGCAACTCAACAAAAAGTTGATAAGGCCAATAGATCAAGTAGAAAGTAGTTGAACAAGCAAAACCATAATACAAGAATTATGAATTTTATAGTTCAATGTGTTGCAATAACTCATGAAACTAAGTTATAAAAACCAAGGTTATCAAAAACTGGCCCGGGTTGGCAGGTTTGACCGATAAGACTGAAAACTGGTACTGAAATAGCCTCTAAAAACCGTCTAATAAGAAACCGGCTGCAAAACCCCGGAAATGACCGGTTCAACCAGAACCCAGTAAATCGCTGGCAGTTTTCCCGGTTTTACAGGGTCAATTTATTTATATACTTTTTTTTGGGGGGGTGGGGGGCCGGGGTGACTCAACAATGGATTTCTATTATAAATCCCACGCCCACACTCTGCTTCAGTTTCTTACGCCACACCCCTTTTATAACCTTTCCTTCTCTCGTCTCAATCATGAACTTATAATATGGGATTTTATTAAAACTCAACCCAAGCCAAATACCATGCGATGGATATTAAAATTTCATTTCTCACTGTTGCCATTTTGTGGGGGTAGTTGACTTTTTATTTCATTTTGATATGTTAATGCCTTTTCATATTGGGAAAAGTGGGTTTTTTTGGTTTTTTCTATAATTAAGGTGCCTTTCAATTAGTAGTATAATCTATATTGTCTACTATTTGAACATTTATTTATTTATTTTCTTTTTTAACTACTAGTTCGACCCTTTGACCCTTGACACTTTCGCTTTTCCGGGTCGATGCCCGGTCCATTTTTTAAAAACATTGATAAAAACCCTTCCAGAGAAGATGATGACAACAATGATGAAGAAGAAATTTATTGAAAATGAATTCAGTGGAACCAGAATCAACCTGAGGAAGATCACCATGTTCAGAGAAAGCACCTTTACCAGACAAAAGCAAGTCTATCTGGCTAGTTGTCGGCGTCATCAATGGCGACCTAGGCGTCATGCTTCCTGCCGATGATGTTGTCATTCCTTGGTCCGACTTTGGACCAAAGCGAGTTTTACACAGCATGGAAGGCAAACCTTTGAGTTCGTCCATGAATACAGAATTGTCTGTTTCAGGAAAACAGTCCAATGTGTCTTCTGAGCCTCTGCGAGACCAATCACTGAGTTTTGGAGAAAGAGGATCCGATTCTTCAGTCACACTCGAGTTTGATACTTTGACGACATCTGGGCTCCCAACGGCATGTTGGTAGTCCTTCTGTGAAAATGAATCCATCAGCTTCTCAAGAGTTCCAGAAATTCTAAGTAAGCGCTCATTGACGCTTAAACCCTTTTGGTCACATCGATCAGCAATTGCACAAATTCTAGAGTGGTCTTCCACATGCAAAGTGGGAACCTCCTCCTCACATATGCGACAAATTATTGAACTATCATCTGCAATGCCTGGCTGATCTCCCCAGTAGCCCCAGGAAACTTTATGTTGGTGCTTGGTGGGCATGGAAGACTGTCCAACGGAATCTTTAGCAGGAGGAAGCTCAGTAACATTAGTAGTAGCAGTAGCAGTAGCCAAATCAGCCTCATGTATTCCTCTCCTGTTGTTTAATATTTTCGAAGCTTCTATGATATTGTCATTCTGCTCCTTCACTGAAACAGCCTCTTTGGGACTCTTTCCAGAAGAAGATGGAAATTGATTCCAAGAAGCCATCCGATTCCTACCAGCAACAGAATCTAAGTCCTTTGCGGCGTCAGCTGATGAAGGTTGAAATATTCCTTTTACAGCATAGTCTCTTTTCCACTCTAAGCCATGTTGCTCTTGACTGTAATATTTTCTTGCAGACGGTGCCTTCGAGGCTTTTGAAGGACTAGGAATATTCTCATCCCTTTCCACACCCAGAGTAACATGTTTATCTGCAGGCTGAAGTGATTGACGGAGCTGAAAAACATGATCATCCTCAGCGAACCCACTTTCCTTGTGGAACTGCAACAATCTGGTGCACCTGGTGAGAATGAAGAGCATTCGAGTATGAAGCTGCTTAAGCATGCCCATAGGAAGCTCCTGACGCCTATCATCCAACTCTTGAACTATGCCTTCACACTGAAGCCAAAATTCTCCAGGAGATGTCATGGCACAGCTCCGAGCCAAAATCAGTAAGTCCTCTATAGTTTCCTGCCATTCTGGATGGCTTTCTACATTCTTTTCTAGAATTCCAACCAGATCTGCCGCAAAAATATGCAGATCAGAATCCACTTCTTCCTTTGCTTTGTCAAATTTTGTCCTTATCATAGTTAAGACCTCCTGTTACAATTGCCCCATAATCATATGAATATTCGAAATTCAAAAGAGTGAAATCTGTGTACTTAAGGGATAACAGTAAGAAAAATCTAATTACCTCCAGATTATTTAAGCGTCGAGGCTTCCAAAATGGGTAAGGTCTTACGCCTTTGGAATTCAATTCATGAGAGAAACTTTTGATATCACCAGGAACCCTCTTCCTGGGAGCACTTGTAACACGGAGTATAGCTTGAAAACGGGGAGATTCAGACTCCTTCGGATTCTCACAATCATATGATGTCTAGGAAGTAAATTAAATTTCAGCTCATTCATATTTACAATTGCTCGTTGATAATTAAATAGCATTGTAAATATTTCTGAGGTTGTACACTTTGTCCGCATCAGAAAAATAAACCTTTTTACCTTTATCTCCGGAGTACATACATCTGAACTCCTTTCACCTCCAGAATGACCCCATGATGAATTGAATCGACCTTGCAAAACAATAGTAGCCAATTCAAAATAAGAAATACAACATCCATGATAGAGGATTCTAGCAGGTAACCCTAACATTAATCTAATTATTAAACCCCAGCCTTGTACCCCCACAATTATACATAAAGCTAAGTTATACATGAGACCAAGGAATCCTTTTTCTCAAAAAAAATTTAATTACAAATAAACCCAGGTTTTCTTCTCTCTTCTCCTACTTAACAGTATTAACCGGCTGCCATAAATTCTCCACCTTTCACCATTCAATTTTTTGTTAATTCCCTTCCCTTCAAATCACAAGCTACGTTTTTTTTCTTTCACCATGTACTCCCCCGCCAATTTTTCAACTCTGTTTTGGCCTTTCACCGCCAATTAGAGTTATTGCTGTGCCCTAAATCACTTAAATCCCTCTTAGATATGGTAGCCATTGTTTTATATTAATCAACTCTAAAATATGATAGCCATTGTTTTATATTGATCAACTTCCATAGTTATTGTGCAACATGATCACATCTATGAGAATATATAACTCTTAAATCCCTCTTTGTCTTTTATGAGTACACTTGACATTTAATAGTTAATTCTAATTGCATTATTCAATCAATATACTTGATAAATTAGGGCAAAAGGAAAGTAATGTATAGTTTTTTAAGTGAATTATGTACATTATTCGGCGTCTTTTTTTCTCTCAGCGACATTATGTTACTAAAGATTTCTTCAATCAGCTTAAATACTTTAGCAATCATTTTTAAGTGGTTGGACAGTACAAACTTACACATCTTAGGTAGTCTCACAATTTCTATCCTCTTCCCAAGTTCATTGGCAGCACTTAGCTCTTGAAACAATGTAAAAAAATGTTCACTTTATCAAACAAAATAATTAAACAATATTACTTTGTCCTTTGACACATTGACATAGCAATAAGCAAGATACTAATGCATTTTTATTTAACATATTTTCAACATCCCCCTCGTGCTCGTCTACTTCTTCTTTCTACATTGAAGCCCTATTATGTATATTCAAAAACAGAGCTATGAAATTATCAACTGCGAAACCCACTCTCTCAATGCCTGGAGGGAAGGAGGGGGTATGCCATGGTATAAAGTCATCAGCCCTGCCTCCAGCATAACCACCTCAGAAATTAAGTAAAGCACAAAATGCAAAGGATCAAGGTTCGCACTCTCCCGAACCTCCTCCAGCATAGTCTGTTTTGCCAGTTCAGCAATTTAAATTGTGTCATCCAAACAAAATTCCGACATTATTGATTTCCTACATAAAACTAAGTTAATTACCCCTATGGTACAAGTTATCAAATTATACCACTAAATTAAATGACTAATATTTTACTCCTTCAAGTTCACAACTAAATACTTACACCTAACAGAGAATCTAACCACGCCAATGCCCAAAAAATCACATAGCTTAGCTTAGAAGTAATTTTGCAGTAATGACAAATAAATATACCAGCAGCTTCAGAAGATGATTCCCCATTTTGAAGGCGAGAACGAACCTGGGCCTGGACCACATGCGAGCTGTGATCCCTTGATGGCCCGCTCTCCGTGGACATGCTATCTGAATTGCTCCCATTATCTGCATTTTCCACCAATAACTTCTCCTTCTTCTTCTTCCCAGACCCCAAACTCAAACCCTCATCAACACCACCAGTGCCGCCGCTGCCAAGTGGCTTCGACAAGGTACTAGAACCCAACGAAGCCCCTCTATCCCTACTCCCGAAACTGAAGAAACTCTCCTGTGGCAACGGCCCCGATCGGGTCTTTATCTTGTTCAAACCCAACGACGATGCCACTATCGGCGAAACCGACACTGGCGTAGGACCCGCTGCCGCGTCCTCGGGTTTCTTCAACTTTGAAGAAGAAGAAGAAGAAGAACTCAATATTCCGGAACTGGGCCTGCTTACATTCTGAGTTTCTTTGTATTTGGAATCCTTTTTTTCAACTTGGTTTTTGCTGCTCCTGGTGGGTGTGGCAGTGGGAGTGGTGGCTACAGGGGATTTATCTTTGGATGATGATTTGGGTTTCTTTTTACCGGATCCAATCGGGGAACTGGAGTTGGACTCGATAGATCGGGGGCTGTTGGATGATCCATCGGGGCTTGAAGTGTCTGATTTTTTGGACGAAAAAAATCTCCCCTTAAACACCATTTTATCCTCCTTTTTTTCTTCCTCTTAAAGTTTTCCTTGATTTTAAACTACATCACAGCCCTGCCATGGAGAAATGCAGGGCATTAATGGCTGAAGCAGTGGCAATAGCATCTCTCTCTCTCTCTCTCTCTCTCTCTCTCTCTTGCGGAGAATGTGGTTGAGTTGAACAGTTTGGACTATATACGGATAGAAATGGATGAGACACGAATAGACCGTGACTGTGGTGGGGATGACAGTGCAATTGCATTTTTGCCTAGGGTGTAAGAGCCTGATCAGATATAATGCCGTAGCTAAAGATGATTAGCAAAAATTATGATTAATAAAATAAAAATAATTATCGGAATTGATCACTAACTCCGACGGTGGGAATATTTGTACAACCTATTTGGTAATTTTTTCCACTAAAATCTTTTCTTTGGACACGTAAAATCAAACACACCGTAAGAGGAGATATTGCCCATCATAAGATGAGGGAGTTAAACATAATTAGTAAAAATTATGATTAGTAGAAATTATAAGTGTGGAATCATCAATTATTATGATGTCATTTCAATATAAATATTATAAGTGAGTAAAATAAGTAAGTAGAGATCAATCCTTTACCTATAACTTAAAAAACTTTTACGTAAGTTTGTATTGAAGGTACATTAGTATATCACTTTTTTTAGGTGGGATGACTATGGAGAATTTTAATAGATTAAGTGGTTGAGAATATTCTGTTAAAGATTGAGAGAGAGAGAGAGTTTTGTTTAATAAGTTTGATTTTGAAGAATATAGAAATTGAGAAATTGAGAAATAAATATGGATTTTGGTTTAAGAAGATGAAAACGTAGTGACATACATACTATTTTTTTTATCATCTGATGAAGAAAACATCTTTACGTTCGGTGATAATTCTTTTATTATTGGAAATTAAAATTAGTGTACCGCTTTTCTTTTCATAGAAAAAAAATCGACCAGTAAAGGATTTTAATGAATCGATGAGTTGAGAATAATGTGTGTGTGTGTGTGTGTGAGAGAGAGAGAGAGAGAGAGAGTTTGTTTTAGGAAAGTTTGATTTTGATGAATATGGAGAAATTGAAGATTTGAGATAGAAATATGAGTTTTGGTTTGAGATGATGAAAATTTGGTGACGGATAAAGAAGTTTTTTTTATGTTTATTGTAGAAGTAAATTTATTTATGATAAGTGATAAATAAGTTATTTATTTTGATATAAAATTAAAAATTATTTTTTAAAAAGTAACATTTTTATATGAGATTGCAAATAAATAAATAAATTATTGCTTGAAAAAACATTACTTTTTCTTTAGTCATATCCAAACATGGTCTAACTATTTAGTTTTACTATTTTATTGAGTAAACAAGTCATTATGAAATGATTGAAGAAGAAACAAATAGCTAGGATTGTGATTTCTTGAATATTTTATTTATTCTTTTCATTTAACTTACATATTTCCTAATTTAACATAGGACAAGATATAATTTAATTAAACTCATGGATGACAATTTGTCCCCTTCCCGTCTCGTTTAGAATTTTTCTGCTTCGAATAATCGGATATTCGAGCGGATACGGAACGGAGATAATTGTCCCGTGTCGGGGTCGGGGCGGGTTCGGGGTAGAGCTACTCTGCCCCAATTTTTTTTTTTTATTATTTTAAAAATTTTTAAAATATTTTGATGAAATGGGTGTTGAAGGAGTCGAATCCGGAGTGTAAACATTGATTTACAATTCCTAACCATTACACCAAAATCTATTAATTTGTATTTTTTTTATTTTGTTTAATAAATATATTATTCACAATTTTTTTTAAAATTCTAACCATACCATTTAGAATTAACTTTAATTCTTCATAATTCATAATTTCATATATTGCCCACAATAAAAATCACGTTTACAAAAAATAAATAAACAAATAAATAAACGGGTCACTAAGTTGCCCTCTGCATCTCTGCCCGTCCATCCCGCTTTTAAGAGGGAAGGGGACGGAATGGAGGTAAAAAAAATTCGGCAGGGAGGGGGTGGACCGCCCGTTGTCATCCCTAATTAAACCATCAAAGGAGTGGAGCATTTTTTTTCTTTAATTTTAGAGGTTTGATTTTTTTCAAGAAAAAAATATCAACATCCAAATTCGAGTGAACAAGTAAATTAACAATTTAATGATAAATTGTGTTTACTTTCTCTTATATTTTTTCATTCAATAATATAAAAATAATAATTCATTTAGCTCTTCTTAATTGTAACTTCCTTCTCAGTCCTGAGCCTATTAATCTCGATCTTGGAAATACATAATCCTAATTTCTTAAAATTTTATTTCATTATTTGATGCAACGAAAAACGTATATCTATTTTGGATAAAATGTATAAACAATTTAAAACAAGTCAGGCATTAATCTTTAAAACAGTTATCATCTCCTACTCCTGTGGCAGGAGAAAAAAATCTACTGCTGTTGTAGCAGGCGCCATGTCGGCTTCCCTGCCACGTCAGCGATCTCACTTGTTTGAAACAATGGGCAGGCCCCATCTGCTGAATCCGTTCTCACCCACGCACCCAGTTGCATTTGCTCTAGTTGTAGCTGAATTCGGTAGTGGTGGGTTTTACAGTGCGACACCATTTGCGAGTCCCAAATAATTTATGGCGCGACTCCATTTTGAAATTTTGCCTGCCCATTTGCTTTGTAGCATTCAACAACACGGACACCGCGGCTAAACCCTCCTCTTCTGGCGCGATATCACAATCTGTTCGTATTTTATTTAACAGCTTCTGTCAATCATACATTCATACTTTTTTTTCTTAAATCAAATTCTACTTTTATTATTTTAATTTGTACTCGAATAATATAAATCCTTTAATTAATACATAAATTTCTTCTACAATAACAGAGAGCATCTTCGCTGGTACCATCCCCTCTTAAAATGTGTGGGCACTAGGTGTCATACCTTTAGAAAGTGTTGGCACTTATTTAGCAAATTTTAAAGTTTAATTTGAAAACTTTACTCATGTTAGTAACTACCTTGAAGAACTAGTACTGAACCACTGTGTCCCTGCTTCACGATTTAATTCTTTTCATTAAGCTAGTACGAACAAATGGAAATTTAAAACCTCTATTTACACTCCTACCACATATCTGCTAAAAGTTAAAAACATCAATGGGAAACTACTCTGTTGCACCCACAACAGTAAGAAATAGTACCAAAGAGCGTCAATTCATAAGTTCGACTTGCAAATTGTGGAAAAGAGGAGACAAAACTACATGTAGTCTCGTCGCATGTGCAAACATATCTTCTCATATCAATACTAGATGGTTGTGGCCCCTTCACCTCGACATTGCATCATCCACTTTTGATTGAGGAGTTCATCCAATCGAAGATTGATTGTAGATGTTATGGGAGATGGGGGGAAAAAGCGACTACAGGAACCATTGCAGGGCGATTCTATTAAATGGGAAACACTACCGGATTCCCAACCACATTTGTGGGGACGTTTTACGTCAGAGTGAGTAGAGTGGCGACTTGGGTCTGTGAAGTCCTATATTGGTTATGAGTGATATTAGAATTCTATTTACATTAGAATACCATGTAGAAGAGGATACCATATATGTAATATTCCTATTCTAGGTAGAACTCATTTTCTTTTATTTCTTTCCTTATTAGTTTTCTATTAGCCTCTATATATATATATATATATATATCTTGTAATTTCATTCATTATACACAACTTTTACATCAATATACAAATAGAATTATTTCTCCACATATATTTTCTCTCATATTTTACATGGTATCAGAGCGACGATTCTGAGCGACGATGCTTCGCACAAATGATGATAGAAACACTATAGAGACGAAGATTGTCCAATCGGATCCCATGGCTCTACAGCAATCCGATCATCCCAGCTTCATCCTTGTTTCTAAACCACTTGATAGAAACAATTATGGCACAAACACCATAGAGACGACGATTGTCCAATCGGATCTCATGGCTCTACAGCAATCCGATCATAAAAGACAACATTCAATCAATTCAATCAATTGGAGATCGAACCGGAAAAGTGACGATCAGCCGAACCGGTCGACTGTTTCACCGTTCTGGTCGACCGTTTCGACGAAATTTGACAGAAACGGTGCACCTATTGCAGGATGATTGGCCACATCATTGATACCTACTATTTCATCCATGGCTTTCCTCCAGGGCACAAGTTTCATGGAAAAGACGTGAAGCCACCGAAACAAACGCTTCACAAATACTACTACCGCTTCTACACTTGACCCAAAGGAAGGCAAAACGCTCACAACCAAGGAATATGAATGATCATGACACTTCTAAACAACAAGTCGGGTAATGACAAGCCTCGTGTTAACACCTCGTATCAATCTCTACTACCCCTTTGAATAATTCATGGATTATTGATAGCGGGACCATGTGACTAAGGATGGGATTCTTGAGAATAATCCATGCCAATGCACAAAACTGCGTGCAATTACCGAAACGAGGTCATGCTCTTATTAAATCCATTGTACGCTTAACTTTGAAAATAATATGATGTTGATAATGTGCTTCATGTTCCCAAATTCAAAGTTAATCTATTATCTATCAAGAAACTTACTAGAGATTTAGATTGCTATGTGACATTTTTTTCTGATTTTTGTGTCATGAAGGATCTGACTACAAAGAAAACGATTGGCTTGGGAAGGCAGAGTAACGGCCTATATTACTTTTCACAAAAACCACAAATACATCATACTACCAGTGGATCAACCAACCTATGGCATAAACGTCTTGGACACCCTTCAGCCTCACCTCTTCAATTCTTAGCACAAAGTATCTTAGGTATTAGTTTTGATTCTCACAATATTTGTGATATTTGTCATCTGGCAAAACAATCTAGACTACCCTTTAAAGTCGTCAAATATCTAGCAATAAACCCTTTGATTTGATTTATTGTGATATTTGGGCACCTCATAGGATTTATTCTTATTCGGTGCTATATATTTTCTTATAATTGTTGATGACTTTTCTCGTTATACTGGGTACAACTCATGCGTCATAATCGAAACTCAAAGCATAATTAAAAATTTCTTTGCTTGGGTTAAAACTCAACACAACCCCGACTATAAAACCCCGAGATCCGACAATGGCCAAGAGTTCTTATCCTTGCAAACATTCTTAGATGAAAATGGTACCATTTTTCATAGGCCATGTCCTTATATCCCTCAACAAAATGGAGTGGTAGAGAGAAAACACCGCCACCTCCTTAATGTGGCTCGTGCCATTAAATTTCAAGCCAATTTTCGAGTTAAAATTTTGGGGAACATATCAAACAGCTTGTTACCTTATCAACCAGATACATTCACCATGGCTCTCACACAAAACACCCTACAAAAGATTGCACAAGAAACCACCACCTTATTCCCATTTACGTGTCTATGGTTGCCTATGTTTTGCCACCAACCTTAGACCCAGCCATAAATTTGACACACGAGTCAAATGGTGTGTGTTCCTCGGATACTCATCAGGACAAAAAGCATACACCTTATATGACCTGACCGATAAAAAGCTAGTAGTATCCCGAGACGTTGTGTTCCATGAAAATATATTTCCATACACTTTCCAACAACATGATGAAACCAACTCCATCCCATTGCCACAATCTATGCCTCTAGATATTGAAACACCATATTTCACAAACCCAGAGGACCAACACATAGCAGAAACGGATAACTTGCTTGAACATCCCGAACCATCATCCGGACCAATCGGTCGACCAGACGGTCGACCGATTCACTCATCCAGTTCAACAAAGAGCTTAAACGGTCGACCGTCTTCATCTACCTGGCCGACCGGTTGAGCAAAGGTCCAACCACAATTGATCCACCTACCTCTTCTTACCCTCCGGATAACCAACTTAGACGATCTACAAGATCAATTCAAACCCTATTTCACCCGAAGATTACTATATCAATCATACTCTGCCTACTCAAGCCGGGTCTCTTTCAATCAAATCCAGCACTCAACACCCTATATCAAGGTATGTATCATATAGTAATCTTTCTTCTATTCATCGTGCTTTTACATATAATATTTCTCATATCATCGAGCCACTACATATGAGGCAAAAGATGTCAAGATCCCAAATGGGTGCCGCCATGAATGATGAAATTCGTTTCGGAAGAAAACAATACTTGGTCACTTGTACCGCTTCCTCCAAGTTCTCATCCTATTGGTTGTAAGTGGGTGTTCAAAATTAAATTTCATTCGACCAGACAGCTTGAACGATACAAAGCACGGTTAGTGGCAAAAGGGTTTACACAACGAGAAGGGATTGATTATAATGAAACTTTCGCTCCGCTTGCAAAGTTAACTACGATCGATGCTTACTTGCTATCGCCTCTATTCGCGATCGGACGCTTCATCGCTTGGATGTACACAATGCTTTTCTTCATGGTGATCTTGATGAAGAAGTCTATATGACTCCCCTCCCGAATTTCGTCGACGTGGGGAGACACTAGTTGTATGTCGACTTCATAAATCTTTATATGGATTGAAACAGCATCTCGCTCTTGGTTTCAAAAATTTAGATCTGCTATTATTCGGTTTGATTCAAATAGTCACATGCAGATTACTCACTCTTTACAAAGGTCAATGATAATTCATTTACTATAGCTTCTATTATATGTGGATGATATGATTGTCACAGAAACAATAGAGAAGCAATCTCTACTACAAAAATATTCATTGCATCTCAATTCAAGTTGAAGGACCTCGCACATTAAAATACTTTCTTGGAATAAAATTGCTCGCTCAAGATCAAGAATTTCAATAAACCAAAGGAATTATATCTTGACATTCTTCAAGAAGCCGGATTACTTGGATCAAAACCTGCAGCATTTCTTATGGAGCAGTCATTGAAATTTAATCTGACTGATGGAAAGTTATTGAAAGATCCCACATACTATCGATGGTTGGTAGGAAAGGTCATTTATCTCACCATTACTGCACTGTAGATCTCATATTCACCAATACACTCACCGCTTTTATGCAGACACTTAGACAACTCCATCTTGATGCAGTTCACCGATTGTCCGATACTTGAAAGGGCACCAGACAAGGATTATATTTCCCATCAAGTGAAAAATTGCGTTAGCGAGGATTTTGTGATGCGATTGGGCCCCGAGATATTACTACACCACGGGCCGCCATGGATATTGTGTATTTTAGGAAAGGCACTTATATCATAGAAAAGCAAGAAACGAACGATCGTGTCCAAATCTTCGCAGGTTTAGTATAGGGCAATGGCTTCCATTACATGTGAGCTTATATGGTTGAGACAATTCTTGGCGATGACTTATGTGTAGATCATCCACAAGCAAAGAATATTATATTGTGATAATCAAGCAAAGAATGCATATTGCCGCTAATAATACAAGATATCATGAAAGAACAAAACACATTGAAATAGATTGTCATATTGTTCGTGAACGAATTGATAAGGGAGAGATCAAAACTGCCTATGTTCTAAGCAACAATCAGATTGCGGATTTATTTACTAAAGCATTGGACAATGAGGTATTTTACAATTTCACTCACAAGTTGAGCACTTTTGACATACATGCTCCAACTTGAGGAGGAGTATTAGAATTCTATTTACATTAGAATACCATGTAGTAGGATACCATATATGTAATATTCCTATTCTAGGTAGAACTCATTTTCTTTTATTTCTTTCCTTATTAGTTTTCTATTAGCTTATATATATATCTTGTAACCTCATTCATTATACACAACTTTACATCAATATACGAGAGAATTATTTCTCCATATATATTTTCTCTCATATTTTACAAGTGACAATGGCGGGGAGGCGGCTATTGATGTTGTCTTAGATTTTGGTCTAAAGGTTGTGTATCCCGTCCAGATCGAAACCTTCTATTTATGGACAAGGTTATTCGTTTACGTAGTTTTCCACATATGACGCCAAATGATGCTAGTCGGTTTCGCCCATCATGAGAGAGCTTTTAATCAAGTGATGAGACCTGCACAGAAAGGGTTGAAAGCCTCGTCCCAAGTCCCTCTCTGGCGTGAGAATAAGTTAGTTGTCTTCAGGAATGAAGTATATATGTAGAAAATAGAAATTATGTGAAGTGTGAAAAAATGTTCTAACCTTCTCTCCCTGAGGTATGACTCATTATATAGTTTTCACTTGATGATTATTAGGGTGTTTATAAGGTTGTTTAATATTTTGTATAGATAAATGATATGATTGGAAGAAATTCTATGTTAGTTATTGAGGATAGTTATTAATGGTTACCTTTGATTATAAAAAATTCTTTACTCTTGATAGGTGAGAGAGTGCGATCACATATTCAAGATTCTTCGATCAATTTATGATATGTTTACTATGCTTTCTAGCCCATTAGTGTTAATAAAAATGAATCCGTCGGCGTCAATAATAATCAATGTTTTAAAAAACGTAAAGCGTAGGTAGGCATTGACGTTGAGATTCAAACTTTTCAGGTCTAGACGAAAGTGAGATAAGGACGAGACGTGAGGCGCATACGACTAAGTGTTGAAGCAATGCCTTACACTTACACTTAAGTGGAAGAAACTTAGACAAATTCAAAACTTAGACAAATTCTTTAGATTAGTGATAATAATTCAAATTCTCTGTCCCCTCGAATAGTCCCCGTCTCTCCCCATGACTCGTTTCTTTTGGTTTTGTTGAAAGTGAATATACGCTTTCCAAACTGGACAAATATTAGTTACTTCCGTGGTTAGAAATTAGAATTCAGCAGAAGATGGATACAGATTTTATGGGCTTCACTGTAAAACAGGAGATTCCTGAAAAGAACACAGATTCAGTTATTTCGAAAGCTCGTGTTTTTTCAATCTTCCTTGTCAATTTTCTGCTTACTTTTCGATGAACATATGTCAAAATCTTCATCTTTATCCTTTTTCAATTATAATGCCAACAAATTTAACACCAATAAATTTTCAATTACAAATCCCCAACAAAAATGAAGGGGTACATTTGTACGTTCTTCATTTCTCTCCCTCTCAACTCTCTGGCCTATAAATTTTCCACACTTTCCCTTCGATTTTCAAGGGCCCCATACATTTTCTATCGAGTAAAGCACTTATTTTGTACAATCAACTCATTTTCAAGCATTCTTTCAAGGTTAGGATTTACTTTTTTCTGTTTAATTTTCTTGGCTGCGTTGGAGCTCGTTTGTTTGTAGGTTAGCGCTCAGTAGGGGAGGGGCTCGGCTGCGTGCCGATGGATTGGCTTGGGGGGTTTATTTGCGGGGGACTGGAGGTTTTGGCGGCGGAGTGGTGGGCTGTGGGGAATGTATAGCGTTTTGGATGGGTGAGGACAGTTGTATGAAAATCTACAGTGTAGATCCCATATTCAATTTCTTGTTAATGTTTTTTCTTATTTTTTAAATCTCATATCTAAACATAGCGTTTCAAACGCTTTTCCTTATGTTTCATTGTTTTATGAGTTTATTATTAATCTTTTCGTTATTTAAATTTATTATATAAAATGTATATATTACACCCAAATCGCGTATTCTTAAAAGCTATAGTCGTATTAGTGATTTGTGTAGATAATCCATTAACATGAATTTTCTGGATATCCGAAATTATTCATATGTGCTAATAGAACAATTTGATAAGTTTCAGTAATTAAGCACAAAATATGTCTGTCCGCGAGAGAGATATAAATGATTAGTTCATTGTCTGTTATAGGACAAGCGGATCTTATAGTATTCCTCGATGACCACCATCCTAAATAACATGTTTAACAAAATCTAAAGTAATTAATTGAATGGTCTATAGCATTTTGTTTACAGCAGTATGATGAGCCTATTCAAATTACCTTTAACCATATATCAAAGAATTCTTCTACGTAATAAGTTTTGAACGAGATTGAATTCTTGAATTTCATATATCTTCTGTTTTAATACAGACTCTTGCTATTACTTGGTTTGCAGGGATGAACTCCGGTTCGACTGCTGTCCTACAGAGGGCTAGAAAAAGCAAGCCAACTGGTTCAGCTAGTCCCTTGCTGCAGCATAAGAGACCTGCAAACAGATCGACTCCTTGTGAAGTCCCGACGACCTCTATTCCCCCTAGCAATGCTCGTCATCCTTCACCCTCTCGGCGTTCATCCCCTTCAGCGGCTGAGAACTTGGTGGCCCAGTATGTCGATCCTGAGCTGCTGCAGGAATTTGAGAAAATGTCCAAGGAGGAATTCTGCATGGAGTATTATACCACATGTGCGAGTGTTAGTTCTTCTTTGCCCTATATAGCTCTGCTCATTAGTTTTTCAGTCTGTTACTGATCTCTGTTTCCTTGTTAGATGATTTCCATGAATGAGGCCATTGTTAAGGAGCTTGAGGAGCTTGAAGCCCGAGTCCTTAAGGCGGAGAAAGAGGTTAATGAGAAAAACATCCGCTTGAACCAGCTGCTGGCCGAGAAAGAAAGATCTCTGGTGGTATGGAAAGACAAAGAAGCGGAGCTTGTCGCCGCCAAGGCAGCCTCAAAGGAGCTTAGTCGTCGGGTGGTCGAGCTTGAGGCATCCCAGACCAACTTAGTGGCTAAGTATAAGGAGAGTCAAGAGTTCAAAGAATGCATGGCAAACTCTTACAACATGGCATTGGATCATGCCAAAGTACGGCTGGAGAAGAGTCAACCCGGTGGAGCTGGATGAGTTCATCGATGAGTTTTCAAGGGAAAAACTATGGTACTGAACTTCAAAGTGATCTGTTATTTGGCGGTAGGATTTGAATCCCTTTGAACTTAATTTACGTTCTGTAGTTTTATTGTTGGTTCTTTTAGCTATGTTTGGTGGTAAGAATTAAGATGCATATTTGTATCCCTTAGCAAAGTCTTGACTTTCCTTATTTCAATTGTTCAATTGTTCAATTGTTCAATTGATCTTGTTTGGAATTCATTTGAATCACCAATAATCGATACAATTGTGTTTTTGTTCGTGATATGTAGACGGCATGTAGATTTTTTGTATTCAACTGCAACTTTGGTGTTTCAATCATCTACTTTTTGCTTGATGATTTTGGATTCAAGGCCTTTTTTGGCTCCATCTTAAATTTTGGATGGTACCGATTCTATCTGTAAATTACGATTTGATAATTAATGTAAAGTATATGATCCTTTGATTAGGACGCAATGGTCTATATATCAAATCCTCCATCATGCCAAAAATGTCATTAATGGCCTGTTTGAGAGTTTTGAGGTATCGGTGATGAGAATTTTTCTAAAGTTGATTTTTTTTAGTGATTTTTATTAACAGTTTTAAAATAGTTGAACTCATGCATGAAAGATTCTTATTAAGTGATTCAATTTTTTTTTTTAAAATAATAAAATTACATATATGTCAATATATTAAAAAAAAGTAAGTATACGTAAACAATATGGAGTAAATGTATATCTTATAATTCAATATAGCTTTATATAATATATCCAATCATTTTCTATTGTGTGTGATCTAATTTTTGGACTAATTTTTCTTAATTTTTTTTTTCTTATTTTGCTCATTGATTATTTACAATAAATTTATTAAAAAGTTCAAATTTGAGTAATCAACATCTAGAAATGAAAATATATACTTGACTGCAAAAAAATTCAAAAGTAATTCAATAACACAAAAAAATTATTGGTTTAAGAAAAGAGGCAAACTGTGCGTTTGGAGAGAAGATGATGAATGAAGTATATATTTTACGGTAGATTTATAAATAATTGTTTTAGAGGGTAAAATTAAACAAAAATTTGAAAAATGACAAAAAACTATCGACTTGGAGTTGATAAATACATTCTAAATTACATTACTACTACACTGATAACCATCCAAAACTAGTGCTGCAAAAAACCAACAAACACCAATTTTTCCAACTACTCAAAAACGGTGAGTCGGTGACACCCAAAATCAATCAAAGCAAATGAAAAAAAAAAAAAAAATCCCTAACAGACCCTAAGGTATTCTTGAATTTACTTCATCAATGTAAGATGCATATAAGTGACCTTCGAAAGATTTTGCAACAGTACACTTTAACGAGACTAACAATATGTAGTAGTGTTGAACTTATTTTTTTAGTGCTTAAAAATTGTAGATTTTGTGAATCTGTATTTAATAAGTATTTAGTAAATGGAGAGGAGATCATTTCCCTTGTTTAACAAGAGTTTCAACCATGTTCATTTCTTTTTCAACGTTCTCAATAATGTAGTTAATTAACCTGCAACTAACACAAACACACACACATTAAAGTTATTTTTCCTCTTTTAGAGGTTTAAAATTTAAAATGATTTAGGAGATAAAGATTCATAACTACCTCAAAAACTGCTCCTAATTACGTGGTATCAAAATCTATCAAATCATATATACATAAAACCCTAGGTGAAACATGAACAGATCTCTCACTCTACACATTTACATGGCATCCTACAAATCTTTTTCCTTGTTCTTCCTTGTGATTACTTCATGGTTTTTTCTGGGTTTTTCTCAAAATGAAGAATCAGGAGGGAGTGATTCAATGCCATGCGTGCAGAAACTCCTGCCATGCCAACCCTATTTGAAGTCATCCTCTGCACAACCACCACCACCAGCATCTTGCTGTGCTCCACTCAAGGACATTATTGCAGATGATAAAAAATGCCTTTGTGCAGTGTTTAACAATCCTGCCATCATGAAAACTCTTAATGTAACACAAGATGATGCTCTCAATCTTGCTAAAACTTGCGGTTCCAAAGCCGATGCATCCATTTGCAAAACTGGTAATCTTATCTTGGGTTTTTTTTTTTTTTTTTTTTTTTGAATTTAATATGTTTAGTTAAGGTGCAGATTCGTGGATTAGGAATTAAACAACATAAAAATTAAATGAAAAATCAACAAGTTATTTGATTTTGACATAATTTTGTTTGATCATTTCATGGTTATTGAGAACAAATTAAGGTCATATTCTGTAGAGTTTTTTCCCAAAAAAATTCATTTTTTTGCCTATAATTTTTGCCTTTTCAACCTTTTTTACACTACAAAAAAATTTAAAAAGTCAAAAAGTAACCAAAAAAACCCATTTTCTCCCAAAAAAAAACTCTACCGAAGAATCCCTAAATAAGATAGTTCTGTTTCTCAATTTTTTTGACTTGCTCCTAAAGAACTATGTAATTCATAAATGAAGTAGTTAATGGTGGGATCTCATTCCAAATCTTATCAATTGAATCAATATCAAGTGTTTTTTTTTTTTTTTTTTTTTGGGGTGGGGGGGGGATTTCACCAATCGAGTCACAAATATCTTACATACTCACACATAACTATTTTCCACAAAATGGTGACGAAATGAATAACTTGTACAAATTTTTCCATTTTCCAAGTCGATACGATAAATTCGTTCGTAAAATTATTTACTCGATCTCAAACATTTCTAGAAACACCCTTGACAATTAGTCATTTTGATCGATAAAATTTTGCCCTAATTTTCATAAGACTAACTGCTTCTTTCTCTATTTTGAAATAAATTCACTGTAGAGTTGCTTGTATACGTACTCTTTATCTATCGTTAAAGGAAAGGCAAGTGCTTTTGACATGGAGCATTAATGACGAGTTTTATGATATGTTTAATACATTGGATTTGAATAGTAGAATCACAACTTTCTGTGACACGAATTGATTGCATTTTGTGTTTGGTTTTCTAATAAATTATTCATTGTTTGTTTTAATTAATTACAGCTTCCACACCAGGTGCTTCACCAACAACCCCATCTGCTCCAGGTTCTTCTAATACTAAGTTTTTCGGAATAAATTAATTTTACTCTTATTCTTGAATTAGAGTAATATTATTCATGGTAACTTAGTAAATCGAGATTTTAACTTTTTGTGCCTTTAGTAGGCGTTATATTTTTGGCAATTGCAATGGCTTTTTAGAGTTTGCGAATAAACTAAATACTTGCCGGAAAAGCTGTTTTTAACTGCTTTTAAACAAGGTGAAACATGCTCAAGATCTATATGCTTGTGTCTTCAGGTTCTGCAAGTAATAACACTGCTGGTGCAACCAAAACAAATGCAGCTTCTGTGATTTCTCGTTTTGGTACATCTCTGGGAGTGTCTGCCGTTCTGTTTTTATTAACTGGAATTACATTCTAGAAACTTCCACTAATTCAAGCCTGGATACACGTTAGCAGATAAATGCACAAGTTTAGAACATTGGTCAAAAATTATAATGCTCTACATTACTAGCTTTTAATAGATTTTAGATATTTTGTGAACAACAACAATATTGTTTGTTCAAGTGGCTTGAATTTTTATTCCTAGTGTAAGTTAGATTGTGTTTTTTTATTTTGCCTTGTGCCAAGTTTGTTCATAGATTGAAATAATTATAATTAAGGGAATTATATAAATAGGATTATTCATGTGATTATCACAAAGCTAAAAATATATATAAATATTGAGGGGTGGGGCAGCCCTAAATCTGCTCATATTATCCGAATTATGAAGATGGGCAGCTCGACAAGACGGGTACGTGGCAATAGGTTCAATTTGCCCATTAGGTGGATTAATATACAGCCTTATTTTTTCAATTTCCTTGTTAAATGTACAACAATCCACATTATTGTATCAATGTTATGGATTTTTTTTTTGTCACGCAATTAAAATAAGTCGTGTCTAGAAAATCATCTCCAATATACAAACTATTAAGAACTATCAATATGACAAGGAACAAAATTGATGACTCGACAAAATAGACGAAGTGGACAATGGAGTAGAAGGAATACTAATAAATGACATTTGTACAAAAAAAAAACATTTTGTCGAATGATCTTTGACATAAAATAAACAAATAAAATTAATTCTAAAAATGAATAATAAAATTTTGAGTTAAAAAAACTTGTCAAACAAAAATATTAGCAAAATAAAACTCATTCCACAATATTTTGATAAATGATTATAGAAAGTATTAATAATATCCAAAATACTTTCAAATAATTAAAAAAATGCTCTAATTTTTTCATCACTTGCGTTCCCCTCTTTTATCACTTTATGTTTGTCCTCTCTATATATAGAACAAGTACAATGAAATGGTGAGTTATGAGAGAAAGATACGACTACAACCACTTTCCTAGAGAGTGAAAGAAGATAATGAAAACATTAAAACACTTTTTATATTAATCACTTAAAAGTATTTTGGATATCGTATAATATTTTTATATTTTATTTAATGAGAGAAGCCATTTACCAAAACATTGTAGAACAAAACTTAATTTTACTAAAATCATTATTTAACAAGTCATTTACCAAAACTCCGTGCTTGTTTGAAAGAGATTTTAATGATATTTTAGTTTTTCATTTTTTGACTTTTGAAAAAAAAAAATTAACCAAAATAACCATTTGCCTTATAAAAAACCACAATATTTAACTTAAAAATGAGATCTTTTTAATTATTTTCTTCCAAAAGTCACAAAATAAAAAACTAAAACCTATTAAAATCACTTCCAAACAACCATTCAAAAACCCTGAGTTTGTGTTGTTGGTGGTTTGGAACTGGGAGAAGGGGTGGGACAAGCGGTGCCCCGGGTTGTAAGAAGAATGGCCTCCCTAAATTATACACCCTCATTCATAGATTATTCTTAAACTTTGAAATGTAAATTTTAGACCTTAACCCAACGTGTACTTCATTAGACCCTATATCCATTTACACCATTTTAAGTTTCAAATAATGGAAATAATGAAATAGGCAGATAATTTCGTCCAACTCCACGTTTGTAAAAAATAAAAACAGAAAAAAGAAATAAAAAATAACCAAAAAAATGTTTATCTCCTTCACACTGCCCACCCCGGTGGCTGCGAGCCTCCACCATCACAGCCACATCCCCAACCCAAACCCACAACCATGCCCCACCATCAACCTAAACGCCTCTAAATTGATGGTAAAAAATACGATTCCACTTTAATTTCCTAAAAAATGAAAAGAAGAATTGAAATTGATGAAATATACGAGCATATTAGTGCACGAGCCGTATAAAATAGCAGACAGCACATGCAAGCATATAGTACTCGCGCCGGAGAGACAAATTTCGGCAACTAAAAGGGCTGATTGCGCTATTCGGATATTCAGAGCGCACCAGCTACGCTGGTTGATTGCCTTTTCCTTTAATCAAGATTTTCACACAAGAAAATGTAAGAAGAAATCAAATTAAAATCACATACCACCTGTATAGAAGAGCAAAATAGAATTTTTCGAGTGCTCCGTGCGAATGAAAATGAAGGGAGAAATGTGTATATTTATGCTGGGGTTAAGTGTGCCCTAAATAGGATAAGCTTAGGGTTTGATCATTTTGTGGGCTTTTATTGGGCTCCAACATTGTTAAAAGAAGTGGGGGATATTTATAATTGTATTGACGGAAATAACATTACAAAGTGAAGTTAACTATTGCAATACTCCTTCTAGTATATTATTAAATGTTGTCTTCGGTGGATATTAATATAATGTCTACTGGGACAAGTGTCATGCACTCATTGGATAGTATAAAGGCCGTGTCATGCACTCTTTATACTTATCTAATAAGTACATGACACTTGTTTCAATGCTCACTGAGGACATTATATCAAAGCCCATATTATCAATTACCACTCTTTTTGTCTTTTAACATTCGAGTACTTTACAGAGACATTGAGACATGACATGACATCACTCCTTCCACCACCACTCGAAAACCACGTTTACTTTTTACTCCAATTCAATTGATTTCTAATGAAATAATCGATTCGAATTCAATACTTACGACAATTCAACCCATGTAGTCAAATAATTTTTAATGATAGCGTTATATGTTTGGTAGTGCTGAAATTATAATTTAAGTACTTATATTATAAGTTGTAGGTGAATGTGTGGATAAAAATGAGTTGTAAGTTGTGGTTTCTATTAAATGTGTGGATAAAAAAAGATGTCAATTAATTCGACCAAATTTAAAATTATAATTTAAATAGTGGTAAACATAGAACAAAAATTCAACCCATGTGGTCAAATGATTTCTAATGAGAGAATCGAATCAAATTCGATACGATCAAAAATTCAATCTATGTAGCGATTGACTATCAAACAAAATTCAATCTATGTAGAGATTTTGACTAATATATCAATTTTTATTTTTATTTTTAAAATTGAGAAGAACAAACAACTAATTTTTTATTTTATTTTTTTATTTTAGTGAGATTTTGGATTCTAAAATAAATATAGAGTCAATTTTATTTTTAATTTTTTAAAATTGAGAAGATTTACACGTTAATCTATTGTAACATTAATTCATTTTTTTTTTTTCCGTAACTCTCTCTCTCTCTCTCTTGAAATTATCTTTAAATCTTTTTTTAACGCTATCCTAAGTTCCTAACCAAATATTATCTTTAATAATGGCAAAATAGACATTTTGATAATCTAAAATAAAAAATTATTTTAGTTAGAATAGAAACAAAATACTATATTTCGACTTGACCACCAAAATAAAACCTACTGAAAAAAATTTCGAGGACACAAAAGGCATGCTTAATTTGGGATTCAACTAAGAAACATTAAAAATAATAAAAAAAAATAAAGAAAATTAAAGTAAGAAACGTAAAACCAGTGACGTAAATGACAAAGAAAAAATAAAACAGATCAAATCGAAATGATTGCGTCACTGCCACACCAGAATCCGATTCTGTCGCCCCATTAAACTCTCTGAGGTGTCAATTATAATATAAGTCAATCTTCTCTTCCACATCGATCCGATCATTTTCAATAGAGGAATCTACAAGTTTTTTGATGGCGGAAGCGAAGCTTTTTGAACTCAACAATGGCACCATGAAAGTCAACGTCTCCAACTATGGTTGCATCATCACTTCCCTGTTGGTGCCAGATAAAGATGGTAGATTTTTGGATTCACTAAATTTATTGTTCAAAATCCCAATTTTTTAGCTCTGGATGAACTTGTCATGTTTGATATTTTTTATTTTTTTTTTTTGTGAATTTTTGAAGGAAATTGGCTGAGGAAATTGGCTGATGTTGTTCTTGGATTTGACACGCTTGAACCCTATCTGGTGAGTGAGTTTTTGTGTATCATTCTTACTGAAAACCCGTTGAATTTTAGTGTCGATCTTGTGTTTTTGTTGGGAAATTGGTTCAATTATTGGAATGTGTTATCAAGGATAAATGAATTTTCCATATGCCCGTTAATGGATTTTAAATGAGTGACCAAATCAAAAAATTGAAAATTCAGTAACTACTTGGAAACAAAATGAAGTTTAGTGATTAGGTTCGCCATAGGTTGAGTAACTATCCGCGTTTTAAACCCATTTTGTGTTTTATAATGAGTTAATATATGCATGTATTGGATTCCTTAGTTGGTTTAGATGTAGAAAAGGTGCTTCACCTTATTTTGGCTGCATTGACCAAATCAAAAATTGGCTTGGAAACAAAATGAAGTTTAGTGATTAGGGGTAGCAAACAGGATCAAAGGAGGGAAATTTACACTCAATGGCGTTGAGTATTCTTTGCCAATCAACAAGCCACCAAACTGTCTCCATGGTATCAATCATCTGAAATCTTCTTACATGTTTGTCTCTTGGGCGTTTAATGCACGTTTAGCACGCAGTATTAGATCATACGGGATAGTAGAAAAGCCTTGGACATTCATTTTCTTATATACTTCCGCTGTTGTCTAGTTCATGTCATTATTTGATTCTTTAGTACTTGTTCAATCTTCTTGCCTTCTTCATTTTGTGATTTCAGAAGCAAAATTTGTATTTTTCATTTTCAAGACAGGACAATAAAGTTTTAGGCAGATGGCTCTCCACTGTTTGCCTTGCATCTATCAGTATTGTGGTGATAAGTTCTCCATTTCTTGATTGAAGAATTGATAATAATGGATTCACTGCACTAAATTGTTTAGAGGAAGAAAATCAATGAGTATTTATTCTCGACCTTGGAGAAGTTACACATAAGAAGATAGTTTACAACCAAGCATTATTTTTTCTAAAGTATTGTTTTCAAATTAAGCATTACTCATATCCCTCAGCGTAAGTTGACCAATACACAAAAGCAGAACAGTGTAACTTGACTATATTCAACATAAATATTATATGAGTAACGACAAATTTTTTTTTTTTTATTGAATTTTCCTTAGGCTCTCCATTTTACATGAGAAGTGAAAAAAGAGTAGGAAGTATATTTCCAGGCTTTAGAACTGCTAAAGTTGCACTGACATTTGGGTCCCAAAAAGAAGAATCCATATTTACAAAAGCCAAGAATATGCTATTCGTAAAGAAATTTGATTTTGAAATATCACATCTTTTACCTTAGAAGCCTTAACTCTTGTTCCCTTTACTTGAACCTCTTCTGAACTTATCTCCTGTACAGGTGGACACAAGGGATTTGACAAGGTTATTTGGGAAGTTGCTGAATATAAGCAAGGTGAAAATCCATCAATTACCTTCAAGTATCATTCTCATGATGGTGAAGAAGGTACTCTCTCTCTCTCTCTCTCTCTCTCTCTCTCTCTCTCTCTCTCTCACACACACACACACACACACACACACACACACACATATAAACACGCATAAGGACACATTACCTCCTCTCTATGATACATTGCAGGTTATCCAGGTGATGTCCTTATCACTGCAACTTATACTCTTGTGTCTAAGACGACGATGAGGCTTGACATGGAAGCAGTTCCAGAAAATAAGCCAACACCCATCAGCTTAGCTCAACACACCTATTGGAACTTAGCAGGTCATGATTCAGGAAATGTTCTTGATCATACAATTCAGATATGGGCAAGGCACATAACTCCTGTGGATCAGAACACTGTCCCAACCGGTGAAATCATGGCCATCGAAGGAACTCCATTCGACTTCACCACTGAGTATAAAATTGGTAGTCGTATCCATGATGTTGGAACTGGATATGACCATAATTATGTGCTGAACTGTGGAGATGAAAAGTTAGGGTTGAAGCATGCAGCAAAATTGAAGGATCCAGCTAGCTCAAGGACTCTGAATTTATGGACCAATGCTCCTGGTGTGCAGTTTTACACTGCAAATTATATAAATGGAATTGTTGGTAAAGGTGGTGCTGTATATGGTAAGCATTCTGGGGTCTGTCTCGAGACTCAAGGATTTCCTAATGCCATCAACCAATCAAATTTTCCGTCTATTGTTGTTCAACCAGGCGAGAAGTATAAACACAGCATGTTGTTCGAGTTCTCAGCCGAGTAGGGTTCAATCTATCCTCTGAAGTAAATGCTAAGTTTCCTTTTCTTCCTCTATTATAAAGACTTTTGATGAAAATAATGGAAGAGTACTTTTGATAAGTCTAGGATGTTTGAACAACAACTCTTGATTAACCTTCTGAATTTGGAAGTAAAATTTTTTACCTCTGTGAAGGCGCCAAATGTCTGTCGTATGTTTGTGTCCATGGGTTTGTCCTTTACTTTCAATATTTTGATATGGGAAAATGCCATTTTGGTTGATAGCTTGTGATGCTTTATAACATATTTGATGTCTTAATCTTCCACGGTTGGCTACTGTAGCAAGCCTTTAGATACAGTTACCAGATCCGATCAGGCCGAAGCACCGGGTTATTGTGTCAAAAGAAAATTTCTTTAGTATGATGCTAATAATATTTATGGTTTATTGTAATTTCATATTTCCCTCCTTTGGATGATAAGAAGATGATTCTTAAAAGACATGTTGCTTTATCCTGTCGCTATTTCAAAAGCAGTGAATATTACAAAACAAAAAAGTTGGGGGCAATATTGTCAAGAAATATGAGTTGGGAACGAATTTGCAGCAACTCCACGGGTTGGAGATTAGTGGTGCAATTTTCGATTTAGATTTATTGTTTAACTAAAAAAAGGATAAATTTGTCATTTTAACAAAATCTTGGCTTATTAATGGTCAAAACTGCTGGTGCAATTTTTTGTTTAGATTTATTTTATATTGGTGCAGGTGCTGCTAAAAAGTATAGGTTAAAATCAAAATTGCAAAGACAAATGGTGCAATTTTCTTTACAATTTATTATTATCTGGCTAATCAAACACTTTATTTTTAGAGTAAATTACATTTAGAGTCCCTCTTTTTTAAGCTTTGTAACAATATCACTCCATTCATTTTTATTCACAAATATAGTCCACATCCTTTCATTAATTTCACACAGATAATACCCAATTAGTTTTTTTTTTTTACAATTTTACCCTTATCTTAAATAAATTAAAATAGTAAAAAATAGAAAACTTAATGAAAAATTACAGTCAAAAATTACAGTCAAAGTACCTATCATGTTTCATCGTCTCCATTTCTTTCATCTAAGAAAATACATCTTCTTGCAACATTGTTCTACTTTATATACATTCCCAGTTCTCAACTCTCCCTTTTCTTTTTGTACAAAGATTTCTTCTTGTCACTTTATAATTTTTTGGTCTGATTTTTTTCTCTCTGCGTTATTCTTCAAGTTCATTATTTATTTTCTTGAATTTCAAAAACTCTGAAACACGCCCAATTCAAGAAAAATAAAAACTTCATGTTGGTTTTCTTGTAGCAAAAATCTCAAGAATGCTAGATCTTTTGATTCCTCTTCGTGATTTTTTGAGATGATAAAAAGCCAGAAGATAAATGTGTGTGACATAAATAATTACTCGTATATAAATAAATATGTTGAATTAATGTGTTTGAGCTAATACAAAAAAGCAGTATACTGTTTTAAAAAGGTTTCTTCCAAATATGCTCTTCATATTGTGTCTCCGATTCTTTGGGTCGATCATGATTGCATTTCTTGCAAACAGCATTCCTCCTATAATTCAAGAAATGACAACTGCAGAAAGGAAAACAGTGTATTATCATCAGTTAAACATAAAATTTAATGATTCATAACAGCAACCAAGAAAGATGTGAAGAAATATACTTACTCGGGGCACTCCCATTCCCCAGGGTTCAGTTGCCTCTTGGGACGCGGCTCTTGGCAGCGTAAACACTTGCGGTTGCTTGCGAAGTTCATGAAATCACACCTGTAGAGCTGAAAAAGTAAGGAACTACCCCAAGATAAAACTAGTGAACTAAAGAACCCGCACAATAATATTTGCATGTGAAAAGCTAATCATCTGGCTTATAATAATATATATGATCCTCAAGTAGATGTCAAACATCGTACGCCAGTTTACACTTGTCATCCTTGCTCATTCACGAATGCAAAGAAGGCAATAAAATGTCTAATCTCCATTGTCCATTCCTTGCAAACTTAAAGGATTACAAATATACGTCTAAAGCAATTTATTGCTTAGTTTTGTTAAATTAATAGCAAAGTTAGTGTAAAATTAGTTCGAGCGCATAATATAAAAAACGTATGAAGTAATGGCTATTAGCTACTGCCAAAATCCTTAAGTACAATGAAATAAAGCACACGTACTAAAAACAAATACACTAAGCAACAAGAAAAGTTGATTGAACTTACTGATTGCAATTCCAGTCTCCTTTTTTCATTTCAGCGTCATCAACAGAAACCCTCTTAGGTCCTTCCCGTTTGCATTTCAGGCATCGAATATTTCTAGAGAAGTTTATAAAATTGCATCTGCACAAATTGGTTGTTTGTCAGTTGAGTTTTAAATGACAATACATCTTCAAAAATACACAGCTTGAAGTGACATGAACCGTGGCAAAAGAGGAACAGGATGGACGTCCCATACACAAAATCAATGTTTAAAAAGGCTAAATTGGGTACTGAGGCCTGAGGGGCCTAAGCCTCGCCACACCATTAAAATAGATCAAAAAATTAAAAGATACAAAAATAAGCCCGTAATAAACTATGAACAAATTTGAAAATTCATAATAGAACAATCTAAAGTGTAACTTGCAAATAAACACGAGAGAAATCGAAATTAGTGCTTTGCTTTTAATTAATGTCTATTATAATTTGGTTGTATCAAATTTATAATAACTGTTACAAGTGTTCGGTTTTATCATAATTTTATTTAGTGCTTCACTCTTTTAAAATAAGTTTAATTTGTAGACTTGACAATTAAGACACGGCTTTAACATTAATGCTGCCTTAACTTTTGTAGATTTGACAATTAAGACACAGGTTTTAAATTTGTGGCAATTAAAAAATACGTTTCAAAAGCCGACAGAGCAAGTGTTTTGAACGACTTAAAAGATGTTCACAGAAGACTCTAAGTCCCTGTTTGATTCGCTGCAGAAAATTAGATTGTTAGCAAAAGTTAATAATTTCAAATGGTTAAATTTCAATATCAATCACACATTTCATGAGACCACAACTTTTATCAATTTTTCAACCAACATTACACCAACTTATATCAAAATTTGCTAAAACTTTTATCAAAAGCTTTGTAAACAAATCCTAAAAATATAGAGATTATTATGAGTAAACCAATTCTAGAGCCTTCATTTGGAGAAAAATATAGAATGATGCATAATAATGTAAGAGACTTGTAGAATATGACCATGTTACTAGAATATTACTTGTCGTAGAGAATTGTAGAACATTGGATAGGATGGATCTCCACCTAGGGATGGTAGAAAAAACTACCCACCACAATCCCCGTGGCGCCCAACCTGACCGGGGCGAGGATTCCCTGCTATTCGGGTTAAAAGGCAGGGACGGGGAACTCAGTCCCCATCCCGTTAACCCTTTTAGTTTTGGGGGAAAAATTGTGTCCCTTTACCTTGTGTTAGATTTTGAACCTAGGAGAGTTTTTACCACTAGACTACAACTTCCTTTTGATAAATTTAACCTCCATTTAATATATCTTTATCACATAAGAGCCCATTTAGTAGAGTTTATAAACCAGTTTATTTGACCAAAATGGTTTATTTGACCAAAAATGGTTTATTTGACAAAAAAAATTGTCTTGGCAGCCGTCATTTTTTAATATTCTTGGTCAAATAAACTGTTTTAGTCAAATAAACTAGTTTATAATCTCTACCAAACGGCACTAAATTTGATTAAAGTACTAACCCAATTGTGGCCCTAAACCTGATAAGATCCAAATGACTTTCAAACCTATCTCAATTCTCTCTCTCCTCGACTCCGTCTTAGCTCTATGCTCTCCTCTCCTCAATCACTCTCTCTTATTCTTGTTGTGTTCCAACCACTGCTAACAGTCGAAAACAGGCAACTATCTTCAGTCCAACGGGCACCATCTCGTCAACCCACCTCTCTTCAGCCTGAGCTCTGATTTGACAACGGTGGAAGCTACCCACCTTCTCATAATCACCTTCTCCATTTGTGACTTCGAGTTTTTTTTTTTTTCCTCCAATGTTCTGGCAAGCTAATGCTTAAATGGTTAATGTTTGTACAATGTTCTATGTTCAATATTTTCTCCGACTGGTTGAATATCTTATATTTATGGTTGAAATATTGATTATGATTGTTGGAACCATTTATTTCTAAAAAGGAAAGATGTATAAATATGTGTGGTTGAATTATTTTGGAGTGTCAACCAACAATGTTTTGATGCTGTTAATTTGGAGTGGCAACCAACAATGTTGGTAAGTTCGATTAGGAAGAGAGAGAACAATAGGGCGGGTTGTATGTTTGGATTTTTCTAAGACAAGAATTGCTCTTACAATAATTAAGATTTAATGTTTAGATATTTCTTGTTTAGTAGACACATTGTATTTATTTTTTTCATATTTAATTGTATTAAAAAATGAAATGGGGCAACGGGTGGGGATTTAGGGGTGCCCTGCCCCGTTGCTATCCCTACCTCCACCATCCATTCAAACGAAAGGTTTAGCTACATAAGGCTATGGGGGCTCATTTATAAATCATCCAATGAGATGTCCAAGTAAAGAGAGCTACGGTTGAACATAAGAACCTCCCTATGCAGAGATAGCAGAGGATATGGCAGTTCTATACATGCATTTAGATGTGTATCATATATATCTATATACTATAACAAATCGTCTAAGCTAACAGATGACTCATAGTAAGGTTTGTGTCAGATATACAAAGCACAAGGTTTAGTGTTGTGCCTTAAAGTCACATATATACACGCAGAAGTTTAATATGGCAGGTTTCTAACAATTACTTTTTTTCAGGTTATATTATAATCAATTGACATTGCGACCACTCTTAACATTGAAAACGTTCAAGTTTCTGAGAAGTCAGACAGCACTCACCAACAACAGAGTTGTTCTAATACATTCCTACTAAAGAATTCAGAACTTACTCAGTGCAAATCCAATCTCCTTTCTTGATTTCAACATCATCCCTGTGAACACTCTTGGGTCCACCTTCTCCGCATTTGAAGCAACTTGCATGTCTAGCGAAGTTCATGAAGTTGCATCTAGGAAGCAATTTTGACACAACGTCAGCAACAGGTGTTGCAGAGTATGAAAATTAATACACAATAATAAGTAGTAGAAACAACAATCATTAGGATGAAATGGAGACTGTACGTGCTTGTGGCAGAAATAGTTTCTGCTTTCAGGCGCCAAAACACTTTCTAATCCTCAGGCGAGATTGACTAAAGAGGAGAGCAGAGAGTAACATGCTCAACAAATGTACCAACTTTTTGATGAATACATCTTCAAATGCAATAACTACCAAGAAAGAAGTATTCCAGAAAATGGAACATTATGAAACTCAAAAGTAATTACTCCTACACAAATATAATGAAAAGGTTTTCAACCTACATAAATACATAAGTATAGGGAAAGGTCAAGAATACCAGATCAACTGCACTACAAATTTTCAAAATAAGAGTTTTTTAATTCGACTTACTTGGTACACATCCAGTCTCCTCTTTTCATCTCAACATTTCGTGACCTTTCATCAACTACAGAATCAGGAGACTGTTTCTTCTTTTGAGAAGTTGTGGCAGCAGGTTTTGGAAGTTCAGGATCAGGAGGTGTCTCACTGAGCTCGATCAACTTCGAAAGCAATTTTCTTGCAGATATATCAATAAGCTCTCTACCCGGAGGCTTCTCTCCTCCAGAAATAACAAGTGGATCTAATGCATAGAGCAATAAAACGCGAACGATATCCACTGTACGCGCTGCTCCTTCAGAGTCAATTACTAGAACATATGCTTTATCACATGATCCACGCAGATTGCAAGCACTGCATACCTGCAGAAAATTTCTTCACTTAAACTTGGATACGCAGCGATAATTATAATGGGTATATTTAAAAAATTTCCAGTGCAAATATGTTTCTTCATCAATGAGCAGCGAAATACATATTAAATCAGAGGGAACTTACATCTCCTTCATCAAGTTTTAGATATGCCCTCAATCTTTTTGCCGAGTTAACAGCCTTTCTAAAAAGATTAGGACATCCCTTATCCACAACTGCCTGCATATCTTCGGTAGACAATGATCTGTAACATGCATTCCAATCTCACAATCATACTTTCCTTCAATTTTTTTTTTTTTCATCTCATAAAATATCTTCTGATTAATAAATAATAGCACATTTGGCCTAGCTTAAATGCTAGAAGGGAAGCCAAAAACAGTCTTTTTTCGATAGTATAACTTTTCATACTGTTGAAAAAAGCTAAAAAGTTCCAAGAAGAAGCCATTTTTAGCTTTCCAGGCGGAAATCTCAGATATAAAAATTGAAATTCTTACTTGAAAATGTCAAAGCGATCACGAGCAAATCTCAAACAAGCGTCCTTTAGCAAACCCATTTCCGTATAAACAGCCCGGTTCATACCACCAACGTCTTCTGGCACCACCGTGGATGGAGGAGGAGTAACGGCAGCGCTTTCAATAAGGTATCCTTTCGTCTTCAAACGATCGACGAAGTTGACCCATTCAGGCCAGGGGTGGTATCGGTGATTAGAATTGATAGAAAGCTCCGGTTCAGTGCTGTCGACGGGGGTTATAGTAGCTTCGGAGTCGAGTGTGACTGCATAGGAACTGTAGCGGTGAAACCGCAGGGAAACGGAAGGGGAAGGGAGTAGTTTGCAAAATCGAAATGGCGGAACTTGAGAGAAACTGAGGGAACTGCGGAGAATTGAGGTTCCTAAAAGAGTATATAATTTTGAAGTTGCAGTCATCTTATTTTCTTTCCGGCAAAAAACTCGAACCTGTTAATACAGGGTTTTGGATAGGGCTTTTTGTAGTTGTCACTTAGCTTTGGCGGGTTTTGTATCTCCACCCGTATGGTTCGGGTCGGGTTCAATGCAAATTGAGTTTTCTTCGTACAACAACTTCTCATTTTTCAGATTTTTCTTCTTCTTCCATGGTTTTATTGAGCTAAATTCATTAACAATATTTTTGAAGATTAGATTATATATTTTTGTAAGTTTATTTATACTAAAAATCTTCAATTTTTACTTATTATTGCACTTATATTTTTACTTTTTTATTGCATTCTTATAATCATTCTTCCATCAATTAATACATCTAACTTGATGGTTTATGTCCATATATACTGATGGCGTGTTTTGAAATAATAGACAAATAATATATCACACTTTTGTATTTGTTGTTGTATTATATTTTCTAATGAATTTTTTGGATATATATTAAGGATTAATTACACCAATGGTTTTCATTCTTTTAGATTTGCAACAATTTCATCATTATTCTTTTTTTTTAGCAGATAGCATCCACATTCTTCTATTTATTCTCACAGATGGTTCTCAAATCACTATTTTTCACTATTCTGATAATTCTATGACAATTTTACCCATTAACTTAAATAAATTAAAATGATAGGAAAAAAAAATACAATAAAACCATTGTAATTAGGCCTTTAACATTTTCAAAATACAAATAAATCCTAAACTATTTTATTTTATGCAGATAGCTGTTCTTTTCCAACAAAAAAAGAATTATCTTTTCCAACCCATCCAAATAAAATAGTTTAAGATTTATTTGTACTTTTGAAAAGGTTAAAGGCCTAATTGCAATGTTTTTATAGTATTTTTTTCCTATCATTTTAATTTATTTAAGTTAAGAGGTAAAATTATCATAGAATTTTTAGAATAGTGAAAAATAATGATATAGGATTGTGAGAATAAATAAAGAAGAATGAGGATGATATTTGTTAAAAAAAAAAAAATAATGTGGATGAAATTGTTATAAATTTGAAAGGAGGGGACTATTAGTGTAATTAACCCATTAATAATTAATAAAAGATTGGTGAAAAAATTATGACAGAAAAAAATTTGAGATGCAAGTGTGACAATAAGAAAATGTTAAAGACTATTAATGCAATAAAAGAGTGGTGGGGAAAAACTGTGATATCATAACCATCCTTCTTTTTCAGAATAGAGCAAATAGGTCTCTATCATCAATTTGTAGAAATTGAGTCCCTAACCTTTTGATTTTGTAATTTATAGATCCCTGATGAATCGTTCCCAACCACCTCTCCAATCCCCTCTCCCCGCCCCTGCCGCCCCTACAGGATGCAAACCCTCGTTCCCACTTTGTAATAAAGTAAAATCTCTATAAATTAATACTTTTGGGGCAAAGACTAGAGAAGTTATTAATTTATCGATAATATTCATATTTATTAATTTTGATGTAGGAAAATTTGAGTACTAGACCTAGTATTCTATTATTATTTAGTTTGTAAAATTTCTACTTCAGTTAAAACTAGGTTATTTGTTTTATTTGTTTTTCAGAAAAATATTTCTTTTTTCTTAGTCTATTAGATTAGAAGATTACCAATGCCTCTATAAGAAGATGGCTAAACTTGGTTATAACCACAACTCAAATTTCTACAAAATAATATTTTTTTTTAAAAAAAAAAGGTATATGCATTACAAAAGATTTGGGATGAGGTTGAAGTGTTCAACTCAGGTTGAGTTAAAAAAAAAAAAAAAAAGAATTCAAAAAATAGAAGTTGTCAAGTAAAATATTCTTTAATATGTATTGTAAAATTTACATATATAATCAATTATTATTTCACATTTTTGTTGGATCCCTACTTGGGAGTTTTTTTTTTCACCAAGTTTGATCGGTTTTGGATGTTAGTGTTTATGAAGGTTAGAAAAATTGGTAATTGTTAGTTTTTTTTAAAAGCGGTGCTTAAAAAAAACTAACATCAACAGAAGTGTAATTGGGACAGATCTCCAACTCCCAAATAGGTGATTTTTTGTCGTTTTTCAAAATTTCTTCCAATTTTATCTTCTCTCAAACAATTATTTTCAAAACTACTCTAAACTTAACATTTGTAAAAATAAAAGAATATACAAGAACATAAATTTTTTTTTTATATTTTCAAATGATAGGTGGATATACATATTTGATTCTTTTATAAAAAAAAATTAGAACACTTAGATAATAAATTTTCAAATATGGGTTGGATTGTTTGAAACATTCTACTAAAAACTATCCAAAACAAAAGATAAACACTCAAAATTGATAGTCCAAAACTCCCAAACAAACCCTAAAAGATTTTACACAAATTTATTATCTTATGCATTTAGTGACATTATTAATTTACTATAAGCCCCGAGTTGGGATCAAAAAATTATTATTTAAACAAATTTATTAATTATTCGAGATTTTCCTTAATGGAGAGAATCTAACACCATCATTAAAATGTTTTTAATAGAAACCTAAGCAAAAAATAAAATAAAATTGAAATAGGTTTAATAGTCAAGTGGATCACCTGACATGCCCAATTTACACCTCTAGATATGTATACGCAAGCCATTGAGATCTAAAGAGCTCTGACCATTCCAACAAGAAATGGATGGCAAGATTTATCATTACAATCAAATTTCCTTTTTTTAGACAACGTTGGGAACTTCATTCTTTTCATATGCTTTGAAGCTTTCGAGTTCGTGATTTGTCACAAGAGACAAGTTACAGACAAGTTAGTTACATTACATTTTAGTTCTGCAAAATGTCCTACGTCCTTCAACATATGGTGAAAATGTATCAGAATAAAGAGCCATCATCCTCATCAGTAGCAAAAAGTTCATCCAGCTGTTCATCTGTCCATTGTGGAAGAGAAGGTTTCACCATAAGTGGCTGTCTTTGCATCTCAACTCCATTGCTGCTCTGAATTTCTTCACTACTGTGGTTGGCCACTATGTTTGAAACGGTGCTATTGTTTAGGAGGCTGCCTTGTATATTACTTCCTTTTGCCCTTTCATCGTTAACAGTCAAAAACTCAAGGTGACGATCCTGCGTTCTTGTTCTGTCTGCATCTTTAAGTACATTTTCCAGGGCACCTTTCTTCACTAGGTTTATGCTAGTTCTGTTGCAGCATTGAAAACTCCCAGATAACATATTTTCTTTTTCCCTTTCATTATTCTCATGCAAATCTTCTCTTCTTTGGGTGAATTGTCTAGACTGATTTGGGGTGTAATCCACTCTTCTATTTTTCAAAGTGTCCATCTTCTCCGGTGTACTAGCTTTTCCACAATAGTCTGGAGAGAGGCAAATGTGCATAAATAATCAGGCATTCAACGACACAATAACAGCCAAAGTAAATACTGTGAGTCTTGGAGTACTAAATATGATCCTTTCAATGATTTCAATTCCAGACAAAAATAAGGGTTAGTTAACATAGATATTTCGCATACCAATACCAGGATCAGCATATTGGATAGGATACGCAGAATAGTTCTGTTCTGATGGGGGACCATTTTCCTTGCCGAATACCTGCAGATGAAACAACCATAAATACTTGGAGAAATAGGTTACCATGAGCATCTTCAAATTTAGTAGGAATATGAACTAGAGAATGCTTTGTAGATGTCATTACATGCTGATCATGTCCAAGATGTCATATAATTCTCTTCAGATCAAGTTGAAATTTGGTGTAATTCTGAATATCATATTACCATTGGTCCATTGCAACCAAGTAAACCCACTGCTCATTCAAGAGGTCTTGTATTTGGGAATGAAAGATACAAAGAGAGAATATCGTGCGAAGATGCATGTAAGCTTGATAAATCCTTGCTGTAATGATTTCTATAAGAACTTGTTCTCTTTACTTGAAAATTTCCTCTCCCCAAGAATGTAATCCATAAAAATGTTTCACATGGAAGCTATCCCTATTGTTGATTATTCATGTGGACTTTTGAAGTATGGCATTTTATAATTCTGAGAGTAAATCTGGAAAACTAATTCTAAAATGGAAAGCAAGCTACAAGAAATAGTCAAATATGCAGGGACAGACATACATATATCATAGAGGTGACACTGGTGTCTAAAAATGCACGGAGGTGCATGTATAAGCAAATAAAGAGATATACATATGTGTAAAAAGCATGCATCAGCGGAAGGGTTTATTCAGTCCATGAATTCCAAAAGTAACTGGATTTATAAGTTATCCACTGGATTGGATGTGTAACCACAAGATGTTCTTCTAGTTATTTGCAAGATGTTCTTCATGGAAAGACCTCATGTAAAGCACATTATGTGTCGTTACCTCATCGGAGAAATACTTCATATGACAGACGCATTTTTGAAGTAAAATTAAAATAGAACAAATCCAAACGTCATATATGCAAGTGTGCATGTGTATACTAGAAACCAGCAAGAGTTATAGACTGAGAGTAAATCAAGATCTCTGAGTGTGCTAAATTCCCGACTCATGAAGAATGGCTATTTCCTAAGGATGCATACCATTTAAGATTTGTTGTGAGAGATTAGAACTAAAGACTAACATATATAAGTGGAAGGATCCTGTACAAATTTTTTTATCTGTTCAATCCCCTGCATTCCAATGCATGAAAACAACATTCTGACGGACCTCATATGCCCACATCAAAGGACACAAGATGATTGAAATTGGAGAGGAGTGAACATAATTGCAAGTACTTTGACAAATATCAAACATAATATGATTCCAACATGGATCATGTGAAAAGGACTTTACCTGTTATTGAATATCAACCCAAGATTCTTTTTGAACTAATAAAGATTTTTCTAACCAACCAATGTAACGTAAGATGACATATTTTGTTATTCAAGAATGATGAAATGGATTCTCCATGACTTAGATCGAGAACAATAAGCTATAGCTTTGAGATATGGATACTTCTATGTTACAATGAGATTGAAATATTACTTCTGCCTGCAAATCTGTAGTATCAGTTATATCTGGTCCTGCAGCACAAACTCTTAGAATAAAACGGTGGTAGTATTTATGTGTCAAGAAAAACTGATTTGTGCACTCTTAGATACCAGAACCAATTGTTGGATTTATAGAGTTAAAGAACTATGAACCATCCAAATCGTTTTTACGGTCATCTTACATGCATCTCATCTAACAGAAAAATATTTTTTTAAGAGGACTGTTTCAAGGAGATCCCCCTGTATCTCTTACCCTTTATTAATCAGGAAATGACACTGATTCTAGGTTGGTGGAGGAATATTATTGTAGAGAAAATAAGTCTAAAGATAACCACATAGACTGCAGTCAGTGAAGGCATGGTCTCAAAAATTCTTCTTTACACTAGACAATATTCTCAATTATATACAAAAAATAACTAAGCTTTATTCCCAATAAATTAGGGGTCAGCTAGTATTATTGATTATACGACACTGCATATAAAATATTTAAATCAAGCATCGGGAAGAACCTTCACCTTTATCAAATTCCTCATTGTTATATTGAGATAATGTGCTGACCGCAGAGGCTTAAAAATAGAAACCTGAAATACAACTTACGTTCATCAACAAATGCAAAATTGGATGTTCGAACCTAAATAAAAGCTTTTGCTCAAAAGAATACTTCGATTTGTAGCATAATAAAAAATCTGCAAAAAGCAGAAATTAAAATAAGAAAATACCTTCTGAAGTATTAAAGCTGCACCAATTGTCAAGTCCTTTCCATACTCGCTCTCATTGAGGACCTTATGATGAATACTAGCACCAATTGTACCGGTAGGATCCTAAGTCCAAAGATAACCCAATCAGTATATAAACCCCCTTGACACTATTGTCATCCATATTGTCCCATTTATACCTTCAAGGTCACTATCAGACCGCCAAGACCATTAGGCATGCATGACTTGATGACAGCCACAACCTAATCACACACAAAAAGATGCAAGATGTAAGGAGAGAATAAAAGGTTTGTAAACTTACATACACACTCTTATGTAGGTTCCGCACAACTCGAACACACAAATGCACCTTCATACATATGTAGATGGCCTAGTCTAATCAACTGAAAAAGCAAATCCTCTCTTCCTTTATTCATATATACGTACCATATTCCATCGTTTCTTTTACATAAAAAGCCACACATCTATCATTTTTTTACTTATCTATCTGAATTCATGTCCTATCTATGACTTCGCTTTCACTTGGCTATGTCACTGTTCAACAATGCTGGTAAGTTTTACTTCTGTGCCAATACATACCAGAAAAAGAGTTGTTGTCTTCTCTAAAAGTTACCTACAACTGATCACGTCTGAATGTTATCGAAGAAAAAAATAATATATACATCTGAATGTTTCTACATTTTCAATCTCCCTCTCAAACGAAACTCTCCCTCCCTCAAATGATCTTCTCATAGCTCTACTCACTTCCTCAATTCTAAAACCATAACTACCGCAACTTAGATAGTCATCCTTGCCCATCAAGACTCCATCAGAAAAAAAGGGTTGAAATCTTAGTGACCCATTCTCATAGATCTTATTTGGATACCACCGTGGGAAAGCGGTATACCAGTAATTATACTAACTCAATTCTAAGCAATCACTAATTATGACATATCCTATCTTAACAAAGTAATGTCACCTCTTCGTCAATTGCAAATTCACATTCACAATTACACACATGGTGCATAAGAAACACTTATCTTCATCCAATTATAATTTATACATAAATCTAGAATCAATCTTTTGTGTGTGTGTGTGTGTGTGTGTGTGGGGGGGTGCTCTCTGTTCATCTATAGTAAATCTAACAGTATAAATACCTTATCAACCTTGCCAACATTCAGGCATTTCTTGATAGAGCTTACTGATGTACTTGGAACCACACCATTTACAGCACCTGCAAAAATTAAAACATAACCCCTAAATTTCACTACATATTACACCGTCAAAATTGTAAGAAAAACAAAATAATCATCTATACTTAGACGTAATTATACCCATATACATATACAACACTAATTACCTACAACTACAAGCATTATAAGTGAACACTAATACTTTCTAACCAACTGACATAAGAATAAAATAATACATAATAATCAAGTATGTATGTGAAATATTACAAACTACCCAGATATTGAAGGGCACAAAACCAAGGGTTTCTGGTGAAAGCTTCATCGAATTCTGCAGTATCTTCCATGGCCCTCCGTATATACTCCTGTGTGGAATCACATTATTGCCATCATTATTACCATCCATTTGATTATCTTGAGAGGACCCAAAATTCTGATTTCTTTGGTCCAGCGTTTTGCGAAGCATGGCGTCTTGCACGGCTCCTGCTGGACCCGGGATCCTTGAACTGGACTTAGAAGTTGAAGGCGGTGGTTGTTGTTGACAAGAGATGTGAAGGTCTTCTTGTTGTGGGGAAAGGGAAACTGGTGACTGAGGAAAAGAGTTTGCGGTGGAAGAAGAGGGCGGTGGGTGGTGGCTGAATTGGCGTTTACAGGGGCGGAGAAGAGAGGGGAGGTCAGAATCGTCTACATCCAATGCTTCCCATGGCTCCATTTCATTTTCCGTTTTGCAGTTCTCATAGTTTGGTGGGAAAGAAAAGAGGGACTATAAGTTCGAATTGGACTTGGCGTGACTAATGGGTTTTGGCCCGCCCAAATAAATTTTAGGGTATATACAACTAGTAGAGGGAGATCAGGTTTCTATATTTGCGAGAATTAAAGTAAAATTGTGGTTAAATACTGGGTTTTTTTTTTTTGCGATGGTATCGAACCCAGGATTTTAATAAATTGAGGATTGAGGAGTTGAAAAAAATTAGAGAGAGAGAGTTTTGTTTGAGGGAATTTGATTTTGATAAATATGGGAAGAATATGAAGAAATTGAGTAATTGTGAGAGAGAAATGAGTTTTAGTTTGAGAGGATGAAGACGTAGTGATGGACAAATAAGTATTCTTTTTGTGCTTGTAACGAAGTAAATTTTTTTACAGTCGGTGCATGGTCTCGTAGAAAATGATGTCTAATCTTAATGTGTTTGGTATGAGAATGCAAAACGAGATTTTTAGATAAGTTGGTGGCACTAGTGTTATCACACATAATTGGAACATTTTCAAATGATAGGTGATAATTACAAAGAGTTTGCTTCATTTATATGATTTGAGCACAACAACTAGCGGTTGAAATATATTCGGCTCGGCGGTTGATAAAACAACGAAATTTTGTTTCTTATTAAACACGAAACTAAGGCAAAGCCTAGAAAGTGGCAAGTTCTGCTAGTGCTTTTAAGGTCAATTGTGCAACCGGCCCAATCGACATCCGAATAACTAAATAAATCAAAATGAGTCTATTTAGGATACCAAAACCTAAGGATCTAGTTCCACTAAGATAACGGAAAATACATTTTACGGTACTAAGATGAAAATTCTTAGGATTATATTGATATCTAACACATAAGCATACACTAAATATAATATCGGGCCTACTAGCGGTTAAATAAAGAAGAGATCCGATCATACCTCGATATTTTGTTATATCAACGGAAGTACCTTGCTCATATTTATCTAATTTGATTAATGAACTCATTGGAGTATTCATTGGTTTCAATTCTTTTATTTCAAATTTTTTGTGCATATCCAATATATACTTGGTTTGACTAATGAATATTCTATCATTAGTTTGTTTGATTTGAAGTCCAAGAAAGAACTTAAGTTCATCCATCATACTCATCTCAAATTCAACTGCTCATACACTTAGAAAATTCTTCATATAGAAAATGTTAGTAGCACCAAAATGATATCATCAACATAAATTTGAACAACAATCATATCATTCTTTTTGTTTTTATAAATAGTGTAGTATCCGCTTTACCCATTAAAAAAGCCATTTGCTAAAAGAAATTTGATAATACCATGCTCATGCTTGCTTAATCCGTAAAGAGCTTTTTTAAGTTTGAAAATTTTGTCACGAAAATTTATGATTTTTAAAGCCGGGTGGTTGCTCAACAAAAACTTCTTTTGAATGACTCCATTGAAAAATGTACTTTTGACATCCATTTGAAAAATAGTGAAATTCTTATGACAAGCAAAAGCAAGAAGCATGGGAATTGACTCTAATCTAGCAACCGGTACAAAAGTTTCTTGAAATCAATATCTTCTTATTGATTGTAATATTTAACCACTAATCTAGCTTTGTTACGTCCAATTATAACATTTCCATCTTATTTGTTTGAAAAACCCATTTTGTATCAATTACGGTTTGTGAACTTGGTCTAGCAACTAAATCTCAAACACGATTTTTTCAAATTGATTTAATTTATCTTGTATAACTATAATCCAAAATTCATCAAATTTGACTCCTTTAAAATTATTTGGCTCAATTTGCGTAAAGGAAAGCACAATTGTTAAAAAAATTTAGAAGAGATTCTAATGCTTACCCTTTTGATGGATCACCAATGATGAAATATTTTTTGTGTAAAATGGACAAACCTCATTATTTAGGTAATGATGAAGTGTTAGGATTTTCATGAGATTCTTCTTCATTTTGTTGCATAATTATGTTCTCCTCATGTTGAATTTTAACATTATTTAGATTCCATTTGTCTTGATTTTGAACATTTAGTTGTTCAAATGGAATTTTTAAATCTTCATCATCAATGATTTTTTCTTGTTCAATGGAGTTAGTTTCATCAAAGACCACATGCTTGGATTCTTCAACTACTAAAGTTCTTTTGTTAAAAACTCTATAAACTTTGCTAGTAGATGAAAATTCAAGAAAAATTTCAACATCGAATTTTGAATCAAATTTTTCAAATTTTTTTTTTGTTTAATATAAAGCATTTACACCGAACAACTTTAAAATATCCGATATTATGAATTCTATTTTTTCAAAACTCATATGGAGTTTTGGTTTTATTTTGACTAATCAAACTCAATTTAAAATATAACATGAAATATTTACGGTTTCGGTCCAAAAGTATTTTGGTAAATTATTTTCATTTAACATGCTCCAAGCCATTTATTGCAATATTCGATTATTATTTTCTACTACACTATTTTGTTGAAGAGTTATATGAGTCGAAAAATTATGTTTATATCCATTTGATTTGTAAAACTCATCAAAAGCTATATTTTCAAATTTTCCACCGTGATCACTCCTAATTGTGGTAATGGTGTATCCCTTTTCATTTTGAACTTTTTTTGCAAAAATGTTTAAATGCATTTAAAGCTTAATCTTTTAAATTTAAAAACATGGTCCATGTGAATTTTGATAAATCATCAACAATAACAAATGTATAATGTTTTCCACTTAAACTAACAGTTCTAGAATGACCAAATAAATCCATATGAAAAAGTTGTAAAAGTCTTGTAATATAAGTTTAAAAGAATTCTTTACTTGTTTTTCAAATTGATAAGCATCACAAATTTTATCTTTTTCAAACTTTATATTTGGTAAACCTTTTATAAAACTATTTTTGGAGATTTTTGAAAGTAAGTCCATGCTAACATGTCCTAATCTCCTATGCCATGATCAAGAATCATCATTTATATTTGAAAGACATTTTATTTATTTTTCAAGTTAAAATTTAATAGTTATGATGTAAACATCCTTACTTCGGCTCTCCATGAACAATAATTCTTTAGATATAGCATCCTCAATGCGGCATTTAGAAGAATCAAATTTAATAAAATAACGTTTATCACATAATTGACTTATACTAAGCAAATTATGTTTAAAATTATTAACTAATAAAACATTTTCAATGGAAGGAGATGAATGATTACCAATATTTTCAATGTCTATGATTTTTTATTTAGCATTGTCTCCGAAAGTCACGTGACCTCCATCTTTTATATTGAGACTTGATAGTAATGATCGATCCCCGGTCATGTGTTTTGAACAACCACTATCCAAGAACCAATTGCTCTTGACCTTTCGTGGTACATACAAAAATAATTTTAATTTTTGATTTTTTGTATCCACATAAGTTTTGGTCATTGATAGTTAGTGTTTGTGGATTCATTTATCCACTTATATTTCTTTTTAAAGTATAGTCTCTTTTTAGTTGAACAATTATAAGCAACATGACCAATTTTCTTACAAAATTACATGTTATGTTTAGTTGAGAAAAATTAGATGATTTCACAAATATAGTTTCAATTGATTTTTGTTTCAAAGAGGTTTATATCAAATCTCTCATTTATTGAACACACATTTTTACTCACTAAGCATAAATTAAATTTTTTTTTTCATTGGGTAAACTTGTGAATAATGCTTGTTAAATCAACCACTTTTTCTTTCAATGAAACATTTTCTTTAATTCATGATTTATGATCATCCTTTTCATTTTCAAAATCATTTTGTGCAATAAAGAGTTTCTTGACCACCTTTTTCAATAATGAGTGTTTATTGTTAAGGATATAGTATTTTGAAATAAGTTTTTCAAATTCTTCAAAAATTTCATCATAAGAAGTGGATAAGTCATTGTATGAGTCATTGTTGTTTGTACTTACCTCATCTTCAATAGTCATGAAGCATATATTGGCGATCTCTTCTTGAGATTTCTTCTTGAACTTCATCTTTTCGAGATCATCTTCATCACTATCATCCCATGTAGCTTGATTGCTTTCTTTGTAGTGAACTTCTTATTGTTTGGGCAATCGGTTCTCTTGTGACCAAGTTTGTCACAATCATAGCATATAATCTTTTTATTTTTCTCTTCACTTTTGTTTTATTTCTTTTAAAATCGTCGGTTATTTGAAACCCTAAACACTTCTTGATAAAAAGAACTAGATCATCAAATTCTTCATCACTCATGTTTGTGTTGGAGGATCCTTCATCGTTTGTTGATTTCAATGCAATTTGCCTATTGGGAGGTTCCTTCATATCTTCTTTGCTTTTTCTTGTTTTCTCATTCATTTCGGCATTTTTGAGCTCATACGTCATCAACGTTCCATATAGCTACTCCAATAGATAAGTGTTTACATCTTTTGTATTCTCTATCAACATCCTCAAAGAGTTCCAACCTTCCGAAAGCGACCTAATCATTTTACTCACAAGTTCACCGTTAGTAAATTTTTGATCAAAACCCTTAAGGCCATTAATAATATTGGTAAAGCGAGTAATCATATCTACAGTAGGTTCATCTTGCTTCATAAAGAAATTTTCAAAACCTTTTGTCAATATATTTATTTTAGTTTATTTAACATTGTTTGTACCTAAGTGATGTATCTCTAATGCATACCATATATCATATGCAAAATCACATGTGTTAATACGATTAAACTCATTTTTATCTAAAGCACAATAGAGTAAGTTTTTGGTTCTAGCGTTCAAAAACAATTTTCTTTTCTCCTCTTCATCATATTCTTCTATAGGCTTAGGAGTAGTTTGGTCTAGTTTATCATCAACTTAAATAATTTTTGTAGGCACATATGGACCAAACTCAATGATTTTCCAAATGTTATAATCAATTGATTGAATATAAATCATTATTCTAGTTTTCCAATAGTTGTAATGAGTGCTATTAAAGAAGGGATGACGATTTGTAGAGTGGTCCTCAATGTTTTGAATATTTTGGTTAGCTATTACTCAAGATTGTATAATCCTTTTAAAAAAATGAGCACCTCGCTCTGATACCAATTGATAGCCCAAGAATAACTAACCAATAGGGGATTGAATTGGTTTTCTCAAATTTGTCGTAAAATATTCTCAAAATAAGAAATTTAAGAAATAAAAATTAATCCACAAAAATATAAGCACAATGAAAATAAATAAAAGGGTAGAGAGAGTGCAAACGATATTTTTATGGAGGTTCGATCCAACTAATGATTTACGTCCCTCGTTACCAAGCTCTCCAACACGAACACGGCATTTCCACTATCTTGATTGACTTATGGTGCAATCCAAATTCTTACAATGTATCTGGTGACTTAAAAACAAGGAGCTTTGATCCTTATATAATATTAAGCTTTCAAGGGACCTCAATACGACCCAAAAATATAAAGAAATAGATTTGAGAATATAATTCTCTCTTGAAGAATGATAAATACAAGTTTGGTTCTAAGAGAAACTAACACTTTAATGAATAGCAATAGATTAGAAAGCTCAAGTGTTAGAAGAAAACTTTGTTGATAATGATGAATCAAAAGTTTGATTTGATCAATCAAAGTTTTTCAATAAGAGATATTGAAGATATAAATGCAATAAAGTTTTGAATGAATTTTCTCAATATGATTCTCTTTATAAATGTTATTGTAAGTGTTATTAAATGATAATAAATGAAGTGATATTTATAGAGATCAATTTTCGTCACTTTCTGTTGAAAATTGAAATAGATGACCAAACGGTTGACCGATCAGACGGTCAGAACTAGCCGTTGGAACAGAAAAAAAATCAGAACGAATACTTTTTGGAAAGTGACTGTTCAGACGGTCGACCGATTTACCAAAACGGTCGACCGATTCAACCGGTTTATCAAACGGATGACCGTTTCCACAGTTTTAAAAAATTGATTTTTGACTTTGATAAAATATTTTATGCAAGTGATAATGATATACGTTTTGTGCATAAAAATATTTTGAGCTTTCATTCATTTAATTGCTAAAAATCAAAAATCAAGAGTTAATACATTTACAATTTTGTCTAGAAATCTATTCTTCGATATTGATCTTCAAATTTTGAATTTTGGATCTTGAAATACTTGAACTCTTGTATTGATTTTGACTTGATCTTGACATTGCATGAGAGTTCGATTTGTAGCGCTTTTAATATTACTTGAAAATAGATCGTTAGAAAACACAACTATTTTATTTGTTATAATCAAAACATTAAAGTTTAAAGTTAACCATAAGTCAACACTTAGTACCAACATTCTACTTAAGTTTTTCTTAAAAAGGATGTCAATGATTCAAATTGTTAAAGATACAAACAAAAATAAAATAATGTTTGACTAGCTAATAAATATCCAAAAGCTCACCCAAACATGCTCAGCACAATGGTATTTTTAAATAAAATTTGGTTTTTTAATGGCCAAATTGTCGATTTCCGTCAGGTAGGACTGATGAGTGCAAAATTATCATATGTTGAGGACTAGTACGCTACAAATAGAATGTTGGAAATTCTATAGTCACAATGAACAAAATGTCGGGACCTAACTCAAATTTACCCTATAATTTATAGACCAGCAAAAGCGTATCTCGCGCCACATTTGTCTCCCAGTCAATGCCCAAAAACAAGTAGACATAGCCACATGTCATTAATACCACCCAACCATTAATAACCTAAAAGGCTACAAACCTGCTTACCTTATAATTCACAAAAATCCCAATCCATTTCCCATTGTTTTCTTTGTGTCTTTTTGTTGTCTTCCCCTACTCTCTCTCTTCCACACAAACAAGAAAAGAAAGAGAGAGAGAAACTAAAAATAATTCTCTCTTCCCTCTCCATTTTATTTTTCAAGTTTTTTTTTTTTTTAATGATAATAGCATCACCATTGCATCCCCAGAGGATACCTCCATAAAGTAAGTATCAGAAAAATTAGAAATCAAGTTGAAGTTTCTGTCTCATTGAATAAAAATCTTGAACGGTTGAATTTTAAAACTTGTATTCAATAATAAACTACTGTATAATTGTCCTTAAAATGGACATTTTTATTCGCTTTTCTTGACAACACTACACGACTAACAAAAGTCTTGATTTACATCTAATGAATTACTGGTGCAGACCCTTTTATTCTAAAAAGTCAAATTTGAATGGCATGTTGTTATGCTGTTTTTTCTTATAATTTTTTGTCCCATGTTGTCCGATTATAACATAGTTTCTTTGTTTTTTAAATTTTTTTGCAGAGAAGATCAAGATTTGTTTGACTTGGAAGAAAGGTGTTGCATGAAAGAATAATATTCATATAATTAACAATAGGTTGGAGAAGAGCAGTGATTAATTAGTAGGATATTTTATTTGTTAAGATTTAAAAGGGAGAATCAAATAGAAGATAAAATGGATTCACCAAGGTCCCCTGGAAGTGGAAAATCATCAGCAAAATCTCTGATGGATGGTATGTTGGGACTTCTCAGAGTTCGGATTAAGAGAGGTGTCAATCTTGCTATTCGTGATGTCGTGACCAGTGATCCTTACGTTGTTGTCAAAATGGGTAAACAGGTCTGTCCATACCTCCTTATATGTTTGATTGTACTTAAAAGTAACTTAAAATTTCTTCTTTTTTTTGAAAGTACGTCACAGTCAAACATGCTCTAAGTTCACAACGAAAACTTTATAAGGATGATTGATCTGTATTGTAGCTTATATTTGGTGTAATTCCTAGTTATGGAAGATATGACATTCTTGAGATTTTTAGTCCTCCTTTAAATAGGTCAATCTTTGAGGATCAACATTGGAAAGGTAACTCTTCAAAATGGATACTTAAAAAACACCTTTGTGACATGTTGCAACGAAAAGAAATCCAATATTTATCTATAGTGTTTATCTTATATTTAACAGCTACGCGAAGGTAGCCGTAGCCTCTTTCATATATATGTTGATGTTCGATGCAGAAGTTGAAGACTCGTGTTATAAAGAAGGATATCAATCCTGAATGGAACGAGGATTTGACACTTTCCGTTGCTGATCCTAATATCCCAATCAAGCTGGTGAGATCCATTTTCTAATAGCACACCTAAAGCACCGTATTTATCCACACGTTCGAGTCTATAGGATTTAGATGCATATTTGAGAATCTATATCTCAGAGTAGTATTGTAAATGAATATGTAGTACAAGGGTCTACGCGACATATAATATGTCGATCTTTCTGATTTTAGACTGTGTATGACCACGACACGTTCAGTATGGATGACAAAATGGGAGATGCAGAGTTTGGTATTAAACCATTTATGGAAGCACTGAGGATCAAACTAGATGGCCTCCCATGTGGTACTGTAATTACAAGAGTACAACCGTGCAGGTCAAACTGCCTGTCCGAAGAGACTTCGGTGATCTGGAAAGACGGTAAGGTGATACAAGATATGATTTTGCGACTGCGAAATGTTGAAAGTGGCGAGGTCGAACTCCAATTGCAATGGATCGACCTTCCGGGCGCTAAAGGTTTTTAGAACGCGCACACATAACTTATGTTCCCAGTTTTAGTTTGGACTATCTAGTGCTTTAATTAATGGTTTTATAGGCCATGTTTTGATATATATCTACCTTGTTTTTCTCTGCCTATCTATGCAAGGTGTGTAGATTAGCATTATGTGTTTTTATCGTTACAACAATAAAGTGAATGATCCTTGTAATTTATGTTAGTCTTTGAACCCTCAGAAGATATACTACAGAGGTTTCAAAATTCCCATTGGTCATTTGCTGTATAATAACTTTATATTGTGTTCAAAATGAAAAGAGAAGCTACACGATACAGTTTGATTCATATCTTACGCGGACTGATGTTAGAGCGTTAAGCGGACTTCTTGCTAGAACGAGAGAATCGAAAAGGAAACACCTCTAAGACCTAAGTCTTTCAAGCAAAGACGTAATCACAATTAGATAAATTCTTTTACATGCCTCATATTATCTTTTGATAACATGATCTAATAGATCATATTAGATCGTTGTATCGAGTTGTTGGATTATAATATCTTATCATAAAAATGTTGTGAACAATGTGAATGAAGAGTGATATAAATTAAAAGAATTGTGCTTAGACAAAGTTATGTCTTTTTTTTTTTTCCAAAGAACAAAGTTATGAGTTTTTTGTAATATACAATAAGATTGTGGATTTTATTTTCTAATTACAGAGTTAGAATTTTTTTTTGTTTGGGTGATCTAATAAGAAGTTATCTCACCTTTTGTTTTTTGTTTAAAAAAAATCATATTCAATTTGTGCATAAAGAGTGGTCAAAATACGAACTCCATTAAAATCCAACAAATCTATTAAATATATAATATACAATTTTTTAAAATTTTATGCATTACGTGGAATTCTATTCAAATTCATGAATGAATCCATGAGAATTTTAAGTCTTAAGAAATTCATTAAAATTTGAGTTGAGGAACCCCTCCTCCTTAGAATTCTCAACAATAATGTAAAATAAAATAAAAAAACTTAAGTCTTATTTTCTATAGAAATTGAGATTGGCAATATGAATCGCCCTCCGTCATTTCGTTCTATTCATTGCTATATTTATTGGGAGATTCACATCAATTAGATCCTTAACAATTACAATATGCCACATTATTTGAGTCTACCCTCCCTCTTATAATTTATTCTATCAACAAATTGTGTTACTCTTACGAATGTGGTCTATTTATGTCATTGCAAAATATATGAAGCAACCATCTAACTTAAGTTGTTCTTTCATATAATTTATCCTCAATCAGTGACACCTCCAATTAACATATGTTCTTATTTTTTATCCTACACATATTTTAGTAAAAGTGCACATCTATCTTAACATCTCAACTTTCACAACATTCATAGGCCATATTGTCACTCACCAACCTAACATTCAAAATCGTAAAATATAACTAGTCTAGTTGTTGTATTGTAAAACTTGCTTTTAAACACTAGTGGAACTTCTTCATCCCATTGGATTTTTTTTAACACTTCTTTATTTCTTCCAAATCACTGTAAACATATGCATTACATCACATCCTATCCAATCCTTCATTCCTTGTTACCAATCGAACATAGATACTTGAAACAAATCATTTTTAGAAACGTGCTTGTCCTAGCTACTACTAAGAGAGCATTGCATGCTCTAAACTTTTAAGTTACAATTTAACTCATTTTTCGTCTCGTCAATTAAAATTCACTACAAAAACCGTGGCTTTTAAACGGATTTTTCATTGCTGAATCCACGATATCCGTGCCTAATAGTTGCTATCAACAGACTATTTGAAACGACATTTTCGTTATTTTGAGGGTCGCTAAAGTTACTAACGGAATTTCCGTTGGTAAAAGCGTATGCCATTACCTCACTGAAATTTCATTGGTAATGACACACACCATTACCAACGAAATTTTCATTGGTAATGTCCCAATCCTTTACCTATCGAATTTTCCGTTGGTAATGATACACGCTATACCAACGAAAATTACGCTGGTAATTTTGAGCGACCCTTAAAATAACAATGAATGACAAAGATCGTTATTAACGGAAATTCCGTAGGTAATGTCCCAAGTCTTTACCTACGGAGATTCCAATAGTGCAAATTTTAATAATTAAAAAATTAATTTTATATACTTGTTGGGCCCCTGACCCGACTTGCCAATTATGGGCTTGAAACTCGACCTATCAAGGTCCCGATCCAATCCACTAAGCTTTGTGAAGCATTTTTATTATTTTATTAATTTAGAATGAATGTAATGTGATTTGAACCCTTGATCTAAGAATTGTGAAGTTACAACCAAACCATTAGAGGCAAATGAATTCTTGTAATTATATTTGTTTTTATAATATATATTAGTTCAATGAGCAATATTTTCTATAATTGCTTATAAAGTAAAAATTAAATATTAGTGAAAAATTAAATTCCACATTGTGTTAACACTTAAACATAAAATATCACATTGCTCGAAAAATTTTATAGCTATACAAACTGTATGAAATGATGATAAACATTGTTTGCTTTCACATTGAAATACAAATGCCCAAAATGTCTAACTAAAGACATGTCGTATAATAGGTAAACTACTCCACCTATGTTTTCTTCGCACGAGATTATAGTTTGAATCTTTTTTATTTTTGTAATTGCATAACTTCGTTGTAGAAAATTCGAATGTTAAATGAATGAAACTTAATTTACGGCTATTCCTTAAGTGATTAACCTTCAAATCCATATAGTTGAATCTTTTTTCATTTTCAAAATTTGATTTACATTACTCATGAAAAATATGCGGGTAACAAGATTTATTCTTCACTAACATACTTTCCGTAACCTAATGGTTGAAATATTAATATAACATACGGATTATCTGAAGGTGATAAGTCAAAAGATTTTTTCGACTTATGATTTACTCTTTACATAAATTTCTGGTAGGTGAATAGTTGAATTGTATTTGTTAATTTTCAAAATTAATTTATATCACATACAGAACATTCGTAGGTAATATGATTCACTCTTCACCAACGGATATTCCGTTGGTGGAAAGGTCGAAATATTTTTGATTTTCAAAATTAATTAATATCACCAACGAAATTTCCGTATGTAATATGATCCACTCTTCACCAATGGATATTCTGTTGGTAAAATATCGAATTATTTTTTGGTTTTCAAAATTAATTAATATCACCAACGGAATTTCCGTAGGTAATATGATTCACTCTTCACTAACGGATATTCCGTTTGTGAAAGGTCGAAATTCATTGGTAAAAAAGCGATTTTTAGTAGTGATTATACCATCAACGAATAACATGCACTAAAAAACCTTGTGTTGAACAATTCATTTAGACTAATTGTTTTTCTCATCTTCATCCTTCTCATAACTTCCTTCACTTCCTAAACTTTAATTCTTCTTATTATGTATATATTCTATCTACAGTGGAGTAATTCACAAATTTCCAATATTCAAACTATATTTCTTATTTTCTCCGTCCCACAAAGATAAACTTACTTTCTTTATTCATTTGATCCAAATTATAGTCCACCTATTGAGAAAGTATAGTTGATTTTTTTTTTCTTCATAATATGATTTTATTTAATGTGTCTTGTTGTCAACAAATATGAACTATCATTATTCAATGTACGGATATATCTACACTAATTCTAAAAGTTCCTTAAAAGAAGAAATATTTTTGGACGATATTGTCCCTCAAATAACTTATAATTTCTAAAATCATCTTTCAATTAATATAATTTATTTTGACTTTAATTTAAACTATTTAATACTATATAAATATTGTATTTTGATCATTGAAAGTGATTTGTCTCTTTAAATTCCATTATATATTGTAATTAATGAAAATAAATAAAAATATTTGATAGTAATGTGGTCATAATGGATGTGTTCATTTTTCATGAATGATTCACTAATTTTAAGAATATATATGATGGTAATATTTATTTAAATTTTGATTTCTATTTCTTGATTTAGAATATTTGTTCGATGTAAAAATGTTAATTATTGTGGTAGTCTTGATAACAAAGGGATTTAAGCTAGAATGATGTTTTATGTCAATTAAACGTATATTTATTATAGAAGAACGAGTTAGAACAAGGAGAATTTGTGTTACTCTAACTCTTTCAAGCACGCGGTTGAAGAAGACATAACTTGGATAAAGTGAGTCATGTTATGTATAAATCTCGTATAATAAGTGTTTTTATGTGATGAGTTAAAATCATTGTCCAAATATCTGGTTGTTTTGAATTTTCTTGAAATTTAATAATATTTCAGATGGAATTACGGTAAAGAATGCATAAAGAGAACAAATCCCCCCTCCCAATAATTTATGGGTGTATTAAAACTGAATGGATATTACAATAGAAAATTCTTCTTTATCTTATGTTAAAGAATTTTGAGATTCTTTTTTCTGAGAAATAATTACATAAAAAAGCTAAATATTTTGTTTTCGTGTGCTTTTTATAATGATATAAATACAGAAAATCAATAAAAAATTGTGTTATACTTATATCTACTATTTTCATGTATTTTAGAAGTTGATACTAATTTTCATAAAAGAAAGTTGTCTTTTCTGATTTGCCATTAGATATATATTTTAAAGTATAATTAAAAGAGTATCAATAATCTTTTAAACTTAATATCTAGGTCATATATTTTTTAATGAACCACATGTTTTACTAAGAAGTTTGAATATAATTCCTTAGTTGGTCATAATCATTGATAAACTTATGATTGAAAATGAGTTTCATTTAAGTGTTATATTCATCGATATTTTAAAATAAAAAACTCATAATATTATTACAAAATCACGTACAACGCACGTATTCTTAACTAGTTAAAAAAAATGTAAGTAAAATTTATCTAAGTCTATGTTTGATAGTACTAAAATTATTTTTTAAATATTTATATTATAAGTTGTTGGTGAATACGTGAATAAAAAGTGAGTTGTAAATTGTGGGTTCTATGAAATATATAGATAAAAAAACATTTGAATAGTTTGACTGATTGAAATTATAAGTTAAGCACTATAAAATATGAGTTAAAAAAAAAAAATAGAGCCAAGGGTTTCGATATCAATAGTGACAAAAGGTTGTACATTTCAAGGTTAAACGTTCGTTGTATGATTATAAAAAATAAGAAAAGAAAAGGTGGTCCTAATTCCATTCATTCTTTATCAAAGTGCACGCAATTTTTAGAATAGAAAAATATTTTAAAGTGAAACAGAATTTAAAAAAGATTAGGTGGTAAGGAAAGGGACAAAGAAATTCTTGAAGTAATTAAATGCATGCCCTTTTATACTCTTTGAACCCATAACCTTTGTACCCAATTCCATTGCTATTTGTGCAGTGTAAACATAGTGTTTGGAGGTTTACAACTCCAAGAGAACTGCAAAGGTAACACGTCAATCTTTGCTTCACGTGTCTTGTACGTGATATTTTAACAGAATTTGTCTATCAAAACTAACGGTACTACAATATTAATAAGTTGAGGACGATTTCTATGACACGTAATGCTTGCCTCACATGTCTTATACATGCCATTTACTAGAAAATGGATAGAATGTGTCTACCGAAACTCACAAGTGTCGTAGGCTTGTTACCATCGCTGCAATTTTCCCTACTCTTTGAAACCGAAAAACTTTGAATCGCAATTCCATTGCTATTTGTGCAGTTTAAACATTGTGTTTGGAGGATTACAACTTCAAGAGATTTGTGAAGGTGACACGCCAATCTTTGCCTCTTATTTCGATAAATTCTAGATGCATTAATTGCAACTTTAATCATTAAATTCAACGCATGCTTGTGTGGAATTTTTAATAATCACTTTTTTTAATTAATGATAATTAATTGTTCAGCATATCTATGGAGATTATCTCCCCCAATGTGCTAAGGTGTGCGGTGTGCCACTTTTTAGCCGTCAATAAGGTTTTTACATGTACTTTGGTACTTGGGAAATAATTAATTATTAAAATTATCTTAATTAGGGAATTCATTGAAACAATAACACTTGATGATGATTCGTTGGAATTAGAATCAGATAAGAATGAATAAATATTGTATTTAAATCAATATTTACTTTTACTAAATAATCTTTTTAAATGAAAACACTTTCTACGTGTCAAAACTTAATCGGATTCAAATTTTCATATATTAAAAAGTTGAACAAAATTTATCTATACTTCAAGACTCCTTATAATATCACAATTAAAATTTAGACAAACAGTAAATTTTTAATTTTAATATTCTCAAACAAGTACTAACTTGTAGCATGTTAAGGATAAAATCGTATTTCTTTTAGTCAATACATAAAACTTGAGCTATTCTTTTTAATAACGTTATTCAGGGGTTGTTTGATTCCCATTTTAATAGGTTTTGTTTTTCATTTTTTGACTTTTTAAAGAAAAAATGACACAAATGCCCTTTTACTTTTCAAAGTAGCCGTAATATTTGACTAGAAAAAAGGGCATTTTAGTCATTTTTCTTCAATAGTCAAATAATGGGAAACAAAAAATCCATTAAAATGGAAATCAAACAACCCCTTAAGATAAAATCTCGAAACTCGATATCTAATAGTGCATCTTATATTTCCTAATCTCAAATGAAAAACAATTAGAAAGAAACTATTGGGATGAAATTTTCATTTGGGCTAGCAAGTTTATGTTATAATTATTATTATTTTTTTTTGGTCAATGAAAAACTGTTTTTTTTCCCTGGTGTGATGGGAATGCAAACGGAAAAGGAAATAGTAAAAATACATAAAAATTAGGTGAATTTGCACTGTAGTTCTCCAACTTATTGCCCTAGTTAGTTCCCAACTTTGGAAAATGAACAAGTTTATCCTCTCTTTTCATTATAGTTGCATAATAATTAAGTTACTAATGCCACAAATCGTCCAAGTCTTTGCTAAATTTCCAGGGACCCTCGTGTAAACATGCTTCATTTCAATTTTTTAGCAACCAGCCCAAGTTGAGAAGCAAACTTTAACTCCATAAAATTCCACATGCTGCTACATCATAATTTAGTTACGATTTAGACAATTTTCGTCATTTGATATTGAATATGTTAGGGGTCTACACGGAGTCTAGTTTGGACATTTTTTACTTATATAAAACCAATTTATTTAATCGGTATGAGAAAAACTCAAACCTAAATCAAACTGTTTGGTTCGATTTGGTTTTAAACAACTATTTTATCTTATATTTTTTTAATATTTGCTTTAAAGTAGTTAGTTCATTGCTAATAAAATATCTTTTACTTTATTGGATAAAAATAAACAAACTACATATCTCAAACTATAAATCTAAATACTAACAAAACTACAATATATTATAATAAAAATCATCACCAACTTTTCGTCACGCGATAGCCACATAGGTGTATCGTGGATTGTTCCATTAATTTTGATTGATAGAAGTTAATTTATATATGTATGAAAAACAAATTTGTGAGCTCATATATGATTTTAAAACAAAATTGAGTTAAATAAATTCACTATAATTAACCTAAATATAAAGTGACAAATGTGATTAAGAGAATATAATAATAATAATAATCCATAGAAGGCCATCAACAGCCCACGAGCCGAAAAGCGAATCCAAGAAGAAAGTTGAGCAAAAAGAAGCCATACCCTCAAAAAGCTCTCCAAACAAGTACTCCAAAACTCGCCACCTCCAACCATATTGCTTTTTTCTAAACTTTATACAAACCAGTCATTCCATGGAAGAATGAGCCATTTACCAAATTCCAGCAATTCATATCTAATTATCTCTTTCTAAAAATCTCTCTCTCGATTAGTAACCCCTCACCCCCACCTCTTTGCTTTGGGGACTGCAAGTGCAAGCTTGCTCGCATCTCTCAAAGCTGCATTCTGCATCAGTATAGCCAATATATATATACTATTTCTACTTTTCTGTATATACTCTACTCACAACCCCATAAACCAATACACATGTTCTTTTCCTCCATTTCCTTAATTACACATATATATCTTTACAACCTTCTTCTTTTCTTCAAACTTCACTAGGTTTTTGATAAGCTGATTTTGTTTGTTTTTATCCTTTCTTGATCTGGGCAGCTCGAGAAATCAGCAGAAATGATAACTTTATCAGATTTCTATCATGTAATGACTGCAGTGGTTCCACTGTATGTAGCCATGATATTAGCCTACGGTTCAGTCAAGTGGTGGAAGATTTTCACACCAGATCAATGTTCAGGAATCAACCGTTTTGTGGCATTATTTGCAGTCCCTCTTCTTTCTTTCCATTTCATTGCGATGAACAATCCTTATGAAATGAACTTTCGGTTTATTGCTGCTGACACACTCCAAAAACTCATTGTTCTTGCAGTTTTAGCTGTATGGTCTAATGTGAGCAAAAGGGGCTGTTTGGAATGGACTATTACACTTTTTTCCTTATCAACTTTGCCAAACACTCTTGTTATGGGCATTCCTTTGTTGAAGGGAATGTATGGGGAGCATTCTGGGAGTTTAATGGTTCAAATAGTTGTACTTCAGTGCATTATTTGGTATACTTTAATGCTCTTCATGTTTGAATACAGAGGTGCAAAATTGCTGATTTCTGAGCAGTTCCCAGATACTGCTGGCTCAATAGTCTCAATCCATGTTGATTCTGATATCATGTCATTGGACGGTAGGCAGCCTCTGGAGACTGAGGCAGAAATCAAAGAAGATGGGAAACTTCATGTTACTGTACGAAAATCAAATGCATCAAGATCAGATATTTTCCCAAGAAGATCAATGGGCTATTCTTCAACCACTCCAAGACCATCAAATTTAACCAATGCAGAAATTTACTCTCTGCAGTCTTCAAGAAACCCAACTCCAAGAGGCTCCAGTTTCAATCATACAGATTTTTATTCAATGATGGGGGGTGCCCGGAACTCAAACTTTGGAGCAAATGACGTTTATGGGCTTGCAACATCAAGAGGGCCAACTCCAAGACCCTCAAACTTCGAGGAGGAAACTGGAAATAATGTAAACAAGTCAAGATTTTACCATGGAAATGCACAGTATCCAGCTCCAAACCCGGGTATGTTTTCGCCAAACAACGGGTCGAAACCTATTGGAGCAAATGCAGGCAAGAAACCAAATGGACAGCAAGAAGGTGGTAAGGATCTTCATATGTTTGTTTGGAGCTCAAGTGCCTCTCCAGTTTCAGATGTATTTGGAGGCCATGATTATGGGGCATTAGACCAAAATACCAATGCTAAAGAAGTTAGAGTTCCTGTGTCTCCTGGCAAAGGTATAATCTTTCTCACCATTTCCATTTCCATTTCCATTTCCATTTCCGTGCAACCTAGTTTTTATTTAATATTTTATTTTGTTTTGAATTATTTCAGTTGAGGGTCAAAGAGATCATAATCAAGAGGAATACTTGGGGAGAGATGAATTCAGCTTTGGAAATAGGGATGTTAACAATCCTGAAGGTGATAAAGTTGGAGATAACAACAAAGTGAAAGTCATGCCCCCAACAAGTGTAATGACAAGGCTAATTTTGATCATGGTCTGGAGAAAACTCATCAGAAATCCCAATACTTATTCAAGCTTAATTGGCCTTACATGGTCCCTAATTTCATTCAGGTGCATCCCATTACAACATTTTTTTACAAATCTCGACCCTTTTTAATAGTCAAATTTGAATTCAAGTTTTATCGCTACTCTTTTATAGAAGTCGTTCATGTGCTACACTTCAAGTTTATTCTTGCTTTAAAGACTTAATCTTTTAAACAAGTTTTGTGCAAATACTGAACATTTTCATGGCTGTTGGCTTATTTTCCTTGTAGGTGGCATGTTGAAATGCCTGCTATAATAGCAAAGTCCATTTCTATACTGTCTGATGCAGGACTTGGCATGGCCATGTTTAGTCTTGGTGAGTACTACATTAAAAACATTCTCTGTTTAATAATAATAATCATTAAATCTAACTTTAGATTATTAAATTGGTGTCAAATAAGAAAGCATGCTAAAAGCAAAGGAAGTCCAACAGTGTGGTCATGATAACATGTTTGTTTCTTTATTCATCTTTCCTTCTGTCAATGGTCTTTATAGATATATACATGTAAACATGAGATAATTGCACAATTAATCTTATGAAATGTTTGAATAAAAAAAATATTTAATTAATTTAAATTATAATTTAAACAGCAAACAAGCACTCTCGAAAACTAAAAGTGGGGATGATGATGAAAGATGTTTGAAAATGTCTGGTGTGGTGGTGACTGAGAGAAAGGGATGTGAGTGATAATGATATATATACATTATACATATGAAATGACAGGTCTGTTCATGGCATTGCAACCGAGGATCATAGCATGTGGGAATTCCGTAGCAGCTTTTTCTATGGCCGTTAGATTCCTTACAGGTCCAGCTGTCATGGCTGCTGCTTCCATTGCTGTTGGCCTTCGTGGCGTTCTCCTCCGCATCGCCATTGTACAGGTCAATATATCTATCCTCTTTAATTTTATCCATACCCAATTAATCTTAGTAATATATATTTTTTGTTAGAATCGACTACATGTATTAAATTTTATTAAATTTGTGACAACGGACTTGATACTAAGGGAAACTAACGTTTGATGTGCCAAACAAATAAACAGGCTGCTCTACCGCAAGGAATTGTCCCCTTTGTTTTTGCCAAGGAGTACAATGTGCACCCCGACATTCTTAGTACAGGGTGAGTTATCTATATACTATATTTATTTTTTAGAATAAACTCATTGAAATTTTTTTTCTATTTGACACGTTGAATTGAATTACAGGGTCATATTCGGAATGTTAATTGCATTGCCGATAACACTCGTCTACTATGTTTTGTTGGGATTATGAAAAGGCAGTAGATTTGCATCAAATATTTGAACTTGGAATCACCAAACAGAGAGAAGAAACGGAATGCGTCAGCCTCTCTCAATTAATTTGTCTTATCTGTCTAGTAAAGTTGTAAAATCGTGTTTTGTACTTTTGTAGTCAATTTTCAGCAAAGAAATATGATACTCTCTTATTATTTATTGTTTCAAGTCGTTTTTGAATTTTTTTTTTCTGGACTAATGGAGAATGTAAAGTTTACTCTTACTTTGAAAGACCACTATTTCAGCTACATTTTAATATTGAAGATTTAAATATAAATTAATAAATATTTTTATCTATAACAATTTAAACTTTTAGATTACACGAACTTGAGTGTTTGTGTTGAAGATGTAAATATGAATATACAAAAATTAATATTATCTTCCACTTTTACGATTATACGTATCAATTAATACTGGTCAATAAAGAAATGAAGAAGAAATTTCCAAACACTATCACAATCTCCATTATCATCTCTCTAGGTGTCACAATTTTCACCAAATAATTGAACTTGCTCTATCACTTAGCACATTCATATGTCACATATTATTGATTGCATTATTCATGTTCATAAATTGCACTAAAATCACTACAAGTCACAACAATACTATATCCTCATTAACAAGCACCTCATCAAAGTCACAATTATCTTCAAACACTTCATTTGGAGCTTTCACTTAGAAGATTCAAATACAACATACTAAAGATCAGATTACACATAAGTCGCATGTAAATCTTGTAGGAATGCCACATTGGACTCAAATTAAGACGATCATCACGTGTACAAGTAGGAAAGCACACGTCACAATGATTAATAAATTCTGATGAAACAATATTATAATTAACTACAAATATTTTGAGTTTATGACTCGTTGCAATAGACACAATTGACAAGATACAAATTATCAATTACTTTTTTGTAAATAGCTCGACTTGAATGAAATTCTAGAAGTCACAATAATGCATTATCTAGATCTAAATCATTGAAGAGATTGCATATGCCATTAAAGATAATGCTGCAAATACAAAAATAATTCTAACAAATTTCTTCCTAAATGTTTTTTTTTTTTTTTTAGCGTTTAAAAATCTAAGTATCCTTATATTGTGAGAAAGGAAACAAATTTATTCGGTTGGATTTTATTTTTAATAAAAAAATATGTGCATACATAGGTTCATAAATGAATAGCGATAATATTTGAAAACATATATAGCACGTTAAATCACCTAATACGAAATTTGATAAACTCATAAAATGTGACAAACTTATTTATGAAAATGAATGGTATGATATGAACTAGTTTTGCGAGTGGTGCGGAATTAGAAGAAAAGGCAATGATTAATTGGGAGACAATATATATTGGTGTGGGTGAGGCATGCATCACATCGATATTCAAGAATCCCCACTTGAATCCAAGAGCTTGAAAAAAATGGTATCCATTCAATATGCATTTGTCAGTAATTTTATTCTGCAAAAACTTTCCTTTGCTACAAGATTGTTTCCATGAAAAACTAGCTTACACATTCACGGGAAATAAAACAGGTCCAAGATGCCAATCCATTCTGCACCCTATCTAGATAAAATTATTTTGAACTAACTTTAGACTACTCCATAGGACTAAATAGAATAAATGACAAATAATATGACGTATTCCTCTCTTTTTTTTAATTAACTAATGTTGTTTAATCAAGCGTTTGGACATGCGCTATATGTTTTGGATGATTTTAAGAGCACGTTTGGTTTGTGAATAAAATTATTTATCTGAATAATAGTTATCTATATAACAAGTTTATTATTATCATTGTTAAAAATCATTTTTGGTTAAAAAAAGACAATTGTATCCTTGTTCTTAATTAAAAAAAAAACTAAAAGGAGATATTTATAAGAAACATAATGGAGAAACAAAATCAGCAATAGATAGTCCAAAGAGCTGAAATTCAAATTCGACAATAAAAAAAAAAAAGATCAGAAGAACTTTTACTTATTCAATAAAATCAATTCAAATTTTTGAAAAACTAAATCAAGCATATATTTGATACGATTGAATATGGACAATGGAAAATACAAAATAGAGATTATGAGTGGATAAGATTTTAGATTTTGGTTTATTATATTTTTGGGCTCGTAGATAATGGGGGTTCCTAATTCAACAAAGAAAAGACGTCTTGGAGTTGAGCTATGAAAGGCAATCCAAGCTCAACATCTGAATCTTTTGAGCCAAGGGGCGACTAGCTAGTGTGCAATGATGACTGGCCCGCAAGTTACTCGACTTTTTTTTCTTAGCTGCCATTACTCTCTTCCTTCATCAAATTCAGGAGGAGAGGGATGGCACCTCTTGCAAGCTTCGTATTCTTCCCAACCTGCCATTCGCCAGTTGAAAATGGAGGCAAGAGGTCACCCAAACCTGTGTTTGTTTCTTGGAGCGATCTAGGTTATTCTACGGAGTCTGGATAGTTGATTTGGGTGATTACAAAGGTAATGTTCCCATCGTGGTGGTGATGTGGGGTGGGGTGGGGCGGAAGAAGGGGGTGGTGGCAATGCGAAAAAGTAAAAGAAAAAACAATTGATATTCTTATAAAGTATAATCGTTCATCATTTAAAAAAATGAGTGAATCCTTATTCAGATAAATACTTTTGTCTTTTTCTTTCCAAAGATAAAAAAATGTCATCATTTTTAATTTAAATTGTTATCCAGATAAAAGTGTATCAAGACATCAATTTCGTCCCAAACATGATAAGATAAATTTTATTTATTGTTTTTAACCATTAATCATATACCAAACGGGTTCTAAGGATAAATGAAGCTCCCCCTCCCTTCGATTGAGCCCTCAATAACCACAACTGTAACATTTTTTGAATAGTACTTTTGACGCGAGCATAGCTAGGGACAATCTTTGCTACTTATCTTACACGCCGTAACATGAAAATGTTTGGCAAAAATATTATGAATGACTCTACATTTTAGTAAATATATTGAGAAGTTAAAAAACGCTGTAATGTTTTGTGAAATCAAAAATTGGGATTTTAACAACCACTACAAAATTATATCATTTTGAGAAATGGAAAATTTTGTTTCTAAAAAGGGTATGTCAATAATTTTATTTAAATATAGATATTTTTGCTAGTAATTTAGTCGAATACGTTGCACTACACCATCGACCAACGTTCATTCATAACTCCATTATACATTGCAAACATTCTTATTAAACAATTAGAAAATTAAAAAAAAAAATTAGAAAATTAGAATAGTTTGGCACAGATATATAGTAGCAATGCAAAATCAAAATAAATAAAAATCACATAACTTATAAAATATCAATCACATTTACAAAAAAAAAAAAAAAAATACAAAATATCTTCGATCATAATTGAACTAGAAGATAGTGGGAACTGGAATTTTGATGATGCAGTATGGCATGCTCTTGTGACCAACCCTCCCACTATCATATGTAGTAAGTGATTTATGTACTAATTACACACACGAATCATCCTAGGAATAAAGTATTTTATATTTATTTGATATATCTACTAGGTAAGTCTTATAAATTTTGTTGCTAACACAACATTGAATGTATTCAGCTTTGAGATGACTTCAAAATTACCTCGAGTTAGGTCATCTATTTTTTTCTAGTGAACTTTGGAGTTGGATGTAATTAGGCTCGAATGACAATATATTGGATGGATGAAGTAACATATTTTATAAAAGAAATTTATGATATATTTATCAATCCATGTTAAACGATAGATGGATTTTTTTGCTTTTAAGAAAATATGACATACATTATATTTGTGGGTATATAATTGCGACTAGTTGTTTTACTACTTATCATTAGGATCTTACATTTCTTTATCTGAAATTAACAAGGTCTACAAATTGTCATCGTGAAGTGAAGAACGCACTTGTATGTATGAAGAAGTTAAAATCGTGGGACGATAGAGTGAAATACTCATAGCATCTTCAATGCTACATTTTATTTTGAATATCAAGGTGATGTAGCGATGAGAGTGGCATAGACAAAGCTGCCAAGAAGATTTATTGTAGAAACGCCATCCAACAGATCGTCAGGTTTTAAACATCTTTTACCTATTTTTTCATTAAATTGCGTCTATCTCTCTACTCATTTATTTTCTCTTTTTTGCAACATAAATTTTTTAGAAAGTGCCTAACATTGTAGATGCACTCATATTTAGCTAAGTTTAAACATAAGTAAATTTACTTGCAAATGAAAAAACAAAGTTTGATAATAAATAATATTTTTAATTAAAGTTAAAAAATAAATAAATTACTTATTCGATAATAAGATAAGAGTTATTATTTTTAAAAAAATTAAGTTATCTAAACATTTTTAAAATTAAAAGCTAAAAGTAATTTGACTTGTTTTTTTATGCTTGGCCATACATGGTTGTTGAGCTTATATTAAATTTTATATAAGATTTACTTATCTTAAAAGTACTTATTTATTTATTTTAAAAAAATCAATAAAGAAAATTATTTCTTTAGTTGTAAAGTTTATAAAACTCAGCCAAACAAATGTGGTAAAAGAGCAAGAAGCCAGAGAACGTCAGTATTGTCGTTTATTAGAGATATGTATAATAAATGTCTCCCACTAAATTCGTTTGGTCGACCGTTTGGAAGACAATTGTTTGTGGGTTTGTCGTGTCGATATTTGGTCCCTCACACGCGCACATGTATACAAACCATTATATCTGTCTGCACATTTCTTTAGGCCTTGCACGTGTTTGATCATTTTCAAAACAACCCATACAAATCTCATCATTCTAAAAATCTCCAATGCAACCGCCCAAGACTTTTTTTGACAAATACCAAAAAGTCTTTATGATGGCGTAATTAATCTTTAAAGGTAACGCTAATACATTATTCTCGATAATGTTCACCATTAATTTAATAATCTCTATCCATTCAATACATTTTTTCTCTTTCTTGTTTTTAAAAAGTTAATAATAATTTGCCACATTTGCATGATATTGTTGCATTGGAAAAAATTTTCGATATAATATCAATGTCTTTTCGGCATATATCGTATTAGAGCGTTGTTGCGTTGGAGATCTTTCAAGATCTTCAATACAATAATATGAATTATTGTACACGTAACAAGTAAAACAAAGACGAATAAAAGAGTATCTCCAATAAGTTTGTAAATTGAAAAAATTATCATCTAATTATACAAGAAAAAAATATAGATAAAGTATAAAAAATTAAATAAAAGACAATTATCACACATTTCAATTGAGATAAATTACTAAAAATTTAAATAAAACTAGTTTAACACATATTTCGATTCACATCTATTGCAAAAAAAAATCCACATTTACACTATATATACTAAACATGCACTAAAGGTTGAGTTCGTAATTTTAAGCTAACAATTTTATTTTCTTTATTTTTGGTACATTATTGTAAACTTAGAATAGGGAAATTAGTGTAAATAGTCCCTAATATTTGCTCTCAGCACGGAAATATTTTCTAACGTTTATTTTTTGGTATAGAATTCCTTGACCTATGTGTTTTGGTGCGTAATTAATCCTTATTTGATAAAAAAAAATACAAATATGCATTTAGTTTAATTAGAGAAAATTGTAATTGGTTTTCTAACATTTACAGAAAGTACAAATGAGTCTGATACATTTATTTTTTTAATCAATACTTTATTGATCAAATTGATAATATTTTATTGTATATTTTACGAACTATTATAAAATAACTAAACTTTAAGCTCATAATTATTAACATATTAAATAAAAAAATTATTACTAAGTAATTATATTATTTAAAATTAAAATTTTTTATTTTATTGTTACAATATAAGACAATCTCCAACCTATATCTTTAAATTTGTGCAACTTTTGCACCAAAATGGTATAACTTTCACACCACTTCAAATGTCATCTCCAATCCATTACTTCAAATTTTGCACCAAATGAACAATGTACATTCTATTTCTTTTTTTTTTATTGCTCAACAATTAATTTATTTCAAACATTATTTTATTTATATGAAATGTATAAATAAAAAAATACATTTATGTATCTAAATTATTGCATTTATTAAAAAATAAATGTCACAATTAAAAAAAAAAATCAAAGTCTACCCAGTCGTAGTGCTAAATTTTGGTACTCGTTTCCAATAATCGAATTGTAACTTTTAAATTTTAATAAGTATTTTTATTTTAATATATTCAATAGTTTTTATTTATTACTCGATTAATATAATTGAGTATGTTAATAAAAATAATAATCAAAATTAAAAGAAACATAAATAACTTGATATCACTAAAAAAATAAAATGATAATAAACAAGGATATAGAACAAATTTTTGTATTGTAATATGAGGGCAAAATTGGGGGGAAAATGCACACCAAATTCATCTCCATTATGGTGTCCCAATTTGATGCTAGATTGGAGCATAAATGGAGTGTGGAGATATCATAAAAAAAAAAAAAAATAACTTTGTTACAAATTTGATGTTCAAATACTATTATTTAATTGAACTATTCGTTTATTAATTACAAATATTAGAGCTCCAATTTTATTATTTATATTTTAATTTATCCTTTTATTAACGTATAAAAATAAAGAACACATAATGCGTAAATTAATTTTTATTAGTATTTTTATGTTAAAGAAAATAGTTAATAAGATTGGTTCAATGTTATAAAATTATATACATCATTTTGTTATTTATTTAACTTAATTTTTATTCAAGTTTTTCACATCACATAAGAATTACATATATTTAAAGCACAATAATTTTACATTTTTCTCTTATTAATTTAATTGACCTACTATAGTGATATATTTAATATGTTAAATTAAATGTTATTTAATAAATACACCGGACAAATTTGCACATTTGCAGAAGTTAGAAATCTAAATACAATTTTTTCTAATTAAATTAAGGGCATATTTGTCTTTTTTATCAAATAAGGATAAATTGCCAAAACACATAGTTCAGGGACTTATGTGCCAAAAAACCAAACGTTATAAACTACTTTTGCACTGAAGACAAAGATTAGAGACAATTTACGTCAATTTTCCTTTAGAATATTGATAGTTTCACCATGTACAATAAAAAATTTAGAAAATACTAGTTCACTTTTTTTATTCTAAAAATATTGTATTTACTTTTGTAATAATTGTTATTACATTTGTTAAAAAAAAAAATGTGTGTTATATTTATTATATTTAAAATATTATAAAATAATTATAAAATTTTAATATAAAATAAAGTATTTGACAAAATTATCACTTTAAGATAACTTAAATTTATGTTCGAACATATGGATCTCAAGAGCATGTCTAGAGTGAGTTGACCCATACGATACAGTTAAAGCCCAGCATGGTACCCTTCCGTGGGTTTTGAGGCCTGTAATATATGTGGGCCAGCCCGCTTAGACTATTTTGTTTTCTTTTTAAAATTTTATTTTCAAGTGACACGTTTCCCCTCCACAAAATCTACGACTCTATGAGGGAATAAAGTCATAAACAAGGAGTGAATAGTTAACCAGAATTTCCATTTCTGCCCTTTTTTTCCATGTTCACTCAATAGCTTAAGCTTGCCTGATTTTGGTTTAATTTTCCTTTAACAAAGGAGTTCAATGATGATAATCATGACACCATGTTGCACAATAACCAAAAATGATTTTTTTTTCTTTGGACGGGGACACTTTATTGATCAACTATTTCATCACATTCCAACCACGATTTGTTTCAAATGAACAAAATCTGTTAATCAACTATAAATTACCTCTTGCATTTGTCCTTATTATCGATATCATATCACATTTACATAAAAAGAAATCAAAAACATTTTCACAATCACATGATGCACAAGCTAATATTAACTTTTATTACATACCCAAATGGTCCAACCCGAACTTTATGGTACACGAAGTTCACTAATTCAATTACATAAATAAAAGCACTATGAAGACATTAAAAGTTCCCAAAATGTTACTTTTTGTTGGCAATGAACAAACCCCACCTCTGCTCACCTGAGGAACTTCTGATTAGCTTGGCCTTCCAACCTCCAACTATTTCATTGTAGTCTTCCTGTAAATCATAAGTTTCAAGCACAGGAAAATTGGAACAATATTAGAAATAACTATTGCATAATAGACAATTATGAAACACTAACTTCAGAGAAATCCTGGATGAATGCTTCCTTATCCTTCTCCAAGGTATCTAATTCCTTCTCAAGAACTCTTATGAACTGAAATACAAGAAAAGCGTTGATTTGATAAATGTTCACAAAATGCATAGACGCAACTAGTATGAGAAATAAGTTAGTATTAGAGCTCCCTTATTTAAAAGCGTTAATTTGATATATGAAAAAATTGTGCACATGTACATTTGAAGAGCGCGTTGAAGAATAAAATTCAAAAAAAAATAAACGTGTCTCATTTTGACAGTTTAAACTTGGGAAATTGGCGCAAATGGTCCCTAACGTTTGCCATTAGTGCGTAAATGGTCCCTAACGTTTCATTTTGGCGGAATGGTCCCTAACCTATCCAGTTTAGGTGCTTGTGATTGGTCGCTTTTAGGTGCAAAATGGTCCCTATCGCTGTTTTTTTGTCTTTATTAGCAGGGGTAAAATTGTCAAGTTAATTTTTTGTTCAACCTTTCAATTGGCGCAAATGGTCCCTAATCTTAAGAAATTTGCAATTGGATTCCTAACCTTTAAAAAAGTGAAAATGAGTCCCATACTTTAATTTTTTTTATTAAAATTTAAAAAAAAAACTAACAAATTGATAATATACTAAATTATTTTGAATATTTTATGAACTATTATAAAATAACCAAAATTGAAATTCATAATTATTAACAAATGTGTTAATTAAAATTATTTTATTATTATTAAGTAATCATATTATTTAAAATTCAAACTTTAATTTTATCATTACAACAAAGAAGAAAAATAAATTTGTCACAAATAAAAATTTTACTTATCTTTCAACCCAACTCGATTTTTATCTAGTCTCATATTTATTGGGTCAATCCAACCGGCTTTTGAGCCATGAGGTTCTTTGACCGGTCTATTTTAAATTTTAATTAATTTTATATTAAAAAAGGTTCCCACCCCAACCCCACCCCACCCCACCCCACCCCACCCCAACCCAAAATAAGAGCGAAGGGAGGAAGAAATTCTCCACCTTCTTATGTGCATCCCACAAAACCCCTATTATCAATTTCCTCCCATAAAACCCTAAAATCACAATCACACCACATATACACATTAAGAAATTGAGGAGCTCGAAGCTATTGAAAATCTCGGCAAGGCGGCCGGGGTGAATGCCGATAACGCAAATAGAAAACTCGCGGTGGAGGAGGGGAGGAGGCGGCATCGTTGGCGGCCGAGGAGGTGGGAGGTGGGCGGGATTGAGACTTGATCGGGTGTAGTGATTGGAGATGTTTACTATGACGAGCGGATGGAGCTTGAATGTTAGCTTGCTTTCGACGATGACGCCATTTTTGGGGCCCCGCCGCCGGCATGACGGCAGAACGCAGCGGCGGAGAGGGAGAATTTCTCCTCCCTTCTTTCGTATTTTTGGGTGGGTGGGGTGGGAACCTTTTTTTTAATATAAAAATTAATTAAACTTTAAAATAGGATCGGGGTCAAAGAACTTGTGGCTCAGCGGGTTGGATTGACCCAATAAATATGAGATCATGTATAAAATCGAGTTGGGTTGAGCATAAGTAAAATTTTTATTTGTGACAAATTTATTTTTCTTCTTTTGTTGTAATGATAAAATTAAAGTTTGAATTTTAAATAATATGATTACTTAATAATAATAAAATAATTTTAATTAACACATTTGTTAATAATTATGAATTTCAATTTTGGTTATTTTATAATAGTTCATAAAATATTCAAAATAATTTAGTATATTATCAATTTATTAGTTTTTTTTTAAATTTTAATAAAAAAAAATTAAAGTATGGGACTCATTTTCACTTTTTTAAAGGTTAGGAATCCAATTGCAAATTTCTTAAGATTAGGGACCATTTGCGCCAATTGAAAGGTTGAAAAAAAATTTAACTCGACAATTTTACCCCTGCTAATAAAGACAAAAACAAATGATAGGGACCATTTCTTGCGCACCTAAAAGGACCAATCATGACCCAAATAGATAGGTTAGTGACCATTCCGCCAAAAATGAAACGTTAGGGACCATTTGCGCACTAATGGCAAACGTTAGGGACCATTTGCGCCAATTTCCCTTTAAACTTTCAAATAAGATAATTCAACAGTTAGTCATCAAGAACCTGATCAGTTTGATCCTGAGCAATGACTTCATCAAAACCAACATCTCTAAGCATCTACAGTGGTCCAAAGAGGAAAGATTGATTAGGTACATGAAAATATTGGGGAGGGGAATGCTGGGAATTAATTTATATGAAAGTATACCTGGCCATAGGTTTCAATGTCATGTAGATCATAGCCCCTCTGTTTAATATACATTGCAAAGTCTATTGAGGGAGATCCAGAGCTTTTACAGTAATCACTTATAAGGAGCTTACCTCCAGGCTTCAGCCACTTGTAGAAGGATTGAAATAAAGCAGGTTTGTCCTTGAAGGGACGAAAAAAGAAAAGAAAAGAAACACGAGCTTGAGTATTGAAGCAAATAAGTGAGAAATTTGAAACTAATTGAAAGGAGTAGAAACCTACTTGTATGTGAAGAATAGCGTCACGACTATAGATAACGTCGAATGTGGCATCAGGATATGTTTTCTTCGTGCAGTCAGCAACCTCAAATTCGACAGTACAGTTGAGACCAATAGCACGTTCAAGTGCAAAGGAAATCATATTGATGGAGAGATCGATGCCAATAACACGAACACCATACTCTTCAGCCATGTAGAAGTCACCACCTCCAATGCCACACCCTACATCTAGGACTTTTTGCCCCGCCTTGAGATCCAATTTAGTAACAAATTCTCTCGTAGTATCTGGGAAAACAAAATAATAAATCTGCAATGATAAGAAAAATCCCCTACCATCACAGCTAGAGTCTAGATGTACAAATGATCTTATTGTGGAAGACTAAATTTCAATAGGTGTCCTCTCTCTCACACCTTAAACTTTTAAATAATGTGGTTCAATGTGGTAGCAGGACTGAAATATATACCCATTTTGTTCTACATAATGCGTAAAGTAACGAAGAAAACTAAAAATCAGTTATGTGGCATACCAATCCCTCCAGTGCTCACGAACCCATGTCCGAAGACGCGTTCATAGCATAAAATGTCAGTACATTTATACTGGACGGTATCCAGGAACCGCTGGAATCCCCTGTCATCCTCTGAACTAACTTTCTGCCATATCCAGCAAATCTGCATTCCCAAACAGTGAAAATGCATAATATGTTTCTCAGATCAACTATAAACAAAATAATGGTGAAAAATGTGAAAAGAATTCCAAAAAAATGTTACCTGATTCTGGTTCTTTTTGTTCGTTACATAAGCTCCAATGCATTTGCAACCAACAAGGGCTAATTCGTATGAATTTCCAGAACCATCATAGACTTGACATTCTTTGAAGACCTAAAGTTCAATACAAAAGGAAAAGAAAGCATAAGTTGAAAAAATAAATAACAGAATTATGAAACTTAAATACCAGTTGCATATCTCATTAATAGCATAAAGCAACAGATTTTGTCACAGTCGATTTTAAATACATGTACAGTAAGTATGCCGAAATTGGTAAATATGAGCTAACTTTTTGATATGGATTATGTTTTTGTTATAGAACAAAGGTGACAAAAAATTGAATGAAGTCTGTTTCAGTAGATGCCAACAGAAATTTCCTAACAATCAAGTGGGGATTTTCCAACAGCAAGTGACAGCTACATCAAGTTCCTCTTTTTCATTATTCTGCATGCTAACAAATTCATTTTGTGTTGAAAATATAATATAAAGAAAAAATTAACAAAGAATTATCATGGTTTAAGTATATAGCTCAGTGAAAATTAATATACACAACATGACACATTCAAGATTTATGATAATATCATTCAGATATCTGTTCAAGAAGCATTAAGGTTGTGGTAGGTTTGCAAACCTTTGTATAGAATCTGGGCTCACGGTAATGAGTCGGATTATTCTTTCGCTTGCGGTCTCCAGATTGATGGAAACATGATTCCCTGAAAAATATATAGCCACCAACTTTTAACCATTTGATCATTCTCTTTGCAAGACTTTCCACCTGCAAGCAGAAGAAGAGGTCAACATAAACTTAATAGGAGAACAACATAACTTGATCGTCCAATGCCAACATTGAACACCAAACTAATCCTTAATCCCATTAAAGTTAGAATCGGCTATGTGAATCCTTTTTAGCTGGTTGTTAGATGTACTCGCTATGAGTTGAGATCTGATGTCCCAATTACATATCTCATTGGCTGTCCCTCCAATAAAAACCTTATACATTATCAATTAAATAAGTAAGAGAATCATTATGAACAACATTTAATGCATTCACATTGATGATGTGTAGGGCTTTCATTGGAGAGACAGCCAAGGAAACATGGAATTGGGACAACAGATCTCTATTCACTGGCTATAGAGCAACAAAATTCTTGATAACTACAATATGTCGTATTAGTTTTGGTGTCCCTCTCCCACTTTAGACTATTTCTACCGAGATTGCCTCGCTCTTACAAATGAGAACATCTTTAGATCTAAGCAAAACATGTTCAACCAAGTAAGTCATCCTTCACTTGAATTATACTCAATCAACACTACTTCCTACTTGGTGTATATTCTCATGTCTTATATTATCCATTTTATATGACCACGTGTCTATCTTAACATTCTCATTTCCACTATGCTCATTGATAAGTGCATTTTGCGCACTTATTCGAGCCTTTAAACTAAACTTTTATTCCGTCATTTTGTAGATTTTCTATTTAATTTAGTGTGTTATTCTTTCTATTTCAGTTTTGGACCCGTTTATAAGCAATTGGAGAAGAATGGACGGAAAGAACAATAATTTGGCAAATATTTAGAGCGTATGTGAATTCAATTTTACTCAATTAGAACTTGAAGGACCATTTTGGAGACTATTGAAAAGTTTGAAGACTAAAATGACCAAAATATAAAGTTGAAGAACTAAAAGGCACAAAGTTAAAAAATTTAAGCTAGGCGACCGCCTAGCACCAAAGTTAAATAGCAGAGACGAACAACCATTGCCTGGGCGATCGCCCGATGTACTTTTTTGGCCTGTGGATTTTGTTTCCTTTTTGTGTTCGACTTTAATTTGAAAATCTTTTGGGACGCGATTTTAATGATATTTTGAAATCTTTTGGGACACAATGAGGATACTATATATATGAGTTCTTAACTCATAATTAGAGAGCCGATTTAGAGCCGATATTTGGGAGAAAAATAAGAAGAGAAATATACCGTTATGCTTTGCGTGATCTTTAAATATTTTCTCAAATTCTAATGCATTCGTGAATGTTCGCATCCGTCATATAAATATAGTCAGGTCACATATAGGGATAGGTTTAATTCTACTCGAGAGAGATTGTTAAACAAATTAGGAATATTGATCTTCATAATTAATTTGTGTTATTAAATTCAACGGTTCGGGTTAAAGGAAATTGGTATAAGTGGATTCGGGATCCTAGTATGTTTTTCTTCCGAAATTGAAAGTAATTTGTCATAAGCTGGATCTTTTAATTGTTTGAGTTATTTTTATTTAATTATTCTTAATTCATAGTTTAGTTAGTTTAAGAAACCAAATTTCTAAATTAATTTGATTTGGTTAAGGTTATTATAATTACAACTGAACTATTTAAATTCATGTGAGTACGATAATTAAACTCAAAATCCATTTTATTACTTATGATCCATACACTTGTGGTACAAATAAAATTGCTATCAATCGTCTTATGAATACTTTGTCAGTTAACAGCCTAATACTCAAAACTTCTTTGATTAGTGTAATGCCTAAGACTTGAGCAATCTGATTTTATGCAAGATGGGGATAATCAGTTACAAGTAAAAGAAAGGGAAAGTTAACCTCTATGTCAGAGAGATACATCAGTAGCCAATTTGAAAATATCAAGTCCACTGATTCTTCTGAAAAATTCAAGTCCGGTGATGTCACGTCAGCACACATAAACTTGACATTTTTATGATGTCCATTGATGCCTTCATTCTGCAAATCATAGAATTCAGGAACTTCCATTCGGTAGAATAACTAAGAGATGCAATCTCAGAAGTGGATGAGGCCACAAACCTTGTTTATTACACTTTCAATGAAGTCCAGAGCTATAAGTTGACCGGCCCTTTTAGCTAATTCACCAGTGAAACGGCCAATACCAGCTCCCAATTCCAGAACTGATTTCCCTTCATATGGTGGGAGCAGAGAGAGCACCTGGTGGATTAAAGTTGCAAACAAGTTACTTATTTTGAAAGTAACTCACTTTACCATCATTTTTTTTTACGGAAAAAAGTATTGTATCTAAACTTTTGGAAACAAAACTTTATTAGAGAGTAAGTTTGACTTAGTTTCGAGATTAACGAAACATGCTCTGCACGACTCAACTTCAGCTAGCAGTAGAAGAGAGACCATAAGAGAGAGCATGTTTAGGCATCCTAGATTTTGTATCATCTGAAAGAAGTGCTAAAGAAAAAGAATAAGAGCTGTAAACACAAGTGAGATAGGCACGAAAGGGGCATTCTCGAAACTACTAAGGTAAAACTCAAGTGAAGCAAAGGCAGAAGACGTTGAAAATTCGATTAGTATTACGAAACAACAGTAAATACAGAAACTTAAGGATATGAATATTAATTTATGACACCAAAGAAGTGAAGTGTGCATGTATTAAATCTCCTTGACACACACTAACAAGATAATGAACTTTTATATATGTTTTAAGACACGACACTTATTTCAATCATTGTCTTACTTACTGTGAGCAATTTCAACCAATCTCAATGATTTGGTGTAAATCTTCCATTTATGTAAATGATGACGGTTTAGCCAATCAGATTAGATAACAATTAGCCGAAATCAAACCAATTAAGCTATAAAAGGTAAACCAATTCCTAAAATTCAGAATATTCTCTGAAATTGACCCAAGAAAAAGAAAAAAATTAAATAGGAAACCTCAAAAGAACCAATCTCTATGCAAATAATAATTAAACTTGTTTTGATGTGAAACCATATCACAATCAAACAAAAGAGCTGGTTCTGATGTTACCCATGTCAAATCCAAAATCGAAGACACAAAAAATTAAACTGAAAAAGGAACAATAGCAGGATCATATTATTATGCAAATAATGGAAGAAAATAATCAAGAAAGAATTGAGGATAGAGTAAACCCATTTTATAAAAAGGCAAAAAAATTCAAATTACAAACTAAAAATAAATAAAAAAACAAAAACTCAGTTACTTTTCCAGAAATATACTCAGGTCTCTCTTCTTTGTCAAGATCAGTGGCTTTTGAGTCGAGCATCATAGCCTCCACGGAGAGGTCCGCAGAATGCTCTATCCAGAAAGTCTTTTGAATCTCGCGCTCTTCTTCTGCATATACAAAAATCAAAGTTAACACATGCAATGGCAAGTAGCAAGTGGCAACTGATGTACATGAAAACAGTAAAAGATGGGTGAAAAATATCAGACCTTGAATAGCAGCAGCCATTCTAAAATTAAAAACCCTCAACGGCAATGCGATCTTGAAAACGTCCTCGATCTTCGATTATGGGCTCTTCCTCTTTGCTGCATGAGAGCTTATAGAAGTGTATGGTATTTATAGAAAAAGAAAGGGCAATGAAATGTCAGACTCTAGAAAGAGGAGGACTCCATTGTTGATTATGGCATGTGCAGTACGTACGAAGAACAGAGTACAAGGGTAGTAGAGATGGTGCAGAGGAGAGGTACGGGTGGGGTTGAGACAGGCGTGAAATTGGGGTGACGAGGGGTGAATCTGATAGTACCAATGGGCAGTGCCACGTGAAACACTGAGTTTTGGCAAAGTTTAATTTTTGTTTAAGTTGATTAATTTTTATCTTTTTTCTGCATATTTTGTAATACTTATTATTTATTATCTACACGTTTAGTAAGATTCGACATTTAAGCATAGCCAAGCAAGCACGGCATATACTGTGTGTATTTTGTTGTATTGGATTGGAGAAAATGCCGCGTTGGTCCCCAACCTATGGCTTTTATAATTAATAGACTCAAATAACTTGTGGTTTAAGTAAATCATGATATCAATTTTACGTAAAACTAATTATACAAATAAATAAGAGTAATGTTATTTATCATAATTAGTGATAATTATTGGTCTATATTAGTAGAGTCCATTGTAGTGATTGATTTGAGAGGACAAAACATTTATGTAGTGCCAATTAATTGCATGAACTTCACCGATATATTGACTAATAATTATTTTCAGTAGTGATAAACAATAATATTCAATAGATAAATATTTTCTCTCCGTCCAATTTATATGTGTTGATTTTTCTTATTTGATCGTCCCATATTATAGTCAATTAAGGGTGTAATTGATTTTTTTCATTTTCTATTGAATGTACTTTATTATCAACATGTTGACGTCGGAACCAGCACTGTCCATGTGTTAACAGTCCTTCAATCACTCATCTGCCAATCTGTATGTTACATGCACACTCGGACAATCGTTAGGCACCAAGATCTACGAGGAAAAGGGTCTGACGATCGTTGCAGATTCGACAATCAAGTCAACTGCCGGTATATATAGTAATACACGGGAGATGAAAGCAATTGAGTGTGGGAGAGACAAGCAGGCAGAGATTTGAATAGAGTTTAGAGGTGAAATTAATGCGTAAAAAGAGCATCAAGAGTGCACAATCAAAATCATCTGTACCTTAGAATAATCAGAGTCCTTGTATTTATAGCTGTAGAGTCCTAATTATTCTATGTAAGCAATCAATTAGGACTCTGATTAGATTATCCTTCTTTATAGGATAAAGATAATCGGAACTTAATGCAATCTTTCAAATTATATCCCTTATTTAAGTTGATTCCCTTTTATCACATTGCCTAATTTTTAGGGGATTGGTATTTGGTCCCCTTGTGAGAATTCGTGTACTAATCAAACACAATTTGTTTTTAACTACTTTTCTGGTTATTCCAAAATACCGTGATGTCTGCTAGTTATAATAAATACGAAGTCCGATTAGGCTTTCTGGGTCGGCCATGGGTGTCGAGGCCCTTCATGGACTTCGATATACTCTGATTTAGGAATGCTAAAATATTCGATGGGCCTCTGAGGTTTTCTGAGAATTTACAAGGCCCTTGTTGGGCACCCGATTCCGCCGGGTCTATGAGACCTTTATGAATCTGGAAGGTCATCACTGGACCTATAAGACCTTAACGAAGCTTGAGTTATGCGTATATGGGACATTTATTGAGCCATTGCTGATGTAGAGGCCTTACCAAAATCGGGTGGTAACACAACATAAATAAACTTTTTAAATGTAGTAGGAATTGATAATACTTAAATAAGAGTAAATTAGAAAAATTTTGTAAAATTTACTTTTTCAATAACATTAATTAAAAATTTTGAGCCCCTGTAAAAAATGAAAACAGCCCATATAATGGGATGAATGGAGTATTAGACTTTAGAGCATCTCCAATATAACAATGTGTATTGTTATATATGTAGCAAATAAAATAGAGACGGAGAAAATAGCATATCCAATGAAATTGTGGATTGGAAAATTTGCAGTCCACATGTACAAGCGATATTGGTAGATAAATTAAAAAAAATGAATCATTAATACACATTTTGATGAAGATAAATTATAAAAAATTAAATAAAAGAGGCTTAGCACATATTTTGATTGACAATAAATAAATGGAGGATATTGGACGGCGTCTTGAGACATCATCTATTTATTTAATATTCATCGAAATATATGTTAAACTTTTTTTATTTAATTTTTTATACTTAATCTCTATCGAAATATGTATTAGGGGGTGTCCCTAACTTTCATTTGAATGAATTTGAAAAATTCACATAAATTTAGGTGTCCTCAACTCAAATTTTAATAGAATTCATTGAAATTTAGTTGTCCCTAACTCGGATTTAAATAGATTCTTTAGAAATTTAGGTGTCCTCAATAACTAGTGAATTTCTAAAGATTTCATTAATTAATGGATTTTGATGATTTCAATAGATTTGGAACTATAATTATAACTACTAAAAATTCTAAAATTCTTGTTCCAAACCTCAAAATTTCAATCGATTTCTCTCTCTCTCTCTCTCTCTCTCTCTCTCTAACATCTCACTTTTCACATACAATTTCTTTGAAATTATTTTTTATCAATTGACTTTTTTCTTTCTTTCTCTCTCACAAACCTCTCACCTTTCACATAAAATTTTCTTGAAACTCTTTTATACCAATTTTTAATTATTCACGTCTTTATTCCGCTTTTTCTCAAAGCGATGCCCATATTTCCAACTTCATGAATTTTTTGTTTAAAATGATAAAGTTAAGAATTTCTTTTAACGTCGATAATGTTATGAATTTTATTTTTAATCACAATGTTATTTTTTAGTTATCTAGTCAGGACATTATACTATTTTTTTTGCTTTTTTAAAAAAAAAAATAATAATCCGTTTATGCACAATAAGTGGTTATGGTTAAAAAAAATCACAAATATGAACTCTATAAACCTCTATAATTTAAAATTCTTTAAAAGTTAAAACGTTTTGATACTCATTTTTAATATTTAAAATGTAAATTATATGTATCAATATATCATGAATTAGTTGTCCTCTTTTTTTTTTTTTTGCTATTAGTCTATTTAAAAAAATTTTAAATTGTGCTTTTATGGTGAGTTTACTTGTCAACATTAATTTTAGAGCAAGTTTCTCGTCAAGATATAATTTGGTTTAAAAAAAAAAAAAAATAGACTTGAAATGTTATGATGAAATTTTAAAATTTTTTCAAAATTCTGATTGACACAATTGAGGAGATGAAAATATAATTTTAATAAAAAGACCACAAATTCAATGAAATCCATGAGAATCTATTAAAATCTATGATATAGAAATCTATTAAAATCTTATCAAATATGTCAAATTCTATTAAATTCCATGAAATTTATAAAAATTTATAAATGTTAAGAAATTTATTAAAATCTGAGTTGAGGACACCCCTATGTCTTAATCATCATTTATTTAATTTTTTATAATTTATCTACCAGATAAATGTTCTCCTTCTCACAGTGGGAAAGATTCCACTGTCTACATTGCAGTTTTCTATTGACCAGTTTCTATTGTACTAACATCAAATGAGTTTTACTTGATCAATAAAAAGCAGTCATGTAGGTAGTGGAGAAGATAAATATTTTCCACTGTGGGGAGGATAACATTTCCCTTATTTACCACTCTATCTTGTACATGTAGAGACAATTTTTTCAATCTACAACCTCATTGGAGATTATCTTATAACCGTCTATATTTTATTTGCTATGAACAACAATCAATATTGTTGCAACTAATGCTACATTCTATTTTGAATGTTCAGATGATGTGGCGGTGAGGTAGATGAGACAAAATTCACGTGGTATTATTTATTGTAAAAGGTCGTCCAACATACCGTATAGTTTTAAATATCCTATTAAACAGTATTCCATCTATTTTTTTTTATTATTAAAGTGTGTATATTTTTATCATATATTTTTTCCTTCTTTTTTTTCTTTCTATTATCTCTCTCTTCGGTTTTTTTTTCCCTCTCTTTCTACATAAATTTTAGTTAGGTTTTTTGAGTGGGGCGCTAAGTTCGAGCCAAATAATTACCCACTAACGACAAATTGGAGGGGAACCATCCACCTTACACCAAGACTATTTGCGTGGCAATATTGAAAAGGTTGATCAAAATAATAAATCGCTTTAATAGATAGGGATCAACTTGATATACAATCTATAATTGAGGACAAATCATGCAATTTTATTTTTTGGGTTTGTATTTCTTTTTTCTTTTTTCCCTCTCTTGTCTATTTTTATTGGGTGTGGTGGATGCAACTATTAAAATAGTTTGAACTTTTTTCTTTAATCATAGCCCGGAAAATATAGGGAGAAAAACAATGATTAAATCAATATATTCCCGATTCACATGATCTTCTCGTTTTATTGAAATCAAAATTTATATTATTATCCATTTTTTTATTTTTTTTTTCTGTTTGGTTCTATTTGTATGCTTTAACACACAAATATAAATAGTTAATTTTGAGAAATAGATTTGAGATCCATGTTTATAATGAAAAAACGTAATAATCGAGAAGTGAGAGATGGTACTAACAAAAATAAATAAATAAATAATTATGTATTCTAAGTAAAGGTTGAACCCACAATCTTGAGGTACTCCGACATTGGTAAATAAATCGTAAGACGTATCTCGATGGGCGGTCTTGATAGGCATCTTTGAGAGATGGTACTAACAAAAATAAATAAAAAATAACGTACTCTAAATAATTCGCTGATAGTTTGGTGGCATATGTTGATAATAGTAACATACAGCATATATGGGACATAAATATTATAATAGAAAATGGTACAGGATTAAATGAAGTAAATTGATTCTCCAATCATAGTCCCCGAAATAATAGGGACAAAATTAATTAATAACGAAATAAATATATTTCCTGATTCACGTGATTTGTAGTTTCGTACGTAATAGTTGTTGCTTTTATTATTTTCTTTTTTATCTTTTGAAATCAAATTTTATATTCTTATTTTTTTTTTCTCTCTCATAATGACTGATTAATATTTTTTTTCTTTCATTCCCTTTTTTCTATATCACACATAAATATAAATAATTATGTATGGTGAGAATATATACGTCTTATATAATATATCAATTGTTGGCTTCAAACTATCAATAAGAATATTAAGAACACACACTCGAATATAAGTCAAATATATACAGATATATAGAGAGGTGGATTGCATGTTTTGACAGTCGAAATCGACATAATTTTGAGATCTACATCATTTTTTATGAAAAATATGCCATATAATAATAGTTCAAAAGTAACTAAATTTGAAATTGAACTCAATTCTAAATGAATAATTAGAAATTAGGGGTCAAGACTTTGCGACCAAATTGGAATATCGTATACACTCTTTTCCTTGCGATAAACGAGTTGAATGCAAATTTATGTGTTGTCAAATATTTGAATAATAAAAATGACAAGTGAAAATGTATAAATAAATAAAAACCTAAAATTATTTTAAGATGATTGCATCTATTGGGCCAATAATAGACCACTAGATAATGGTACCACGTTAACATCATATCATGGGACCGTTTGGAAATGAAAATCGGATAATTGGCCCTTCAAAATAGTAGAAATGTGAGAGAAAGGTCGATGCAAAATTGATGTTAAAAGTAGCCCACAAGAATCAGACTGAATCTTTTGTAGGCTCTCCGCTCTATGCAATAATTCCGTGCTATTTGGAAACAACTGGTGCGTGTTTACTAAAGTTTAAAAGTGGATTTTTTAAGATGTTTTGAAAAAAGTTAATGAATTGTGTAATTTAAAAATTAATAAAAGTTGTAGATCTCGTAAAATATGTGATTGAAAATGAATTAGAAAAAAAATATTTAAAAAAAAAAAAACTAAATCTAACATCCTCTTAATCCTTTTATTTTTCATTTTTTATTTGGGAGAATGAGATTTTTTAATATATACTAATGGGTACGTGATGTAGCCATAATTATGCATACATTATGATTGGATTAATTGCGTTATTTAAGTAGACTGTAAATAGAAAATGTAATATTTTATCATTGTTATTTTTTTTTATTTAGGAATTTAACACAATTTTTGCTATAAATATAAACATTTTTTTTAATAAAATTAGTTAATAATTGTTTTTAGTAATTTAAAAAAAATTAATTTTTTATTCAGACGAATTAGATGGGGCCAAATCGCGGCCCACATGGAATCAACTCGGGTGGACGGGTTCGAGTTCAATTTTCGTGGACTAGATTGACTCGTCGCAAGTTGGACTTTTTCTAATACACAATCGTCGAAGTTTGATTGGAGAGGTGAGGCAGGCCAACCTAAATTGACACCTATACTTATAACAAGTGATGAAAATGAATAGTAGTATTTTTTTTGGTTGCACGCAATAAAAGATTTTACGAGTCAAAATAGTTAAACCATGATTAAAAATGTCTGAATATGCTTCCATATCACTCAAAATGGGTGTATATTATAGTTAATAAGTATTGAGACTTATGTTCTATTTTAAAATGTCAATCTTATTAAGAGAAGTAGTCCGAGTTTTTATATGTTGATTAATATTTTAGTATTTAACCGATGTGAGATTTATTACTTAACATACCCATATCAAAATTGTAGTTCGTCTAAGAACACCAATATTGGAATCTATGAACTCGTCAGAGTTTAATGAGATCTGATTCTATATTAAGACTTGGAATCATATCTTAAAATATCAACTTTGTTAAGAAGAGTAGCACAAACCTTTATATGTTGGTTATCGTTTCGATAATTAGTCAATATGAGAGTTATCCCTTAACAGGCTCCACAAGATAGTGGCTCATTTGAGCATACCAATCTTGGTGAATGCTCGTTTGAGCTCTAAACGAACTGAATTGCTCATTTTATTATATTGCATAGTAAAGGTGAACATGGTTCAGTTTTAGGAGTTTTTAACCTATTTTCAAACCAAATTATTTATAACGGTTTGGAAAAATTTCAAGTCAAATCAAACTATTTTTTACGATTCGATTCGATTTTAAACCACGGTTTTCTATCGACATAATATAACGCATTCAGAATAAGTTAAAACATAAATAAATTGGTCTAAAATTATCAATACAGGCTTAAACGATAAGTTTTTAAACATAAATGTTATATTATATTATTATTTGTCGTGGAAATAAGAAGAGAAGAAAATTGATAGTAAATATCTGGAACAATAATGAACTTTTGAATTATGGGTTAATGTCCAATAATTTGACAAAAATTTAATAAGTCAGCCCATTAAATTTAGTATTGCATTGTAGTTTGCCGACTTTGTCGATGTGTAAGCTGGTAAAATTAATTTATTTTTAATTATAAAAAATAAAAAAATGATTCGATTTGTTTTTAGTGGTTTTTAAAATATTGAAACTTAAACCAAATCAAATTCAAACGGTTTGGTTTGGTTTAAATCGAAACGTTGATGGATTCACGTGGACCCAAACGGATGGTTTCAAATCCACATATTCGATTCGATTTGCGATTTGGCAGTTTTTTATGCAACCCTACTGCGTAGTATTATTGAATTATTCTTCCTAAACGTGTTTTCAAAATCTAAAGAGCAATTTTAAGAGCAATTTTTTAAAAACATTCCTAGCCTCTTTATTTTCATACTCTTTATTTTACTTATTTAAAGAAGCATTCAATATATTTCCCTATCCTCTCTTTTTTATCAAATATTTTCTCTAAATTTGTATATATTATTTAATTAAAACCAACATATCAAGTATTGAAAATAAAAATTATTTCAATGCATTTAATAATAGATAGTGAGTTTGACTCTCTAAATATGGTGAGCCAAACTCATTTTCTAAATTAAAATGTTAAATTAGAGAGTCTATTAGAATATAATTTTAAGCGCTGACTCTTTTTATTAAAGAGTAATTTATGTTTAAAGAGTTTGTTGAAGATATTATAAGAGTTCTTCAACTCATAATTAATTCAAGACATACATTAATCTGTAAGTAATTGAATGAATGATAAGTAGAACGATTAATTCAGGTGCTTATCAAAATCTCATTAATTTCCAACTATTCACAGGAGGGCCAAGTCCTAGTACTCCAAATCTCCAGTTCTAGTTCTGCTTTAAGAAAACTTTTGGAAGAAAAGTCTTCAATGAAGCAGATGTCTTGAACGAAAATTGAAGAATAAGAATACGTCTATTCATTTAAAAAAGACGTCGTTTTGACAGTCAATGGCAAAAAGAAAATTCAATAATAAATTACTTTTGCCGACCATTTACTACCGTGCCTCCCAAAGTGGCTCTTTTATGTATGTAGGATTTTGATCACGAAGCGCATGTAGACTAAAGAGGTAGATGGAGGAGAGATTTATAAATTTGCTGAGCTAAATAGTGCATGCGTGGAAATTACAAGCACTTATATATTGAATTGTTGAGAATAACTATTTCGTCTAGTATGTCTATTTATATTGTTACATTTCGAGTAAAATTGATCGAGAAAAGTTCAAATTATCAATACTCAATGCATGATCAAAACATAAACGCAATAACCTTCTTATAAGAGCATAGTATTACTCATATGAATTATTGCAACAACTTGACAAATGTATATAACTACTTAAAAATATTTTTTTTTTAAAAAAAACATTCAACCCTTTTATGCTAATAATGCCATTTGACTATGAATCTTTATGCTGCAACATTTATTCATTTTACACTAAAAAGTATGTATATAATATTGGTTTTTCATTTTAGCTTGGTTTAGTATTATTGTAATTTTAAGAGAATTAATTTTTGTTGTGATAAAAAAATAATTATTTGTGGAAAGAATCGATTAAGTGTCTAATCAACATTTTTTTTTTTTCAATTACTGTTAATTTCAAAATTAGCATTTTGGTGTTGATAAACAAAAACAATATATTGTTGTGTTTGTATACAATTACTAAAATGAACATTAATTATAATAATGTTCATTTGTATTGTTATTATCTTTGATAGTATTGTAAAATTTATTTTACTTTTACGTCAATATATAATATTAGGAAAATTGGCGCAAATGGTCCCTAATGTATCACATTAGTGCGCAAATGGTCCCTAACCTTTCATTTTTGGCGCAATGGTCCCTAATATATCCATTTAGTTGCGAAAATGGTCATTGTGGACGGATTCCGTTAAAAATCCATTAGACAACCTTTCATTTAGGTGCGAAAATGGTCCCTCTCATTGTTTTTGTCTTTATTAGTGAGAGTAAAATTGTCAAGTTACATCTTTCTTTCAATTAGCGCAAATGATCCCTAACATTTACATTTTTTTGACGCAAATAGTCCATAACCTATAATTATATTTTGGTGCACAATTGATCCATATTTGATGAAAAAGACAAAAATACCTTTACTTTTAATTAAAGAAATTTGCAATTGGATTCCTAACCTTAAAAAAAAAGTGAAAATAAAGTCGATACTTTAATTTTTTTATTAAAAAATATTAAAAGAAAAACTAACAAATTGACAATATACTAAATTGTCTTGTATATTTTATGAACTATTATAAAATAACTAAAATTGAAATTCATAATTATTAACGAGTGTGCTAATTTAAATTATTTTATTATTATTATGTATTCATATTATTTAGAATTCAAATTTTAATTTTATCATTACAACATAAAAAGAAAAATAAATTTGTCACAAATAAAATTTTAATTTTGCTCAACCTAGCTCAATTTTATACAGTCTCATATTTACTAGATCAATCTAATCCACTTTTAAACTACAAAAAAACTGGACTCGTCTTATTTTAAAATTTAATTTATTTTTGTATTTAAAAAAAAGGTTTCACCCCCTTCCCACCCCCACCTGAAATATACTAATTTGCTGCTTTACACAATTTGCTGTAAGATCGTAGAAGTTGACCAATAATTAGTTTTTCTTAAATTTATCAAATGGCTAAAACAATTATTGATTGTTGGATTTGTGTCAAATTATCTCTCCAATGTGAGATGGTACAAGTTTTAGGGGTGGGCATGGGTTCGGTTGGATCGGTTTTGGGCTTAAACCGAAATCGAATCGACCACTTCGATTTGGCGTTTCTATCAAACCGAACCAAATCATCTTGTTGGACAAATCGATCCAAACCGGATCGGTTCAGTTTGGTTTAGGCGGTTTGAGCTTGAATGGTTTAGGCTTGCATTTGTATTCTAAGAAAATAACAATAACTCCCATTTCAAAATTTTTTTTGGACATGCAACAAATTATTTACAAAACATTTAAATATAACTCCCATTTACAAATTAACCAACATTTACAACCTTTTTTGGACATTTACAATCGAATTTAATTTAATTTTTGTTCTTATAAGTTATAATTTGGTTCGGTTCGGATTGGTTTGGTTTATTTATCACAAATCGAAATCGAATCAACCCAAATTTATTTTTTAGCTTGCTAAACCAAACCAAACTGCCAATGTGTGAAAAACTGAACCAAACCGACCCGAATCAATTCGATTCGATCGATTTAAACGATTTGACGGTTTGGACACCGAACCCTAACAAGTTCTCCATGCATTTATTTATAGTAATGGGCTTTGGGCCTTATTAGGATATATCAAATAAAATTATCTGGCTTGGTCTGTGAACTTTATTCCAGCCCAATAATAAGGCTCACAAAAGTTCTAGCATCAATTTTTAATAGAACTAATCAACAATGCAAATCCTAAAAATCAATTCCAATTTCAGATTTATTGTTTTGCACATAAACACAAAATGACAAAATCATGACGTTGTAACTTGTAATTATAAACAAAAAATCCTTTAAATTGAAATAAGACATATTTGAATTGGATTTTATGGAAAATCTCATATTAGTTTGAACTGTATTCTTTTAAAAATTAATTATTGAATTTAAATAGAAAATCTCCAAATATTTTGTGAAAACCGATTTCGGAATCCTCAACTTTGGCAGGTAAAATTTCGAAGTTAATAAGAGATGTACAATTACTCTTCTTAAAACATAGATTAATTATACTTAACTTAGATTAATTATACTTAATATGTGAAATTACCCTTCTAAAGTATTTCATGTGAAGGGCACACACTCATTCAATATACAAAATGAACAGAACATGACATAAAAGGACCATTCCAGCACCCAAAGGTTCATTGAGGATGTTAGTGTTAAGATTGAAAGGATACGTCTTGATTGCGCAGTAGGGCCTTAGGCTGGGGACCATTTGTGCCAATAGCCATAAAAAGAACAACAGGCATGTTGACATGGAAATAGGGAGAACTATAACCGTTTCATGTTTTATTTTCTGAAAAAGAACAATTTTATTTATTTATTTATTATTTAAATTTTAGATTACCACGAGCATCTTCAATACCATCATGGATTTCTTAAAAAATCGTGCCACAGAATGTGGATTATTATATATGTGGCAAATAAAATAAAAACCGCAAAAGAACACCTCTAATGGAATTGTGAATTGGTCCACATATACAATAAATAGTGGTAGATAAGTTTTAAAATATTAAATAAATGATGATTAACACACATTTCGATAGATAAATTATAAAAAATTAAATAAAAAAAACTTAACACACATGTTGATCGATATTAATTATAAAAAATAATATCTTCTATTTTTTTTCTTTGTCATGTAAGTAATTTTTGGTGACATAACACGCCTTTTAGTGCAATCCACTATTGCATAGCCATAGAAGATGTTCTTAGAAGGTATTTAAAAAAAATCATATTCAATGCAAGGTGACAATGACTTTGTTAAACTGATATGACACAAAAAAATAAATATTATCTAAAATTCTGTCTAAATTTAAATATTCTATTAGACATATTAATTCAATAAAATTTAAATTATATATATATATATAGATTTATGTGTAATCTTATTTTTATTTGAAAAGATAAAATATACTTAAATAATAATTTATAAAATGTATTGAAGATGATTTTAAAAAAAAATATTATTAAACATCAATATCACATTAATCAAAACACTTTCAACTTTTTAATCACTTAAATAACAATCCAAATAGTGACCTGAGAATGGTCCGTGCCAGTCTAACGGAGACCCGGGTCGGACATGATTGTCCAGTAGTCAAAAATGTGGCTCACCTTTCAATCAACTTTATCAATTAATGTTTTGTATTATTTGTAAAATAAAAAATTCCCACGCGTCAATAAACGTGGATGAGGACCACGCGTCCTGTACGCGGGATGCTCAAAATTTTCTTCACGCATACCAATTTCTACTCCCAATTTCTACTCCGTGCAATTTTGTCCACGTGGCACCAATTTATCAATTACTGTATTCTTTATCATCACAATTCATAAATATGGACAGATACGTATGATGATTCCTAACTCGTATATTATATTCACAATCTTCGTTCTTTTAGTTTTGTAGACAAATTTGCTCCAAAATTAAATAAATTAAAATAATAAAAAAGAAAAAACATAATAAAAAATTGCTATTGGAATCCTCAATTCTTTCTAAAGTACAAAATAGTTTTTTTTTTTTATATTCTACTATTTAAAACAATTAAAAAAAGCATCACCTCACCGCCACCCCCACACGTGACCAAAATTGGGAGGAAAAACTCACTGGAGTTTGGGTCCGAAATTGAGAGGTGAAATCCTCCAGTTCCGTGAAATCGGGAAAATGCAAAACCGTAACTGGGAATTATTTGTTATTTTGACGGTTTGACCTTTAATAAACTAGGCTGTAGAAATTATTTGTTATTTTGACGGTTTGACCTTTAATAAAGGTTTTTGAAAATTAGAGACTCCAATTGTAATTTTTTCATTATGTTTTCTATTTTTGTTATTTTAATTTATTTAAGTTAATAGCAAAATAGTCCAAAATGACTATTTGAGGATTATTTGTGTGAATTAATAAAGAATGAAGATTATATATGGAAATAAAATTGAAATATGATGAAATTGTTACAGAAAGTGAAAGAACCAGGACTGTAAACATAATTTATTATTTATTTTATTGGAAATAAGTTTTATGTCTATGCATCACTACTTCTTTTATGTTCTTTAATTTTATTTTATTTTAAAAAAAAACCTTCTTCTATGATATATACGTAGATACAAGTACGGTAAATCATGCTTTCAATAATGCTCCAAATTTCTAGAAAACGTAAATTATTCTTATAAACGTTTGCATTCTATCATGGTAAAATGAGGAAGTTGAGTTATTGCTTGTCGGAATACATTTGCTACTAGTTTTGTAGTTTTTTTACTATGTTCATCTCTTTGATTGCTTGAGAGTAATATCTCTATTTTTATTTTTTTTTTAGAAAACATTTTTGGTATTGGAAAAAAATTATCTTGTACCATACAAGAATTATTAGTTGTAATATAAATAATATTTGATAGTGACATAGGAGTAACTATTATGATACACCCTCATATGCATTTCTCAATGATTTATTAATTTTATTTGTACAATTTTAGTTTAGTTTTTAGAACATTTTTTTTAAAGATCACTCACGGTAACATGTATTATTAATACGTTCGAACAAGATTATTTTCACTAATTCTGTGGTTGGCTCAAGCAAACAAGAAATGTTTTGTTTTGCTTGTCTCTCCATTCATTTATTCATTTTTATCAATTTTAAATTATAAATTGAATCGTTATCTATATTTAGAGGTAGCAATAGATGAATAGATCGAACTAAACATGTTTGGCCCGTTGCTATCGGGCCCCCTACTCGCCCAAGAGGAGAGTCGAGCTTGGCCCATCATTTTGGGGGCCATGTCGGGGTCAGATCCACGAACTCTGTTCGAGTTTTTTATTTCTATTTTTATATGTAAAGTTTTCGAAAAAAATTAAGTTATTATACGAATTGGCTCAAACTCGACTCATAATTTTTTTATTGTGCTTGCTCGGGCCCATACTTATCCATAAACAAGTCCGAGTATCCATGGGTTGAGCTGACGAGTCCATGAACTGTTCAACCTATTTGCCACCCCTACCTACACCACTTTGTTAAGAATTTGACCAAAACTTACAACAGTTGTCCAATGGTTGGGCTCCTTTTACACTAACACAAATTTATTTTTACTCTAACATTATTGAGAGCATGTTTGGAAGAGTTTTTTTTAATACTTTTGTTTCTAACTTATTTTTAACCACATATTTTATTAGATCCACAATTTTTATTAATTTTTTAACTAAATATTTCATCAATTTTTTTGAAAATCTTTTAAAAAACTGTTTTTAAACTTACGTGAATCACTTTAATAGAATGAATGACTAGATTTCCATTTTTTAAATATTTCTTGTTTACAAATAAGAAAAGTGAAATATTCCCTTTACTTTTTACCTTTCACAAAATGTGAAGTGAATAAAATTATACTTGTCGTCATCATATCTTCTCGATTCAAAAAAACGTTATCTTTTTCTCACACGTTTTCTTTTCTCTATATATTTCAATCTCCTCCCTTCCCTTTTTCGTACTCACAAACAGTAAACGGAATCACAGTGAACTAAAGAAAATGGAAAAATCTCAAACAACGGAGGCAATTTCACCCCGGAATTCAAAACCGTCCATGTACCTAGAAGACGGGGAAGAGGTAGAAAAGACTTTCAACCGCTTCGACGCCAACGGCGACGGCAAAATCTCCCCCGAAGAACTCAGCGGCGTAATAAAAGCTGTAACATCTGACACCACCGCCGAGGAGGTCGGCCACATGATGCAGGAAATGGATACTGATAAGGACGGTTTCGTAAATCTACAAGAGTTCGCCAGCTTCTGCAAAGGGGAAACCGATCCATTCGCTGCCACTAGCGAGGGCGGTGAGAAGGAGCTTAAGGAAGCGTTCGAGCTCTACGATCAGAATCACAACGGCTTGATTTCTGCTTCTGAGTTACACGTGATGCTCACGCGCCTCGGTGAGCGTTGTTCTGTTAAGGATTGTGCTAGGATGATCAAGTCCGTTGATTCTGACGGCGACGGTTACGTTAACTTTGCAGAGTTCAAGAAGATGATGACTAATAATAGTAACAACCAGTCAGAGCCCAATTAACGAGACTTTCACGGGGTTTTGGCGCGTGCTTAATTATGATATTATTTCCTGCATGTAATTGTTGAAAATCGTGATAATAAATGACAAATTGATGTTTGATTTTGATTAAAATAATTTTGTTGTTTCTGTAAAAGTTGTTAAAACGTTTAAAAAGTTGTGAATTTTATAAAATTTGTGATTGTTGATTTCGACTTCGACTTCAATTTCAATTTTTTAACAAAATTTTAATTATTTGCAAACATACCCTAAAGAATATTTTCAGAAAGTTAATATGATGATTTGGAATTATAAATGAAAATGACATTCTCAATATATACTTATAAATACTTATAAGTTTATTAAATATTTATTTTTATCTACGTATTTCGTATGATCTACTATTTTTATTTACATAGTTTGTAAAATATACTGTTCATAATCTTTTTTTTTTTCCCCTAAGAGATTAACATTTTTTTATTGCATCACATAACAAAATATGCTAAATCATTATGCAGAAACATGTTATTACGTGGGTCTTCCTTTTTATATTTGTTAATGCTAGAATGAAGGTTTTCAGGCCAGTTGACTCTTATTTAATATTGAATACTAAATATATGGTTAGTCATTTTTTTTTATAATATCGGGATAAGTTAGTACCCAAATATAATTATATTTTTTTCTATCTATATCAATAAGATGTTGATGCGTCAAATGTGTGAGGTTCCGTAGAGATCTTAGTGTGAATATGCTTATCTATCATTGTCTATTTGATATATAGGCAATAGTTAAAGATAATGAATAAAATTTATTTTATTTTATTTAGATGGATTTGATGTTCGATTTTTTTTTTTATCTTGATAATAATTTAAGTAAAAAATGATGATAAGTTTTGTCCATAGAAAGATAATGACAACATTTTTATTTGGATAGTGATTCATTTATATTTTTTAAAGACGAATGTAGCCTTTATAATATAAATCAAATTTATTTTTGAACATACATACTATAGAATAATCGCCATCGCCCACCACCTTCCATTGCTTTACCTATATTATTTTTTTTTTTGTTTATTTATTTATTTTCGTTTAATTAATAACAATGGTAGAAATGTCTTTTTAATCAAAAGCTGGTTTTTTTCATTCTTATACCTAGCTGAATTATAATGATAATAATAAACATGTTACCTAGATAACTATTATTCAGATTTTATCCACAAACCAAACGGTCCCCAATAAACTATGTATATTTAGCTATAATTTTCATATTGCAAATTATACGAGTATTTCTAATACATTAAATGAATTGCTATTTATGTAGTATGCAAGTTGAAAGGCTTTCGATCTATATAATATTAATTTTTTATTAACTAATACTCAAGTGTAAAACAAAACTTTTAAATATAAACGAAGTTCTAGTTAATGTCTATATTTTTTTGTCACATTAATTAAATTCACCGTCAAATTACATTAGAGATAATTTTTTTTTTTAAAGTATAATCTATTTTTATTTTATATGATGGATTTATTTTAGTAATTCACGGAAGGATTGAAGATGTAGTAAATTTCAATTTTCGGTTGTAAACTTGTTTTTAATTTGTAATATATGTTTCAACGTCAGTTGAAACCAATTTGACCGAGCTCATATGTGCTGTCCCAGTCCCAATTGTTAGTGATTTTGTCAACTTTTTGCATGCAACAATTTTTAACCAATAAGGATTCTGGCGAGTAATTAATTCAATTAGAAAAGGGAAATTTTGGAACGGCACCCATAAGTAAGTAAATAGTAGATTGGAAATATGACAATTTTATTTTAGTGAAATTGGAATAAATAGTCTTTAACATTTGTCTTTACTGTATAAATGGTCAATAATCTTTATTTTTTTGTGCAATAGACCTTAACTTATGTATTTTAGTGCACGATTGGTCCTTATTTGAAAAAAAAAAAAGACAAATATACCCTTATTTTTAATTAGAAAAATTTTCAATTGGATTCCCAATCTAAAATATACAAATGCGTCCAATACTTTTTATAAAAAATAAAAAGAAACTAACAAATTGATAATATACTAAATTATTTTATATATTTTACGAACTATTATTGTTACCACCTGATTTTGGTAAGGCTTCCACTGGGGGTGGGCATTTTAACCGGAACCGAACCTCCTGAACCAGAATCGAACCGGAACCGAAGGTTCCGATCCGGTTCCAAAAAAAATAAATTAAGAACCGGAACCGAGAACCGATCGGTTGGGTTCGGGTCTGGTCTTAGTTCTTGAACAAGAAACAGTGGGTACCCGAACCGAACCGAATTTTTGTTTTTTACAATTTATTCAATGACCCAACACCAACTAAATAAGAAAATTAAAATAGCCAAAGTCCAAAATTAACGCCCAAAAACATACCACCTAGGCCCAAACTTAATTGGCTGAAATTTATATACCCAATTCCCAAAATAAAGTTCACAAATAAATCATCACGTCATTGGCACAATTGATATCCAAATATTAAACTTAATCTCCGCCTCCAGTTTCACTTTTCACACTTCTAATATATCTAATCCCAAATTGCGCCGCACCTCTCGTCTCATCTCTCACACTCAAATCCCAAATTGCGTTGCACCTCTCGTCTAGTTTTGAAAGGTTGATGAATTGTGAAAAAAATGAAACAACGGAATGAAAGGAAAATTCGATAATATTTATTGTTATGTTGTTTTGAGAGGAAAAATTTATGTTATTTTTAGCATTTGTAAAATTTAGTACTTTTTTTTTTGGGTTTGTTTTTTGGGTATTTAATTTGGTGTTTAATATTTATACTTTACTAATGGATGCTATTTTGTGGCTTATTTTGCTAGATATTGGATGCTATATTCATATTTTGTGCATTAGATTAACAAAGTATTAAAAATTGTTATGGGTAGAACCGAACCCATAACAAAATTACGTGGACCCGAATGGTTCGGGTTCGGGTTCGGGTTCGGGTTTGTTCGGTTCCAAAAATACGTGAACCCGAATGGTTCCATTTACGAAAACCCAACCCGAACCCGAACCAACGGTTCCGGGTATTGAAATACTCAATACCCGGAACCGACCCCCCTGACGCCTGCACTAGCTTCCACGTCAGGAAATGTCCAGTAAAAATTCCATATAGGCCTAATTCAGGCCTCGCTAAGGCCTTATAGGCCCAGCGAGAGTCTTTCAGATTCATAAATTTCCCATAGACTCGACGAAAATTTCGAGGGCCCAGCAAGGGCATCGTAAATTCTCAGAAGGCCTCGGATGCCCATCAAGTATCTTAGCATCCCTAAATCAGAGTATTGCGGAGCCCCTGAAGGTCCTCGACACTCATGGCTGACCTAGAGAGTCTCGCCAGGCTTCGTATTTATCATAACTAACAGGCAGCACGATATTTTGGGATGATTAGAGAAGTAATTAAAAACAGATTGTGTTTAATTGGCACACGGATCCTCACAAGAAAACCAAATCTCAATCTCCTAAATATTAGACAACGTGATGAATTCAAATAAGGACGGTAATCTAGGAGATTGTTTTGACAGCCGATCATCCCTATCCCATAAGGAATGAGGATCCGATCAGATATCTAATTAATTGTTTCCTAAATCAATTAGAATTCTTGTGTTATAAATACAATGTTTCCGGTTATTCTAAGGTACGCTCTTTTTACGCTTTAATTTCACCCATAAAACTCTGTTCAAATCTCTGCCTGCTTGTCCCTCCCACATCCTATTGCTTTTATCTCCCGTATATTACTCTATATATTAGCAGTTGACTTGATCGTCGGAGTACCAACGATCGCCGAACCTCTTTTTTTGGAGATCTTGGTGCCTAACGATTGTCCGAATGTGTAGGTAACATACTGGTTGTCAGAGGAGTGATTGGAGATCTGTTGACACGTGGACGGTGCAGGTTCCAACGTCAACAATTATAAAATAATTAAAATTTAAGCTCATAATTATTAACAAACGTGTTAATTAAAATTATTTTATTATTATTAAGTAATTATTAAAATTTAAACTTTAATTTTATCATTACAACATAAAAAGTAACTTTGTCACAAACTTGATACTCAAATATTATTATTTAATTGAACTAAATATTTATTAACTACAAATATTAGAGCTCAAATTGTATTCTTCACATTTTAATTTTATCGTTTAATTATCGTTCAAAAATAAAGAACACAAAATGTGTAAATTAATTTTTGTTTTTATTTTTATGTTAAAAAATAATAAAATTGGTTCAATGTCATAAAATTATATACGTTATTTTGTTATTCATTAAACTTAATTTTTATTTAAGTTTTTCGCATCACATAACAATTACATATACCTAAAGTGCAATAATTTTAAGTAGTAATCTTTAACTAACTATTTTGATTTTACTATTAAACGATTTTTGTTTCAAAACATGCATTGCATAGTTGTTCACAAGTTCTTTGAAATAATACTAAGAACACACCCAAAGATAGAAAAATATAGCTCGAAAATAAGCCACAAGAGATGAAGGTCATGAATTAGATTTATGAAACTCATATCATGCAGTCACATGGCGAATCTCACATAATAAATAAATAAATAAAATATATATTGAATAGACTTCTTATTCATGTGTTTGGATTGATTAAATCGTTAAATTTCAATTCAATTTAGTTCTATAAATGAAATAGATAGAAACAATCATTTAATTTTAAGTAAAATTTCATGATGACTATCCGATTTAATTTTGTTTCAATAGCGACAAAAGTGGAAATTAAATGAAAATGTGGCACTTAGTTCAATAAACCTTAATTAAAGGGCCTGTTAATAAATGTAAAAATTTGAGAAGTAACACGGTGGCAGGCACAAAGGCAAAAGGGAGAAGTTACTGTTTGAGCCCAAATGTTTGCGATTTTTCGCCCGACAGCCAGGATTTACTAGACGTTGTTTTCAAATGCGAGAGAAATATCGCTTCTTTGTATTTTCATCCAAAAACTAAAAGGAATTTTCATCAATAAGTCAATTTATATTAATATTTATAAAAATACTGTTACCTTTTTTAAAATTACATGAATACTAGATGAGGTTGGTTTTTTCTTTTTTTTTATTTTATTTCAAATCTAATTAATTATAATAAAAAGACACCATATTTAACTCCTAATTACCATCTTAATTAGGATTCTATATTTGGGTAAAGATCATTTACAATCCTAATCATTTCAACATCTCTCCAAGATTACAATAAACTGCAAACTCGTCTCTGCCAAATACAAAACATTTTCTTTATGTCAAATCGTGTCCGACTATAACATCTCTATATTTATAATCGAAACAAATTTTTGTAACATCGTTTGTAACAGATTAATAACATGGACAACGAAATAAATTTTTGTAACATCGTCTGCAATATATTAGTAATAGAGACAATGCAAACTGATTTTGTAACAACGTTTATAACACATTAATAACAGAGACAACAAAACAGATTTTTGTAACATCGTTTGCAACATATTAGTAACAGAGACAATGCAAACTGATTTTGTAACAATGTTTGCAACAGATTAGGAACAAGGACAATGCAAATTGATTTTGTAACAACGTTTGCAACAGATTAGTAAGCACCTCTTCGCCGACGACTTCCTTCAAAATAGGTTTCTCTATATTTTCATTTTTGTGCAATTCTTTCAACGAAAACGAACCCATTCGCCGGCGCAACTTACTTCAATATGTGCATTTCTGTTTTTCTCGTTGTGTGATAGAACCCTAGAGATTTAGGGGATTAGATGATACGGTTGGCGGCAATTTCGGCAAGATTGGTGTGGTGAATAAGGTTTGTGAAGATGAAATTGGTTTCTCTCTCTCTCCGGCGGTTTTCTCTCTCTCTCTCTCCAAGTTTAATGGGAAAATATATTATATTTCTTTTTTGTAAATATTACAATATATAAATATATAAAAAAATACCCAGTATTTTTAGAATAATTATATTATAAAAAGTAAATTTAAAATATATATTATATACATAGTAATATGTATAATTTCCTAAAAAAAAAACACTGAGCCAGCCCGATTCGAGCTCTATTGGCCTGACGAGCAATTTGGGCTGGTCCAATTGACCCAATTTGTTTGGGGCCAGCTTTTTACTGGCCCAAACTCGACTCAATCCAGGTTATATGGACTAATCTGTCGGGCCGGGCTAATTCACAAATGGGCTGGATGAAAATAGAATCAAAACATATATTTTAGAGAATATTAGGTCCTGTCTGTTTTTGCAGCTGGGTGGGCTTGAGGCACCTGCCCATGGGCTGATCCGCCCCAAGAAGATTTTTTTTTTAAGATTTCTGTAATTATTCTTTTCTATATAAAAAAATCTACAGTTGCTATGATGTATTATGGTATTATAACAAATCAGTTTAATAATAAATAAAAGAACAATTCTCCATTCTCTTCTGTCTGTGCACGTAGCAAACTATATTGTCAACCGAAATACGCAACTAATTTTGTTTTCATCTTTTCATTATTTCTTAACTTTGATTTCAGGTTTTGATTCCAAATTTTCAAGAGGGCTCAGGCTGTGGCCTTAAGCAGCTGAAGTTTCAACTTTCAATATAAATAAGTGGACACCGTCTCTATTAATAATTTTCGTCTAAAATTCTATCAAATAAGCAAAATTCCCCTTATATCCAAGTTAAGAAAGTATATAGAAAGAGAGAGAAGGTCCCTAAGAGCACGTCCAATTCATTATATGGATTGTTATTTGGATTGGTGATATGCAAGTTGAAAGATTTGATGATTATGTGGCATTGACATCAAATTAATAAACAATTAAACCTAAAATTGATCTTTAATGAATTTTATCTATAACTCAATACTATCTTTGTCTCAAGTATCTTTTATTTTTTTAAATAAAAATAAAATAAAATTTTGTTAAATCATTCTATAACAGAGCTCTTTACAATGTCTGATTTTTTCTTTTCCCATCGACTCAACAAAATTCCAGTGAGATTGCATTAAAAAACAATTCTTTTAAGTACTGTTTATTTTACTTGTGTCACAAATTAATTTTAGCAATTCATTTTCTAATGTTATGTTTTTTTACCCTTTATCTAAACAATTTGAAATCCATTACCAAACACGTGGGACTTGGTGTCGTAGGCCCATTTAACTACCTAACGGGTCAAATTTTAATACTAATTTTTCAAAAGGAATAAATATCTGTTTATTACTTTATTCCTAAGCTACCTATAATTACTAATAATTGACATGTCATTATCCTCTGATAAGATTACTTTTGGGTGACTATACAGTTAAGGATTTTCAATTTTTAATGGTCCTCATTAACCATTAATACACCTTCCGCAAATGGTAAGTTGACATTTGGTGCAATCTGATTGGGCATTTAGGAAACTTGTGATATGCTCAATCTAATTAACAAAATGGGGTCATCCAGAAACCCAAGTGGGCTTTTCCATCTTTGTATAAAAATAGTATATAAATATTTTAAGGCAAAATTGCACCATTGGTACTCAACCTATTGCTTCGGAAGCAAGTTTAGCACAATCTTTGAAAATGAACAAATATACTCATAAGGTTTAAATGAAATAGATAAAGTCGATCAATGAAAATCAAACTGTCATATTATGGGTTTATGACAACTACAACAACACAATATAGATGACTTTTGAATTCATAATCTTTTTTTCCTACAGCTCTCTTGTAATCGAAACTCTTCGCTTTTTGAGTTCATCCGCACCATTTTAAATTGTGACGAGACGGTCATGAATACATGGTTGGTTAACTTGGTTGTATACCTTAATGGAACATCAAGGACAAATTTGCTACATTTTAAAGGTTGGAGACCAACTTGCTACTAGAGCAATAGGTTGGAGCCCAGTGGTGCAATTAAATAGGAACTACGTTAATGGCTTGATCAATCTTATCACATGGCACTAGTCAATAACTTTAATATCCAACTCAGGAGGAGTTCTCATCTCGTGAAACTACTTTATCATATATATAGCTGATTATGAGATGAAGCCTTGTTCCTTGGTATCTTTCAAATTCATATTGTGGATATGGCTAATTCATTTGAAGAAGAGTGTGATTATCTGTTCAAGGCTGTTCTTATTGGAGATTCAGCAGTTGGGAAGTCCAATCTTCTTTCAAGATTTGCTAGTAATGAATTTCATTTAGACTCCAAGCCAACCATCGGAGTCGAATTTGCTTATCGGAATATTCAGATGGGGGATAAGCTCATCAAGGCTCAGATTTGGGACACTGCTGGCCAAGAAAGGTTATGTCTTCCTCTTTCTTCATCACTTCACATATATCTTTCGACTTTCATATATATATGCAACAAACGACATAGCAAGTCTTATTCTCAATAAATTTGTGACCTTGTTCGATTCGTTGCTATATTTGGTGACTGGTTAGAGTGTCCACACAACTTAGCTCACACAAACATAAAAATAATATTTACTGAAAATTAGTGAAGATTCGATAGGGCTTAATGGACAGGTCTTTGTTCTGCTAAGGTATTTCATTCATGTTATGGGAGTGAGGACTTAATCTGCAAAGGGAGTTTTAAGGACCATTTCATGATCTATTCAATGGTTCCAAACCACACTGTCAAGTTTCACAAGTTATATTTTAGATTGATGAGAAACAGTTCTTTCATATGTATGTTGAAACAACATGGCCAAATTTTAGGTATTCGAATTCGATCATATGACAAGTGAAATTAATGGGCATGAAACATAACAGTCCTTAATGTGAAACTGATATCTTGTGCAGATTTAGAGCCATTACGAGTTCATACTACCGTGGAGCTCTAGGCGCCTTACTAGTCTACGACATAACTAGGAGGGCAACATTCGAGAATTTGAAGAAATGGTTGCGCGAGCTGCGTGAATTCGGTAGCCCCGACATGGTTATTGTTCTTTTGGGCAACAAATCTGATTTGATTCACTATAGAGAAGTTAGTGTTAAAGAGGGACAGAGCTTGGCTCAGCAGGAAAATCTCTTCTTTATGGAAACATCTGCTAGAGAAAATGTGAATGTGGAAGAAGCATTTCTTCAAATGGTTGGTAGAATATATGAAATTACCAGTCAAAAAAGCCTTGAAACTAAGACAAAGGAAGCAACTAATCCAACACTTCAAGGGAAAAAAGAGATCATTTGCATTGATGAAGTATCAGCCACTAAACAAACTAGTAATTGTTGTTCATATTGAACTAATTCACATTTTTTTTTCTTTATATTTTTTATTTTTGCACACACGTATAGAATGAAATGGGTATTTGGATTCATGTCATAAAATCGACAAAGTTTTATGCTGAAGAGAACCTATTACAATCCTCTTCATTTATCCATACGTGTTGACACGTGAAACTCAAAGCAGTCCACAATCCTCTTCGTTTACACTTGAAGTGAATACATTAGACATGATTTTGATGAATTGAAGGGATGCACAAATTTTTTGCTGCACCGCACCAATGGCACCAATGTGGCGTGATGTGATTTTTTCATGAATCGTGTGAATTGTTAACCCACAAATCACGGAGGTATGCGATGTTCTCAAGTCTAATTCACCTTAAAACTAAGCCCATGTTCTCGTTCAACATGTATGTTTGATAAAGATTTTTGTAGATTAAAGATGGGTTTTATAGATTATAAAAATTGGGTAAAATTGTGATATCTTAAAAATGTGTAAATAAAAATGATGTTACTAACTTATAAGTACGTATAAACACTAAGAACGTACACATAATATCACATTCTAACACTAACATCATACAAAAACACAATTGAGCTTATATAATTTATAATTAATCAACAATTTAAACTCGTCTTGTCATACTTTAGTGATTAAAGTTAATCTAGCCTATTTACTCTCTTAAGCCTATTGTGCTAGGAATTAAAAGTAGTAAATTGTAATAATTTTTTATGCTGGCCTAAATTGGAGGCATTTAATTATTAGAAAATGCTATTTATATCCACAAAACTCACACTCTCACTTACACATTCACACTTGTCAAATAATGATTGAATTACTTTATTTATTTGGCCAACTAAATAATAATTTGAACCAACTAGTATTTGACAAGTGTGATGGTGTAAATGATGGTATACAAATAACGTGGCCCTTAGTTATTACTACTAGACTAGCATTCCATGCTAGACACTGGAGTTGATGTCGCTGTCGAACTAATTCTATGAAGAAAATGTTAGGGTTCTTGTGTGGTATATCCAAGAGGATAAGAAACATGCTAAATATAGTTTGCAGGCAGATTTTGAAGCTCAATATCCATCCAGTTGAAAATTCAGATGCCAAACAGAGTTTGGGTACTATTTAGGTTTTCAACCTTTGATTTTTCTGTTCCAGACCTGAACCTAGGGATGGTAATTGGGTTAAAAATGCTCGTGGGCTCGGTAGTTCGGCCCGTTATAAGCCCATGCAATGAAATAAGGGCTGAAATGGCTCGGCATAAACGGGCCGGGCCACAGTTCAACCCTTTTTTTAACAGTCTCATGAAAAATATTGTATAAAAAATTAACGAGTTGGGCCCACGGACCATGGGCTGGACCAAACTCGCCTGTGGGGGAGACAGGCCGATCTCAGCCCGCCCCATGGGCCTAGCTGGCCAGACTCGACCCATTGTCACCCCTACATGAACCTACCTAGATCTACTAGAATGTGCTAAAAGTGGAAATGACTATATTAGCCCAATGAGGCGATGATCAATGATACAATTGGCGAAAAGAGTGGTTAATTGACAAAGTCTTCAATTTATACTTATTGTTCTACTTATTTTTTTTTTTTTTTTGCTATTCTTATCTTCAATTTTTTATTAATTAGTACATCTGGTCCATTAATGTACTTTTAAATGAGAAATAAATATTATATCGCACTTTTGTATTTTTTTTTTTCATTTAAAAAACACATAGGTAAATAAGTATTTTTATGCCCTCCTACCGAACTTTTTAGTTAGAAATCGTAATTAATGGAAGGTTGAGTGTAGGGATGCTACAAAAAAAAACTTGAAAATACAAGTATGATAATAAGTAGAACCTTTAGTGTAATTCAAAAATGGTGTAACAAAAAGATTATTGTGAAAATATAATTACTCGTGATATAATGATATATGGCATCACCTTAATTAATAGAGTGGTACTATTTCCTAATAACAAAGGATCGTATATATAAAGTAATGTCAATTTATGCTGCATGAAAGTCATTTGTTGCTCACCTAATACTACGACAATAGAAGTATGTAAAATTTCAACTTCTATACGCACAACAAAATGCATGAGCTATTTGAAAAATCCAAAATACATATTTTTGTTCGATACACGATTACACGACAATTTTATATACAAAGTAGAGTAGAATACAAAAAATTGAAATGAGTAAAACACTTCTATTTTTTGTGAGAATAAACTCTGTAAAATATTTTGTCAATTAATATGACGTTTTTAACTTCGATTCTCACCTCTACATTAGTAAATGTTTTTGGGAGAACTTTTCAATACTACAACTAAGTACGAAGTGAGAGACATGTGTACATTAAATGTTTAATTGAAAATAAATAATAGTAGCATAAAAATATACTAAATTACTTTGTGTCTTATTTGATGATTTGAAGTTAAAAATAGAGACATTGAACATTTTAGAAATCACAATGTTAAAATCAATTAGAATTGAAATTTTCAATAGGAGAAATTAGTTCTCGAGTGCTCTCATATCTAATAAGTACTCCATTTTAAGGCGAAAAATAATGAACTGAGGTGATTAGAGTTCTAAACCCGAGAAAGTAACTACTTAGACAGCACCAAACAATTCAATCACAAACCACATTAAATAGGCAAGTACGACTAGAAGTTTGATAATTGCACAGTGAATCGAGACAATCCGCTTTTCAGTTCAGGTGAGACGTGAATCTCTACAGCTAGGACATGTGTATAACTTTTTATTTCAACTGTCCAAGACTATGTAGGGGAGTGTATTTGAGCATATATACGGAGACATGGACTAAAAATGAGATTTCTGAAACGTTGATTTTGGACCTATACTTGCTTATTTTAAGGCGAGACACGTGGTGACTTTAATGAGTGTATACAAGGTTACCTACTAAGTCAAGAAAAAATTTTTGTCTATTTTTGTTTATTACTAATTTATCTTTAACGTATTTTTAGTACCAGACACCCACAACTTTTCATTTAATTGCAAATCACGTCTCAATTGACAGATTTTGACGGAGTTGCGCTCCTCTTTAAATATATAAAAAATTAAAAAAGCAATAAAAACAAAAACAAAAAAAAAAAAGAGAAAATTACAAATTAAATTTCATAATTTTTTTAAATAGTACAAAGTATCTTCTTCTTTACCCACCTTACTTCCACCTTATCCCACCACCGTAATCACCACCACACCATGCTTTATCTACTATTTAATCAAAAAACTGGATTTACACTGATAATTAGTCTAGAAAGTTTTTAACTATCCACACCAAAAACATACATACCAAGTAATATACTGTAAAGTTTTAAAATTGAAATCTCACAAACCTTCTTGACACCAATTGGGAGTTGGGATAGTAAGACTTATGACAAAAGGGTCATCAACATTTAAACACAAATGTCCCTAGAAATTGCATTTCTCAAAATCTCCATTTTTACCATCGAATCCACCTTAAAACTTGCGAAACTCTCCACATGTAAAAAGCAGCCACGTTGAGAATCACCCTTACATTTGACCTACACATCCTAACAAGCTCCAACATCTCTCCTTTCTGGCTCAATTCCAGCTCCACATCTTGAACCCTTCATTCTTGACATTCCCATGAGAGTCAATGCGACCCCAATTTCATTATTTTAATTTTCATGACTCTGATAAATAGTCCATATGCTTTCTAAAGCCAAAGCAATCATATTTATTGTGGTGGTCTTGCCCACACTCTCTGTTAACCCGATCAAGCAACCACTGATCCTAGTATTGTGGTGGTGGTGTGGAGGTGACGAGTGAGGTGAGGTGAGGTGAGGTGAGGTGAGGTGGATGGGTGAAGAAGAAGATACTTTGTATTATTTGAAAAGTTATGTGATTTAATTTATAATTTTCTCTTATTTATTGTAGTTTTATTGTTTTCTTTTATCTATTTATATTTAAAGAATATAACAAATTCGTCAGAATTTGTCAACAAAGATGTGATTTACAATTAAATGAAAGATTGGAGATGTTTAATATTAAAAAGAGAGAGTTAAAAGTAGATTATTAACAATCTGTAAAATTTGGGAACAAAAAATTACAAATTTCCCTTAAATCAAACATTTCCAGAATTCATGGACGCTGCCCACCCAATCTTTTCCACATGGAATTACTAAAAAAAAATCCAGGCTGTAGTGAATAATTGTGAGTTGTTCTTACCATCGCATTCACATTTATAAACAATTCAAACAACATAATTACACGTTGTCTCAATTAAATATTCAAAAGTATACCATAACTATACACGACCCTAAGACCAGACGCGCCTTTTCCACGGCACACCCAAAACATCCGCAGAGACACACAGAAAGAGAAAATTTGTAGAGAGAGAGAGAAGCGGGCAATGGTGAGAGTGAGTGGAAGAGAATCAAGAACCAAATCGACAGTTTAGCAGAAAAATAGGAAAGAAAAGTGTGGTTGGTTATGAGTTATATGGGGGGTGGGAATTTCGTGGACGGGTTTCGTCGATTGTTTCAACGCCGTTCATCAACACTTGCTACCAGTAATTCAGTTATCGATCATAATGAGAAAGACCAACATGCAGTTTTGACAAGTTTTCAAGAAAAAGAAGAGGGGCTTGTGATTACTGAAGACTTTGATTTTTCTGGGCTTAAACTTATCAAAGTACCTAATAGATTTAATTTTCCCGTTTCCACTTATTCTTCTTCCATGGATCCACACAAAAAGGTGCCTTTTTTTCTTGGTTCTTTGATTTAATCGTTGTTTTCTTCTTTTTTGACAGGCATTGGAATAGATCTCTCTCTGTATTTTATAAGTTCTATTGGAGTTTGTTGTTGATTCTGGTTTTTTTCTATGCTATATCTGTCTGCATAATATGATCCATGAATTTTGAAGTTCATGGTTTTTTTGGGATCGTTCCGTTTTGAATTATGATTCAGTCTAGTATAAAAATTAGATCATGATTTGATGATGTAACCTCGATTAATTGTGATTTCCGAAACATTTGAAATGTATTTCTTTGACGGGTTATTGCACTGTAAGATGAAACATGGAGGAAGAAAGATGTTATGGAAGCATTATTGTTAATCAGTTGGTAACTCGTTTGAATGTGGACTTAAATTTGCTGCATTTACTCGTTTGAATGTGGACTTAAATTTTCTTTTCAATTTAGAGGCATCTATGTAATTCAAATGAGTTTGAGAAAGCATCAATATGACATGTCTTAAGGTATTTGCATCCAAAATATCCCTTGAAGAGTGCATCAGAGATGTAACAAGTGTTTATTTTCTTTTGTTGTCATAGATGTAAAAGGTGTGAAAATGATGCTGCATCTTTCCTTTATCTATTTGACGATAAGAAAGGAAAAAGAATTAGCATCCCTCATCTCCCCCGAAAATGACAAAATGAATTTTCTCTTTAACTAGAAAGGAAAAATTCCTTTACTTTATATGCTCGTGTAATTGCATTGGTAATGGTCAATAGTTCTTAATAGGGTAATTGTCTTACAGAGTGCACTAGAAAAGGAATTTTTCACTGAGTATGGGGAGGCAAACAGATATGAGATTCAAGAAGTTGTAGGCAAAGGGAGTTACGGTGTTGTGGGATCCGCAATTGATACTCATAGTGGAGAAAGGGTTGCAATCAAGAAGATCAATGATGTCTTTGAGCATGTCTCTGACGCCACAAGAATTCTTAGAGAAATCAAACTCCTTCGGCTTCTTCACCACCCCGATATTGTGCAAATAAAGCATATAATGCTCCCTCCTTCTCGAAGAGAATTCAGAGATATCTATGTCATTTTTGAATTGATGGAATCTGACCTTCATCAAGTAATTAAGGCAAATGACGATCTATCACCTGAGCATTATCAATTTTTCCTCTACCAGCTTCTGCGCGGATTAAAATATATTCATGCAGGTTCATTGTTCTACACAATACAAAATCACTCCTTTATTCTTCTTATTCTTTCCATGCCTACCAAAGGAAATTTTTCTGCTTGTAATTCCCATGTCTTTTCTCTTTCATATAGCTAATGTATTTCACCGGGATTTGAAGCCCAAAAACATACTTGCTAATGCCGACTGTAAGTTGAAGATTTGTGATTTTGGTCTTGCCCGTGTGGCATTTAATGACGCCCCATCAGCAATATTTTGGACTGTAAGTTTGAGTTTGACAAAGCTTTTGCATTTTCTTTTATTTGTTCCCTTCCAAAAGTCATCTTAATCACTTTCTAAGATTTTAATTTCTATTCACTTATTTGATTTATTATAGGACTATGTTGCAACTCGATGGTATCGTGCTCCTGAGTTATGTGGCTCCTTTTTCTCTAAAGTAAGCTGATATTTATGCTGATACTCCCACCATTTCTCTTTGTTTATTCGCTTTTCAGTTACTAAAAATGTCCTTTACCTTGGTAGGATTTATATTTCTATACTACTAAGTAAATGCAAAAAATGGACATGTTTGAATAATGCCAATCAAAAGTGTCTCTAATTGCTTCCACTACTTTTCACTTTATTTTCTCAAAACTAACTATCATATATCAATTAATAGTAGGATTGGATATAAATAATAGCTTATATGTGTTTTCTTACGTCTGTATGAAAAACGAGGGTATAATATATGGGAGAATATGATAAAGATTGCAAGACCCCCAAAGATTCTGAGTCCCTAAGCTGCATTTAAGGTTAGCAGGAAAAACATTATAGAATTTTTACAAATATATGCTCATTTGACAAGCAAATGACAATGCTTGTAAGACCATTAGAAAACAAAGTTCCAAACGAGAATCTAGCTAGTTAATTGGTCGATTTTAGGTAACTAAACTCACACTGAAAATAGTATTTGTTTTTTTTCTTACTGTGCATGAAAGAAGTTTTGAAGTAGGGCGATATCTTTAGGTAATACGCTCAGTGCATTATAATAATTATTGCATGTAAATTTATTGTTTGCAGTATACTCCTGCTATTGATATTTGGAGCATCGGATGCATATTTGCGGAGATGCTTACTGGAAAACCATTGTTTCCTGGTAAAAATGTGGTGCACCAGTTAGATATAATGACGGATTTCCTTGGTACTCCTCCCCCTGAATCAATTGCAAGGGTTAGTTACCACATTTCACTATCTTCCTCATCTTATATTTTCTATAGATGCTAAGTCCTATTACATCTGAATGTTGCTGCATTATTCTAGTTAATAGCACTTCAAGAGGCTACAACGAGTCCTCTATGTTCTTTTATGACAAATAATTTTTATCATTAAAATTGCAGATCAGAAATGAGAAGGCGAGAAGATATCTCAGCAATATGCGGAAAAAACATCCCGTTCCATTCACACAGAAGTTCCCGAATGTCGATCCTTTGGCTCTTCAATTGCTGGAACGCCTGCTTTCATTTGATCCTAAAGATAGACCATCTGCTGAAGAGGTGACATCTAATGACCAATATTTGTTTTTATTTTAAGTTTACTAAAATTGGGAATAAGAGTTTTGGCATCTGATTAATAACTGCAGTTCTGTTACCGTTTTGATGTTTATTTTTGCAGGCATTGACTGATCCATACTTTCATGGATTAGCAAATGTGGACCGTGAGCCAAGCAGTCAACCCATCTCAAAGCTTGAGTTTGAGTTTGAGAAGAAAAAATTGACAAAAGATGATGTTAGAGAGTTGATTTATCGAGAGGTAGGCCTCTCAGCAATCAGCATATACTTGCTGCCCTGTTTACATTTTTTTTTTGTTCGCCGATTGGATGCTTTACTAATTCAAAACACTTTTATCTTGAGCAAACAGATTTTAGAGTATCACCCTCAGATGCTTCAGGAGTATCTTCAAGACGGAGATCAGACTAGTGGCTTTATGTACCCAAGGTTAGGCATTAGTTAAGTACATTTATTAACTTAAATGATTTTGTTTTGCAAAATCTATTGTACTACTTTATAAGCTTAACGGTGTTTGTAGGTGATATACACTTTAAATCATACGAATATTTTCCATTTGTAACTGCTTTTCTGAAAGTAATAGACATACACTATTTCTTCCTTGTTTTTCAGTTCCCAAGTATATAAAGTTTTGGCTAGGGGATAATTTCTCTCATTAGTATAGCTAACAAATTCCTAAAGATATCCTTCCTAAGTGGGATCTTTTGATATTCATTTTTTGGGTGACGATAGAGACTCTCCTTTTTATTTTTCCTCTTATTGGGGAGGAGAACATCTTCAAAAATTTAATCTCTATATGGCTGTTACTCGTTGTATATTGCGGAAATTTTCTGCTGCTCATAAATTATTTAGTCAGATTTGTGATATATTAGCTGATGTTATGCTATGTTTCTTAGTGGCGTTGATCGATTCAAGCGACAGTTTGCACATCTTGAAGAGCATCGTGGTAAAGGTGAAAGAAGCACTGCACTCCAAAGACAGCATGCTTCATTGCCTAGGTATGAAGTTGATAAGGATTTATTTTCTCAATGGTTTTATGTGGTGGCTGTTGAGTGTACTATAAAGGTTTTGCTTAAATGTTTTATAGTAAAAGTATATTATGTATTCTTGTATTGACAAGTTACCACCCTATTGATTATATATAGATGGATAATACCAATGTTTTTATGATTGCAAATATCCACTTAAAATTTATAATTGAAATGGCTATTCTATGTTATTATGAAAAAAAATCGATATTTCTTTTGCCCATTTTAATTTTTTTGTGAATATTATTTTGATATGTACTTTTTAAAGCTCATCAAGTGATCATTTTTTAACTTTTACCCAGATTAAACGCAATATAACTGTAGAGTCAACTAAATTTCAACCAATCAAATAAGTTGATCTATAGAGAACGTTGTCTTGGTAAAGGTTGTAGATAATCAAATTTATCATTCACTAGTCTAATGATTTCTTGGTTCCATATTTGCATTGATGAGTAAAATTATATGTCCTTAAAATCTGTTACTGCAAAAATTCTAAATGATAGAATATAGATCATCTCATTTAAAACTTCGTGTCGTGCTTTACTCGGGCTTGTGATGCACTCCCTAATAATATGTTGCAGCCATTATGGTTCGAACTTATACTGTGTTGAAGACAAGATTTAAATGAATACATGTGGTCGCTCTTCAACATCTTAAGCTTTTTGATGAAGTAGTTAACAATGTATCATAGTTAGGCAAAACACCTAGATACAAGTGTCACGACCACCCATTTATGAAAATTATGCACGTGCCAGACCTTTGATAAAAAAAGAATCCGGTCTACACATGAGGGCATAAGGACAAAATTTAAGCTTAAGTTTTTAGATGGGGTAGTTAATAAGTATAGAAGCTGAAGGGTGCGAAGGCATAGAAAATTTTCACCTTCAATCAACTTGGTGTGCAAAATGAGTGGTATCATAGTGTGAATTGAATAACCTTGTTGAACTTAGGCATCCTAGGTTTTGTACCAAGTCACTACTTGGGAGAGTAGCATATAAAAAAATCATTTGGGAGCTGGAGCGCCCCCCTAGAGAGCACATCCAATGGTTTAAAAAAGATATAGTTGATATTTAAGATAGCATATGACATATAAATAGAAAACCTTAATAGATAAAATTGAAATCAGGAGAGGAAGTGGGGTTGGAATGCTACTGTTACGATCATATGTATGTAGCCTACGTCGTATCTGGATGGCTTTTATATTGTTTATAACCTGGAAAATCTGTGCGTTCATATTAATATTCTGGACCTTCAGAGAACGAGTCCCTGTGGTCAAGGATGAAACAGTTGTTCAAGATAATGATTTTGAAAAGCGAACTTCAGCATCTGTTGCTTCAACCCTTCAAAGTCCTCCAAACGAAGCTGGGGGAACAGATAATTCAAATGCAAATGCACAAAATGGAACATATTCTGCTGCTCGTAGCTTGTTGAAGAGTGCTAGTATTAGTGCGTCTAAATGTATTGGTGTTAAAGGAACAAACATTACAGAGGTAATTTTATTGCTTGTGCCATTCTTTTTATACTCGCAATCCTATTGGAATTAATGATTGAATGCCTACTCATATGGTGTTTGAATAGTAAGCCGAGATGGTACCATATCTTCTTCCATGGGATATCCTTTATTCGGCCAAACTACTATGTTTTAATTGATTAACTTGTTCGTTTCTGACAGGAAGAGTCAATTCCAGAGCTCAGTGAAGAGGTTGATGAGTTGTCCGAGAAAATTGCTGTTCTCCATACCTGATTTTAGAGTTCGATTGTCTTCAGACATATCGTTTGGCTTTGTGGATCGACAGGGCTCTTCGATAGCTTATTGAAGATCTTTGCTTCAAATCAGGTAGAAACTATTGTATTGATGCCAAATATCGTGTAAGTTATAGTATTAGGTAAGGGAAATTGCTCTCGCGTATTTTGATAGCGCAGATATATCTTTTTGTTGTTCAACATGTTGACATTGAAAGCATTTCATGTAGAAGTTTGAGATAACAAGCAGAAAAAATTGTGTCATGCCCCCTTCCTCCAACTCCCTTGGGGCATTGTTGGTGGCGGGGGCTTGTATTATTGACAATGGCATAATTAACCCTTTTTTTAGGCAGCACGACGTTGTAATTGCATTAAGTATTTGAATTCAACCTTGTGTTGGCACTACAAATTATGTTGGTCCAACTCATCGTCTTTTTATTTTTCAATTTTTTTGGGAATTTAATATGATTTAAATTAAGTCATAATGAAACAAAATGATTATTATGCTAGAGATGGAAGATTGTGTAAAAAATGTAGAAGATAAATAAATATTTATGGCTTATTTGCACAAATGGTCTCGACTTTTGCACTTTCTTGTGGGTTGAGGACCTATCTTTTCATTTTGGCGGTTTAACCCCTATTTCAAATGTTTTTGGCAACAATGGTCCTTTTCAACAATTTCCATCCAAATACCGTGAAATTTGACGGTGGAAGTTTTTATTTATAAAGGCTTATTTGCACAAAAGGTCCCGACTTTTAAAAAGAAAATTTTGATAAAGTCCCTAATATTTTAGAAAGTGTTGAAAAGTCCCATAACTTTCTAATCCTAACACATATGACCCTAAACTTTTGACAATTTACCCCTAACTTAAATAAAATAAAAATAACTCACAAACCTTTTTAAAAATACAAATAAGTCCTAAATCTTTTTATTTTTCTGATTACACTTAAAATAATAAAAAGTGTGTCATCAAGTCCCAAAACTTTTAATTTTGTTCACCAAAATGATATTTAAAATGTGTTTGATTAAAATCGATATTTTAGTAAAGTGATTGAAAAATTGTGGGACCATAAATTAAGTGGTTAAAATTAATTGTTGACTTTGACTTTAACTTTTAACAAAATCAAAATTGAAAACAAATAGAACTTTTAGAGTCTCTACAATTTTGTCAGGTGGTACATTAATTAAAAAAAATTATACTCATGATCAAAATTTGACCAATTTAAAATTTTAATTTATTTTTCATATCAATTACTAGAGGTGGTAAAATGGGAAGCCCAGATAGCGGTCTGAAAGGCCTCGGGTCGGTCTAATAAAAATTAATTAAATAAAAATTAGGTCGATTTAGTCAGATACAACTAGTCTGGGGGCCGTCAGATAATTTTTTTTTGCCCAAGTCCCTACCTTTCAAACACCCCCCTCCCGTGAAATGTGGTGCCGGGGGTGGGGTGTTTGAAGTGGTGTAGGGACTGGGCAAACAAAAAAAAATTATCGTGCCACCGATCGATTAGTTCAGTTGTCTTGGGACTAAATTGACCTAATTTTATTAAATCAACTTTTATTGGACGGGTCAGGCCAGAGACCGAGCTATCTGGTGACCCATTTTGCCACATTTAGTAATTGATATGAAAAATAAATTAAAATTTTAAATTGGTCAAATTTTGATCATGTGTATAATTTTTTGTTAATTAATGGACCAACCGGATAAAATCTGCAGAGGCTAGAGGCTGTTTTTTCAATTTTGATTTTGTTAAAAAGCTCAAAGTCAAAGTCAACAATTAATTTTAACCACACATTATGGTCCCACAATTTTTCAATCACTTTTACTAAAAATCTAATTTTAATCAAACACATTTTAAATATCATTTTGGTGAACAAAATTAAAAGTTTTGATTTGATGACACATTTTTTTATTTTTTAAGTGTAAATCTGTAAAAAAAAAAAGATTTAGGACTTATTTGTATTTTTAAAAAGGTTTGTGAGTTATTTTTAATTTATTTAAGTTAAGGGTAAAATTGTCAAAAAGTTTAGGGTCATATGTTAAGATTAGTTATGGGACTTTTCAACACTTTCTAAAATATTAGGATTTGTCAGAATTTTTCTTTACAAAAGTCGGGGACCATTTGTGCAAATAAGCCTTTATAAATAAAAAACTTCAACCGTCAAATTTCACCAGATTTGGATGGAAATTGTTGAAAAGGACCATTCACGCTAAAAACATTTGAAATAGGGGTTAAACCGCCAAAATGAAAAGATAGGTTCTCAACCCGCGAAGAAGTGCAAAAGTCGGGGACCATTTGTGCAAATAAGCCAAATATTTATAGTAAAAAAATTGATTCGTTAAGAAACAAAAATATGTATTAGAATTTTGAAATAAAGAGATATGGGGTCAATCGATCCTCGTGGTTTGTCAGGTTAGACAATCAAATTCGACATTACTCATTTACTATGGTGTGTCAACATGTAAACGTGTTTGAACTGGCCGATCTAATTTCGAGATGATTTTTTAAATGTGATAATTTTGTTACATATTTGATTTTATATTAAATATTTACTTTTAAATTTTAGATATAATAAATGTAACAAATGTAATATATATTTTTTTATGTAAGAAATGTAACAAACGTTACAAAAAATAAAAATAAAAACATCATTTTTAGAATAAAAAAGTGAAATAGCATTTTTTACATTTTTTTATTTTTATATATGATGAAACTCTCTTTTTTAAACTGAGTGAGTCATCTCGGACCCGAGCACCTGGCAAATTTTGACAGAACTATGCTGGTACATTAAGAACCGTCTCTAGTTGCATGGCCAGTAACATTACACTAAACTGCGTCGTTCTTGATTTTTATGCATGATGTAGATCTAGGCATATCCGCCAACTGCTGCATCTTAATTGCTTGAAGTCAGCCAAATGTATGTGCAGAGGATGATTATTATTGGTCAAATTGATCACCTCTCATATTTTGGTATACCGTGGCGTTTCGGTTGCGAGATCTTGAATTATCTTTCCATTTATGTACAAATCTGTAGGTGTTTTAGTATTACTTAGATACATCGCGATGTACCCTATCATTGCTTCTCTCGAAGTGCTACTATTATGATACATTTTGATACTTGATGCTTGATGGAACTTTTGATTTATCTAATAGAAAATGAGATCCTAACATCAAAGATAACTGTGAATGAGAGGTTGTTCATTAACGATAATTGGAAGTATCTGTCGAACACAAAATTGTAAACTCAAGCTTTCAGATAATTCATCACAGTATTATAATAGATTTCAAGTTATAAATTGTGGTCGTGTGAGACTTTTAATGAGAAAAATAAATCTTTCATGTAGGTAAATATGCGTGTAGAATACAAAAAAATGAATACTTTACGTTGAGGCAATAATAATAGGAAATCTATACTTTTGGTGTTGGACCACAAGGAATGGCCAACCATTGCCATTCACAATTATGGCATCCCCAAAGTACTCTAGTTGCCACTGTACATGGGTGAATTGTGGGATTATATTCTGTATAATTCATGTACTATACAGAGATCGATCTGCAGAGAAATTGCGATCAACGATCATCAGGTGTTGATCAAATTCCGGGGCCATAGGAAGAGTCAATTTTGCATCGAGACCGGAGTGTTTGATCACATACAAAGCAATTAGTCCTGCTAGCACGTTGATTCGAGTCAATCCCTAGAGCATGATCATGATACCATAAATTCCTCCGTGTTGTATATTAGGGTACTTGTATGGTGACCGGGTCCATGACGGGCCAGTTTGGGAAAAATTGTTGCTGAACCAGGTGAGAGTGCTGTTAGAAATTTGTTCAAATTATGAAGTTTTAAAGTTTAATGACTTGAATATAAAATTGGAGAAAGTTTGTGGCTTAGAAACAAATTTGAGAGGGACTAAAAAATAAACTTGGAAGAAGTTTATAATCTTAACATGCAAATTCCAATTTGGTGAATTGAACTGTAAAAGCGACCATTGCGCGGTAGCATTTCCACCGCATTTGCAGTGAGAGGCAGAAACCTGCCATGATGTTCTTGCTCGAGCGAGAGGCCTAACGGTCGGTATTTTTTTAAAAAATAATCCTTGTTCTTCTATATCAACTTAAAATTTCAAAAAATATATTTAAGAGTTTTTCTTGTTCGTTCAAAGATTTTTACTTCGTTGCTTTGTGCAAATTCTCGAAGACCAATCATATCTTACAAAGATATCTATTGAAAATCTCTAAAGCAATACGAGAATGTACAAATATTGCTTTGCGAAAAGTGTATCTCTTACGTATTTTCAGCCTCCTTTTCGGTGTTTTTTATTGGTTTTTAGTTACTTCTCCATTTTTCTTTTTCTTCTCTGGGCTGTACAAGAAGATATTTCCAATAAGTGTAAAGCAATATTTCTACTACAATAGATACGAAAACTACTTTGGCTATTATAAAATTTAGTGATCAAGACTTCGTTCTTTTGGATTGTTTCAATGGCACGAATTTCACCAAGTGGAAAGACAAGTTGAAATTACCATTGACAGCTTTGATTCGAACTTGGCTCCAATTCTAGAACCGATCAAGACACACAAATGGAATAAAAACTGAATGTAAATTAAAGAATGTCACATACTCAATATACTTTTAGATAAATCATTTTTATATAGTACATCTACACCAACACTTCTTGGGCGAAAGAAATATGGGAGGGAACAAATACAAAGCCAAGAATGGAAGTACCAAGAAATTTCTGATTTTAAATTTTTGGATAATATTCTATTATTGCCTCGAGTTCATGAAGTGCGAGTAATTGTCAACAAATTGAGGGTGGTAAATATTGAAGTTCTTGGGTCATTTCAAATTGGTGCTATCATTATTAAGTTGCCATTGGCTTGGAGAGAATATAGGAAAAAAAAATTCTTGATAACTTCGAAGACTTTTCTTTGGAACAGATTCGGAAACATCTTCGAATAAAAAAGCAATCAAGAGCATGAGATAATGCAATTATCATTATCATTATAATTTTATTACATACGATCTCAGAAAATATGAAAACAAGTGATTTTATTTTGCATCATGATATCTTTCCAATTATTTTATGTTCTTGTGAACGAATGGATATCACATCTATTTTCAATGGTGACGTAGCGGTCTGATTTGGTAGTGAGAGAAATGAATTTTGTGAGAGAACATTGATTAATTAAAAATTGATCATGTGTAAAATTAAATTGACGTGGCATCAAAGAGTTTTTGGGATTAATTAGTGCTAGTCTTAATTGTACGAGAAACAAGTACCCATTTAGTTTGATATCAGTTTGGTTGCACTATAACCTCCAACATAGCCAAAGAGCTTGGGTAACTACTTACATTTGCAGAGAAGTTTTATTTTATTATTATTTTTATTTTATATATTTTCTATACTTTTTTATAATTTTCATAAATAGTAGTAGCGAAATTTGATCTCAAGATTTTCTATTGCTATGATACTATATTGAACTACAACATCTACAAGTTTAAAATGTTAGACACTTGACAATCTTATATATTTAAATTATGTCTTAAAATACATGTTTTTGTGTGTGTGTGTGTTAAAGGTAATCTCGTATTGCTTAAACATAGAACTTATAATCGACATATAAAAATCTAGACTAACTAACACTCAATAAGGTTGACGTTGACATTTTAAAGTGAAAACACAAGATTCTATATAGTATCAGAGTCTAAAAATTCAACTGAGCAATTTGTTTCATGTAAAGTTCAAATGAGTATTCGAATTTTAATATTGATATTTTCAATTGAACCATCATCTAGCAATGACACGTTAATGATAAAATTTTCGTTACTTAAAATACAAAGATAATAATGTACATATAAAGTGTAAATTACATATTTTACAGGATTAATTTCACCAACGATCACTTAAGTTACCTTCAAATTACAAAATGTTCACTGAAGTTCAAAAGTTTCAGTGGTGGTCATTGAAATTAGAAATCATTTCACTAATGGTTACTCCATTAAATTTCTAATTTAAAATAGTAATGTGGCATGATAACGTGTCATTTATTTATTGCATGGTTGTCCATGACTTTATATAATATTCACTTTAGTCCCTATATTTCAATTAAGTCTTTCAAAAATTGCATCTTAGGTCTTTCAACATTTTACATCTTTACACTTTGGTCTCCAAATTTTTAATTATCTTTCAGTTAAGTCCTCTAAAAATTGTATCTTAGGTCCTTCAACTTTATACATCTTTAAACTTTGGTCCCCTAAATCTTTAATTTTAGTGACCCAAATAAGTGTAATTTTAGTGGTCAAAATAAGAGTACTTTCAATTAAATAATTGACTTTACACTCGAAATTTCACATAAACGAACAAAATAATATAATTAAATAATAAACTATTTAGTGGTCAAAATAAGTGTAAAATTCGCACTTATCATTTATAATTGACCACAAAAAGTAAACATTTTAGTAGTCAGACCCTATAATATTATTTTGTTCGTTTAGGTGAAAATTTGAGTGTAAAGTCAAGAATTTAATTGAAAGTGCACTTATTTTGACCACTAAAATTATACTTATTTTGGTCACTAAAATCAAATATTTGAGGGACAAAAGTTTGAAGATGTATAAAGTTGAAAGACCTAAGATGCAATTTTTTAGAAGACTTAACTGAAAAATAATTAAAAATTTGGGAATCAAAGTGTAAAGATGTAAAAAATTGAAGGACCTAAGATGTAATTTTTAGATGACCTAACTGAAAGATAATTGAAAATTTAGGGACCAAAGTGTAATGATGTAAAAAGTTGAATGACCTAAGATACAATTTTTGGAGGACTTAACTGAAAGATAATTAAAAATTTGGAGACCAAAGTGTAATAATGTAAAGAATTAAGGACCTAAGATACAATTTTTGAAAGACTTAATTAAAATATAGGGACTAAAATAAATATTATATAAAGTACATAGACTATCATACAATAAATAAATACCACATCATTATTTTAAATTAGAAATTTAATAGAGTGACTATTTGTGAAAAAATTTCTAATTTTAGTGACTACTACTAAAATTTTTAAACTTCAGTAACTATTTTATAATTTAAAAGTAATTTTAGTGACTGTTGGTGAAATTAACCCTATCTTTACAAGATTGGCCTTAAAACATCATCAAACTCGTCTTTTGCATATAGCTGTCATATATATTTTATTTAACAATTCTAAACCGATATGATCATGACATTAATGAATGAAATATATAGCCTGTAGGAGAATCCCAATTATGAAAAGATAATAATAATAATAATAATAATAATAATAATAATAATAATAATAATCTATTAATAAAAAAAACAAAAACATAATGAGACGATATTAAGTTTTGAAAACAAGTTGCATATTCATCTTTTTTTGACTTTTAGTTTGCATTATTTTGGCAATGTTGACATTTGGTGTCAATTAATCTACTGTAGATTGATTTTGAAACCGCTTATTTGTACAAATGGTCTCTGACCTTTTGTATTCTTTGCGAGTTGAGGGACCCATTGTTTTATTTTTGACAGTTTAACTCTTATTTTAAATGTTTTTGGCGTGATAATGGTCCCTTTTCATCAATTTCGTCCAAATCCTTGTGAAAGTTGACGGTAGAAAATTTTTATTTAAAAATTAAAGGAAAATTTTGACAAAAGTTTCTAATCTTTTAGAAAGTGTTGAAAAATTCCATAACTTTCTAATTGTAACACATATGACCCAAACCTTTTTGACAATTTAACCCCCAACTTAAATAAATTAGAAATACTCCCCCCGTCCGACAAAGATAGACTCATTTCTTTTTTCACAGTGATTAAAAAAACATATTTAATGTAATTGAAATTATAAATTTTTCACACACTTTTCCTATTATACCCCCATTTAATATTAGTCATTTATGAATCTAATAAATTTAAATACTTGTTTTGGGTGGATAACAATGTAAATTAAATAAGGGTATATTAGGAAAATAAAAATTTTAATACACCATCTATAAAGTAAGTGACCTATAATTTGGGACAGATAAATAAATAAAACAAGTTTATCTTTGTGGGACGGAGGGAGTAACTCATAAACCTTTTCAAAAATACAAATAAGTCCTAAATCTTTTTATTTTTTTACAGATTTACACTTAAAATAAGAAAAAAGTGTGTCATCAAGCCCCATAATTTTTAATTTTGTTCACCAAAATGACATTTAAATTGTGTTTGATTAAAATCAAATTTTTTAGTAAAAATTGTTGAAATGTGTGGTTGAAAAGTTGTGGGACCATAAAAAATGTGGTTAACATTAATTGTTGACTTTGATCTTAGCTTTTTATCAAAATCAAAATTGAAAACAAGCAGAACATTAGAGTCTCTCTGATTTTGTCAGTGGTTCATTAATTAACAAAAATTATACACATGATCAAAATTTGACCAATTTAAAATTTTAAGCGGTAGAGGTGGCAAATATGCCGGATGAACTGCCCGCCCAACCCAAAATAGGACGGACCACATAAAATTGGATTTGGACTAGCCTGCACCCAATTTTACATGGGTACGATATTTGATGGGCCAACCTAGCTCGATTTTAAATAATAGGCCGATCCAACTTACATTTTTAATTTATTTTTAAAAATAATTACTTATAATTAAAAAAAAAAATCAAAATTCACCATCTTCCTCCACTACCCCACCCCCGAAAATCCGACCAGAAGTGAGGGAATTTCTCTTCCTTAGTGGTCGCGGATTTTTCCGGTGAGGAGGAGAATCCTGGTTTTTGCGACCGGTGGGGGAGATTTCTCCCCTCCCAGTCATGGGAAAAATTCGGCCACCGTGGGGAGAATTTCCTCCCCTCCCCTCTTGTCGGATTTTCGGGATGGGATGGGGTGGGGTGGTGAAGGAAGATGGTGAATTTTGATTTTTTTAATTATAAGTAATTATTTTGAACTCTCTGGTTTCGTCGCTGAAAGGGGATTTCTCCTCTTCTTTTGTACCGACAAACGGTAGAAAACAAGAGGGGAGAAATCCTTCCAATTTTTTTTCATCGCGATGGGAAGGCGAGATTTTTCCCTTTTCGCGGCGATGAAAAGGAGAAATTTCTTGTTGTTGCGACGACCGGGAGAGAGATTTCTCACCCCGATCGCTTAGGAAAAATCTGGCGACTGGGGAGAAATCACCTATCCTCTTGTCGGATTTTCGAGGCGGGGGTGGGGTGGGGTGGAAGATGGTGAATTTTAATTTTTTTTAATTATAAGTAATTATTTTGAAAAAATAAGTTAAAAATGTAAGTTGGGCTGGCCCATTGGCCCAAAATCGGGTTAGGTTGTCTCAGCAAATACCAACCCATGTAAAATTGGATCAGGACTAGTCCAGTCTAATTTTTATGTGGTCCGTCTAATTTTGGGTTGGGCCAATTCATCTGGCCTATTTGCCAACTCTACCAATTAAAATTTTAAATTGGTTAAATTTTGATCATTGGTATAATTATTTTGTTAATTAATGGACCACTAGACAAAATCTGTAGAGACTCTAACAGTCCGTTTGTTTTCAATTTTGATTTTAATAAAAAGCTAAGGTCAAAGTCAACAATTAATGTTAACCACACATTTTATGGTCCCACAACTTTTCAACCACACATTTAAACAACTTTTACTAAAAAATCTGATTTTAATCAAACACAATTTGAATGTCATTTTGGTAAACAAAATTAAAAATTTTGGAGTTTGATGACACACTTTTTCTTATTTTAAGTGTAAATCTGTAAAAAATAAAAAGATTTAGGACTTATTTGTATTTTTAAAAAGGTTTATGAGTTATTTTTAATTTATTTAAGTTGGGGGTTAAATTGTCAAAAAGGTTTGGGGTCATATGTGTTACAATTAGAAAGTTATGGGATTTTTCAACACTTTCTAAAAAATTAAGGACTTTTGCTGCAAATTTTCCTTTACTTTTTAAATAAAAAATTTTCCACCGTCAACTTTCACAGGGATTTGGATGAAAATTGATGAAAATGACTATTGCTGTCAAAAATATTTGAAATAGGGCCAAACTGCAAAAAATGAAACGATAAGTCTTCAACCCGCATTAAGTGCAAAAGTCAGGAACCATTTGTACAAATAAGCCATTTTTTTGCTCCAATTTTGAAAATTTAGGTATTAAACTGGATACTTTTATATGAAATTTAAAAAATAAATCTCCTATTAAAAATAAAACAACTAATGGGGTGGGGGTTCCTATTATGTTTTTAATTACTTGTATGTGTGAGTTTAATATATACAATACGATTTTGTACGATTGTCTACGTACCCAAAAAATAAAAAATTGTAGCATATTCGAGAGAGTTCAGTTTTTTAATATTGAAGTTTCAAAGAACTCAAACTTTTGAAAACATAAAAGTACTAAGTGCGTGCTAGGGAGTTTTTCATTTTCCACTTATTTTGATTGGTTTCAGGTGATAACGTTTATGAGAGGTTGGGAACCATCCAAAATCGGTGCATTTTAATTTGAGGTGAATTTTCCAACCCTAAAATCAGTTGATTTTTGGCCAATTTTTAAATTATCTTCTAATTTTACATTCTCTAAAATAATTATTTACAAATTTACCTTAAACCTATAAATTATAATACACATTTCCTTCTTTCTCCTCTCCAAATGCATATTTTGTCTCCTCTCTAAACAATAATTTTTTATGTGCCATTAAATTATTTTTGAAATTTTTTGCAGTCGAATATATATTTACATTTAATTTTTTTCATACTTCATATTATTTACACATATATGCATTTTTTAATATATGGTTATATATGTAATTTTATTCTTCTAAAATACTTTCAGAACCATGTATAATAAACTATTGAGCATGTGTTTGACTGTTTTAATAACCATTATTAAAAGCATCCAATACCGAACCCCTCATGAACGCCTAAAATTGATACTTTTAAAAAAAATTCATAATCAGTACTTCAAAACTCCCAAGCAGACTTTAAATATTTTTCATCTTCTTTTTTCTTTCACTTTTTTTGTGGTGTCTAAATAAATCTACAAAATACATAATAAAACCACTAATACATAAAATGCTCAAGTGACTCGTATAACTATCTTGATTCATTCAAATTAAAAAAAAAAAGAAAAATAAAATCTTATCATTAAAAATAAAAACAATAATAAAAATATCTATCCTAAAAATAAAAATTAGATCGTAATGCAATCTCAGTATTTAAAAAAGTCTTTAAAATTAATAAGATATTCAATCAATACTTTTTAAAAGTCTTATAAAAGTCATAGATATTCAAAAGTGACTGATAAAAATATTAAAATAAATAATTTCTGTGTGCGCTTTATTGATGATATTGCGTTAACAATTACATCAATTTATATACAACTTTTACAGAATCTACATACATGGAAACAAATAAATCAAAACAAGACCAAATTGGAATTAGTATCAAGCTAACATAAATCGTATCTTCAATAAAGACTTTTATAAAAGTTTTATGTACTAACTTCTAAGCAAAAAGTACAAATACAAAATTTCACAATTTATCTCTCATTTAATCCCAAAGTTTGAAAAGCTTTAAAAATAAAATAAAAACATCTTTCAAACGGTAATTTGTTCTTTCTTTCTTATTTTCTTCTACGAATTCCAGAACCATGATCAATTGCTAACTTCGAGTGATTATGAACATACAAGTCTAAAGGTAACCTTTTGTTCGCCAAAATTCTGCCATAAATATGTATTTTTGTATTTCAACGTAGGAGAGAAATTAATAAAAAGTAAAGAAGGCAAATGGAAAAACAAATTTTACACAAACGGATAAAGCTTATTTTCAAACAATTGTAAATTAAAAACAAAAGTTTCAAAGCTAAGCATTATGTGAGATAAACTTATTTTCAAACATAAAAAGAATTAGAGAAGCAGCCAAATAAAAAAGGGTTCGACCATGGAGTCTGTAATTCACAAAGTAATTATATATTCGCTTATTTTGTATTTTCCCTTAAATTTGTAAAAATTGTGAACTACAAACCGAGATTTGAGGCAGATTGATAAATTATTAAAGTGTCTTTGAAAGGTATAAAAAAATTGAATTTCTATGAAAATAATGATATGACGTGATTTTTGCTGGGATGTGAAAATGTATAGAAAAAGAGATGAAAACACACATACGAGGTGAAAAGACGAATAACGAACTAGGATGCTTTTCATAATTTTTTTTTGACAAGGATCCAATTGCCTTTAGGATTAAAGTTAGCCACTTTCGAAAAAAAAAAAAAAAAACAAAGAGGAATTAGATGAAAAAGTTAAATATTTTGGTGCAAATGGTCTATAATGTATAGCTTTACGTGTTTTTGGCACCTAATCTTTTCTTTTTGGCTAAAAGGTCCCTAACCTATTCTATTATGAACAAAAGTGGTTTTGTGGACGGATTAATCTAATTTCTCTGTTAGTTCGACACGTAGATTGAACTTTTTTTTAATTTATTTTTATTATAGGGCAAATTAGTCAAAAAAAACTTTTAATAACATCGCAAAATTTGTCAATTATTATATAAATAATGATAAATAATGATTAAAATAAAGAAATAAAAAAAATTATCACCGACCCCACTGCACCCTACCGTCACCATCACTCTCTTAAAATTGCCATTACCCCGCTTCTTCCTAACATTAATGGGAATTTTTTTAGGATAAATAGTACTGGGGGTCCCAAACATTTGAATCTTGTGACGATAGAGTCTCAAATTTTTAATTTCTAGCACATAGGTCCCTAATCTATGAAACGTTTGCGCATGAGGTCTATTTTTTGACAGAAACCTCAGGCGCGAACGTTTTATAAGTTATGGACCTAGGTGCTAGAAATTAAAGGTTTGGAACTCTATCGTCACAAAATTTAAAGGTTTAAGACTCTCGATACTATTTATCCAAGATTTTATGTACCCAATTAGCTCATTCAAATCGGAAACATCATCACTGCCCACAGACCTAGGAAAAGTTTCTGCAATTATTCACGGTGCAAGATGAATCTAATACTCCAATTCCTCACAAATCAAACACTTCAGTTGCTAATACTCGTAATTGTCCATCTAAACTACCCAATACAATTTCATATCATGCTGGACACATATGTGAAGCACCAACCAAATGTTTCTAAATCAAAATCAAGAAAACAGAAAGTGGTTATCCATTGAAACCTTATATTGCTGCCCACAAATCTGTCCAAATTAGTTATGCTGCCGTGAAACTGGAACCATTAATCCACGAAAAAGAAAAAAAATACAATTCCTTATCCAACAAGAGAATCCTTACTAAAGGTGGTTCAAAAATACAATTCCTTATCCACTAAACCTCAAAGCAACTGACACCAAGTCTAAAGGTGGTTTTAACCTGGTGACGTTGGAGCGGAATTGAAGCACATTCTGAAGGGAAAAATAATTAACCGTCAATAAAGACAAAACAGAAGTTCAACACCAAGAATTTGATCACAGGAACTCACATAAATTTTCATCAGAATCGATAACCCCTATTTAATGTTATGTTCCGAAATCCTAATTGCTCTCATGAAAACAGAACATAAAATGAAGGTGGACTTGTCCACCCACCTAGGGTGTGTGGGGGTGGGCGTGGGGGTGGGGTGGGGGTGCGTGATGATTTTTTTAATTATTATTTATATAAGAATAGACAAATTTATCCATGTTACCAATTTGCTCCTACGTTAAAAATAAATTAAAGAGAATTTCAATCAACGAGCCTAAACAGAAAAATTGGATGGAATTCGTCCAAATGGATCACTTTCGCACCCTCCCGGGAAATGCATTCTTTTTTATGAATACCCGGTAGCTATAGCAAATGGAATAAGTTAAAGACCTTTCAGTCAAAAATAAAAAGTTAGGAACTAAAAGTGCACTAATGCGACACTTCAGGGACCATTTGCGCCAAAATCCCTTATAAACAGTGAAATCTGAACATGAGAACTTTCCTATTCTCCCAACAAAAACATCACGTTCCACTGACACACTCACTTTCAATCCCGAAAAAAAAATGGCACAGCTGGCAGAAACATATGCGTGCGCGCCCTCAACGGAACGGGGCCGAGGGATCCTCATCTCGGGCGACCCGAAATCCAATTCGATCCTCTATTGCAACGGCCGATCCGTAATTATCCGGTACCTGGACCGGCCGTTGGAAGTCAAGGTGTACGGCGAGCACACGTACCCTGCCACCGTCGCCCGATACTCCCCGAACGGCGAGTGGATTGCTTCCGCTGACGTGTCCGGCACTGTCCGGATCTGGGGGACCCACAACGATTTTGTGTTAAAAAAGGAGTTCCGAGTCCTATCGGGGCGGATCGATGACCTCCAGTGGTCTACCGATGGACAGCGCATTGTCGCCTCAGGTGAAGGCAAGGGAAAGTCCTTGGTTCGCGCTTTCATGTAAGCTTATATGTTTTCGAAAAATTCATTTATAAAACATACACATTATATACACAGATTCGCGTATGAATATGTTTTGTATGTTTCTAGTTAAATTCATTAATTTTTGATTTCTTGGTGACTGTTTGTTTTGAAATTTGAAATCTTATTGTTATTGCCTCGGACTGAAGTTTTTGATGCCTTGAAATATCGAAATAATTGAATTTGAGGTATTGTGACTGAATTTATTTATTTATTTTTTTGGGGGTGGGGGTGCATATGTGGCAAGACCTTAAGTTGTTTAATTTATTTATTAATTTATTAATTGTGGGAGATTTTTGTTTTTTAGTATGCTGCTTTAAGATGTAAATTTGTGTGAATACCATGTAAAGTACACTTGAAGAGCATCTCAAGTATGCCAGAGATCAAAGATCATACTTGCTCCCATTGATTAATTTGGTGTCCTGATTTGCTTCCTCTAATTGTATATGCCAATGCCAAAAGATTAATCAGTTGAATATTAAATCGTTAATATGTGCATAGAATATGGAAAAAAGAATACAAAACTCATTCAGAATACTACTAATTAAATGTAATATAACATGTGGAAACATGTGCCACGTTTGTACTGTACAAATTGGGGGAAGGTTGGTTCTCATGACCTCCAAGTTCTTGAAAGTGGACCACTCTTTGAAACCACCGGACAGTCCTTCACAATATGCTAAATTATTTAAATATACTCCTCTGTATTATATCCAATAAAAAAAAAAAAAAAAGATGTTATGCTTATTGTCCCATGGAAATGAATTGGACTAGGGTGAATCTCAAAAATTGACATTCTCTGTTCTCGCTGCAGTCTGGCTCTTGTTGTAACTCTAGGTATTTGGACCCCACGTGTGGAAGACAAGCTCATTTTTTTTTATAAGCTAACATAAGCTAGCTTCAGTTAAGCCAAAACATAGTTGAACTTGTGCGTATCAAGCCTATCATGAAACCCCAGTTAGATCTGATGGGACTTCCTAGCAAATTTATACACGTGGGAGATACCTTTGGGGTGTGGTCATCCACGTCTATAAGATGATACAATTTTTATTTTGGAAGTGCAGTTAGCACTCTTTGGATTTTCTATAACATAAGTTCAGCTTGGCTTGGATTTTAGGCTAAAATCTTTTCATGAGCATGAAAGCAGATAGTTTTTTAAGACTGTAAATATGTTTTAAATTAGATTTTATTACAAATTTGAGCTTAATTTGAATTATATTTTAGAATGGAAAAGCATAAGTAGATGCTTTCCACCACTTGGCTATGCGCATTGACATTGAACTTTGAATCTTGTAAGATGCGCTCAAATCAAACAATGAAGCATCACCCCAGGAAAATGTCAACTATGATACGCGAGTTTAAAGCGACCAGTAATAGCTAGACTGACGAGACCAATGTGGAATACGTTCTCTTCTTGATTTGTGGGAGCACATGAGGATCAACATGACGCACAATGAAAACATCAAAACGTTTGATTATTTGTCGCTACACCTTGAGCTAGAAGCTGAGTGCTTGGAAGTTGCAAAAGCTAGCAATGACTTCTACTTAGCTAAGTATAGCTCGCGCAAGAGAAATGTGACGATCGGGATTCCTCTAGTTGGGATCTTAACCCCAGCTGCACTCATCCGTATTGTCCACTTTGGGAGGGCCTGAGCCCTCTTACCCCTCTCACGGATTTCTTTCGCGTTCTTAGTTATTCAAATTCAAGACTTCTTCTTATGAGGTACTTAAGTTGAATATTGATACCAATTTGTAAGAGAGCTCAGGCCCTCTCGAAAAGATAGTATGGATGAGTGCGATTGGGATTAAGATCTTGACTAGAAGAATTTCGGTCGTCACAAAAAATGTGCGTTTTTTTGTAACGATTGAGATTCATCTAGTCGGGATCTTAACTACTCATCTATATTGTCTGTTTTGGGAGGGTCTGAGCTCTCTTAACTCCTTACGAATTTTTTTCGGCATTCTTAACGATTCAAACATAAAACCTCTCCTTATGAGGTACTTAAGTTGAATACTGGTGAGCTTTCTTAACCCCTTACGAATTTTTTTCGCTTCTCCAGCGATTTGAACTCAAAACTTATCTTTATGAGGCACTTAAGTTGAATACTGGTACCAATTGAGTGACTATGAGGGATTAAGAGGGTTCAGGCCTTCCTAAAGCGAACAGTATGGATGAGTGTGGTTGGGGTTAAGATCACGACTAGAGGAATTCCGGTCATTACAAGAAATACTCTTAAACAAGGAATTGATAGACCTGCAACTAAGAAGGCAAAGAACTCCAAATGCAAGTGAGGTGGTAGGATATTTTGCTTGTGATTCTTGCCCAATATTACCTAGTTTAGCATGCCATATAACATGATCAACATCATTTGCAATAGTCATAAAGGAAACATAATTATTACTAAATAAATAATCAATACCCAAAACAAATAATCTATGTGAAGAAAATTTTGAACCATTAAAGGTTGTTCCCAAATAAATGCTTACACAACGAATGCCTTCAAACATAAACTTAAATCTTAGCCTAAGCAAATTAACTACGGATAGCAAGTTTTGTCGAACATCAAGACATCAAGAAGTAATAAAGTGCTTCCACCATGCAAAACTAGCTTGTAGGTGCCAATGTCTAGCACTTCCACACTAGCTCCCTTTCCCATGTCTAGTTTGCAGCTTCTTGTTGGCAATTGGCAATATTCTACGAACCCGTCTTGGTCCTCCGCTACGTGCTCGATTTATCTTGAATCTACAATCCAATTAGGAAAGCTATAAGCAATCATAGCATAACAAGAAAAAAATGTTGCGAGAACTAAAGTTAGGGAGTACCTTTTTCGGTTCAGTCTAATCATAAGTGAAATGTCCTTCTTTGCCACAATTGTAGTATTTGTTTGCCTTGCCCTTACCACCACGCTTGCCTCGCTTGCGGTTTGTGTTCTTTGCTTTCTTAGGTGCAGATTCATCACTTCTTGTATCGAAGCATTTTTCTTACACTTAGACCCAAATGTCTTGTGCGAGCTACTTAGCTAAGTAGAGGTCATTGCTAGCTTTTGTAGCTCTAGCGGCTTCCAAGCACTCATTTGCTAGTTCAAGGTGTCGTGATGAATCATCAAACATTTTGAGATTCTCATTGTGTGTCATATTGACCCTCGTGTGCTCCCATGAATCAGGAAGAGAATGTATGCGAGCTTGGACTAATTAGTCAAGTTGGTACGTGCCGCTTTAAGCTTGCGTATCACAATTGACATTTTCCTAGGATGTTGCTCCCTTCCTCCCCCCTCTCCAAAAGGTATCGATGCATAAACCAAGGTTTGAGATGTATACCCTTTCAATTTCTCTTTTCTTTTAGTCATTAAAGTCTAATATTCTGTGCATAGTTGAAAATATGGTAATTGCTAGATATTTCTTTACATTCTCTTGAAGTGAAACATGATTACAATTAATTTATCTTGCCACTACTTAATTATAGGATATGCTAGATATCTCTTTACATTCTACTGAAGTGAGATTATGATTACATTAATATACCTTGCTACTACTTAATTATAGGATACATGTGTGCATTACAAAATTTCATAAAGCAAACATGCAGAAAAGAATCCAAGTTACAGTATTAACCTATCACAAATCCTCTTTAATAACATTTTCTTTTTATAATCATATTATCTTCTTTCTGTCTTCATAATATAGACAATGGATCTTATAGTTTAAGTGTTTAACACATTCATTTGTTTAAAGGTAATTTTGGAAAAATACTTGATATATTTGAAATCAAGATATAGTAATTTGATTATTTACTATTAGCTTTTCCTTTTCTTAAACTTTGTGCATTTAAAAGTTGTAATGCAAGTGTAACTTCCAAATTTTGTTTATGTTATTATTGCAACCTGAGTTCTCTATATTATTGATATGATTAATCTGTGGTCGGACTGTGACAAGTTTTATTACGTTCAAGAACTCGTATAAAAGGTATGTTCTATAGATCTAGTATGTACCTCTTCTATATAAGTAAGAATACATGGGGGTCAAAAAATTCCTCTATATTTTGAAAGAAAATTTTCTTACTCTAACCACTCTGAGGAAAAAAAAAAAAAATGAAAGATGGATGAAATAGAAGTTTATTTGCTGTATTCTTTTACGCTTTAAGAGAATAAGCATTTCTTTCCTACCCCCTCTCTTACTGTTTTGGTTACTAAGTGTCCATTTAGAATTTTGGTTTCTTTTAAGTATTATTGCAATGTCCTTTGACTACAAAATCTGCAGTGCATTTAGGGTAGCATATAAAAGTCTAATAATCCAGGACCAAGCCATGGGCTTCATGACAATGGGTAGCATAAATAGCATTCATAGCTACATCAAATTCACATTCTCATTCTATATGTAACAGAGTTATGTTATGGAGGATAGATGATAATCTAGTCCTTATTAAGGGTTTGTTTGGTTTTGCTTAAAAATTTGCTAAAAAGCTGAAGTTAAAGTCAACAATTAATTTTAACTACACATTTCATGTGGTCCATAACTTTTATCAATTTTTCAACTACACATTTAATCAACTTTTATCAAAATCTGTTAGAAAGCTGATATTTCGGAAAAGCAAACAGGCACTAAGAGAAGACAACACTCAAATTCTTGTATGAAAAGCTAAACCAAAATAAACCATTTCTTTGTTAGGAAGTCCAGCCATGTAAATTGCAGGCTTTAACTGCCCGTGTGTATGGTTGGCACTTTGACTTTCATGAACAAGATTCCAGATTGTGGAAAGATAAGAATCATACATAATGATGAATTCGGATTTAGAGGCTTGATTTACCAGTCTCATAGGTTTCTTTTTAGCTTTAGATTAGTAGGAGGCTTCATTAGCTTGCTCATCCAGATTTTCAGGAAGCTTATGGACAGCCTATGATCTTTGATCTGGCTGTGATGGTGAAGCTTATGCATTTAGTTTGTACTAATTTGTTTCTGATATTCTGATTTAACTCATATGAGCTATCCCTGTTTCTGTCTTATTTAATATAATTATCTGAATGAGAAACATTCTCGTAGTTTGTATTTCGTTACAGAATTCTCTTATCTGACCAACTTTTGTGGCAGGTGGGATTCAGGAACTAATGTTGGAGAATTTGATGGGCATTCAAGAAGAGTTCTAAGTTGTGCATTTAAGCCGACAAGGCCATTTCGCATTGTAACATGCGGAGAGGACTTTTTAGTTAATTTTTATGAAGGACCTCCATTTAAGTTCAAGCTATCTCACAGGTTTCTCATCTCTACTAATGTATTGAATCAGAATCAGATATGGCATCTATCTACTCGAGATTATATATGTAATAAGACATGATCAATTACGCGCCATATCTTTTATTTGAAATTATATATTTATTCAGATATAGATTCTATAATAATTTTTTCTTCAAAAAAAAAAAAAAAAAAGATAATGGCCATATTTCAAATGCATAGATTCTCCTATATTTGGTTTCCATTAGAATTATTTGAATAATACAGATTTGAATTTAAATGTTAAGATGGAAAACTCTATTTACACTGTTATACAACTCATCGTATGCAAACTGCTAACTAACTGTTATCCAAAATATCCAGCAAAGAATCTATACTGATTGGAACAGATTGATGATTTGAAATAAAAAAAGATCAAAAATGGCATTCTTATTTTTCAAAATGAACTCTCAACCCTCCAAAAGCTCTGCAAAATAAATGATTGAAATTTTAAAAATTTTGAAACAAGAAACAGCTAAAGGAAAATATGAAAGTTAGTCAGGATATATGGTTGTCCTTAATTTGCTAGTGGCATAGTATGGTTGGATACTTGGATGTGATCTATCATATTTTTTTTCTTTTAATATGATGATTGGTTTTAAAAGTTAGTTGTATGATTCCGTTTCTGAAGCAGTTTTTACCGGTACTGTTCTTAGCATCCTCGTGTTGTCATGTTTTAACATACCAGCAGCCATGAGGTGTGTTCATTTTTACATATGCCATTTAGGAAATTGGAGTTTGAGGAAACTAATCTCAGTCCAGGAAAATTTAGAATGCAATTCAACCAATTGCTCAAATGTGGCAGAAGTCCCATTTTCTACACATTATGTAAATCAAAAAGCAATACACATGCGAATGCCATGCAATAGCTTAGATGCATCCTATATGAGCCCTAATTTGCTTATGGTACCATCATTATTCTTAACATTCTTTGTAGTTCAGAGAAATTTATCTCATACTAATTAAATTTTTACCATCAATTTCTTGTATATTGATTAGCATTTTTATCATTCTAAACGCCCAAATTGGACGTCTGTATATTTGAAATATTTAGTCATGTGATGTCATTTCTTACTTGTCACTATATTTTGCCGATATGTTAAAAAAATTAATATAATAATGTCTTGATTTTATTAAATTGGTTACGCTAGCCAGTTTTAGGGGGATGATGTTAAATTATAGCGAACATTTGCATTTCATTTTCAGTATTCTATTGTGGGCCTAACTAAGAAAAAGTCCAGCTTTTGGCAATTACACCTCTTTATAAATTTTCAGTTAAGAAATTTCCTTTTTAATTTGTGATTTGGGAAATAAATCAAATAATTTTGCAATTTTTCCTATAAATAGTATTTCCCTGTATCTGATGCATGACTACGCTTTGAGTATTATGCTAATAGATATTCTAATTGATTATGATTTCTATTTACATGTTTCTAAATTTTCGGAAATTTACCGATACATTTACCTGCAGGGACCATTTGAATTTCGTCAATTGTGTTAGGTTTTCTCCAGATGGCAGCAAATTTATTACTGTTGGCTCTGACAAGAAGGGTTTAATATACGATGCGAAAAGTGGAGAAAAAATTGGAGAACTGTCTTCTGAGGATGGCCACAGTGGCAGCATATATGCTGTTAGTTGGAGTTCTGATAGTAAACAGGTGGGCCTTCAAGAATTAATTCTTGTAAAATGCTTGATTCTGCAGAATGTGTTAATCTGTTTGTCCTTCTTAACATTGCCAACTTCTCCCGATCTCCCCCTCCCCCACCCCAAACAAGAAATAGGCAAAAAAATAGAGCAGTGGAATTTCTTATGGTTGTATAACAATCAAATTATATGCAATATTCAATAATTAATAGTAAAAATATAGCTGTGCCTTTAGGTTGTATAACAATCAAATTATACGAATGATTTTAGGGAGTAGGATAATTCATTTGTTTTTACGTCTGCTATATCTCCTAGTAGAGATGTGAAAGAAGGTTTGAATCTCATTTCCCTTAAGCTCTTTCTAAAGGAAATAATCTAGATGACGTGCCATTGGCCTGCTGTACATATCCTTTTCTTCGTCCAAGCCCGCTCTATTGCTTAAATGTAAAAACAGAAGCAACTTTGGGACAATTAAGCTCTGCATGGAATGCATAACTGGGAATTGAGTAAATTTTGTAGTATAAAAAATGTATATTATCCTCCAACGATACACTCAACTCATCTTTTGTGATGTATCAAACCTAACAAGTATAAACTTGATTTTAGGTGCTCACAGTGTCTGCGGACAAGTCTGCTAAAATATGGGAGATATCTGAGGATGGTAATGGAAAGGTGAAGAAAACATTGACTTGCCCTGGTTCTGGTGGAGTTGATGACATGTTAGTTGGTTGTCTCTGGCAAAATGATTATCTTGTCACTGTTTCTCTTGGTGGCACTATTTTTTTATACTCAGCAAATGATCTTGACACAAAGCCGCTGGCATTATCTGGACATATGAAGAATGTTAATTCATTAGCCGTGCTGAAAAGTGATCCAAAAGTTATATTAACAAGCAGTTATGATGGCCTAATAGTCAAATGGATTCAAGGTATTGGATATTGTGGGAGGTTAGAGAGGAAGGTGAATTCGCAAATTAAATGTTTTGCCTGCTGTTGAACAAGAAATTGTCTCATCTGGATTTGACAATAAGGTTAGCAAATAATTCAGAAGTGCTTATCTGTATATTTCAAATTGCATTTTGCTTGGCCTTTTCAGCAATTGCTCTGCACAGTATAATTAGAGATTTCTTTCCCATGCTCATGAATCTCATAATCATTGCTATTCATTCTAAATAGTCTACGATACATAATTATAAAAGTGGAAAAAGGTCGAGAGGTTTTTATAACAATTGTGAGAGGTCCCCCTTCAACTACTAAGTGACGGGGAAGCTCATGACTTTTATGGCATACTAAGATTTTAATAAAGTCACCTCAAATATGTTATGATAAAACTATTTTCGCCCATTTGAACCGGAACAACGTATATGCCATTGGCGAGTCTTATTAGACATCAGGATGCCCTTTCCATGGATTCCTTTGCCTATCACATTCTAAGTAGACAGGTCGGATCTTTTAATATGCTATTAGCAATAGCTGTGTGCTACTTCTATGTTTGTGTATGACAAGGTAGTATGTGGAGCTTTACTTTATTTAGTTGGCTCTTTATCATTTTTCTTCCTCCCATTTGTAAGGGTTGTTTTTTTGAATAGTGATGTCAGTGAGCAAAATAAAGGTTATACTACGGACATTTTAAAGTGAAAAAAAATTCTGCTTATGTTCTAATGTCTTATTATGCTTATTTCTCTGGCTAAGATTTGGAGAGTTTCTCTACATGAAGATCAATGTGGGGATGCAGATTGCATTGATATTGGCAGTCAACCAAAGGATTTGAGCCTTGCCATTCTTTCCCCTGATCTTGCCTTGGTTTCAATTGAAACTGGAGTTGTCCTCCTTCGTGGTGCAAAAGTTCTGTCTACCACTAATCTTGGATTTCCTGTTACGGCATGTACAATCGTACCTGATGGAACGGAAGCAATTGTGGGTGGTCAAGATGGGAAGTTGCATGTATATTCAATCATATGCGATACTCTGAAAGAAGAGGCAGTACTGGAAAAACATAGGGGGCCAATCACTGTCATTCGCTACTCTCCAGATGTTTCCATGTTTGCATCAGCAGATGCTAATCGCGAAGCTGTTGTCTGGGACCGTACTTCCCGAGAGGTAGTGAATCGTCTTCCTTGCTATTTGTAGACCTTTTTGCAAAGTACTACGATTCATAAAAGGAATCACTCATCAATATTGTCTGATGTCTTTTGATAGTAAAACCAAGCAAAGTTGTAGAATTTGGAAGCGTTCAGTTGCTTTAGATGGCTGCAGTGAGCATCAATATTAACTGTGGCTGAACCAAAAACTCAATATGTTTTCGTTGCTCGTGTATTGCATATTAATGCATCAGTGAATTTCCTGTCTTCTTTTCTTTTGGAGTAGAGTTAATAAAGTTCTATTGGAGATATTGGGCCTATGGCACAAAAAAAGTGCCTGATAGTCATCCTAATGGAAGCTGTGATATGAAAAAGTCTGTATTGGCATTGATGTACTAAATCGTTGAATGACCCACACAGAAAATTCTGGCTGTGCCCATAGTTGTCTGGAAAAGTGTGGGAAATGTGAATATGGGACAAATGACAAATATGGGTAATTAAAAATTTATCTTTATGTAAATTGACTTGCCACTTCTCTTGATAGAGGGGGGGAAAAACTATAATTTGGTCCTCTCACATCAGTATAGCTATTATAATTTTTCTTCTCTTTTTCTCTATCTATGAAATTGTTCTTTCCACATGACTCTGGCATCATTCCTTTCTTAAGTAATATGAAAGATCTTCCTTGTCGATTGGATAATAGAACGTTTATCTATTGATTTTTTCCTCTTTTCTTATACATGTTATCTATCTAATTCTTTGCTTAAATATTTGGCAGGTAAAGCTTAACAATATGTTATACCACACAGCGAGGATAAACTGCTTGGCCTGGTCACCTGCTAACAACATGGTAGCCACAGGATCACTCGACACGTGCGTTATTATATACAAAATAAACAAGCCAGCATCAAGTCGAATAACTGTCAAGGGAGCTCATTTGGGTGGAGTCTATGGATTGGATTTTACAGATGAATACAGTGTGGTGAGTTCGGGTGAGGATGCTTTTGTCCGTTTATGGAGATTAACGCCACAATAGTGTACAAAGTTTGTTACCCTTGAGTTATTTGCGCATGGCTTCCTTCAAGTTGGAAAAGAGAGGAATATTCATAGATCAAAAATTTGGTTGTCCTGAGGTCTTGACAGTTTTATTAAGAGACTCGTGTTTTGCAATCCTTTGATAGTTTGCTAATGGGCATCATTGCAGCACAAACACGTACACATGAGGTTTGCTTGAAGATGATCGTTGTGTCACAATATAGATGCGTGAACCTCTCGTGTTCTACTGCAGGGTACGTGTTAAGATATTATCTCGGCACATAACTTGCCTAGTTTTTGTTTTTGTTTTCGGATGTGCGCGCGCAGAACTTTGTACTTATTTCTTGTTTATGTTTCAGTGTCGTTTTGATTTTGTTTCTGTAATTAGTTATGAGAATGAGGCAAGCGTGTATTCATGGAATTTCACTTCCCTTGTAACTATTTGATCGATTTATTATTCAAGGTTTTCTGATATTTAATGGTTCTAATAATGGATACCTGGCTATAATCAAGGTTATCAAATATAGAAAGACCAATCTACCTTGTAGCTCGTATTATTTTTTATCATAATTCATGAACTTGGTTAACATTGGAAATATATTGCAAATATCTATATATAATTTTATATATAGGTTTTTTATTTTTAAGACAAGTTGTGAATTTAGAATATTATATTCGTTTAGAGTGAAAGAAGTTGGAATGAAGTTGTTAATAATAGATTACTTAGAGAAATAAGTAAAAGAAATTTGTGTCCAAGATTCAGTAGTTGTTCCATTCCCAATCTCGATGAAGTTTATTCCTCCTTCAAAAACTTCAACTTGATAAATTTATTTGTCAGAATAGGTCCTAAGAGAAGTCTTTGAGACAAAATTATAAATGATTTAAATAATTGGTCATGTAATTGTGTTTATATAGATGCTTTTTATACAACATCCTTAATTGGGGAAGTAGACTCTTTTTTTATTGATGATAAGTAATTAATGGGAGGCAATAGCCTACGAAGGCATCAATATCGGATTTGAGAGGTTGATGAGCTACATTGAGACTCATATACGATTTAGACTCTTACGGGAGGTAGCACTCCGTAGCAGTGGAGATTTTCCACAATGGATGAAAACATGATGGAGCAATGTCATGTGGACTGTGGAGGTAGAAAGCCTGCGGATCGTGAACTTCTTTTGTTGGAGAAGAAGTAATAACACTATCTAAAGAATAAGTATTGGTGGGTGACTATAGGATTCTTTGAGAAATCGTAGATTTTCCAAATCTCAGTTACAAGTCCAAAAGCTAGCGAAGTATACTTATATTATCTATAAGATTTATTTACTTTGAATATCGAGTTAAGAAGATCTAAAAAATACTTAATTAATGAAATCTTACTTGCCCTTTATTTAGCCATATTTATATCCAATAAAAAGCTTGTTTTGATCTAAAATATTAGATTTAAGTCTTTAAGACGCTAATCCTAACACCTTAAAATGTAACTTTGAACTGTATGTCCATTTTTGTGTAAAGATCACAAAGCATAGTAGGAGTTCAACAAACATTGCAAGTACTAGTGACAATTATAGGTTTTTGGCAACTATGTTTTATTGTCGTAAAGAAATATTATTTTTTGTTGTAGACTAAGTTTGACCTACAAAAATTAATTAATAAATTATCCAAATATATACACACATAACAAATGCAATGTAATATAATTTACATTCTTGTAAAAAATTAACTTCTCATATCACGATCGTAATAAGGTTTTACAAAAAGTAGCTGATTATTTTGAACATAAAGTGGACGTTTAATATACAGCATTAGACCGTATTATTAGATATATGATATTTTAATTTATTTTTTATTTTTTATTGTTCAAGACGAACCAGAAATGTCAGACATATCTTGATTAAATTTAGTATCCCAAGATTTTAACTTAAAATCTTAGAAGTATTAGGCAACTGGGCAATCAATTCACGTGCCCCTTAACAAACTGACGCCGGGTTGAAGAAAAACGCTACTTTTTCAGCAGTCATGCGGAGGTTGGGTCCCTTTTGTTGGACCATTTTGGCTGGAATCACTAATTTTAGAAAACCTGCACCATCCATCCCTTTTTATCCTTGGATGCCTCTCTCAAACTCAATGGACCAATCTATTATGGTCCTAGAAATATCTTCGTTTAAAATTAAAAAAAAAAAAATTATATTTTATTCTGAAAGAGATTTGATGTGCTTGATCTTAGATATGTTTGGTACGTAAGTTAAATAATTAATAATATATTATGACGTCTTTCTATTTATAAAATTTTCAATAAAAGTAGAATTTAAAGTCTTGATTCAATATGTTACAATATAACACTTTCAAGTTATTTCGAGTAAGAGCATGGGATCTTCCTTCTCTACTTGCCCATTTCAATGGTTTAACCAATAACCAATCGTGAAAACTAGAAAATACATGATTTCTTGATAAAACCCTACTTTGTACAAATTATTACGGGATTGATAAAAAAGAAGAAGTTATTTTGCGCATGACATAAAAAGTGTCAAACATGTTGGAGTTCTTACTTCTTGGGACTCCATAGACCAAGATAAACAATATTAATAAATTCAATTTTAAATAACTATATAATTATTTATGTAAATGCTGAATCAGTTTAGATAAAATTTGTTTGGCTCACGCCAAAGTTTAAGTTGCTATTTTTGACCATGAGACTGCGTGCCCCAACTATGACCATCTCATCCTAACCGTCAACGGCCGGCCCATGTTACCCGGGAATATATCACAGAAATTTATTGACATAACACGACTATTACTATTGATAGTATAATCGTACTTGTTATTTATAATTATTAAAGAGTAATTATATCTATTATAACTGATGATGATCACAGTCTAGGTGGGAATTAAATTGAATTAATTGATATACTATTTTAAATAGGGCTCATTATTTTACAATATATCAATTAATGTCATTTAATTATCATTTAAAATGCTGATAATTAACAATTATGATTAGCATTATTCATTAAGAAGATGTGTGGTCGTCATATTGTCAATAAATTTTGAACAAGTTCCTATTAAATGCATAAGAATCAATTTAAAAAAAAAAAAAAAAAAAAAAAATCTCTTTTTAAGGTTTGATTTACTTTTAATATAGCCAAACAAGTTCTATCTTAACTAGTATCATGCTTAAAATAAGGGAAAATTACTACTCCCTCCGTCCCACAAAGATAGACCTGTTTTCCTTATTTATCTGTCCCAAATTATAGGCTACTTACTTTATACAGGATATATTAAATTTTTATTTTTCCTAATATACCCCTATTTAATTTACATTGTTATCAACCAAAATATCTCTCTCTCTAAACTTTCATTTACTTTTTTCATTTTTCCAATGTAATTCTCTCTCTATCTATATAACTTTTCTCTCAAACCTTCTTTAATGTTTTTATTTTCCGTGTAACTCAACTCTCTCTCTCTCTCTCTCTCTCTCTCTCTATATATATATATATATATATATATATATTTATTTTTTTTTTATTTATATTTAACTTAAATAGGGGTATAATGGGAGAATTGTGTGAAATTTTTATAATTTCAATTACATTAAATGAGTTTTCTTAATCTGTGTAAAAAAAAAGTAGGTCTATCTTTGTGGGACGGAGGGAGTATTAAATTACATATTTTGTATATTTAATTTTTGCAGTTACTTTTTGAATAATAAAATTTATTTTTATTAAAAATTAAATTTTAATCCAAACACACATGCTAGATTTGCTATAACAAAATTTTTATTGTCACTTAAATAACGAGATAAATATAATTAATTTTTAGTAAAATTATAACAAATTCTAATTTCTAGCATAACTAAAATTTTTATTTGTGATAGAGTAATTTTTCTTTTTATGTTGTAATGATAAAATTAAAGTTTGAATTTTAAATAATATGATTACTTAATAATAATAATAAAATAATTTTAATTAGCACATTTGTTAATAATTATGACTTTAAATTTTAGTTATTTTATAATAGTTCATAAAATATACAAAATAATTTAGTATATTATCAATTTATTAGTTTCTTTTAATTTTTTATAGACAAAATTAATATCGGACCTATTTTCACTTTATGTAAAAGTTAAGAATCTAATTGCAATTTTTTTAATTAAAACTAAGGGTATTTTTGTCTTTTTTTATCAAATAAGGGCCAATTGCGCACCAAAATATATAAGTTAGGAATTGTTACGCCAAAAAACAAAAGTTAGGGACCATTTCTACACTAAGAGTAAAGGTTAGGAACCATTTGCGCCAAATGAAAGAAAGTAAAGAAATGTAACTTGACAATTTTACCATGATAATAAAAACAAAAAATGAGAGAGTCTTATTCTTGTGGCACTAAATAGATAGGTTTTAAACTAATCGTAAAATGATGATCAATCACAAGACCTAAATGGATAGGTTAGAGACCAATCCACCAAAAATAAAAAGTTAGGAACTATTTGCATACTAATGTCATATATTAGGGACCATTTGCGCCAATTTTTCTAATAAAAATATAAACCTTTGTGCTTGACTTTTTGAAATAGAACTCAAATCATAATAAAAATTAATTTCTTACTAACAATTCAAATTTTAAAATGATATTGTTAGACTGCACTATAATAAGGCTGCATTTGTGAGTTACATTGCGTTTGGTATGGATTAAAAATTGTTTTTGGTTTTTTTCAGCCTACAATTTTTGACTTTTCAACCTATTTTTAACATGAAAAGTCAACAATTTCAACTCAAATAAATCACTTTTGATTTATAAACTGTTTATAATCTATATCAAACGCACTCTTAATGAATAAAATGTTTTATTTCATTTTTCTTTAATACTGCTTTCTCCTGTACAAAACAAGCCACTATATATAATTTAATAATTTGTGCTCATTTCCCACCATGAAGCTGCACCAAAAACGTTAGGTATTGTTTGGTGGGGAATAATATTTTCGGCTTATTGCATGTTTGGTAGCGTTGAAATTATTTTCTAAGTATTTATAAGTTGTAGATTCTATAGAATGTGTGGATAATAATTGAATCGTAAGTTGTAGGTCTTACGAAATTTATAAATAAAATATATATTTGACCAATTTGACCAAACATGTACTTATTATATACAGTGCGTGCATTTTCGACTTATTAAGTAGGGATAATTCAATAAACTCTACATGGTACAAACACAACATTATTTAAAATTTTATTAATTATATTATTGAATTATCGCTAATACTATATACCAAATATATTAACTGCGTAATCCCGTGATCTTTCTGCCTGTCCTATGCCATCACACACTTTCAGTACCCCCCGACCACCGACCCCACGAACCCAATAATGGCACCGGAATCTTCTTTTATAATACTGTCCAATTATTTACTCTATATATAGATAGCTTCTTCACGTACTGCACATTATACTCATTTTCACTCACATTTTCCTTATCATTAGTTCATTACCCATCAAAATGAATAGAACCCCTTTGCTGTTTCTGCTTCTTACTACTTTAACTTTAACTCAATGTTTTGCGAGTGACGAAAATGTGTCGCCAGAGACTGTTAGTTTTGATTTCGGAGGCCTTAGCAGAAACAGTTTTCCAAAGGATTTCGTGTTCGGAACAGCAGCTTCTGCATACCAAGTCGAAGGCATGGCTGATAAGGACGGCCGGGGACCTAGTACATGGGATGTCTTCATCAAAGTTCCCGGTAAGTGCACATTGCACATTTAGTACGTAGTGTTCAATTTTAGCTTCTTTTTCTTCTGTGAAGTACTGTCTAATTCATCTTTGTCTCCAAAAACAGGGCGTGAGCCCAATAATGCATCTGGAGAGGTGTCAGTGGACCAGTATCACAAATACAAGGTGGGTGGATTCTTAACTCTTCATTTTAAATTTGATTGTGCATCAAGGAAAATTGACTTGAAACATTTCTGTCTTTGGATTATGTTCTTTTGTGCTGGTTCAGTTTTTTTTTTTTTTTTTTAAAGATTTCCAACAGGGTTTTTGCCCCTTTATTCAATCTTGTACATCCGATTAATGTCTGATCGAAATTGGTGAAAGTTTGGTGGTAACAAGTAGCAGATAATCAATTAAATTGGTTCATATTTTCTTGTTTCACTCTATTTGTGACCAATGCAGTAATACTCCATGGAAGATTTATGGAACTCATAATTATTTTCTGTATGGATATGTAGCAAGATATTGATCTTATGGCGAAACTGAACTTAGAGGCCTACCGGTTTTCAATTTCATGGCCAAGAATATTCCCAAGTAATTTCCGTTACAGCTAATTCGAGCTATCTTAATTTATGAATCACCAGTAGCACAAGTAAACGACATGTTCTTTAAATGTAGATGGAACTGGGAAAGTAAATTGGAAGGGAGTTGCTTATTACAACAGGCTGATCAATTATATGCTCAAGAAAGGTAACAAAAAATTTATCCAGTTAAGGGCATGATCTGTTATATCTCATCAAGTCTTTATATATTGAGACAATATAAGCTAAATATTCAAATAATTAATGGTTATTTTTCGACAGGCATTACTCCGTATCCTAATCTTAATCATTATGATCTTCCGCAAGCGCTTCAGGATAGGTATAATGGGTGGCTCGGCCATCAAGTAGTGTAAGTATCACAAGTGAAGAAGCTATTATTTTTTCTTGTTCAAGTCTAATAGTATAATATTTATTCAAATTCTGCAGGAAAGATTTTGCTGATTATGCAGAATTTTGTTTCAAGACATTTGGGGATAGAGTAAAGAATTGGCAGACGTTTAATGAACCTAGAGTGGTAGCTGCTCTTGGGTATGACAATGGGTTCTTTGCACCTGGGAGATGCTCGAAAGCATTTGGAAATTGTACAGAAGGAGATTCTGCTACCGAACCTTATATTGTTGCTCATAATCTTATCTTATGTCATGGAGCTGCCGCTCAGAGATACAGGGAGAAATATCAAGTAAAATATTACAGATTTTTTCTATCTGCTTCAATATGTCTATGCATTTTTTTCTCTCTTTTTGGGCAAATTCAAGTCTTCTATGTGGTCAGAGAAATATCATGTTTTAAATTCTTTGCAAAATGTGGTTACAGGAGAAACAAAAGGGAAGGATTGGTATTCTTTTGGATTTTGTTTGGTATGAACCATTGACAAGATCTAAAGCCGACAATTTTGCAGCTCAAAGGGCGAGAGACTTTCACATCGGATGGTAAGAACAAATAACAGTAGTTCTGGTTGAAGGTTTACAGATTTTAACTCGGGATAGTGTTTAAATAAATTATTAGTCATTTCAACTGAAATCTAAGCCATAGTTAGTTACCATTTGCCATAAATAATTTCTTTGAAACTACAATATATGCAGAGGACATAGATTGGAAGAACCATTTCTCCTTTCTCGGATATTTGCCTGGAATTCATCAACATATTTTGAGTCGAATTTTTGAAAATGAAGAACCGTAACCATATCTCCTGTTATTTAATGTGTACAGGTTCATGCATCCTCTTGTATATGGTGAATATCCAAAAACTATGCAGAATATTGTTGGGAAAAGGCTACCAAAGTTCACAAAAGAAGAGGTTAAGATGGTAAAGGGATCCTTTGATTTTGTGGGCATAAATCAGTACACTGCTTACTATATGTATGAACCACATCAACCAAAGTCAGATGTCCTCGGCTACCAGCAGGATTGGAATGTTGGATTTGCTTGTAAGACTCTCCTTTATGCTTTTGACATTGAAATCAACACTTATATTTAGTGAATAATATTACCTCGTCCTTTGCCTTTTCAGATGATCGTCATGGAGTGCCAATCGGTCCAAGGGTAACTTAGCTCAAACTATATATTTTACAAAACCGAGCCAAACTTTTATCAAGTGCTTTTTGCTGATAAAAATGTCGCTATGAATTCCTTTTAACTTATAATCAGGCACACTCTTATTGGCTCTACATTGTACCATGGGGTCTGTACAAAGCTGTTAACTACATTAAAGAGCATTATGGAAATCCTACCATGATTTTGGCTGAGAATGGTACATTTTGTATTTGATGTTGACTGGAGTTGTGTTTAGGTGAAAATTGAGCAAGAATGTTAAATCACTTCATATGATTGCCAGGAATGGATGATCCAGGGAATGCTACACTACCTAAGGCTTTGCATGACACCACAAGGATCAACTACTACAAGAGCTATTTAGCGGAATTGAAGAAGACAATCGATGAGGGAGCCAATGTGATTGGCTACTTCCAGTGGACATTGCTTGATAATTTCGAATGGAGACTTGGGTACACATCAAGGTTCGGCATTGTCTATGTTGATTTCAAAACCCTCAAGAGATACCCGAAGATGTCGGCCTACTGGTTCCAGCGGCTGCTACGCCGAAGCAAGCATTAAACTGAAAGAATGGTTTTCTATCTGCTTTAGATGAGTAGTTTTTATGTGTATATGAAGTTATCATTCCTCAGGGAATCAATAAGCTCTACTTCAGTTTCTTCAGTATGAATTGCCTTTTGCTTTCTCTCATGTATCAACAAATTTCATTTTGAATAGTGGAGTGCTTTTGGAAGCCAATTTAAAAGAATAATTGCATGCATTGTGTTAAATTGCATAATATTATCGTATTAGACAAATTTTAGCTTGTTTTTCATTTTTAATATTAATTAGTATTGTTCAGTCTATTTTATCGAACGTCTAGGATGTTGATAACCTATAATCATTTTTTGTGAGAGTTCATTATGAGCACATAACTCTGTAGTGCTCAATTTCGTACTTTAAAAGGAAAGTGCTTATGCAGTTTTTTTTGTTGTGATATTGTAGCGTGCTTCTGTCATAATCGTTTTCTAATCAGGTTAATACTAAAATACAAGTATTCGTGGGATTTGTCAAGTTATTTAACAAATTCAATAGACATTTTTATTTTATTTTTAAACTTTTTCTTTTGCATTTGTTCTTGTAGTCGAATGACTCGAGAACCTCATGTTGGGGTTCGTCAACATACTCCAAAAGTCGAATTGATTTTTTTTTTTTTATTAAAAGTTCTAGTTTTTATTTTATTTTTTCATTTAATCGAGTAACTCGACCAATAAATTATTTTGAGTAACTCGACTAAGTTTGTCGAGTTACGAAATTGAGTTTCTTTGGTAACTCGACAAACTCAACTGCCAAAGTCAACCCATTTTTACAGTCGCAATCTTTTGCAGCAAGAACTTTGTGCTCCATTTTTCATCATCGAGTTGAAATTCTTGAAAAAAGAGTGTTGATTATACAATTGGGTTTTCCTTTTTAGTTTCATTTTCTTGGGTAGAAATAGATGGTTATTCAAGAAAAGATGAGGGGTGTCCTCAGTACACACACTATATATATATATATATATATATATATATATATATATATATATATATTTAATGTCTTTTATCTGTAATTATTGACTTATATATATAAATAAAGAAGTCAAACACTGCGGCATAAAGGATTAATCTAATAAAAAAAAAGTGTCAAAAATTGATGTCCAGTGACTCGACAAACTTATTTTTTAATAAAAAAATTTTGGTCATGAAAAATTGTCAAGCTACTCAAAAAATAAAATTTGTCGAGTTACTCGCCTACTGTTACTCGACAAAAATTATTATTTTTAATTAAAATTTTTTTGTCATGATAAATTGTCTAGCTACTCGAAAAAAATATATTGTAGAATTTAGGATAAATAAATGAATATTAATTTTCGTAAAATTGTTTACTACCATTTATTTAAAATATGAGGTATTTTGTTCCCATGCGTACCTTTCTCTTTCTAGGTATTCATCAATTTATACGCAGTAAAATGACATTAATATGAGAGTGAGGATCCAAGTAATTTATGAGGGACCAAACAACAACATCAAATTAAGCTTTATCTGTTTTAATGTTTGTTTGGTAAAAATTTTTGTTAGATTATAAACAGTGGATCTTATAGAATGTGTAAATAAAAGCTGATCTTACGGAATGTGTGAATAAAAATGATATTTAACCAATTTATAAATAATCAACATGTTATTAATAAATTTTATTTGGATCGACAATGTAAATATTGTTGGATGAAAGTGTTGTATTTGCCTCAAATTACTTTTTTCCTTTTTAAAAAAAGGGAGTTTTAGATAAGGTTATATATTTGTTATTTATCTATTGCTAAATTCCCCATAACTTAACGAGTCTCTTAAGGCTTGATTTAATATTGATGTTCTTTTAAGATAACTAGTTTTTGCTGTGATGTAGAAAAATCAACTGTATGAAGAATAAGATAAGTGTTTGCAAAACTATTGTTTCAAAATTGTTGTATATTTCAAAATCAGCATTTAAACGTTTGGTAAACAAAAATGATTTATTGTTGTGACTGTATAAAATTATTAAAATAGATATTGATTATAATAATATCTGTTGTATTATTATTATCATGAGTAGTATTGTAAAATTTTTAAATTTAATTATTCGTAGAGATGCATTATAATTAGAATACTAATAAATATATGACATAAAAGGAATTACTTTAATTAATTAATATCAAAATTAGTATTTTATTATTAGATATGTGAAAAAGTCAAAAGTAGAATCTGAAAAGCTACCATTTTACTCTTCAAAATCTGTTGTCATAATACATATTCTTTTATAATAACTTTTTCTAATTTTACCAAACGCCTAAAACAACTTTTGATTGTTTGAGTTCCAAAATCAATCCCAAATGAACCTAAAATCTTTCATATCAATTTTACCGTCAAACCACAACTTCATTGACAAGAAGGGTATGTTTGCAGCGTATAACATCTATGAGATTCAGAGCTTTTAATAATTTTTTTTTATGTAATATGATTAAAAAGTTGATAAAAATTGTGAGTCATATGAAATGCGTATTTAAAATTGAGGTTTGACCAATTGAAAAGTTGATAAAGTTTTATCAAATGTTCAAATAGATTACTTATTTCAAATTAGGTCAAAACACTTTCCAAAATTGCTAGCAAGTCATACTACTTCAGTCATATTTCAAATAATCCTGTAATTACCCATGTGACACAAATTAATTAGAATTAAACTCGATTTAAATTTCAACAGCAATGCACGTGGCCACCATCTTCTTTCGCGCCTCCTGTCAGCTACTGCACTTCGTCGTCGACATTTCGCGATTTACCATTGGCCACCCAAATCTTTTTCCACTATTTTTCATGAGTGATACATTTACAGTTTTTTAATGTTCTTTTTCTTTACAATCATGGAAAAGATACACTTTATCATATTGCTATTGTTATTAAATAATGACAATGATTCTGAAAAGTATTAGGCAGTTCCTATTGGAAACAATTACTTCTTGAATGTTATTTTGTAGGTGGATTCAATTTTTATGAATGATTTCTCTTATTTTTCTTGAATTAAGATTTTTTTTTTGTTAATATTGTTTTTTTATATACATAAACACGATTGTTTTGTAATTATTTTTTAGTCAAATAAAATAAAGTAATATTTGTTTAACATACATCAACATTTTTATGTGTTTCGGGATATTGTCGTCACACATTCATGTGTGTTATTTGATATTGTTTCATATAAAATAGTATCTTAATAAAATAGTATCATAAACAATATTTTATTATATAATATCTCGCAATACAGTATCACAAACAATATCTTATTAAAAACAATATTTTACCATCGTAATATAACACTATCACAGATAAAAGTATATTAATAAAATAGTATCACACACACAAAATACAACTCAATATCTTAATATACAATCAAACATTTTGAATGAAAAGAGTATCGATGATCTTGTAATATTAATTGAACGTTTTGAAACAATATCATTACTTTAACCATAAAACATTTAATTTTGAATGTGTTGAAAAATAGTATATAATATTAAAAGTAAAATGATAAGTGCATTTTGTGCACTTATTTAGGCTTTAATACTAAGCTTGTATTATGTTATTTTATAGATTTTCTACTTAATTTAGTGTATTTTCTTTTTTATTTCAATTTTGGACTCGTTTATAAGTAAGTATAGAAGGTTAACGCATGGAAAGAGTAACAATTTGGCAAATATTGAGAGAGTATGGAGATTCAATTACACTCAATTGAAACTTGAAGTACCATATTAGAGGTGATTAGAAGAATTGATAACTAAATAATCCAAAATCTAAAATTCATTGGAAGACTAACAGCCACAGAGGAAAATTTGTAAAGCCCAGCTTCACAGAAGAACAATAAAGAGCAAAAACGAAGCGTGGGCGATCGCCTGGAATTGTATTGGCCAGTGTTCTTTTTTGGTCAGCGGGATTTTGTTAACTTTTGAATTCGACTCCAATTAGAAAATTTCTTGGGACACGATTTTAATGATTTTTTTTGAAATTTTAATGTATTCTTGTACGTTCGCATCCGTCATAGAAATATAATCGGATCACACATATATATATGTTTAATTTTACCCGAGAAATTGTTAAACAAATTAAGAATATCGATCTTCATAATTAAATTGTGTTATTAAATTCAACAGCTCGGGTTAAAGGAGATTGGTATAAGTGGATTTGGGATACTAGTACGCTTTTCTTTGTCATATTCAAAGTAATACGGCATAAACTCAATCTTTTATTTGTTTAAATTATAATTAGTTAAATATTTTTAATTAATAATCTAATTAGTTCTTAAGTAATAAAATTTCAAAATTTAATTTGATTTGGTTAATGTTAATTTAATTGTGTAGAGCTATCTAAATTCCTGTCGGTACGATACTTGGACTCTAAATCTACTTTATTATTTGTACGATCCGTACATTTGCAGAATAATAAAATAAATTCGCTAACATAAAATAGTTCAAACATTTTTCATAAAATAATATTATAATAATACAATATATTATATTGATAAAACAATATCATAAAAAATAGTATTTTAAAATAACATTATCATAATAAAATAATTTTGTATTTGAGATAGCGATTTTGTAATTGCATAAGTGTGTTGGTCTACTAGTACTAAAATATAGTTGTAATTGAAATAAGTTTGTTGAAATAAGTTTAGCTAATATGACTTTAGAACTCATGAACGTACCATGAATAACGATCGCCGAGTTTTCTCTAAATTATTTACGTTCATGATGTTGTACCCAAATATTCGGGGGATTTGGCTAAATAGCCTTGTCAAACAACCAATACAATAGAATAGCCTAACTTTTAACAAATAAGTCTTGAAGGCCTCTTTTGTTGTAAAAGACATTAATACCCTTATTAAGTTATTAGAACTACAAAAATAGATAAAATGTAAAAGACCTAAATACCCTTTTAATGATACAAATTGAATTAAATGAAAAGGTAAATTCATTTATTGAACACAACGGCTCCTGTTATTGTTAGAACAGAAACGCATCCAACATTAATTCATTCATCAAATTGCAAAGAAAAGTTATCTTCAAAGTAGAGATCAAGCATCGCAAGCATCGCGTGAACAACACAAAATCCAACATGTTGACATTTTGTAATTGGTAAGTAAGTTAATTCTCACTTTGAAGTAGGTGGGTATCGTAATTATGAAATGATTAGATTAATTGGCATGAATTGAACGAATTAATTAGCAAAAATCTTTGTTCTGTATTGTGTTAATTGGAAAGATCTTTGTTCATGAGTTTAAATTGAAGAAGGTAACCTAGGTAAGAAGTAAGTAGGTTAACCTACACTTGAGGTTCGAGATAACCGACCATGTTGGTCTCGTTAACCTACACACTTGAGTCGTTAACCTACCTTATTATTACGTTAACCCACGCTCTTAGTCTCGTTAACCTACCTCGAGGTCTCGTTAACCTACCCTTGATCGCTTATTTAACCTACCGAGGTCTCGTTAACCTACCATTTAGGTATGTTAACCTAGACTTGAGGACTGTTAACTCACACTTTGGTCTGCTTTTCCTAAACATTGGCTATGTTAACCTACAAGTTTGGTCGGTTAACCTACCCTTCGATCGTTAACCTACCATTTAGTCTCGTTAACCTAGACATGATGTCTGTTAACCTAGACATGATGTCTCATTAACCTACACTTTGGTGCATTTCCCTAAACAGTTGCTATGTTAACCTACACTTTTGGTCTGTTAACCTACTATTTAGGCCTGTTAACCTACATTTTGGTCTGTTTTCCTAAACAGTTGCTATGTTAACCTACACTTTTGGTCGGTTAACCTACCCTTGAATGTTAACCTACCATTTAAGTCTCGTTAACCTACACTTGATGTCTCGTTAACCTACACTTTGGTCTGCTTTCAAAGCAGTTGCTATGTTAACCTACACTTTTGGTCTCGTTAACCTACCATTTAGGTCTGTTAACCTACATTTTGGTCTCTGCTTTTCCTAAGCAGTTGCTATGTTAACCTACACTTTTGGTCGGTTAACCTACCTTGAATGTTAACCTACCATTTAGGTCTCGTTAACCTACACTTTGGTCTGCTTTTTCCAAAGCAGTTGCTATGTTAACCTACACTTTTGGTCGATTAACCTACCCTTGAATGTTAACCTACCATTTAAGTCTGTTAACCTACACTTGATGTCTGTTAACCTACACTTTGGTCTGTTTCCCGAAACAGTTGCTATGTTAACCTACACTTTTGGTCTGTTAACCTACCATTTAGGTCTGTTAACCTACACTTTGGTCTGTTTTCCTAAACAGTTGCTATGTTAACCTACAATTTTGGTCGGTTAAACTTTCTAATTAGCCACTAGTTGACCGAACTTAGCATACGTCTGTTAACATACCAACTGGACTTAAGAACCCTTATGAAATAGAATATAAAAACCATAACCACACAGTCTGTTAATAGTCCATATGGATTGATGTTGTTACTTAGCTAACGTCATTTTAATTGTTTTGTTGAAATGCAGATATGGCACTCCTTGCTATTTGTTACTTCGGTGAGTTTAAAAAGAATGACCAAGGGCAGTGGACATGGAAATGGAATGGGGATAATGGAGAATCGGTTGCTGCACTTGTTGTATCTGAGAATACATCGTATACGGAATTGTATAATGAAATAGGAAACCTCCTTATTTTTGACTCTTCAGAATACGAGATGGAGTTTGGATTTCTTTTTCCTAATAATACAAATTTTCCAGTTCCGCCGGTAAAGATAACTTCAGACATGCAGTTGAAGTGGCTGATTGAACTGAACAAAAGACACCATACTCCTCTATGTGTAACTCTTATAAGGAGAGAGCAACCTATGAACAGACCCAACGCAGCGAATGAAGCAGATGATGAAGTTCGGGATGAATTGTACCATAACCGTGATGATTTTTGGAATACAGTAGAGATAGCTCGAGATGATGATGTAGTTTTTCCAGAGACAAATGCTACACAAAGACCTCCTGAGATAGTTCAAGACAATGAAGAGGAATTTCCATTTACAAACGACGATCTAATAGCCTCGCCCACGTAGCAAACTGTGGTGGTCCTAGTTCACGATCTTCTGCATTTACGACGAGTGATTCCCGATGGTGAAGATTTGCATGTTGACCGGTTGTTTGATAAGAAGAAAGATCTACAGGAAGCTTTGCACTTGATTGCGTTGAAACATAACTCGAATTTAAAGTGAAAAATCAAATAAAACAATTGTACACACTTGTTTGTGTAGATGATAATTGCAAGTGGCGAATGCGAGCAAATCTAAGTTTGACACATCTCGATATCTTTGTTATTCGCAAGTATGTACGGAACATACTTGCGAATATGGGACTTCGCCGCAATGATCACGCATAAGCACGATCATGGGTTATTGGAAGACATAAAATGCACAAGTTTCGAGACCCGAAAACTTTATATGCACTGCAGATATCATACATGACATCCGTCGGGAGTTCGGGGTTGTAATGAGTTATCAAAAGGCACGGAAGTCTAAAGAATGCGCTATGGAGGACTTAATGGGTTCACCCGAGGATAGTTATAGTAACCCGCCTCCTATTGCCACAACTTGAGAAAACAAATCTCGCTCGGTGTTCTTTATTCAGATCGATGTCGACAACCGTTTCAAATACTTCTTCATGGCTCTTCGCCCGTGTATTAGAGGATTTATATCTTCAATGCGCGCGTAATTTGTGTCGATGGAACATTTTTGAAAGCAAAATATGAAGGTACGATGCTTATTGCTACATGTCAAGATGCGAACATTCAAATTTATCCTCTTGCATTCGGCATTGTCGATAATGAGAATGATGAATCGTTGAATTGGTTCTTCACAAAATTGAAGGAAGTAACAGGCGACGTTGGGGACATTGCTTTTGTGTCCGACCGGGGTAATAGTATAAAAAATGGTATCAGAGATGTTTATCCTGATGCACACCATGGCTACTGCATGTACCATATACAAGGCAACTTGAAGACGAAGTTTCGGGTTCCTGCTCTCTTGTCATTGTTTAAGAGAAGAAGAGGCATACTGAGGTCGAGGAATTTGATAAAATTATGGGCGAGATACATAATAAATCGATCAAAGCATGGCAGTATTTGATCGATATGGGGGTTGAACATTGGGCAAGGGCACATTTTACTGGAATTCGGTACAATATGATGACATCAAATAATGCAGAGTCGCTGAATTCATTGTTTAAGAAAGATCGGGAGTTACCAATTCTTGCACTAATAGAGAACATACGCAGCAAGTTGCAGGAATGGTTTTATAGTAGACGCGAGGAGTCGCAGATGCATACAAGCACTCTAACCCCGGCAATGGAAGAAAAACTTTTCAATAGTCTTGAGTGCAAAGACGTTGTATGTAGAGGCTGTAGACCAATTCCGGTTTGACGTGAAGAGTGGACCAAACACTCGGTACGTTGTGAACTTGGATGACAACACTTGCACGTGCAGACAATTTCAGTTAGAGAGTTTTCCTCGCACACATCTTTGTCGTCGCCGTCGCAATGTACAGAGGATTTCACCCACGTGTTGTGCTCTCAGATTACACGATTGATTTTGGAGAGCAAAGATATGTCTTTGAAACAATATTCCCGTGCCAAATGAAGTCGAATGGGAAGTTCCCGACCATATTGCTAGCACACTCAATATTTTGCCACCTTTAGTGAAACGACGGGCTGGCCGCAAATCTACATCAAGAATACCATCAGCTGGAGAGTGCCCCCGCCGTCGTAAGTGCAAGAGATGTCGCAACCGGACACACTCGACTTAATTGTAGTAGTCAGTTCCTCTTGCTAGTAGCCGCATGGACGGAGAATAGTATATGCACATTTAAATGATTTATTGTATGATTTTTATTGGATTTATTGTGGGATGTTTATTTTATTATTTATTTTAAATCGTTGAGGAAACAATGTGAAAATGACCGAGATGAAATAAAGTTGCTTCGTTATTTAATAAATTTGCTTCTGTTAACCTACTATATTTAGTAGGTTCACCTAATCAAATGATCTGTTAACAGATCAATTGATTAGGTTAACCTATCCATACTTCTGTTCACCTACTATGCAAAGGAGGTTAACCTAATCAATTGATATGTTAACCTACTATCTCGTGGAGGTCAATTGATTAGGTTAACCTACTATAATGTTCTGTTAACATACTATGCAATGTAGGTTAACCTAATCAATTGATTATGTTAACCTACTATCAAGTAGGTTAATAATCTAGATGTTCTGTTAACCTATTGTGCATAGTAGGTTAACATAATCAATTGATTAGGTTAACCTACTATAATGTTCTCGTTAACCTACTATGCATAGTAGGTTAACCTAATCAATTGATTATGTTAACCTACTATCAAGTAGGTTAATAAACTGGATGTCTCGTTAACCTATTGTGCATAGTAGGTTAACATAATCAAGTGATTAGGTTAACCTACTATAATGTTCTCGTTAACTCACTATGCATAGTAGGTTAACCTAATCAATTGATTATGTTAACCTCGAGTAGGTTAATAACCGGATGTTCGTTAACCTACAATCAATTGATCCGTTAACCTACTATGCAATGTAGGTTAACCTAATCAATTGATCCGTTAACATACTATCAAGTAGGTTAATAACCGGATGTTCGTTAACCTATTATGCATAGTAGGTTAACATAATCAAGTGATTAGGTTAACCTACTATAATGTTCTCGTTAACCTACTATGCATAGTAGGTTAACCTAATCAATTGATTATGTTAACCTACTATCAAGTAGGTTAATAATCTGGATGTTCTGTTAACCTATTGTGCATAGTAGGTTAACATAATCAAGTGATTAGGTTAACCTACTATAATGTTCTCGTTAACCTACTATGCATAGTAGGTTAACCTAATCAATTGATTATGTTAACCTACTATCAAGTAGGTTAATAATCTGGATGTTTCGTTAACCTATTGTGCATAGTAGGTTAACATAATCAAGTGATTAGGTTAACCTACTATAATGTTCTGTTAACATACTATGCAATGTAGGTTAACCTAATCAATTGATTATGTTAACCTATTATCAAGTAGGTTAATAATCAATGTTCGTTAACCTATTATTTAATCGTGCACCCGATCGTATCCAAGATCCTTCGAAACAACCAAAAGGTACACCGATTGTCCAAATGTACCTAATCGTGTATCCCGATCGTATCCAAGATCCATCGAAACAACATATAGGTACCCCAATTGTCCAAATGTACCTAATCGTGTATCCCGATCGTATCCAAGATCCTTCGAAACAACCAAAAGGTACACCGATTGTCAAGATATCACCTAATCGTGTATCCCGATCGTATCCAAGATCCATCGGAACAACATATAAGTACCCGATTGTCCAAATGTACCTAATCGTGTGATACGATCGTATCCAAGATCCTTCGAAACAACCAAAAGGCACCCCGATTGTCCCAGATCTACATAATCGTGTATCCCGATCGTATCCAAAGATCCATCGAACAACATATAGGTACCCGATTGTCCAAATGTACCTAATCGTGTATCCCGATCGTATCCAAGATCCATCGAAACAACATATATGTACCCGATTGTCCAAATGTACCTAATCGTGTATCCCGATCGTATCCAAGATCCATCGGAACAACACATATAGTACCCCGATTGTCCAAATGTACCTAATCGTATCCCGATCGTATCCAAGATCCATCGGAACAACATATAGGTACCTCGATTGTCCAAATGTACCTAATCGTATCCCGATCGTATCCAAGATCCATCGAACAACATATAAAATTACCCCGATTGTCCAAATGTACCTAATCGTATATCCCGATCGTATCCAAAGATCCATCTGAACAACATATAGGTACCCCGATTGTCCAAATGTACCTAATCGCAGTATCCCGATCGTATCCAAAGATCCATCGAAACAACATATAGGTACCCCGATTGTCCAAATGTACCTAATCGTATCCCGATCGTATCCAAAGATCCATCGAAACAACATATAGGTACCCCGATTGTCCAAATGTACCTAATCGTATATCCCGATCGTATCCAAGATCCTTCGAAACAACCAAAAGGTACCCGATTGTCCGTATCTACATAATCGTCCAGTATCCCGATCGTATCCAAAGATCCATCCGAACAACATATAGGTACCCGATTGTCCAAATGTACCTAATCGTATCCCGATCGTATCCAAGATCCTTCGAAACAACATATAGGTACCCGATTGTCTAAATGTACCTAATCGTGTATCCCGATCGTATCCAAGATCCATCTGAACAACATATAGGTACCCCGATTGTCCAAATGTACCTAATAATAATGTATCCCGATCGTATCCAAAGATCCATCGAACAACACATATAGGTACCCCGATTGTCCAAATGTACCTAATCGCGTATCCCGATCGTATCCAAAGATCCATCGAAACAACATATAGGTACCCGATTGTCCAAATGTACCTAATCGTATCCCGATCGTATCCAAGATCCATCGAAACAACATATAGGTACCCGATTGTCCAAATGTACCTAATCGTATATCCCGATCGTATCCAAGATCCTTCGAAACAACCAAAAGGTACACCGATTGTCAAGATTCACCTAATCGTGTATCCCGATCGTATCCAAGATCCATCGGAACAACATATAGGTACCCCGATTGTCCAAATATACCTAATCGTGTGATACGATCGTATCCAAAGATCCTTCGAAACAACCAAAAGGCACCCCGATTGTCCGTATCTACATAATCGCCAGTATCCCGATCGTATCCAAAGATCCATCGGAACAACATATAGGTACCCCGATTGTCCAAATGTACCTAATCGCGTATCCCGATCGTATCCAAAGATCCATCGAAACAACATATATGTACCTCGATTGTCCAAATGTACCTAATCGTATCCCGATCGTATCCAAGATCCATCTGAACAACATATAGGTACCCGATTGTCCAAATGTACCTAATCGTGTATCCCTATCGTATCCAAAGATCCATCGGAACAACATATAGGTACCCCGATTGTCCAAATGTACCTAATCGTATCCCGATCGTATCCAAGATCCATCGGAACAACATATATGTACCCGATTGTCCAAATGTACCTAATCGTGTATCCCGATCGTATCCAAAGATCCATCGGAACAACATATAGGTACCCCGATTGTCCAAATGTACCTAATCGTGTATCCCGATCGTATCCAAAGATCCATCGGAACAATATATAGTACCCCGATTGTCCAAATGTACCTAATCGTGTATCCCGATCGTATCCAAGATCCATCGAAACAACATATAGGTACCCCGATTGTCCAAATGTACCTAATCGTATATCCCGATCGTATCCAAAGATCCTTCGAAACAACCAAAAGGTACCCCGATTGTCCAGATCTACATAATCGCAGTATCCCGATCGTATCCAAGATCCATCGGAACAACATATAGGTACCCCGATTGTCCAAATGTACCTAATCGTGTATCCCGATCGTATCCAAGATCCTTGAAACAACATATAAGTACCCCGATTGTCCAAATGTACCTAATCGCCAGTACCCCGATCGTATCCAGTATCATTCGAAACAACCAAAAGGTACCCCGATTGTCCAAATGTACCTAATCGTGTGTCCCGATCGTATCCAGATCCTTGAAACAATCAAAAGGTACCCCGTTTAATGTACAATTTTATTAATTAATGTACTTAATTAATGTACAATTTTATTATCCCCATTTAAATAAAGTACAATTTTTCGGTTCCACTTAAACTAAAATAAATTTTGTAATTTATTCCATATTAGATTTTTAATTTAAAGTTTTAATTTCTAAATTTAAAACCCAAACATTTAAAATTAAAACTTTTATGAAATTGTTGAAATCCGGTAAGATCTGTTTCATTTATCACAAGACTTATTCCCCAATCCTTGAATTCAAACATTTCTTTAATCTTCATTGCATTCCATAACAAGTACGACCGAGGACCGTGGACTAATCATGGGTGAGGACTTAATGCATCGAGGACCGTGGACTTAATTTGCCAACAAGTTTTTCCACAACCGGTAAGTGCGTGGATCATTTTGTTTTGTTTTTTCCTTGTTTTTCCACGATTTGTAGTGTTCTCGTGAACGTGTAGTTTTTATTGCTTATGATTTTTAGAAACTAGGTTCATTCATCAATATGATAATACGTGAATGCTTTTAGTATCGGTTAAAATTGATGTCCCGTGTCGGTTAACCGACTATTGATAATTTGATAATGCGTTAACTGCTTAGTCTTGTATTCTCGTTAACCTAATACATTAAAGTTATGTTAACCTACTATGACTTCATGGTTACCAAAATCGAGATGTTCGGTTAACCTAGTTGAAGAAGTAGGTTAACCTACTTCAAAGTTCGTTAACCCATCGTTGTTGAGTTTTGTTTCGTTAACCTACCTTAAGTAGGTTAACCTACTTCAAAGTTTCGTAACCTACCCTATAACAAGTAGGTTAACAGACGTTAGACGTTGTGTTTTATTCGGTTAACCTACTTGTTATAGGGTATGTTAACCCTAACTTTGACGTAGGTTAATTAACCTACTTGTTATAGGGTAGGTTAACGAACTTTGAAGTAGGTTAACCTACCCAGGTTAACCTACTTCAAAGTTCTCGTTAACCTCACCCTATAACAAGTAGGTTAACCTAACCTACTTCAAAGTTCTCGTTAACCTACCCTATAACAAGTAGGTTAACCTACGTTGTGTTTTGTTTGGTTTACCCTTATTCTATAGTTACGTTAACCTACTTCAATCTCTCCTCCTGTTAACATACGTAGATGGTCCGTTAAAGGACTTTGTTGTGTTTTGTTTTGTTAATCTATTCAATGGTTATGTTAACCTACTAAGAATTAATTTTACAACATAAACCGGTCCCATCTGTGTGATGTTCACCTACTCTATGGTTATCGTATTGTAGAATATGGCACCGATCGTGTGAAGAGTTTTTTTTCTCGCAATCGACCTTATATAGGTATCGCAATCAATTGGTATGTTTTTGAACTCACCATAGATTTCGAGATAGTTGCATTATCGCTCCAAACGCTCAGAATATGTAATTTTGTTACATTGCCCAGACCCATTAACCGCAATTTTCCACCTTATATGGCCATCTAATTGGGAGTAGTGTTCAATCATGTGATATGGGTGGCCGAGTATGGAATATAGAAGTTATCCGATCTGATGAAGGAATCATTTTCACTACTGGATGGTCTGAATTTTTCGCACACCACTCACTCAATTTCGGTTATTTTGTGGTATTCGAGTACCGTGGAAATTCTACTTTTTTTACTTCAATACTTGACCATTCTGGCTGTGAAGTACATATGGATGCCCCGATTGCTTCATCATCATCCAGTCAACCTCTACCATCCTTCCAGATTACTATGTCAGCAAGGAGTTTCTGCCACCGTTGTATTGTGAGTGTATATCGTATTTTCTTATCAATTTTAGCACTCGTTGACTTGTATACTTTCACAAACCGTTTGTTTTTATAATTGTACAGTACGTTCCCGGAACATTTGCCAGAACACACCTGCCAAGATTTGTAAACGAGGTACAAATTCACGATGTCACCGGTCGAGTATGGCAGATCGGATTGGATAGAAGGGCATGGGATTGTGCGACGATCGCAAGAGGCTGGCAAGATTTTATTCGACAAAGAATATAAGTCCTGGGACACATGTGTGTTCGAGCTCATAAACAATGACATACCGCTTTCAACGTGTACACAACAATCGTCGGAGGAAGACAAATCGCTCTAAAATTGAACAATTTTTATGTTATTGCACTTTTGGAAACAATGTTTTAATAGTGTAATGTAATTTAAGGAGGTTTTGGAAACAATATTTTGGAAACAATATTTTATTGCACTTTTGGAAACAATATTTTATTTTATCATGCATTGTCTAGCTTATTTTCATTGTGTTGAGTTACCGTTAACCAAACTCGATTGTGGTAGGTTAACCTCCTTGAATCTTTCATTTATGTGTAGGTTAACCAACATGGGTGAGGTTAACCTATTTCAATTAATTTAAAAACATAGTTCAATCCACCTGCTAATGTGGTAGGTTAACCTACCTGGCATAGAGTAACCTATATATCTTAGCAAAATTGGTTACTTAGTTAATCTAATCAGTTAACCTATGTTTATCCACCCTATAACAGAGTAGGTTAACTTACCTGGGATCTGTTAACCTAACCTATACATTACTTAAGAAAGTTGGTAAACTTATTTCACAAAATATGTTAACCTACTTCAATCCTCTGTTAACATTGCCCGCTTAACCTACCGGGACAAAGTTAACCTAACCTATATACATTACTTCGGTTAAAAGACGCTTACATCAGATTATTAACAGATCCCCAGATCCGTAACACACGATTTTGACCTGCTAATGTGCCTCGGTCGCATTAAGGCCAAAATAGGCCTTCATTCTTGCCTTAACAGACTCCAATGCCTGTTAACATACCCATATGTATACAATCATAACCTACTACACATTCTTATTTTTCTCCTAGGCCACATGACCTTTGACAATTGCATGAATTTGAAAGTGACCAATCGACACCGAATCGTGTCCATCCGATAGTTGTTTAACCTATTTCAATGAATCTATTAACATACTACAACCCACCTGTTAACAGATTAGGTTAACCTACCACAGGTAGGTTAACCTAACATGCATAAGGTTAACCTATTTGCATGAATCAAATAACCTACTACAACCCGCTTTGTTCACAGAGTAGGTTAACCTACCCGTGTAGGTTAACCTAACAAGCAAAAGGTTAACATATTCCATCCGATAGTTGTTTAACCTATTTCAATGAATCGTTAACATACTACAATCGTTTCGTTAATGTAGTAGGTTAACCTACCCCGTAGGTTAACCTAACAAGCAAAAAGGTTAACCTATTCCATCCGATAGTTGTTTAACCTATTTCAATGAAACAAATAACCTACTACAAGCGTTTCATTAGCAGAGTAGGTTAACCTACCCCTGTAGGTTAACCTAACAAGCAAAAAAGGTTAACCTATTCCATCCGATAGTTGTTTAACCTATTTCAATGAATCGTTAACATACTACAACCGTTTCGTTATCGCAGTAGGTTAACCTACCCCCGTGTAGGTTAACCTAACAAGCAAAAGGTTAACCTATTCCATCCGATAGTTGTTTAACCTATTTCAATAAAACAAATAACCTACTACAACCTGCGTTTCATTAGCAGTAGGTTAACCTACCCCTGTGTAGGTTAACCTAACAAGCAAAAGGTTAACCTATTCCATCCGATAGTTGTTTAACCTATTTCAATGAAACAAATAACCTACTACAACTGTTCTGTTAACAGAGTAGGTTAACCTACCCCGTGTAGGTTAACCTAACAAGCAAAAAGGTTAACCTATTCCATCCGATAGTTGTTTAACCTATTTCAATGAATCTGTTAACATACTACAACTGTTCTGTTAACAGAGCAGGTTAACCTACCCCGTGTAGGTTAACCTAACAAGCAAAAGGTTAACCTATTCCATCCGATAGTTGTTTAACCTATTTCAATAAAACAAATAACCTACTACAATCGTTTCGTTAGCAGTAGGTTAACTTACCCCCGTGTAGGTTAACCTAACAAGCAAAAAGGTTAACCTATTCCATCCGATAGTTGTTTAACCTATTTCAATGAAACAAATAACCTACTACAATCTGTTTCGTTAAGCAGTAGGTTAACCTACCCCGTGTAGGTTAACCTAACAAGCAAAAGGTTAACCTATTCCATCCGATAGTTGTTTAACCTATTTCAATGAAACAAATAACCTACTACAACTGTTCTGTTAACAGAGTAGGTTAACCTACCCCCCAGGTAGGTTAACCTAACAAGCAAAAGGTTAACCTATTCCATCCGATAGTTGTTTAACCTATTTCAATGAATCTGTTAACATACTACAACCGCTCATAATGCAGTAGGTTAACCTACCCCCCATGTAGGTTAACCTAACAAGCAAAAGGTTAACCTATTCCATCCGATAGTTGTTTAACCTATTTCAATAAAACAAATAACCTACTACAATCGTTTCATTAGCGTAGTAGGTTAACCTACCCCGTGTAGGTTAACCTAACAAGCAAAGGTTAACCTATTCCATCCGATAGTTGTTTAACCTATTTCAATGAAACAAATAACCTACTACAATCGCTCGTTATCAGAGTAGGTTAACCTACCCCGGTGTAGGTTAACCTAACAAGCAAAAGGTTAACCTATTCCATCCGATATTTGTTTAACCTATTTCAATGAAACAAATAACCTACTACAATTGTTCTGTTAACCTATCAATTGGGTAGGTTAATTATCCTATCAATTGTTAACCTATTATATGTAGTCCTGTTAACCTCATCGTATGTAGTCGGTTAACCTACTATATGTAGACTGTTAACATTTTCAATTGTTCTGTTAACCTATTATGGGTAGGTTATTTAACTTAAACACAATTATGTTAACCTACTATGGAGTAGGTTAACCTACACCATACTTCGGTTAACCTACTGTATTTTTATGTTAACCTACCTAAGTAGTTGATAACCTATTAATTTGTTCGGTTAACCTACTATATGTAGACTGTTAACATTTTCAATTGTTCTGTTAACCTATTATGGGTAGGTTAATTAACTTAAACACAATTATGTTAACCTACTATGGAGTAGGTTAACCTACACCATTATTTGTTCGGTTAACCTACTGTATTTTTATGTTAACCTACCTAAGTAGTTGATAACCTATTAATTTGTTCTGTTAACCTACACTATATGTAGACTGTTAACATTTTCAATTGTTCTGTTAACCTATTATGGGTAGGTTAATTAACTTAAACACAATTATGTTAACCTACTACGGAGTAGGTTAACCTACTATAATGTTCTGTTAACCTACACCAATTGATATGTTAACAGACCACATATAACCGATTATCTTTAATCGGTTATAATTTCTGTTAATCTGATAATTGGAATCTGTTAACTGATGTCCAATTATCAGTTAACAGAAATCTTTTAGATTATACATGTACCTGTTTCTATATGATCAGTTAACCTAATACTAATACAACAATTCTATGAACAGAAATGTGGTAGGTAACCGTAATTATCAAAGTCTGTTAACTTGTGTCCATATGTTTTACAAATGTACAAACGTATAAAAATTTTTTTTTCCAACTGTAAAAAAATAAAACAAATTTACAAAATGAATAGAAATTACAAATTTAAATATTTTGGAAAAATAATCATATCCTATGGATCATAGTTTTGTGTATACATGTCGGCTGCTAGTTTAGTCCGCCACATGGGCATATAATCATTAGAAACGAGAAACGCCGATTCACCAATGCTTAAGAATTCGATGAACTTAATGGTGAATACACCGCAATCACCGCTGCAAACAAATAAGTAAATTAGTCGGATCAATATGTACATTTCCCAAATAATGCAAAAAAATATCATCTCGAACAAATAAACTTACGAAATTTTTTGCTTGACCGTGCCGTCAACCCTTTCCACTCGCATCTGGTCTACTAGGTTAATATTTACTGACTTCGCAAGAATAGGGATGAAATAACGCACCGACTCCAAATTTTTCTCAAGCTGACCTTGTGTAAGGCAAGTCTTTTCTGGGTCATAAACATATACTACACCTTGAGAGAAGTTAACCTCTGTTGCAAACCGGTGAGCATTAGCGAGCACCGAATATCTGATGTGTACATCCCTCCCATGGTTGACCAAACTCCCTGCGATTTCCATGTGCGTAGTCAAAGAGATAATCTGGGCACTCAAAATCTTGTGGACATGAGTCTTTCATCATTTGTGCCACATCCAGCATGTTCTTGAACCCGAAATCCATGATGACTCTTTGGTTTTTGAAGGATTTTGGGTACATGGCAACTCGTTGTCGCAGCAAGTACATCGCCATGTCAACATGCTAAAATATCGAAAAGGTTACACGGTTAACAAAGTATAGTATATCATACTTATTTTCAAAAATTTTGCTTACCTCATCTGCGAGCCACTTCCCGTCCGTCAATACGTCGTGAAACCATTGTTTGGCGTCTGTCATTCGAACACTCCCCAATAGATAAGCGACGCTGAATAAATAGTGTTAGGAACTGATGTCCAAAAAATAATATGTTACCGAATGTATAAATAAGTTACCTAGTTCCAAGTTTAGAGTACCACTTAAGGAACTCTGTTTCCTTTGACGGATCAACCTTTTGGAATAGATCGATCTTAGACCCGTCAATAAAGGTTCTTCTCTTCACCCCAGCCGTGAATGGAGAACTCAAGTAGGCTGAAGGTACTCTCAACCTCTTACCAACTATCTCCGTATTCTCTACCATCTCCTCGCTTTTCCTCTTCCCACGAGTGAAGATGACAGATTGGTACATCCGCCGTCACCACTCCTTGATCACTCCTCAGTGTCTCCACCTCCCATGGTTGACTACCCATCTCATGCTCCATCACCAACCGCTCTGTCACCCCGCCGACCGCCGACCACCCGACACCATCCCATCCGTCACACCATCGGTCTCCACACAACCGGCTCTTCAATGTGTACCCCCTCGGTCTCCACGCTTAGCCGCCCACCGTCTCCTTGAGCACCCTATCAATCACACCATCGGTCTCCACAACCGGCTCCCTATTTGTCACCCCTGGTTTCCACATCAAGTTTTGTCTACCGGCCTCTATTACCACCCCATCGTCACACCATCCTTCTCCACAACTCGCTCCCTATCTCAGTAGCCTGCTCTGGGCCTCGATATCGGGCTGCCCAATCTCCATCTCTATCTCCATATCGTCCGAACACCCGCCGCAAATTCGGGATGCTCCCTAGTCTCCATCTCCGTGTCCACCTCCCGGTCCTCACCACCGCCGAGACTCAACGGAACCCGTCCGATGCAGCTTCAGGCGCCATTGTATCTGTGGTGATGATATGGTCTTACCCACTCAATGACTTCATCGACTTTCTTACTCACCGTCCAACCTTCTTATTTATCGTCGACCTCGCCCATCACCGAGAAGTAATTCGATGCTCCATCAAGTCAATTGCCTATTCAAACGTTCAAATAAATCATCGGATACATTTGCACCCAAATTTGCTCTAGATGATCGACGACAACCGGAGAAGGAGTAGGGGGAAAGGCGAGGCGGTGGAGGAGAACGTGAAGCTCGATGCGTTAGAGGCATCCATGTGCAAGAGGGAGAATGTCCCTACATAAATCATAATAGACACTATTACAAGATTTTTAAAACAAATATCATATCATAACACAATATATGTATATATATGCATACCTCTTCTCCTACAAGATATGGATCAAGATAGGATCCGTACCGGCAGAATGTAAACTCCCCGAATGTACACATTCTCCATCTCTTCGTGTGTAGGAGTCGAATAGTATAGACCTCAAGTCGACATATTGAACTTTAACGTTAATTGGAAGCACTATCATTAACATCACATTCAATATAAATCAATAGTTCTCACCGAGGATCGTCAAGTATAGTCATGACATCCTTTGCGGTAGGAATGTCCGTCGCTTTCGCCAATTTAACATCCCGGGATCCTAGTCCACTCCTTCCTACTAGCACATTTATCGGCCAAGCTTGGTATAGCCTCAAAAGCCCATACCTACAAATTTAATATCATTACATATACTATATTACTAAATGCTACAATTTATAAGTTTCAAAAGTTACCCTGACCGCCAATGGAAATCCATATACATCATACTTTCGATCGGTCTTCGATCCTTGATCAGATGTGTTCTCTTAAATGCATGCAATGTGTCCATAAAACACCCACGACCCCATGGATATGCATTAAAGACCTCCACATCGTCGACTCACGCCCAAGCAAAATACATCAATGCTCGTCTTATGGTGTTTGCATCTCAACACAGCTCCAATATGTACACCAATCCAAGTTTATACTTATCTTCCATCACCGTGCATTCATCAAATGTAGACGCTTGACTCAACAGTGTGATCGTTGTCTTTCCACGAAATATTTATTCAAAAGTCTTTTGGACCGCTGAATATTTGGTCTTACTTCTTCTTCATTGCCAGCATTTAGACCAGTGACAAGAAGAAACTCCATCAAGCTGAACCGAGCCACCTTCTCATCCCCTAATCGAAACCACAGTTCGTCTGCGTTTTCTGACTTCATCAGTCGAAGCAATAAATGGTCAATTATTTGACCCGAGAACTGCAAACGCCTAACCTGATGGAATTTCCAAAATATTGATCGGCGCAACTTTGCTTTGTGGTAGTCATCAAGAGCATTCTCAACCCTCTTGATGTTTGTAATATTACAATTAGCAGTCACCTTTCCAGGGAAGTCACATAATCTACGGTCAACTGCATGCTCCATCCCGCAATAAAAATTAACATTTAGTAACTTAATAAACGAAATAAATTAAAATACAAGAAATTCATCGATATATTAAAGCATGGCAATTAAATGTTACTTATTCTCTTGTTAACAGTCGATCTCTTTTATTAACCTAACACTAATTTCGTGCTAATGGTGAACAATTGGGTTGGTTATCCTATCATTTGTGCATGTTACTTGGTGCTAAATTAACCTACCTTTTGTCTCGTTAAAAGATAAATTTCACGTATACATTCCTTTGTTAACAATGATCCGTTAACCTACAAATGTGTTCGGTTAATAGGTAACATATGTTGTTTGTTAACAAAACAATATTGTCTCGTTAATCAGAAAATATACTCTGCTTAATGTAACAATGTTGTCTCTGCTAATGTAACACTTCAATCATGTTAGTAGGTTAGACCTTTAACGGAATGTTGGTAGGTTAACCTAACCATTGGGCTCGTTAACCTAACACCTTCTCTTCATTAATGTAACCAAAAGTCTGTTAACGAAAAATTTCCGCCTCGTTAATAGAACAATGTTGTCTCTTAACAATTTTGTCATTAGCGAACAATGTTGTCTCGTTAACAGAACAATCTCGCTCGTTAACGTAACAATGTTGTTCGCTAACGTAACAACATTGTTCGTTAATGCACAAGATGGTAGGTTACCCAATGTAACAACTTCATCATGTTAGTAGGTTACCCAACCTTTAACGGAATGTTGGTAGGTTAACCTAACCATTGGGCTCTGTTAACCCAACATTTTCTCTTAACAATTTTTTTCTCTTAATGTAACTATCTTGTCTGCTAATGTAATATTTCTATCTCGTTATCGTAACATTTGTGTCTGATAACGTAACACTTCATTAGGTTAGTAGGTTAACCCAACCTACAAATGCCATTAACGGAATGTTGGTAGGTTAACCCAACCATCGGGCCTATTAACCTAACACATTCTCTTCATTATGTAACCAAAAGTCTCATAACGTGAAAATTTCGCCTCGTTAATAGAACAATGTTGTCTCTTAACAATTTTGTCTGCTAACGAACAATGTTGTCTCGTTAACGTAACAACTCGCCTCGTTAACGTATCATGTTGTTTCGCTAATGTAACAACATTGTTTCGTTAATGACAAGATGGTAGGTTACCCAATGTAACAACTTCATCATGTTAGTAGGTTACCTAACCTTTAATCGGAATGTTGGTAGGTTAACCCAACCATCGGGCCTCGTTAACCTAACATTTTCTTAACAATTTTTTCTCTTAATGTAACTATCTTGTGTCATGCTAACGTAACACTTCATTAGGTTAGTAGGTTAACCTAACCTACAAATGCCATTAACGGAATGTTGGTAGGTTAACCCAACCATTGGGCCTGTTAACCTAACACCTTCTCTTCGTTAACGTAACCAAAAGTCTCGTTAACGTAGAAAATTTCGTCATAACGTAGAACATCCTCGCCTCATTAGCGTATCATCGTTGTTCTGCTAACGTAACAACATTGTTCTCGTTAACGCACAAGATGGTAGGTTACCCACCGTAACAACTTCATCATGTTAGTAGGTTACCTAACCTTTAACGGAATGTTGGTAGGTTAACCCAACCATTGGGCCTCGTTAACCTAACATTTTCTCTTAACAATTTTTTCTCTTAATGTAACTATCTTGTCTCATTAACGTAATATTTCTATCTGTTAACGTAACATTTGTGTCTCGTTAATGTAACACTTCATTAGGTTAGTAGGTTAACCTAACCTACAAATGCCATTAACGGAATGTTGGTAGGTTAACCCAACCATTGGGCTGTTAACCTAACACCTTCTCTTCTCGTTAACCTGTGGTTTTAACAGCGTTAGTTCTGGCTTGTTCACTATCAACTTCAATCTTCATTTTAATCAAGACATTGCTTCATTTACATCAGTTATGCCATTTATATGTAGTTTCAACATATCCCAACATATTTTCAAGATTGCCATGATTTTTAGACAACAATATCAAAATAAGTTGAAGTAAATACAAACAAAATGGAGTTTTTTTGAACTTACTCGCACAATGATGAAGTTTCTTTGAAATTAATCGCCAAATTCAAGTTTGCTGGAAATTAATCGACAAATTGAAGTTTGTCGAACCCAAAATCTTAATCAGGCAGAAGTTACACTTCAACTATTTTTTGCGATTGTTTGGAATATTTTACGTTTCATTTCTTTTACAAGGTTTCTCAGAATATTTTGGACCTTTCAAAATAACTCATTTTAATGTTTTTTTTTTTATCAAGATAAGTGGTCAACGGCTTTTTTTGGAAAAATGGCCGGGTCACCCGGCCATTTGCCACCATTCCCACAAATATTCCCATCCAACCCGTTTGTTTACCACACCCGCCCACATATTCAATACCCGGAAAGCCCACCCAAGGCCCAAAAATCCCCACGCACTATATATTTACCCTTTATTTCCATTCAGCCATTTTTTGCAAACCCTAACAAACCCTCTTACGGTGACAAAGCACACCCAGAGAAATCGGAAATGGCACAGGAGCAGCTGGTTTTGAGAGGTACAATGAGGGCCCACACGGACTGGGTAACAGCCATTGCCACGCCGGTGGACAACTCCGACATGATAGTCACCTCCTCCCGTGACAAGTCCATTATTCTGTGGTCTCTGACTAAGGAAGACAGGACCTACGGCGTCGCCCGCCGCCGTCTTACCGGCCACTCTCACTTCGTCGAGGACGTTGTCCTTTCCTCTGACGGCATGTTCGCGCTTTCCGGGAGCTGGGATGGCGAGCTCCGCCTCTGGGACCTCCAGACTGGTGCTACAACCCGCCGCTTTGTTGGCCACACTAAGGATGTGCTATCGGTTGCGTTTTCTGGTGATAACCGGCAAATTGTTTCTGCATCGCGTGACAAATCTATTAAGCTTTGGAATACTTTGGGTGAGTGCAAGTACACTATTCAAGACGGCGATGCCCATTCTGATTGGGTTTCTTGCGTCCGATTTTCGCCCAATACACTTCAGCCGACTATAGTTTCTGGGTCCTGGGACAGGACTGTGAAAATCTGGAATTTGACTAATTGTAAGCTGAGATCCACCTTGGCTGGGCATACTGGGTCGGTTAACACGGCGGCTGTTTCGCCTGATGGGTCGTTATGCGCAAGTGGTGGGAAAGATGGGGTGATATTGCTATGGGATTTGGCGGAGGGGAAGAAGCTTTACTCGTTGGAAGCGGGTTCAGTTATTCATTCGCTTTGCTTCAGTCCCAACAGGTACTGGCTCTGTGCCGCCACTGAAGCCAGCATTAAGATTTGGGACTTGGAGAGCAAGACTGTTGTTGTCGATCTTAAGGTTGATTTGAAACAGGAGAGTGAGATGGGTGCTGAAGATACTACTCAAAGCAGTAACAAAAACAAGGTAAATTTATAATAATTTTTGTTATTTATTATATTTCGTACCAATTGTTTTTAATTTGTTAATAATATGCTTCTTTTGCTTCTGGCAGTCATTTATATATAATTATTTGAAATTCTACATGATTTTTGTTTATGCATTTGACACTGCAAGTTCAGATTTTGTCCGATCTTTGATGTAATATAGAACTTGTATATTCGTCTGGTATTATGGTTGAATGAGTGTGTCCTTGCCTGTCTTTTGTGTGCATTCACAGTTAGTTTCTTGCAATTGAAACTTGATTGATTTTTTGTATATTGTTTTGTACATTTTAATTTGCAATGAAGATGCATCCACTTCTGTTATCTTTATTGACAGTGCTTGTATTCACATTCTTCTGCAATTTTGCTCATACTTTATAGGAGTTTAGAAGATAGCTTGACCCATCCTACACAGGGCCGACTAGCTGCTGGGGGCATCCATTAGCCCTACTTAATTAAAGCCTTTTCAAATTATCAAAGATAACTTGTGAACTTTTGTAGAAAGTTGTTGAATATTCACTGTCATTACTCCCTGTTTCCGTAAAAGAAGTTGGCAATTAACATTTTCAAGTTCTTCGTGGAAGTGTACATGTGCTTATCTTGGTGTGTATATAGTTCCACTTGATTTTCCATTGAAGTAATAAGTTGTATTTGCTTTTTATGATGTGACGGACCTTTCTTGGTCTGATTTGGAGAATTTGATGTTGGTTTTCTACCTAAATTTGAGTTGTCTTGTAAACATTGGTAATTGATGTAGCAAATTCTTAAACTTTTTTGGAAGACTTGTTTGGCTATGCACCTGATCTTCTGAAATTTTACATTGTAGGTTATATACTGCACTAGTCTCAGTTGGAATGTTGATGGGAGCACACTTTTCAGTGGTTACACAGATGGTGTCATCAGAGTTTGGGGTGTTGGACGTTACTAGAAAGCACACCACACGTAACTAAGCAGTCGAAAATGCTTACTATTACAGTGATTTTAAGCAACTCTACTCTATTAAGTTTGAACTCTTGGAACGAGAGCATTTGGATTCTCATTGGCATTTGCTGTTTCACTTTTGAATAATTTTGTTTTCTTACTGCTAGTTTGTGTTTTATTGCTTAATTTTAGATGCCTGAAATTTTGCTTGTCACACCATGTTTCAGATTGGGATTATGGGCATTTCTGGTTTCTATAGTTTAATAGCTACTTGTAGAAATTCTATGGATTCAGATAGCTAATTCGTTCTTCACAACCCATACCCATAAGTAAAGTCGGGTTGATGAATTGAGTGCTTTTGCTCATGGTCAAATATTTTTTTTATGTAGGATTTACAATTTATAACCCACTTATTATTTATATTATACAAGACTTACAACTTATAAATAGGTAATTTGATTTTGAAGTTGGACCAAAAATCAAACACGAAATCTTTCATGTCAAATCTTAAATGGTTTCAATCTACGGAAGCATATTTAAGGTGTTTTTTTGGAGCTTTTGAGTTTGAAAAATATTTGGGCTCTCGATTCCATTGTTCCAGACCCGAACCCGAAATTGTTCGGTGGCACTCGGAAATGGAATGCCAAGCACTTGGGGAAACTCTGAAATCACGTTTTTCTTTGGTTAAAAATTAATTGCGTACATATTATTCAGAAAATAGCTACTTATATATGTATTTATGATTTTGATATGCAAAAAATAGCACCTATACTCTCACATTTATACAATATTTTAGTTTCTTATTATTATTATTATTATTATTATTATTATTTTCATGTTTACAAAACGCTGTTATTAAAGGTAATATATGTTTAAATTCTAATATGTGCTTTGAATAAAAAAAAATTTATTAACTAATTAGGTCGACTATACTATTTTCTAATATTTCCTTCGAATAAAGTGGTCTGAATGACATTTTAGGTACAAGTTATTTGATTTCATTGTACAAGTGGTTACTGAGTATTTATGCAAAATTACAAATAAGAGAGGTAAGATTAATTTACCTCTTTTATTTGATAATAATTAGATACGTCAAACATTATTAACGTAATTGTTTGAAAAATTGAGAAAGTGTATGTCGAAACCATCGCTATATGCACACCCATAACATGTTAGACACACTCAGCTTCACATTTTCGCCATATATCTTAAAAACCCTAATGCGGTTTTATATATTAATTCCAACCACGAGTACGCAGGGTAAAATTAATTATTGGCTACCGAACTTTAACCAGTTTATTAATTAACCATCCAACTTTGAAAGGTATCTCAATACCCACTCTTCTTTCCACTATGTTACTCATCCTCCACCCGTTTACAACATGTACCAACTCGTAATGGAGAATCAGACTTGGCAGATAGTTTTCTGACGTGGCGGGCTAATAGTGTGAACTCCAGCCGACTCAGCAAAATAGCACATCTCGAACATGCCTTTTCCCTTCCAAAATTGAAGTACAACCTAATCTTCTTCCCCCAAAAGGAGTATTTGGGTGATGCGTTTTTTATGATTGAGTGAGATTTATTACTGTCAACATGCCACGTCAGAATTTCACTTGCCAAGTGGGACGTCCCGTTAAGAATTGCAGAGTGTTATACGTCAGGTGTAGTGATGACAACGGGGCGGATTGGGGCAGATCGGCCTGATCCAAATCCGCCCTGCAATAATTGTAGGAGATCCAAATCCACCCGCGATCTGCCATTTTTTGGGGCGGATCCTTAATCCATATACTGATCCGTTTTTTTTTTTTGGCATTCAAAAAATTTAAAATATATTGAAACAAGCTTTACTACTATATTATAGAGTTTAAACAACATTCTAAAATACATTAACTACTCAATTGCAGCCCTTGCCTCAAATTTTTTATCTTGTTATAATTTAATCCTTTTTTTTAAATAACGGGCGGGTCGGATCGGGGCCCGAGATCCATGGCGGATCACGGATATCTGTCCCGATCTGCCGCGCCGACCCACGGATCAGGTATTTTTTGCTCTATTCGGATCGGGTATCCATCGAGTTCGGGTCGGATCGGATATTTTTGCTATCTCTAGTCGGGTGATGGATGGGTAACGTAGTCGAAAGAATAGTGGGCATTGAGATACCTTTCAAAGTTGGTCCTTGTTAAAGTTCGGTGGCCAATGGTTGATCTTACCCCTGGTAGGTAACACATTCTTTTTGTTGATTTTAGATGGGAAATGAAAAGAATTTTTTTTTCAGATAATCAGCATATGTTTTGAAGTTATTTTACTACAATAGATATATGTTTAATAAGTGATGTTGTGGGGAACTGAATGAAATTGTGTTGAAATTGAATTATGATTTCTCTGAATTGTTTTAACTTTTGATAGATATTGTTGACCTCCAAAAATGGCTGCCAACAGGATCCCCACGCTACCTCTACCCACGTGTACCTTCCTCTTACTAAGACTGCCACGTAGTTTATTCAACCACGTAGATAATCCTCCGTCCGGATGGAAGAAAAAGAAAAGGTCAAGGACACTCTTAAAGCAAAGGTGATAGCCTAAGGGCCTCTCACTAACAAATTCTCAGGCGGTTATGGCACTCAAGAATAGTTAGAACGGAGGACTTGATATATGTGTAGTGAGAGTAATATTTTCAACATCCTTTTCTTGTGGAAGCAAGCTTAGTATTTTTAGGCAAATTCTACAATGATGATCCCCTTTGATGCGCGACACGTGGTTCCATCCGAGGGATTCTCGAGTCACATCTTAGGTGTCACATCAACGGCATTAATGAGAAAGTCACTTTCGGCCGCAAACTAAGAGACTATGATTGTGACAGGCCGCATTGGTAGGCAGTCCCATCAGTCTTTTCAAGATTGAGTTGAAAGTTTGGTAGAGAGGCTTTCTAAGCACGCAACTGGGGTTGGTCACTCGATCTACTCGGCATCCTGAGACTCGAGAATTTACCCCCTCGCCCCTGGCCGCCTCGGAGAAAGGTTAGGGTCGGATTAGACCACCTCGGAGAAAGGTTAGAAAGGTTAAAACGCCTCGGCTAATGCCTGTGTGGCGCTGTGGACTGCCAGGTAGGATTGGTGTGTAACAATAGTCCCCCAAGTTCAGAATCTGTCATTTATGTGGGATGCTGGACTTGGATGTTTGTTTTTAAAGTTTGAGGTAGGGATTTAAGTCCCACAAGGCCCGAGACGTTCATTTATGTGGGTGGTGGGCCTTGATACTTTTGGTGGTTTTAGTTTGGTGTTATGCGCGTCGAGTCCCAAGTTGGGAGAGGCGGATCGACCGAGAGGCGGATTGGCCGAGTCCCAATTTGGGAGAGGCGGAGAAACCGAGAGGCGGATTGGCCGAGTCCCAAGTTGTGAGAGGCCGAGTCTCAAGTTGGGAAGCGGAATGCCGAGTCTCAAGTTGGGAGAGGCCGAGTCTCCGAGTCCCAAGTTGGGAGGCGGAATGGCCGAGGCCCAAGTTGGAAGAGGCGGAGAAACCGAGTCTCCGAGTCCCAAGTGTGGGAGGCGGAATGGCCGAGTCCCAAGTTGGGAGAGGCGGAGAAACCGAGTCTCCGAGTCCCAAGTTGGGAGAGACGGAGAAACCGAGTCTCCGAGTCTCAAGTTGGGAGGCAGAAACGCCGAGTCCCAAGTTGGGAGGCGGAATGGCCCAGTCCGAAGGTGGGGGAGGCCAAGAGGCCTGCTGCAGGGCAATTAATGGTTCAATCTACGGGTCATAGATTGATTGGGTAACCTGCCGCATGTCTCTTTGGGTATGGTGAAAAGACGGTCGTGGGTAATGATGGCGTTTAATTATGGGGGCTTTGGTGGTATCGAGAAGTCACGCGCGCGTGGTGAGCAGGCCCGCATCGCAGGCGTTCATTCAAATGGTTGCTTGCGTCTTTTTGGATTCAAGGGCAGAGATGGCCCGATGCCATCGGACGGTGCGGATGGGTTTCTGGTTGATCCAACGGTGTGATATCATCCCTATTTGCCTATAAATAAGTGAGGGGGTTTATAATTTGTCCTTACGCTATTTGAGAGATTTGCAGTGTGTTTCTAGACTTCAGGCGAAATTTCCCGGCGTTTGTTTCCATCTCCGTTTCCGGCGAAGATTTAGGTTTAGGTAAACCCTCTATCTAGAGTCCCTTTACTTACTGAATTTCTTTTAATTTTGACAATGTCCACGGAGTTCGGTGAAAACGAGGCTTCCGATCGGGTTGAGGACGAGGGGTCCCGACACGTCTCACCTGAAATGGCTGAGGTGCTGCCTCTTCGAGGCGTGTGTGGAGCGACAGGCGAGGTGATGAACGTATCCTCACTGTCTAGGGTAGTGGAGGGAACAAACCCGTTTGCGGCCGACCCAATCAGGTGGACTGCGATGGATGTCCCTTCGATCATGGTGGAATGGGACTTGGTGTCGTTGAGGGAGCATTATAGGGTACCTGGGGATATTGAACTTATACTTCCGGAGGCAAATGAGCGAGCCTGCGTTCCGAGGAGGGGTTGCTTGACCGCCTTGCACCTCAATGCTTTTCGTGGGTGGCTTGCGATCGCCCGCATCCCTTCTTCCGGCCGGATTCTACGGGCTTATGGGCTGGCTCCCACTCAGGTGGCTCCGAACGGGTGGAGTCAGATGGCGGGGAGCATGTACCTGTGGTTCAGGCACTCGTTAGGGTTGGAGATGCCTCTTCACGTGTTCCAAACCCTATACCAGCCACGGAAACTACGGAGGAAGAAGGACAAAGAGGAGGAGTTGGGTTGGTACTACTTTTGCCCATGGGGAGCACACAAGCCCCTTGTGACGGACTGCCCCTCCTCCATAAAACAGTGGAAAGAGTCCTGGTTCTGGGTGACGGGTAATTGGCAGAGGGTAACGGACGACCCAGGGCCAGACTTGGATGTATCCAGTTTTTACGGAATAGCCAGTGAGTGAGGGACGCGGACGTGATTGTCTACGAAGCGGGTGAATATATTCTAAATTGTTCTGGTTTTCTTTTTCGTGAGTCTTTGCCCGTTGTGAGTTGTCCAAGGACCTGGTTGACGTGCTTCAATCCATTTACCAGTCGCCTCCGTCGAATAGGAGATACGGGTTTCTTTTAAACCGGCAGCGGTGTCTGAGCGAATTGGGTTTAATGGCCTCCAAAGGTAATGTTCCGATTATACCTGCTTGATTCGAACCTCGTTTATAATTGCGGTGACACTAGAACCTCCTTGCTTTTGCAGCTGAAATAGAACAAGGAAAGCGCCCGAGGCCAACCTTGGCCCGTTTATCGAAGCAAAAACCGAGGGCTCTCAGCTCTGGGATCTAAAGAGGAGGCCCGTGAAGAAAGGTCATAGAGGACCCGAGTCGAGAGGAAATAAGGGAGAAACCGAGGGCCTCAAGGTCATGGAGGTCGATGACGGAGTGTCCGAGGAGGCGAAGTGCCTTTATCTAGGAAAAGGAAACTCAAAGCCGCCTCGTCCGAGCCCCCACAGGCCAAGAGGAAGGATGTGGAGGTAGTTGACGATGTGGTGCACTGCCTAACGGGTCGGGTCAAGGACGACGGGCAAAGGAAACTCTGCGGGAGAGGTGGTCTGGAAGGGGCCCCAAGCCCAGGATGTGGGAGGCGGTGGAGGGGGGTCCTATGACTCCAAAAAGAAGCTGAAGGAGTTGATTGGCAGCTCCGGGGCGAGGATCCCCCTTTTACCCTTCCTTGGGTACCCAGGCCGTGAAGAAATACTTCACCCCCAAGTGGGAGGAGTTTTCCTCGCATGGAGACCTGGAGGACGTCTTGGAGGCCACCGGCCAGCTATCGGGGCCTCGGCTATGCAGATGAAGGTGCTCGGCGAGTTCGGACGCACGCTGTGGGAGCAAAAGAAACTTAATCCGAGGCCTCAAAAAATGATAAAGAGCACAAGCAGGCTCTGGAAAGTCTGCAAGCTGCATTGGATAGCGCTCGTGTGGCCTCTGAACGGTGGAGGTCGACCAAGGAGTCGACTCAATGTTCGAATATGACGAGGCGGTGGACAATGCCAACGCTGCCCTGGAGGGTATTCGCCGAGGCCCTGGAGGCCGCCAATAAAGAGAAAAGGCGGCTTTTGGATGAGGCCCAGTCCCGCGAGGAGGAGCTGCAGAATCTGAGGGGGACTTTGGACTCCTCTGAGTCGGAGGTGGCATGGCTGGTTGCTGAGAAGAAGGAGCTAGAGGCGAGGCTGGAGAGTGCGGAGGCGGATTTTGTGGCCAATTTTCACAACACTGAAGCCTATACCAACTTCTCGGATTACTTCGCTAGGGTTGGGCAGTAGGAAGTTCTGGCAGTGCTTCGAAATGACTACCCTAGCCTCAGCCTCGAGGCCTTAGAAGCCAGGTTCCCTCCGCCTGATGTAGAGGGCGAGGAGGATGGATAGATTCTTTTTGTACAAGTTTCTTTTGTAATTCCTTTGTTTATGAAATGAAGTATTATTTTTCTTATGGGCCTCGTTTTCAGTTTTTGTCTTGGTATCATTTGTTCTTGTATGACAAACATTTTGTTTTGAGTTTGCTTTTCGACGCCGCGAGTTTGGGTCATCGAACAAATAAGATTAAATACGACTGATCGCATCGTAATTGTCAAACAGAATTAAATTAACAACTCGGCCTTATAATCGACCCTTTTAACTATTGATAATACCGGCGTAAGTGCTCGGCATTCCAGGGATGAAGTTGCAATTTGGCGTTTATGTCTTCGATGCGGTATGTCCCGGGGCGTGTTTCACTAACGACCTTGTATGGTCCTTCCAGTTGGGCCCGAGTGTTCCGACGCCGTGTTCCTTGGAGGATAGGAACACTCTTCTTAGGACGAGGTCTCCAACGCGAAAAGTCCTCTTCTTTACCTTCTTGTTGAAGTATCTGGACATCTTTCTCTGATAAGACGCTAATCTCACCTGGGAGTCGTCTCTTCTTTCACCTAGTAGGTCTAGACCCGTCCTCATCAGATCGTCGTTAACCTGATCACTGAATAATAATCGACGGGGCGAGGGAATACCAATTTTGACTGGGCTCACAGCCTCGACGCCATATGCCATGGAGAACGGGGTTTCCCCGATCGGAGTTTTCATGGTGGTTCGGATAGCCCATAGGACTTGAGGAAGTTCATCGACCCACGCCCCTTTTGATCCTTCAAGTTTCCGTTTAAGCGTGTATTTGATGGTTTTGTTGACTGCCTCAACCTGACCATTGGCCTGAGGATGATGAGGGCTAGAAAAGTGCTTGGCGATTCCGACTCCTCGCATAGGTTCCCGACCTTTTCGTTGTCGAATTGTTTTCCATTATCCGATACCGAGAGTGTGGAATTCGAACTCAGTATATGATATTCTTCCATATGAATTTGGAGGTGTTAGCTTTCGGTGATCTTCGCCATTGGCTCGCTTCTACCCATTTCGTGAAGTAGTCGATGGCGACTAATAATGTGTGTGCATTACCCTACCCCCGGCATAGGTCCTATGAAATCTATCCCCCACTTGGCGAAGGGCCATGGGGGGTCGGTCACCGCGGTAAGCTCGATGGGGCGACGCGGTATGGTGGTGTGACACCGACACTTATCACATTACTTCGCGTGATTCAAGGAATCTTTCTTTCGCGAGGGCCAGAAGTATCCCTGTTTGAGGATTTTTTGGGCCAAGGCTAAGCTTCCGGTGTGGTTGCCGCAGACTCCCTCGTGGACTTCTCGGAAGATGTAATCGACTTCGTCCATTCCAACACACCTGAGGAGCGGTAGAGAGTAGCCTCGTTTGTACAGTACATCGTCAGATAAGACGAAGTGGGCAGCTTTTCTCCTCAGCCTTCTTGCCTCTTCTCTATCGTGGGGAGTGTTTGGTCTTTTAAGAAGGCGAGTATGAGATCCATCCAGGTGGCGGTTTCTTCGACCCACATCACTTCCGTTAATGCTTCTATGGAGGGTCGGCTAAGGTGTTCAATGGGAACCATTTTAAGAAGTTCTGAGTCCTTACTACTCGCTAGTTTGGAAAGTGCGTCCGCGTTAGCGTTATCGGCCCTTGGCACCTTAACCAGTTCGAATTTTTTGAAGCTAGGGATGAGATTTCTTACCAGTTTTAGGTATGAAGCCATATTTCTCTCCCGAGCGGCGAAATTTCCCTTCACTTGGCTCACTACTAACTGGGAGTCACTCGCGGCAGAGAGCCTCTGAATCTTCATTTCTTTAGCCAGGCGCATGCCTGACAGTAGAGCCTCGTATTCCGCGACATTGTTTGAGGCTTTGAAGTCGAACCGGATTACGCAGTTCAGCCTATGACCTTCAGGGCTCGCGAGGACCACCCCAGCACCCGACCCCGCATCTGTCGATGAGCCGTCTACAATGAGATACCAAGTGGATGGCTCTACGGGATCCATCGGGGTATCTATTACGGGTGTGTTAGCAAATTCTGCCACGAAATCTGCTAAGGCCTGCCCTTTGATGGACGGCCGGGGTTTGAATGTAATGTCGAACTGGCTTAATTCGACTGCCCATTTAAGTAGCCTCCCCGAGGCGTCGGGTTTCTGCATCACCTGCCTCAGAGGAAAGTTGGTTAGGACATGAATGCTATGGGCCAAGAAGTATGGCCTCAATTTTCGAGAAGCGGTGATGAGTGATAATGCCAGCTTCTCCATGTCCAGATAACGTGTTTCCGCCCCTAGCAGAGCCTTGCTTACATAGTAGACCGGCAGTTGATGTCCCTCTTCCCTGACCAGGACCGAGCTTACCGATTCGGTGGAGACGGCGAGATAGAGCAGTAGTGCCTCTCCTAGCTTGGGTTTCGATAGCAGATGAGCCTTGCCTAGGTGTTCCTTCAAGGCTTGGAATGCATCCTCGCATTCTTCTGTCCACTCGAACCGGTTGCCTCTTTTTAAGATTTTGAAGAAGGGAAGACACTTATCTGTAGCCTTTGAGACGAATCGGTCGAGGGCTGCCATTCTTCCCATGAGGCATTGCACATCCTTGGGCTTCTTTGGTGATTTCATTTCTATTAGCGCTTTGACTTTTTTCGTGGTTGGCCTCGATACCTCTACGGTTTACCATGTAGCCCAGAATTTTCCCGAGGCAACCCAAGGCGCGCACTCGAGGTTGAGCCTCATCTTGTAAGCTCGAGTATTCGAAAGTCTTTTCCAGTGCCGTATGTGATCTTTCTCTCAAGCTTTTGACAAGCATATCATCCACGTAGACTTCCATGGTCGAACCGAAATGATCGACAAACATCTTATCGACGAGCCTTTGGTAGGTCGCCTTGCGTTTTCAAGCCAAATGGCATGACCATGTAGCAATAGAGCCCTTTGTATGCATTATGAACGACATGTGCTCCTCATCAGGCGGGTACATCAGAATTTGATTGTATCCCGAGTAGGCGTCCATGAAACTTAAGAGTTCATGTCCTGCCGTGGCATCGACCAGCTGATCAATCCGAGGCAGTGGGAAACTGTCTTTGGGACAGGCTTGGTTGAGGTTAGAGAAATCTATGCAGGTCCTCATTTTTCCATTCGGCTTCTTGACCAACACTGGGTTGGATACCCACTTCGGATAATCTGGATTCTTGTATAAAATTGCTTTGGAGGAGTAAGTGTACTTCCTCCTTTAAGGCCTCGTACTTTTCAGCATTTAGCGGCCTCATTTTCTGCCTGTGTGAGGAGAACTTGGGGTCAATATTGAAGTGGTGGCAACTTATCTCTGCGTCGATCCCAACCATATCTTCGTGTTTCCATGCAAAGATATCCAGATTTATTCGAAGGAAATCTTTTAGAGCTTCCTTGGACTCCTCAAGGAGATCTTTCCCTATCTGAAGTTTTTTCATCGGGTCGTTGCCAACTACCTGAAAATGTTCTAATTCCCCGCTGGATGAGGCTTGGGAATCAACTCCCTTTATTCTCGGATCGATGTCATCGGAGGTCGCCGCTTTCTCCATCGTGATGTCCTCCGGCTCTTACATTATTGTTTTACGCCATTTCACGTCCAAACAGAGTCATGTTAACCTCTTTCTTTTCTGCTTTCCTTAAGGCATTCCGATAACATTTCCTAGCCTCGGGTTGATTGCCTCGTACTGTTGCTATTCTCCCTTCGGTGGAGAATTTCATGCAGATGTGGTGGATGGAAGTTACTGCCCAAAGTTCTTTCAGGGCCGGTCGGCCCAAGACTCCGTGATAAGCCGACCTCCTGTCAACTACCAGGAACTCCATGAAAGTATAGGATGCGAGGGGCTCTTCTCCCATGCTAACGGGGAGGCGTATTATCCCTTTCGGGGTCACGCAATCCCCGGTGAACCCGTAGAGGGGCTCAGTCGATGGCTCCAGCGGCACATCCACGTTCATTTGCTCATAAGTGCTTAAGAAGATGACATTAACGGAGCTGCCGTTGTCAACTAGCATTCTTCCCAGTCCATTCCGAGCCACCACTGCTCTCACAACCAGGGCGTCGCAGTGGGGGTAATGTACGCCCTTCATGTCTTCTTCCGTGAAGGTGATAGGGTCGGCCCTTTTTGATCCTGTGGGCCTGCTATTGATAAGCCAGTTAGTCATCTGGATCCCTTCGGCCTCTTTGGCATAGCTCTTCTGGGCATTTCGTGTCTGCCCACCAATATAAGGTCCTCCGTGGATGGTGTCAATCTCTCGAATCGGAGCCTTTTTCGCCCCTTGATTAGACGGGGCTCGGGGTTGCGATCCATCCGAGGTTGCCTGGCTGGGCTTCTTGAATTACGCCTCGATCGCTGCTCATGACCCGGAGGCCTCCTATCCCATTGCTGGGAGCACCTATCTTGAAAATTGGTTCCACGTCCTCTCGTCGGGGCCTGATCTCCTCGTCTGGTGTTCGTTCCGCGTCTGGGCCCCGGGTTGGCCGTTCTCCGATTGGCAAGTTCTTCCACCTCTCGACACTCGTCCGTGCTATGTCCATAGCTTCGGTAAATGCAGCAGTACTTTGGCTGAGTTCCCTGAGGAGGAAGAATTACTGGAGGCGTGCTGGTTCCGACCTCATAGTAGGTGGATGGGGGCTTGTCATAGTTGTATAGTCCGACCGCGGGGACCGACGGCGAGGGTGCCGTGTAAGGGAGGAGCAGGCCCTCTTGTGTAGAGGCCACATAACTCATCCCGACATTTGGGTCGAATGGGTAGTTTCTTCGTCGCAGATTGTGTTGGGGAACAGCTCTGTTGGGATTTTGGATATACCCGGTTCTTGATGCCGGGTTGGCTCCCAACCCGCCTCGATTCTTGTGGAGGATCATGTTTTCATTGGTTATCTCCTCAGTGATCATTTCCACCAGTTGGTCAAAGGTGGTCGGGTTCTTGTTGCGGACATCCCTCCAGAACGGATGGTTCATGTCTAGTCCTGCCTTTAGGGCGGACAAGGCCTCGGCGTCTGTTATTCTTTCACAGAACAACATTTCTTCATTAAAGCGGCCTAGGTAACTTTGCAGTGGCTCGCTTGGGGCCTGTCTTACGTCGTGAGGCGGCGCTGGACCCGGCGATGAGCTTTGAGATGAGAAGTAATTTATGAACGTCTTTTTCGGCTCACCGCCACCGGAAATGCTTCCCACGACTAGTTTGTTATACCACCTGCCGCCTCCTCCGACAAGGTCAGGTGAAAGGCCCTGCATTTCAAGGCCGGAGTGGCTCCTCGAAGGCTCATTTCCGTTTTGTATGTGTTCACGCGATCCAATGGATCACCCCTGCCTGTGTAAGGGGTAATCTTGGGTACGCGAAACTTGTGGAGGATGGACGCGTTCCTGATTCCGGCTGAAAATGGGAGGTTCTCGTCATCGTCGTCCACCTCGAATGATCTCGTGAGGCCCCGGATATTCTCGTCTTGTGATTCGCTCGGAGGTAATGGGCGAGGCATTGGCTTTCTTGTCCGTCCCCATAGTTCGATGTTGGAAATTTTGTGGTTGCATGGTTGGCCGGGGTGCGTATGGTTGGTAATCCGACTCTCCCCAGCCTCGGCTTCCCTCGCCTCCTTTCCGCCTATTTCTAGGGGACTTTGGGGCGATTCCTCCTTTTCGGGTTCTCTTGTGGCCATCTCTCGCTCCCCTGCTCGCCTAGCCTTTCAAACACACCGCGGACATCGTGGGTGGGGCCTTCTTTCCGATGCGGCGACTTTGTCCCTCCCTCATTGGTTACGGCATGAGAGGCCTCTCCCGACTTCTTTGGTCGGGGGTGCCTCGCCGTTAACTTCCTCGTTCTTTCCGGGATCGCCCTGGGTCGACTCTTGTGGACGGTTCTCACCCCTCGCATGCATCATTTGGATATACCTTGCATTTGCGCATGTTGCTTTGCCGGTGCGCTCACGCTGGAGGCCATTGTTCTCATTTCTCGTTCAAGGTTTGTGGGAGGCCTCCTTCCTCGCCTCCTTGGGGGCTTCCCACGACCCCTCGTCTGTCATGGTCCGGTCCTTCTTGGGTTCTCCTCTTCGTTGCTTCCACTCATTTTGTGGGTCGGCGGATCCCTTGTTCAGGGAAATTCCTTTGCTCAAGGAAAAGAAGCTTTTTGTCACGTTTTCCACAGACGGCGTCAATCTGTTGACCTCCAAAAATGGCTGCCAACAGGATCCCCACGCTATCTCTGCCCACGTGTCCCCTCCTCTTACTAAGACTGCCACGTGGTTTATTCAACCACGTAGATAATCCTCCGTCCGGATGGAAGGAAAAGAAAAGGTCAAGGACACTCTTAAAGTAAAGGTGATAGCCTAAGGGCCTCTCACTAACAAATTCCCAGGCGGTTATGGCACTAAAGAATAGTTAGAACGGAGGACTTGATATATGTGTAGTGAGAGTAATATTTTCAACATCCTTTTCTTATGGAAGCAAGCTTAGTATTTATAGACAAATTCTACAATGATGATCCCCTTCGATGCGCGGCACGTGGTTCCATCCGAGGGATTCTCGAGTCACATCTTAGGTGTCACATCAACGGCATTAATGAGAAAGTCACTTTCGACCGCAAACTAAGAGACTATGATTGTGACAGGCTGCATTGGCAGGCAGTCCCATCAGTCTTTTCAAGATTGAGTTGAAAGTTTGGCAGAGAGGCTTTCTAAGCACGCAATTGGGGTTGGTCACTCGATCTACTCGGCATCCTGAGACTCGGGAATTTACCCCCTCGCCCCTGGCCGCCTCGGAGAAAGGTTAGGGTCGGATTAGACCGCCTCGGAGAAAGGTTAGAAAGGTTAAAACGCCTCGGCTAATGCCTGTGTGGCGCTGTGGACTGCCAGGTAGGATTGGTGCGTAACAGATATTGAGGAGAACATCAAGGCACTGCAGTTTGATTCATCTGGTATAAATTTCTAGCATTTGATAGATTCCCTGCAATGCCAATTCTGCTATAATATATTGTAATTGATTGGTAAACATTTTACCTTCTCTGAATATGGCATCAAGGGGTGCACGCGTATCATAACAGTTACATGGGAAAATCATGTATGAGATACTTCACCGAAAAGATAAACTACAGTAGTGAGTGGTTAGCTTCAAACTCCAATGTTAGGTAATTGTAAGAATTGATGTTAAGTGTTCATATTGGGTTTCTCTTCGTAGAACTTGAAAAGGAGTTTGGACGACCACCTCTTTCAATGATTTATTGTTGGAAACTTCCTGATCGTTATGCACTTCAGTTAGAAGATGCCTACTGCTACTGTTACTGCTACTACAATGTGAAAATGTTTAAAGGGGTGTAGTTGACTGTATACTGCTACCCTGAAATAAATTTTTTTTTGTGGGGCTTCAGTAGTGAAAAACCTAAATGCATATCTAAAGTGATTGGTCATTTGTTTATCTTAAGGAAAAGGTTAAAAGTGTGAAAGTTCTAACAATAATATAAATTAAACTAAGAAGAGAACAACAAAGAGGAAGAAAGAAGAACCAGTCTTATTAAGCAGACGACATTAACCAATTTTAATAAGTAAACGAGATAATAAAATAATAGATACAACTCGTATTTATACTAATACAAACCCTAACTTATATAAGGTAAAATATTTTATTATTAATGCTAATATAATTCTACCATATATAATATACTATTAGTATAACTCTAACAAAAAGAACTACCTTTTTTTATTTATACAAGTCACAAAGATTTCTCTGGACTATCTCACGAGTTCTACCATATTTTCAATTCATATTAACTACCGTTGATATTTATAATACACTACTGATTCATTTTTACAATTATATTTATCTCTGTTTCATGGTAAAATTAGCTTCTTTGATTTGTCCACAGAAGACCATATGATTACAGAAGATGGGAAAACTTGATGAAGTTGAAAAACCTGGCAAGGCAGAAGGTCACTAGAATCATGAACAGTTGAACTTCATATGCGATGCTTGACCCAAGAATGTGGTTGTGGTCGTGTTTCTGATTTATGCTGCATGTCTAGCCTTTCACAGTTTGCATTTTGGCACGCATAACCTGTGTACAGGCATAATCTGATGGCGCTTTTTGTTGAAAATTTCATGCTTGATTCGTACTAGAATTGGGGAACATCGCTATTTACACTGCACTCTAATGTATCTCACAAGATATCACGCTTATGATCATTTTCTTGGAAAGAAAAATAAGGGGCCCAATTGAAAATTTAATTTTGTAGAGAAGAGTAAACTGTTGTCCGCGTGATAGCTATTACGGATAAAAAGATTGTGAAGAAAGTAACAATTGATTCTGGCATGTTGACTGAATGTGCTAGCACGCCGGCACTTTTTCTCGCAAAAGATCATCTTTGAATAGTTTTGTAGTTACCATTGCCTATAAACTTTGATTGCAAAGAACCAAAGGTCTAGAAAACCATCAAGCACGGCTGTGTAATTCTCACAGTATCATATCTGGCATCGTAGTCGAGGTTGTGTAAGAATGGGAGGCAGAGAAATTTTGGGGAAATTGGAAGCGAATTTATTAAAACAAATATATTTACTTACCATATTCCATATATTTACCTTGTTAGTAGAATTGTATATAGGAAAATATATGTATGTAATATTCCTATTTTAGGTAGGATCCTTTCATTATTAGTATATATATGCATTGTACTCTTATTCAATCATTCATTCAATTGAATCAATATAGAGAATTATTTCTCCACACATATTCTCTTTTATATTTCTTCATCTCTTTTATATTTCTTCATGGTATCAGAGCGACGATTCTGAGCAACGATGTCTGATACAAAAATCATAGAAGCGACGATTGCCCAATCGGATTCCATGGCTCTACAGCAATCCGATCATCCCGGCTTAATCCTTGTTTCTAAACCACTTGATGGAAACAATTATGGACAATGGAGTAGGGCTATGAGAATTGCCCTCATCGCCAAGAATAAAATTGGCTTCATTGATGGAAAGATCAAAGTGCCAGAAGCAGAAGATGAGAAGTATTCTATTTGGGAACGGAGTAATCACATGGTACTATCAAGGATACTTAACTCAAGACATCCAGATATTGTTTGAAAGTATCATATACTCCGAATCGCCACGTAAGTATGGAACGACTGCGAGATCGATTTTCTCAAGGTAACGACGACGCGAATATATCGATTCGTCAAGAAATTGTCGCGAGCATCGACAAGGAAATCAATCGGTGTCACTTATTACACCAAATTAAAAGGACTATGGGATGAATTGGGTTCTTATCACAACTCAATTGGATGCACTTGTGGGAATCTTAAGGCACTAGGCGCAAGGATGAGAAGGAGAAGGCCATGCAATTCTCGATGGGGTTGAATGATTCTTATTCCACGATTCGCGGAAACATACTTATGATGAGCCCTTCCCGGATACTAGAAAGGTACACGCTATTTTGATACAACATGAAAGACAAGTTGAAGTTACAACAGATCGTGAAGGGCAACACTCAATCAATTTGGAGAAATCAAACCGGAAAAGTGACAATCGGTTCAAACCCGGTCGACCGGTTCATCCTATCGCCGACCGCTTCGACGTAAACCGGATGTAAAAAGTGCGCCCCTTGTGGGATGACCGCCACGTTGTTGATACCGCTATTTTATCCATGGCTTTCCTCCGAGGCATGTGTTTCATGGAAAGAACGTGAAGCCACAAAGCAAACGCTTCACAAACATTCTTCCGCCGCTTCTACACCGACCCAAATGAAGGAAAAACCTTACAACCAAGGAATACGAGCAGATCATGACACTTCTAAAAGGCAAGACGGGTAATGATGAGTCTCATATTAATACATCAGGTATCAATTCCTCTACTATCTCTTTGAATAGTTCTTGGATTATTGATAGCGGGGCCACTGACCATGTGACGAAGGATGGGCTCGTTGAGAATAAATCTATGCCAAAGCACAAAACTGTTCAATTACCAGATAGAGGTCATGCCCTTATTAAATCTATTGGTGTTGTTAACTTAGGGAATAATATGACTGTTGATGATGTGCTTTATGTTTCCAACTTCAAAGTTAATCTGTTATCTATCAGTAAACTTACTAGAATGTTAGGTTGCTATGTGACATTTTTTCCTGATTTTTGTGTCATGCAGGATTTGACTACGAAGAAGACGATTGGTTTGGGAAGGCAGAGTAACGGCCTATATTATCTTTCACAAAGACCACAAATACATCATACTGCCACTCGTTCTACCAATCTATAGCATAGACGCCTTGGACACCCTTCAGCCTCACCTCTCCAATTCCTAGCTCAAAATGTCTTAGATATTAGTTTTCATTCTCACGATATTTGTGATGTATGTCATTTAGCAAAACAATCTAGATTGCCTTTTAAAGTTAGCCAAATTTCTAGCAATAAACCATTTGATTTAATACATTGTGATATTTGGGGACCTCATAAAATTTATTCTTATTCTGGTGCTAGATATTTCCTTACAATCGTTGATGATTTCTCTCGCTATACTTGGGTACACCTTATGCGTCACAAATATGAAACTCAAAGCATAATTAAGAATTTCTTTGCTTGAGTTAAAACACAACACAACATGCCCATAAAAGTCCTAAGATCTGATAATGGCCAAGAGTTTTTATCCTTGCAAGCCTTTTTCGATCAAAATGGTACCAATTTTCATAGGTCGTGTCCCTATACCCCACAACAAAATGGGGTAGTGGAGAGAAAACACCGCCACCTCCTTAATGTAGCCCGTGCCATTAGATTTCAAGCTAACTTTCCATTAAAATTTTGGAGGGAACATATCAAAACGGCTTGTTATCTTATCAACCGGATACCTTCTCCATTGCTTTCACACAAAACACCATACGAAAGATGCACAAGAAATTACCATCTTAATCCCATTTGTGTGTCTATGGTTGTCTATGTTTTGCCACCAACCTTAAACCCAGCCATAAATTTGACACACGAGCCAGACGGTGTGTGTTTCTTGGATACTCCTCAGGACAAAAAGGATACACCTTATATGACCTTACCGACAGAAAATTAATAATATCCCGAGACGTCGTATTCCATGAAACCATATTTCCATACGCCTCCCAACAAAATAATGAAACCAACTCCATCCCATTACCACAATCTATGCCTCTGGATGTTAACATGCCACATTTACCTGACCCTGAGGACCTACATATAGCAGAAACAGATTCCTTGCATGAGAGTCCCACACACTGTTCAAACGGTCGACCTACCGGTCGACCGGTTCCCTCATCCGTTTTAACAGAAAGTTCACACGGTCAATCGTCTGGTCAGCCGGTTCCCTCATCCGTTTCTACAGAGAGCTCAAACGGTCGACCGTCTCCACATATCGGTCGACCGGTTGAGCAGTTTTCCTCATCTGACAAACAGCCACACCAACCTCTGTCATACCCAAAGTGACCAAATTCGACGATCCACAAGATCAATTCAAACCCCAATTCACCGAAGATTACTATATCAATCATGCTACGCCTACTCAAACCGGGTCTCTTCCCGGTCAAGTCCAAAGACTCGACATCCTATATCAGGTATGTATCATATAGCAATCTTTCTTCTGTTCATCGTGCCCTTACATACAATATTTCTCATATTGTTGAGCCAGCAACATTTGAGGCAGCTTGTCAGGATCCCAAGTGGGTAGCTGCTATGAATGATGAAATCCGTGCCTTGGAAGAAAACAACACTTGGTCCCTTGTCCCACTTCCTCCGGGTTCTCGTCCTATTGGTTGTAAGTGGGTGTTTAAGGTCAAATTTAATTCTGACGGTACTGTTGAACGTTACAAAGCACGGTTGGTGGCAAAGAGGTTTACATAACGAGAAGGGATTGATTATAATGAAACTTTCGCTCCGATTGCAAAGTTAACAACAGTCAGATGCTTACTCACTGTCGCCTCTATTTGCAACTGGACGCTTCATCAGATGGATGTCCACAATGCCTTTCTTCACGGTGCCCTTGATGAAGAAGTCTATATGACTTCTCCACCTGGATTTCGTCGACAGGGGGAGACACCAGTTGTATGTCGACTTCATAAATCTCTATATGAATTAAAACAGGCATCTCGTTCTTGGTTTCAAAAATTTGTATCTGCTATTATTCAGTTTGGGTTCAAACAGTCACATGCAGATTATTCACTCTTTACCAAGGTCAGTGGTGATTCATTTACAGCTGTTCTATTATATGTGGATGATATGATTGTCACAAGAAACGATAAAAAGCGATTTCTTCCATGAAGACGTTTTCGGCATCTCAATTCAAGTTGAAGGACCTCGCACACTAAAATACTTTCTTGAGTAGAATTGCTCGCTCGAGATCGGGGATCTCGATAAATCAAAGAAAGTATACTCTTGACATTCTTCAAGAGGCCGGATTATTTGGAGCAAAACCTGCAGCATTTTCCATGGAGCAGTCATCAAAATTTAATTCGACAGATGGACAATTGTTGAAAGATCCCACATATTATCGACGGTTGGTAGGGAAGCTCATTTATCTCACCATCACTAGACCGAAAATCTCATATTCGGTCAATACACTCAGTCAGTTCATGCAGGCACCTAGACAACCCCACCTTGATGCAGTTCACCGATTGCTCCGATACTTGAAAGGAGCACCGGGCCGAGGATTATATTTCCCATCAAGTGGAAAATTGCAGCTAGCGGGATTTTGTGATGCGATTGAATTTGGAGATATATTACTACACGACGGTCAGTTACGGGATATTGTGTATTTTTGGGAAATGCACTTATATCATGGAGAAGCAAGAAGCAAACAACTGTGTCCAAATCTTCAGCAGAAGCAGAATATAGGGCAATGGCTTCAATTACTTGTGAGCTTACATGGTTGAGGCGGTTGCTGACAGATTTATGTGTGGATCACCCACAAGCAGCAACCTTATATTGTGACAATCAAGCAGCAATACATATTGCAGCTAATCCAGTTTATCATGAGAGGACAAAGCACATTGAAATAGATTGCCATATTGTTCGTGAACGAATCATCAAGGAAGAGATCAAGGCGCTTATGTTCCAAGCAAAGAATCGATTGCGATTTATTTACTAAAGCACTAGGCAAGGAGGCATTTCACAGTTTCACTCGCAAGTTGGGCACTATTGACATACATGCTCCAACTTAAGGGGAAGTATTAAAACAAATATATTTACTTACCATATTCCATATATTTACCTTGTTAGTAGAATTGTATATAGGAAAATATATGTATGTAATATTCCTATTTTAGGTAGGATCCTTTCATTATTAGTATATATATGCATTGTACTCTTATTCAATCATTCATTCAATTGAATCAATATAGAGAATTATTTCTCCACACATATTCTCTTTTATATTTCTTCATCTCTTTTATATTTCTTCAGAATTGGCCCAACCTTGTGTGTTCTCGTGTTGAAGTCCTCTTTAGACTTTAGTTGTATGTGTTTGTGAGTGCCAACTCAGTCACATTTAGGACATGTCAAAGTTAAATCTTTATTAATCTTGCCATATGGCATGGGTGAATCCACTGTTTAGCTAATCACTCTTCCGTTTCATATATATGTGTTTTCACAAATAACTACAAATAACTGAAAATAATTCAAGTTGTTGTATTTTCCTAGTCATGAGTATTGGCATGAAACTTCCTACCATTAAGAACACATTTCGTAGTGACCTGCTTCTGGGAACACTGATAAGATAATTAAATTCTTCCTTACATGACTTAGATAATATTTTTCATTTTGGATGAACAAATTTCATTTTAAATGGGCCAATTAGTTGAGTCGACGAACTTTTGTGCAGTTGTTAAAAAGTATCATGTGAAGGGTCTAAATTTTTCTGTTGCTTACTTGTTTTTTCCCCATTTTCTAACATATATGAGAATAATTATGTTTCAGACAGACATTCCTAGCCACTGCCATGGTTTGCACTGCTATTTGACTTTGTTTATGTGATAAGGAATTAGAGATTTCTGATTTGTCATTTTTCTTCTCTTATTCTCCTCTCCCCAAATAATTTGAACTTGGAAGAGTGAAAGAAAAAGAAAGTTGTGCTCTAAAAGATTTTGAAGATGAAGCGGAAGACTATAGAAAGCAACACTCGAACGTTGTATCCATTGGTCATGTTGGTATGGACATCTTCCATATTGGATCAATCTCTAGATCACAGCAATGCTTGCTATGTAGATTTGGTTGTATAAATGAATTTTTGTTTTTGTACCAATCATATACTCTGTTTGAAGGAGCTGTTGCCTTGGTATCCTCCATTTTTAATTTATTGCAGGATGGGTTAATTCCCTGTTTTTACTATTGTTTTAAGCTTTCAGACTTTCAGTCATTTGTTTGTAGAAAAATCATCTCTCACCATTATTTCCTTGTTTTGCAAAGAAAGAGACACAATCAAAAAGAGTAAAAGCATTGTGTTCTTACTCCTCCCTCTTTGTGAATTATGTGCAGTTCAAGTTGCTATGTAGATGCTTGTTGCTGGGCCCTTGTCATTTCTCTTTCCCTTCTCACATTGTGGTGTTCAAATCTGGTACCTTGATACTTGAAGCACATCGGCACTATAGATGGTTATTAAAGAAGACAACAATAGTTTAACTAGGCTTTAGTATGTGCATAATTCATGTAGGTAATTCCGCTGGTCCATTTGTATTGTTGTTTGTGTTTGTGATTTATATTTAATTTAAGTCTTGTTTGGAGAAAAACAGATTTTGCTATTTTCATTTTGACTCTTTGGTGAACGTAGGACCCACTTAATATGTAGAGCAGAATTTTATACAGCTGGAGCCATTTTTGTCCTTATAATGCCTTTTTTAGTCAACAATTGAAGTGGGGAATGAGTTGACTTTTTTTTGATTAACATATTTGTGAATTTGTCAATTCGATCAATTATAATAAGTCTTTTTTTTCACTATTTAGTCAAAATATTTAATCAACCAAATGTGATTCTATTTAGTCAAAATATTTAATCAACCAAAATGTGATTCCAGACACAGCCTTAAGTCGGGGTTTTACTACCAAAATTGAATTGTGGAATTTTTTTTCAACGATAATCCAATATCCTAGAACTGAATAATAGGCGATTATTGCCAATTTCCAATTTCTCATCATGCTGGAATGTCTATTACTGTGGGGTAGGTATTAGGCTATTAGCTCATTGGTCACTGGCACAAAATATGTTTAAAAAAAATCATATTATATATTTTTGTGTCCCCTTCGTAATCAAATTGTGATGTCGTAATTATGTGGTTTTATCATTTTCTGTCTGAGAAGTTGGTATGGTGATGAAAATAAAATGATTATTAGATTCTATGCTCGTCAATTACAAAGGTCATGCATTCATTTTTCACTCGAGCTATGCGGGGTCTATGGTTCCATACAAAAGATATTTTCATGGGCATAGCTATAAGCATTAGTTGTGTGACTTGTGTGTCGATGACTTTTAAATCCCGTCAGAAAATGGATGTGAATTGTAGGTTTTTTGTTTTTCTCTATCGGTCTTTTATGAAAAAAATTGATTTGATTGAAAATGTGCGAATAAAAATCACGTGAAATAAGGTTTTGTATAAGTTGGAAGAAGGATGTTACACCAACTCATTAAAAATTGTATTAGACAACAGTTTTCGTGAAATGTAACGAGTGATTTTGATCACTAAAATGAGATTTTACCAAAATATTCTTATTAAAAAATATTCGTACTAAGATTATTTTTCTTTAAATTACTATAAAATTATTTTTCTTTAAATTACTAAATTATGCATATATTAAGATTATTTGCTTGACGGCTGAAAATATGACCTTTTTGCATTCCAACATTTTCTGAGATTTATTTATGTACGCTATATATTTAGAGTATATTTGAAAAATATTTTTGTAAATTATAAACAGTAGAATTTACAAAATTTGAGAATAGAAGTTGTTGGTCCTACGAAATGTGCGGATGAAAATGATATTTAACCGATTTATAAGTACTTATATACACACAAAAACTTAAATATTGTTATTATTTTGAGCAAATATTAAAAGGTTGAATGTTATATTTGAAATTATAAATTGCAGACATAAATTGGTTTGCATGTATAGGCCCAATTCCTAATTTATAGGGAAATTGGCGCAAATGGTCCCTAACGTATGACATTAGTGCGCAAATGGTCCTTAACCTTTTATTTTTGGCGGAATAATCCCTAACCTATCCATTTAGGTGCGCAATTGGTCCTTTTTAGCGGATTCCGTTAAAAATCCGTTAAAACCTTTCCAAAATTGGCGCAAATGGTCCATCTCATGTTTTTTTGTCTTTATTAGTGGAGTAAAATTGTCAACATTTTTCTTTCGATAGACGCAAATAGTCCATAACCTTACCTTTTTTTTTGGCGCAAATAGTCCCTAACCCATAATTATATTTTTGTGCACAATTGGTCTTTATTTGATGAAAAAGACAAAAATATCCTTACTTTTAATTAAAGAAATTTACAATTGGATTCCTAACATTTAAAAAAGGTGAAAATGAGTCCGATACTCTAATTTTTTTATTAAAAAAAGTTAAAAGAAAACCAATAAATTGACAATATACTAAATTATTTTGTATATTTTACGAACTATTATAAAATAACTAAAATTTAAACTCATAATTATTAACGAATTAAAATTATTTTTTTATTATTAAGTAATCATATTATTTAAAATTCAAACTTTAATTTTAACGTTACAATATAAAAAAATAAATTTGTTACAAATAAAAATTTTAATTACTTTCCAAACAACACCTATCTGTTGAACCAAACAATATATATCCATGTAGCCAAACATAAGTCTTCTTATTCGTTGAATTTTCTTCTTATTCAAACAACCAACCACCACCACCAGATAACCCATCCAAAACCCAAAAAAATGTCCACCTGAGAAAACCACCGGATCTACGCCGGTCAAATTCCACGTAGATCCGGGGGATCTTGAAGATTGAAGGTCGAAAAAAAATGAAATAAAAAAGGGACACTGCCGGATGGATCTACGCACGGTCGTGCAAATCCAGCGGGATCTGTGCCATTGGGTCACACAAATTCGATGGGATCTGCGCGGTGGCCACGCAGATCTAGCTAGATCTACGCGATCGAAATCGTGGAGATTCTGCTCGATCTGCGTGACTGGAGTCGCACAGATTCCCGCGTAGATTTTGCTGGATATGCGCGGATCGGTCGCGCAGATCTAGTTCAAGATCCACCGGATCTGCGAGGAAGATGACCGGCGCAGATCTGGTGGTTTTCTTCGGTGGATTTTTTTTTGAGTTTTGGACGGGTTATCCGGTGGTGGTTGGTTATTTGGACAAGAAGAAAAATCAACGAAGAAGAAAATTCATGTTTGGCTACATGGATAGATGTTGTTTGGTTCAACAGATATGTGCTGTTTGGAATGTAATTAAAATTTTTATTTGTGACAAAGTTATTTTATTTATATTGTAACGATAAAATTAAAATTTGAATTTTAAATAATATGATTACTTAATAATAATAAAATAATTTTAATTAACTTATTCGTTAATAATTATGAGTTTAAATTTTAGTTATTTTATAATAGTTCGTAAAATATAAAAAATAATTTAGTATATTGTCAATTTATTAGTTTTCTTTTAATTTCTTTCAATAAAAAAATTAAAGTATCAAACTCATTTTCACTTTTTTTAAAGGTTAGGAATCTATTTGCAAACTTCTTTAATTAAAAGTAAGAATATTTTTGTCTTTTTCATCAAATAAGGATCAATTGTGCACCAAAATAAAATTATAGGTTAGGGACTATTTGCGCCAAAAAAAGGTAAAGGTTAGGGACAATTTGCACCAATTGAAAGAAAAATGCAACTCGACAATTTTACCCCCACTAATAAAGACAAAAAAAAACATGAGAAGGACCATTTGCACCAATTTTAAAAAGGGTTTAACGGATTTTTTAACAGAATCTGTAAAAAAGGACCAATTGTGCACCTAAATAGATAGGTTAGGGACCATTCCGCCAAAAATGAAAGGTTAGGGACCATTTTCGCACTAATGTCATACGTTAGAGACCATTTGAGCCAATTTCCCTAATTTCTAACTTGAGTATCTGTCCATAGTGGGGTAAATATTTTTGTTGACATTTTCTAAGTCTTAATGTGTTGAATAAAATCACTAGAAATTTAATTTTGCGTAAAAGCTATTGAGCAATTAAATTTTATTGAAATAATTCTACTTTACCTTAGTTTTGACTGAATAATGAAACGTGTTTTTCTATTTAAGCTTATTGAGATATTGAAGTGTGAGACATTTTGATCAATACCCCAAATATGAAAAGTAAGCATTTGTGGATATTGAGAGCATATGTTAATCATATCGAATTCATAATTCTCCAAGGTCTTTTAAGCATTTTCTAAATCTAAGCTGGCATTAAATAATAATTTTTTTTTATTAATAGTTTGATTGCAAATTATGTATTCCATCAGAGAAAATATAACCTAAGAATAAATATAAGTAGAGGGATAAATGATATTTTGACTTACCATCACGAAATAAAACTCAATAACACGAGTTATAGATGAATTATCGTTAAAATTTAATCTTCTCTCACTTAGTCTAATAATATTTGGTAGACATAACATTTTATTGTCTTACCTTTTTAAGTAAATTAAAATATTTGTGAATTCCGTCTCTTGTAATAATTAGAAAAAATAAAAAACGTACAGGCAAAATCACGTAGTACAATCTAAACAACCTTATTACATTGTTGATATAGAAATCTCACATTTATGAATGAATTTACATATCATATGGTTTTTCTGGAAATTGATTTTAAATTATCATTTACTTACCATTTATCACAAAAAATAATATACACGTATTTTCATATTTTCACTTTTTTTTTTCAATTTTCTCGTTCCTAATTCTCTTTTTATTCATAATTATTCTGTAAATATTTTATTCTCACATTTAGAAGCTTCATGAATGAATTTACATATCATATGACTTTTGTAAAGAAAATTTTAAACAAAGTCCCTAATATTTTTTTAACACATATGGAAATTGAATACAAATAAGTCCTAAATCTTTTTATTTTTTTTAAATTATCATTTACTTACCATTTATCACAAATTTTTTAGTAAAAAAAATAATATACACGTATTTTCATATTTTCAAATTTGACCGATTTTTTTTTCAATTTTCTCGCTTCCTAATTAGGTTAACGACAGGCCGACCGATAATTTTTTCCCAAGTTTTTACCCACATTTCACGGGAGAGGATTATTCTGGGCAAAAAATAAATATTTTATGACGGACTAAAATGACCAAATTTCTATTTAATATTGTTTCTATTCACATTTTGCCACTTATCAATCGATATAATTTTTGTTAATTAATGTGCACCACATTGGACAATCTGTGGGGCTAAGCCCATTTGTTTCAATTTTGATTTTGTTAAAAAGTTAAAGTAAAATCGATCTCTAATTATTTTTATATGAAAATTAAAAAGTTTTGGATTCTCACCGTAAATCTGTAAAAATAAAAAATAATATACTATTAATATTAGAAGCTTCATAGGACTCAACTCAAAAGTTTTTTCATTTTTTTTTTTTGTATTTTGTAATAATATTGTAAATTGTAAGTTTGATACTTGTTTTTGTGCATTACAGAACTGGAGTGGGAGTGAAAAGCAGGCGCACGCTCCACACCCACGCTCTAGCCCACACAAACCCCTTTTCCCCTGTTCTACTATATTTATCATCTCTACATTCTGTGTTCTCTGTCGATTTTTAATTCACTAATTCGTGCAATATGTCCTCCGTCGAGGGTTAATTTCTGTTGTTATGAAATTTTGTATTAATTCATCGAGAGCCCATTTTTCAGAGACTAAATTTTAACAAAAGTAAAGCATAGACGAAGAGAAATAATGTCGGAACTGGATCAGTTACTTACCAAGAAGGTCGCCGATCGGTACCTGAAACGCGAAGTGCTTGGTGAAGGTACCTACGGTGTCGTTTACAAAGCCATCGATACCAAGGTATGGTCATTTTATATATGTGTTTTTTGCATTTTATGAATGAATGTTTTAGGGGTTTGACTTTTTATTTTGATTCTATTTTAGTCTACTTGATTGTTGAAACAATTGTTAGGCTTTAATTTCCAGGCACAAAATTATGTTGATTATTTTTTTCTTTTAAATTTTAATTGTAATCTTTTGGGGTTTGTGCGGCATTCTGTTACGGTAATAAATTTTTATTTTTATATGTTGAGTTAATATATGTTTGAATTAAGAGGGGTTAAGACCTGTAATTCTTCTGAAGTTAAGGAAAAAATAATAATGAATAATCTGGCAAGAAAATATTTTTCAAATTAAACACGGCATTTTTCACCTGCAAAGAAAGACTGATGTAAGCACATTTAGGCTATTGGTTTTGATGGATAATTAGTTGGTCTGATTTGTGCAGACAGAGCAGACAGTTGCCATTAAGAAAATTCGACTTGGGAAGCAGAAGGAAGGGGTTAATTTCACTGCATTAAGAGAAATTAAATTGCTCAAAGAGCTTAAGGATCCGAATATAATTGAGTTGATTGATGCATTCCCTCACAAGGGGAACTTGCACCTTGTGTTTGAATTCATGGAGACAGATCTAGAAGCAGTTATTCGTGATAGGAATATCGTGCTCTCTCCAGCTGACATAAAGTCCTACCTTCAGATGACGCTAAAAGGACTTGCATTTTGCCATAAGAAATGGGTTTTGCATCGGTATATTTATTTAAAGGCATTTCTCATTAAGTTTTTCTAACTTGCTTTGATTTTTGTTGAGTATTTTCGACTTGTGAACAGGGATATGAAACCCAACAACCTGTTGATTGGACCACGCGGACAGCTAAAACTTGCTGATTTTGGTTTAGCTCGTATATTTGGGAGCCCAGATCGAAGGTTCACTCACCAGGTATGCTATCTCGGGTTGCTCCTTTTCATGATGGATAGATGCAGTTAAGCACATCCTTAGATGTAATCCTGTATTATCGAGTTTACTCAGCTCCGAGCTAGTATTTTGCTCTGTCCCATAACTGTGCATCCTATTAGACAGCATAGAGTTATTGTTGATCAGCATGCTGATAAAAATGAAGCGGTGACCTTGAGTTAATTACAGTTTCTGTCAAATGATGATTTTAATTGCCTGTTCAAGTGAAGACAGTCTCTGATGCTACTTGCATGTACTAAGCAAACCGGTGATCAATGCATTCAGCCAATTTTGTTGGGTATTTGGATTCTTTGAATCAAAATAATTATGTTGGCATTTGTGCAATGCTATTGTTGTCTGATTGACATATTATCACGTCTCCTGGAGATTGAAGTTATGAATTCTTAAATCTCTTTAGTTGTGGAATGCAATAATTTCCTGAAGGTGGTTTGTTATTATACTTGGAAGAATAGTAGGTGAATGACTCAAGGTTCTGTGGGAGGGTTCTGTCACTAATACAAATGTATTTGTATGTGTGCAACTCTAACAGGACACACTCCATCTTCTTTAGGAAGGAATACATTCATAGCTCCCATTGCTTTGTGCCTTTTTATGTAGATTTATGAATTACCGTAGAACTATGATACTTTTTGTCAACTTATTTCTAATTGGTTCTTGCTGATATGACGTTGATTTTCTAAAACAATGCAAAGAATATTATAACACATTGACTTTATTTTCTCTGCATCTCTTCCTTCAATTAATTTTTTGTTGCACAACTTATGAATACTTGTCTGTTTCTTTATTTAGGTCTTTGCTAGATGGTATAGAGCGCCTGAGCTGTTGTTTGGTGCCAAGCAGTATGGCCCAGGAGTAGATGTTTGGGCAGCAGCTTGTATATTTGCTGAGCTACTTCTACGAAGACCTTTTCTGCAGGTGAATTCCTTTTTCATGTTTACAAGTCCTTAATTCTTTTTTCCTTTTTTTAACTTGGAAATAGTTGCTGCAGTTTTGTGTTTTTGTGTTTCTTGATATGATGGTTCAGTTATTTGCTACAAGAGTTCAAATGATGGCTGCTGTGAAATCTGTAATTATAAGCAATGGCATGCCAAATCCGCATGCATACGCAGTTTGAAGTGTGAATTAGTAATGTGGGACTCATATGTTGCTGGCAACTACAACTGCATTGGCACGAGTAGTTTAGTCAGAATGGTGAAGTAGCCTTAGTCCATGACGTTAAAGCACGTCGATGTTTCTGGTCATGTAAAATTACCTTTTCAAGTCTCACTTAGAATTATTGCATTTATTTAGTTCGTACTCTTAGGGTCTGTTGTTGTCTTTTCTTTTCTTTCTGCTTTCCTTTTTTGTTCTATTTGGGCCCCCCTCAACAACACCTTGCAACTGAGAAGGCACTTGAACTTTCTTGGTTACATAGAGGTGTTATGGCGCAGTTCAAGTTTGTCACTCAACCATCCCCAAATAAAGAAATAAAAAAACCTTTTTTACATGGTTTTCCTTTGTCATTTAGCTTTGTACTTTTGAATTTGTTACATGTTTCTTAGTTAATTTCGGTTAAACTCTTTAGGGAAATAGTGATATTGATCAATTGGGAAAGATCTTTGCTGCTTTTGGGACCCCAAAGCCATCTCAGTGGCCGGACATGATCTACCTTCCTGATTATGTGGAATACCAATATGTTCCTGGTCAATCACTTCGTACATTATTTCCCATGGCGAGTGATGATGCTTTGGACCTCTTATCAAAGATGTTCACGTACGATCCAAAAGCTAGAATTTCAGCACAACAGGCATTGGAGCACCGGTATGTATGATTTGGCATTGATGATGATTACTTTACAATGGTGGGATTTTAACCTTTTCTTTTCCTTTAGGTACTTTTCTTCTGTACCTCCACCTACGGAACCTGCTTTGCTACCTAGACCTCCCCCGAAAAAGGAATCAGCTAGTTTTAAGGTTTCGGATTTTAATTCACAGGGTGGTCCAACAGTATTGTCTCCTCCAAGAAAGTCAAGGAGAGTGATGCCTCAACGTGAGGGATTTGAAGTGAATCCTCACCAGATTGACAAGATTGATGAACATGGGAATGAGAATAGACAGGCAGCTGGAGAGAGAAGTGAACATGTACCAATGTCACTGGATTTCTCAGTTTTTGGGATGAAGCTACCTACTAGACCAACAATTAACAGGTAAAAACTATCTTATGTGCACTTGATGACAATTGAATGACCTTGAAAGTCAAGATCTTGATTTTGAGTTTTGGGCCCTTTGTTCTTTGTGGTGATTAGTGGCTCTTAGTTTGACTATTGAAGAAACACGCAGCTCTTCTTCTATGCTGATAATATTGATAAACATGGTTGCAATAGAATTATTTGGAGTACTTTTGTCATTAGGCTCTGGTTTGGAAATACATAATCTTTAAGTTATGTCCACTGCAACTGATTCTAAGATTTGAATTGGAGAAAGTAGTTGCGGAGTTGATCAAAAGGACAATTAGCAATCATTGGAGTTTTAAGTGTTTAAAAGCATCTTCCAACATACTGCATGGAAAACATGGATGGTTGCACTGTATATCATGAAGGGTGAGACCAGAAATTTCTTTGCACATCTTAGTTGTAGAGAAGGAGCAGAAGAAACTCACGTTGTGGTTTCTTCTTTGTTCCCCTTCATTACATTTTCTTTTCCCTCTTTTCTTTTCTCTGTGTGCATGTGTTATTATTTATTTTTTCTTTCCAGGATTGTGGTGATTTGTGGTTGAGGGAGGTCTCAAATTTCTTTAAATAAACGAGATTCCATTTCCAATTTAGCTTCCAAGCTTTACCGCCCTTTTTCTAATACTAACCTTTTTAATTGTTCATATAACCTTCTTCTCCTATGTACTCTGTATCTTGCAATAGCCTCGTATCTTGCAATAGCCTCTATTGATGATTGGTTTGCACAATGTGATTTAGGTGTGTTTAAGTTGAATGTAGCTTGCACAGATATAAGTAGAGGTATAAAGGCAATAGGCTTATGGCCTAAGAAGTACAGACACGACACTACATAACACCGACACATGATTTTTCAAAAACTAGGACACGTTCATTTAAGTTCTGTAAAATTTTACATTTATATATTATGTCTTTATTTTTATTCTTTTTAATATGGGACATGGTATTTGGCATGTGGGACACTTGGACCGATGAATGTCCCTAAAGTATCCTTAGAGCGTCGAAAATTTGAAAAATATGTCAAATAAGGCACGACACATGGTTTGTCGAACACGTCCTGAAGTGTCCGTGAGATTCAGTGTCCGACACGACACCACGTGTTTGACATGGACGTGCCTCTCTAGTAGGAGTTTCTATTCTTCATAGTTGATGGCAAAAATATGGAAATTGAGTTTGTTGAGAAGGATTTGGAGGTGTGTAGGGCAAAGGAACAAGATACATCAAATGAAGAAATTACCCAAGAAAAGGGTAGTACCAATAAACTTCTTCCAGTCATCTAAGTTAAATTCTTATGAATACTTGCATTAATTTTTAGGCACCTTAGGTGGACTTGATATGAATGGAATAATCAATTTAGATTTTGGGTTATAATGAATTTGAGATCATCAAAAACCAGCTAGGTGATTTTTATTGACACTGAGGATTATTCTTTCACAAAAGTGTTGTGAAAATATGGAGGATTTTTCCAAAGTTCTTTTCTAAGGTTGTCATTACTAAACAAAAGAGTGGTTGGTGATTTCTCCAATTCTTCGTTAAACCATGCTGTTAGTTTCTCTTTCAAATTTTTGAAACCTTGAAGGAATAAGTAATGTAGAACAGAAGCTTAAGAAAAGTGAATAGAAGCTAACATTTCTATTTTTTTTTAATAATGCCTCTTATATGTGGTATTGTACACTCTGGACGAATCGTTTTATTAGCACTTACATTTTACTTGACTGTATGTATGCTAATGAATGATCGAATGAAATTTGTCTATGAATTATCTATAATGCTATATAACATGGATGAATTAGCCAGTGTCTTCAAACTTATATTTTTTGTGTTTTTCACCTCAAATATAAGTGCCTTTTTGCACTATGCAAACATTACAAATGACAAATATGTTGTTTACCCCTTAAATTTTGCAATCCTGTAAATCTTATCATCCTTTCATTCATGATGAGCTGAGAAAGACATTTGACTGGCACTAGTAATTTTTATGTGGCACATAATCATTACATGTTATGTAGCAACTGCTCATTGGGACTAACATCGGGGCTCAAATTGAGCCCTATGTGCACTTAATCCAGGACATGAGTGAAGTAGGCCAAAATTCAATCCAACGTCCAAATTATAGACTAGATATACTCACTGTTTAAAAAAATCTATTTGAGGTTTACGCCTCAAATCCCGCCTCACTTGAGGCTTTCATAAAACGCCTCAAATCCCGCCCCTTAAGTGCTATTTGTGAGGTTTACGCCTCAAGGCCAAGCCTCAAGATGACTAAGATGTTTGTCTAGTTGTCTTGTATTTTCAGGATATTCTATTATTAGCCCTAATTTTTTGGGCTATTTTACTTTCTTTTATTGATATATTTTTATGTTTGTTTGCAAGCTAAATATTTAATATTGTTAATTTGTTTTATTATGGGTTTTTTAAGATGGTGTACGATTTATTATGAGCATATTTTTGCACTTCTATATCATTTTCAATTATTTATTGGTCTATCTTGAGGCTTGCGCCTCAAAGCGCCTCGAGACTTGCGCTTCGCCTCAATCAGAGAAAAAAATGCCTTGCTGTCCGATTATGCCTTTTTAAACAATGGATATACAACACTCCAAACTACTGGTCCAAAAGATTGTCGCTATACAAATAGGTGAAATCATCCAAAGGCGAAAATGAAGTTACAGACAAGTGATTCACCACTCTAAGCATGACATTCCTAATCCTTCTCCTAACCACTAGTTAAAAGATTGCCACTGTACATATAAGTGAAATCATCGTAAGGCAAAAACAAAGCTATATGCAAGTAATTCACCACTCTAAGCATGACATCCGTATTCCTTTCTATCGTCCTCGAGAGTAGTCACGGGGAAGAAATTTATGTAATGAGCAAAAGACTTGGTGGAGGTTTGCAATGGTTCGGAAAAAATAATGCCTACAAGTGATGTTGATAGTTGATAGTTGATAGTTGATAGTTGATACCTGACGTTAAGCATAATCCAATTAGTGTATGATGAAGAGTAACCTTCCATGAAGAAAATGCAAACCACCTAGATGCTCATGTGGTCAAGGGAGTTAATTACATTTCTATAGAGGATAAATGAAGAAAATAATAACAAATTATAAATGAGATAATCACTTAAGCCAACACTGTCTTGCTTTTTCTTATGCCCTTTTTCATGAACTTAGCCAACATATTTCTCAGGTGGTCATATCTTGAGTACACGTCAAATTCTACAACCCAATTTCCATGAAACACTCGATCACATAGGCGGAGGGACCAATACCATGGATGTCGAGAACGTTCAAGATGGGAGCCAGTTACTTCTTTCTTGAACTTAGCCCCATCCACGCCTAAGAGCATTGATACTATCTTCCTTCACTTTTTCAATACACATTGCACGTGTTTTTACGCTAAATACACTTTTCTTTTGAGGGTAGGTGAAGTACAATGACTTGTTGAACAATTAATTTTACATATTCAAGGTAAGATGAAGTAACTCTCCTCATTTGTAAATTAAATGTATGTGCTTTCTTTAATAATCAGTTAACTATCAATAAACAGCCTTCTTGTAATTAGCAAACATACATGGGCAATAATCAAACTGTTCAACTTCAGTTACTACAGATGTGTGTTTCACGAATTTCTTCATGAATGTACCAATTCTAGGCATGCATGTAATATTTATGACTGTACAATCATGCAATAATTACTATTTAACTAATTGATATGTACATGGAAATTCCTTAATATTTGGTTATACATTTGGAGATTTCTTAACTTCTTTAATTAACAGTGGAATTAATGTTTTCCACGTATAATTTCTTTCACGATTCACGTTTTCTCTTAAGAGAAAACGTAGGTTTTGTTAGGATTAGTGCCCTAAAATAAGGTTTTGTACTTGGACATTATTCTGATAAATGAATAAATGAGATTTATTTGTTTTTTGACTTTCTATGCCATATTGTTTAACAAGCAAACATCACAAGGTTCTATAGTTATGGTTAAGATTATGAATTATGCACATAAATAGTTTTTCATAACCTAAAATATTAGTCCATCACGGTGCACTATATTTGGTAAGGTTGTATTGCCGTCTGCCTCACAATTATGTAAATGAATTATCTTGTCATAGAAATGATGATAGAGACACGTTCATTTGGAAATTTAATTTAATGTAACGACTATTAAAGTAATTAAATTTCATTGGATCAACTTGACAACTTGACTACCTGTCTTAATACTGAGTGGGCAATGAATCCTTGTTCACAACTCGGTTTTGTTGAGGTATGCTCAATATCTCAATGTTCAGGAGTATGAGCTTGTGTATATTCGCAAGATAGAGTTCACAAATCTTTAGTGAGAGATAAATGTTTCCATGGGCATTTTTTGGTACTTAATTAAATCTGAGTGCTATTTCATTCATTAAATCGTTTACTAACTTATGATATTTGAAATAAGAGCTAATTTATTAACTTATTGGGTTTCTGCAATTAATCTTCTATATCAAAGTGCAGTCTTGACTTTTAGATTGAACTCAACTGGACAAGAGTTGACAAAGATTGAGTTTGGGCCATTGGAGTAGATTACAATGGTTCATTGGGTTTCTTGGCATTGGAGATTGGACTGGATAGGGACTAGGAAGACCAGGGTTATATATATATATGCACAGGATATTGGAGGCAATCATCCTTAACGTCGTGTTCTTGGACTGGCTGCCCCCGTCTCCTATACACACACACTGCACTGTATGTTCTTGTCTACCCTGTCCTAGATCCTGATCTCGTCTTCCTGATTGAGGTGACTCTAACTCTAACGTGTATGTTTTTACCTGATTATGACGCACAACTTGACTCTAATTCTTGGATTCAAAGAGAAATTGTTTAATTTTTTCAAAAACCCATGCTTTTCAAAAACCTATGGTCCCTTTTTCTCTCTCTCTTGGCATTGAAAGCCAAGAAGTTAAAGAGTAGCCAATTAATGAAAATCAGATTTGAAGTACTCTCATTTCTATGTAAATTTCACAAGGTTTAATGCTTAAGGCACTGGTCCAAAACTTGAAGCTTAAAACACATGTCCCTGTTGCACAATCTCATCTCTCTTTCTTTTTCTTTTAGTTCCTTCTCTTCTTCCAGTTTGGCCAGTAGAAAATTCACCACTTCCTGCAGCTCCTGTCCTTTTATTCCCTACTTTGGGTTTCTGCAAAAATCTAACATAACCTAATACTTTCAATAGGAAGTATGTATTGGAAGAAGAATATCCAAAATGACACATCAATTCCAGTTAATGTAAATAAAAAAGTGGTCTCAGTAAATTGAACATTTTCAACAGCTTAGGGTCAATTGTTATGGAAGGAGGAGAATAGAGATTATCCTACTATTTGCTTTTTTGCGAGGATAATGAACTGGTTTATATGTGTGGTACTAGGAATCTTGAATATCAAGTTGAAGCAGAACTGTGATGCTGAGTTGTCTAGTATATGAGTGGGTCGATTACGTCATTTCTTTCCTTTGTTTGTCATGATGGTAGTCCAAGGTTTTGACATTGTTGGGGTCTTCTTGTTGTATATTTTGCATGTAAACTTCTGAAAGGAATTGCTCTAGTGGTAGATAAATATGGTGATATCAGTGTCTCTTCTTCTTGTTCTTGTTCTTGTTCTTGTTCTTTTTTTTTTTTTTTTCCTTTAGTGTTTTTGTGGTGGGGATGGGAGGTGAAGAGATGCGTTTTACTGGAGAAGGCTTAAAGCTGGATTGTTTTGTAGGAAATATGTTAATTTAAATGATATTACTTAATAACTCATGGTCTACCAGAAAGTATTACCAATTATTGAATTCAGCATCCCATTGGACCAGGATATCATATGCATGAATATAATTATTGTCATTTGATTTTCTTAATACCCCGAACCTGAAACTGAACCTTTTCTCTACTGCAGTGCTGATAGGTCACATCTAAAGAGGAAATTAGATCTTGAATTTCAGCAACCTGAAGAAGAATAACGTGTGCAGAAGTATGCGAGGGTTTTCAATTCTTGTGCAGGGATTTTTGGTATAAGAGGTTTGTTATGGCAATCTCAGAAGTTCATTCTTATTACATGCATTTCGCTATCGTTTGTATTTTTTCATTGTTAAAATTTCTCTTATATTGATTTATTTACCAGGAAATACCTTGGCGAGACTCTAGACTGAAGTAATTAGTTCACAGAATTTTGTTAACCCGATAGAATACAGTCCCTTTAACTGGTCATGGTGTACAATAAACCACTAGATGCCAAGAATTATAAGTAAATAGTTGTGTTTGATGATTGATTTTCGAACCGGGAGAGAAATCAAAAGCTATTTGCGGCAACTTTGATTGATATTGGATATTGTATTAATTTAAAATGCTCTGGGGAATTTTGTGAGCATATTGTGTTTGTTCAATTTATAAGAAATTGTATTATGTACTTGGAATATGACTAATTTATCATATGCTTTCTTATACGGTGTGCTAGTTACCGTGTAAAGATATCTGAAAATTACTAAGTAAATTATTACACAATTTGCAGCCATAAATATCATTCGAGTCCCAAACAAAGAGGAACAACAGAAAATAACAATGGATTTTCTTACATTCTTGCATGTAGTATTATCTTTTGTAGTGCAGACTTGGTTTCATGTCCTAAGATCAAATCTAGGACGTGGGAGATCATGAAAGTTACCTCTGGGCCCCAACCCTTTTTCGATTATTGGTAACATTCTTCAACTTCGCAAAATTGTTAAACGAACGGTGAAATATTCTCAGGACACAATACCAAAACAAATTGGTGACTCATTTGCTAGTAAACAGAATTCGGCGCAGCCAACCTCGAGATAGTTTTACAGGGTATGAATTTTTATTTTGAATGTTATGTTCTATATTTTGGATAGAAGAGTTGGCACTATGCTTTTGCCTTTCTATATGTTGTTTTGTTTAGACCGTATTATGGTCATATAAATTAGTTGTACGTATTCAATTCTCGAGGGTTTAACAATAATGGTAGCAAGGGTTTACCATTTTTTTTCTCGATTTTCTTTTTACAATTTAGAATTTGGAAGAGGAAAAAAGGAAAATGGGAATGGACATATTGAATTTTGGCTTTGTCATCTTCAACAATTGCAAAAGAGAGACGGCAATCGAAATTGGAGGGCAAGGCATTTCGAAAGTGACCTTATAATTATTATTTTGTTTCATTTTCCTTGTGAGGGCATCTACCATACTCAATTTTCAAGCCTGTGGATAAATTCCAAGGTATAGAGTATACTACGCGTTAAAGTTCTACTTGACGTTATTATAAAGTTATTATCGCATTCAATAATTTTAAAATATATATTGTGTCGACAAGCGAGAAAGGCTTGACATTACGTGTCAACTTCTCAAATTAAAATATAACATATATTAGATTATGTCATTATGACATAATTTGTGTATAGTTAATTACTATGAAACAATATCTAAAAATTACACGATATAATATTTACAAGTGAATTCAACTGGAGACCCCCATTCTATTGAATTCAATTAAGAGAGATTTTTTATTTATTAAAATAAGATAAGACCAAAAACGATTATTTTATAACCCTATTCCATTTTCTCTACATATACTAAATAGTTTCATGAAAATGAAAGATAACTGCCCGATTTGAATCATTCTCAATTAATTTTTCATCACGGCTAAAGGTACAGAAATATAGGTAGGGATGACAAGATTTAAACCTAGACATTTTATACCCACAGCAATTATGCTACCAAGCCGTGCCACATCCCTTCCTTATATTCATCTATTGTCCATTAACTATGCATTTTTGCATCATCTTAGTTCTTGACCTCACCCTCCGTGGAAGATTTTTGTGGAGGAACTCTCAGTTTTGGGGGAATCAAATCTACTTCTCGATTCAATAGAAGTTCATAGAAATGAATAAGATCCCAAATAACGAATTATATGTTTTAAATAACTAATCTTATAGTCTAGTTCGAAATAAGTTCTTGAAACTCGAGTTCAGAATACCAATTTTTCCTATAAGTCCGCTACCTTGTACGATAAATATCAACATAAAAAATCAATTACAATAGACAAAACCTTTGCCTTTATTTGTCCTCTAAGAGACAAAACGGCAATGATTTTAACCAATTTTGAAAAACTCGAACAAAATTTGCATCTATAAGTTTCATTTGAGTCCATACAAAGAAGAGCAGAGGGGGGAAAAAACCAATGGATTTTCTAACATTTTTGCTTGTAGTATTATCTTTTCTAGTGTGGTATTTCCTAAGATCAAATTTAAGGGGCCGGAGATCAGGCAAGTTACCACCAGGGCCTTACCCTTTTCCGATAATCGGTAACATTCTTCAACTTGGCAAAAATCCTCATCAATCACTAACCAAACTCTCCAAAAGTTATGGTCCTCTTATGTATCTAAAGCTAGGGAGCAGAAATACAATCGTCGTCTCATCACCGGATATTGCCAAACAAGTACTACAAAAACATGACCAAGTCTTTTCTTCTCGAACAATTCCAGCTGCAGCAACAGCATATGATCATTACAAGAAGTCTGTCGGCTGGTTGCCTGTGGCTAGCCAGTGGCGAAATCTTCGAAAAATTTGTAGAGAACAAATGTTTTCGTCACACAGAATGGATGCAAGCCAGGGTCTTCGCCAAGAAAAATTGAAGAAATTGTGTGCGTATGTGCATGATTGTTGTATTAATGATCAAGTAGTTGATATTGGTGAGGCTGCGTTTATCACATCGCTTAATCTCATGTCAGCTACTCTTTTCTCGATTGATTTTGCTCAATTTAGTTCCAATTCTGCTCAAGAAACGAAAGAAGTTGTACGGGTTCTGATGTCAATTGGAGCGGTTCCTAATCTAGCAGACTTCTTCCCGGTTCTGAAGTTCATCGATCCACAAGGCATTGTGCGCAAAACCAAGAGTTACGTTGGCAAAGTATTTGTAATATTTGATGATTTGATCAATCAACGGTTGAAGTCAAGAAGCGGATCACTGGATCATCCGGTGAAAAATGATTTACTAGAAGCCATCCTCGATCATAGCCAAACAAACGAATCCGAATTAACCTTTGATGTTCTAAAGCATCTACTTCTAGTGAGTGATTGTGTGCATATACTTCCATACTGTATAAATTTCTAAATAGATTTGACTTAATAACCACTCTGGTAAAACCAATTAACCTGTATTTGAATGCTTAACCACACTAATTTCTTGCATATACTAGGATTTATTTGTTGCAGGAACAGACACTACTTCGAGCACGGTGGAATGGGCAATGACAGAATTACTACGGAATCCTGAGAAAATGTCGAAAGCTAAAAACGAGCTTATGACTGTCGTCGGAGGAAATAAACAAGTGGAAGAATCAGACATCTCAAGACTTCCATATCTGCAATCAGTGATCAAAGAGACCTTTAGGTATCATCCTCCTGCACCCTTTTTAATACCTCGCAAGGCAGAAGTTGATACAGAAATAAATGGCTATACAATCCCTAAAGATGCACAAATACTTGTTAATGTATGGGCAACCGGTAGAGATTCAAGCATTTGGTTAAATCCAGACTCATTTGAGCCTGAACGATTTTTAGACCTTGAAATAGACTTCAAAGGAAAAGATTTCGAGCTCATTCCCTTTGGTTCGGGAAGAAGAATATGTCCTGGATTGCCGTTGGCTTATAGAATGGTGCATCTCATGGTAGCATCTTTGATTCATAACTTCAATTGGAAACTCGAACAAGGAATGAAACCCGAAGAAGTTGACATAAATGAGAAGTTCGGGCTTTCACTGCAGAAGGCAGTGCCTCTCAAGGCTTTCCCAATCAAACTTTGAAGCCTCAAATTCTGTTTCACCTCGCACACACTATTCTCCGTTGAATTATAGTCGTATTATGTATTTATTTTGTTGCTAAAGATTTTTAGTACTTTCAACGTCATGGCATGTGTTGTCGTTGAATATGTTTTAAAAGGGGAAGCAAATACTAGTTTTAGAAGAAGGCATTTGTTACAATTTCATACAATTTGATATGAACGTTCCAAAATTTAACAACAATTTAATATTTTCGAAGTCTAAGTTGGAGCATGTATGAGAAGTTTTTCTAGAACAAGAAGAATAAGAAGTTGGAAATTGCAGAACACGAATATGACAATCCAGCTCCAAAGCATGTTACTATATCGTTTTCCTTAAGACATTATTTTCAACCACCAATTATGTGATGCAAATGGAAATGCAAGTACACCCTAGAATACAATGAAGCCTACAATGTTGTATGCATTTGCACGAACACAATATATAAACCTATGGATAAGGTTTGTACTTTGTCTATGCAGAATAACAAAGTATAAACAAAATTTGAGGATAAATGAATGCACGAAAATTGAATTCTGAGATGCAAGAGGAGAACGGAATGTAATAACATAAATATGTATTTGAAATTTGTATCTTTCAAATGGAAATAACGAAATCCATTATTTCCTTCTGACTCTTCATGATAAGTTACAACCATTCAAATGTGACTTTAAAGCTTGAATTTGAAATATATCAGGCTGTTTAGAACCATAAAAAATTGTCAAAACATTCCAAAATGAGCCAAGAGGTGCTAGGTGCCCGGTGCCCCAAGGGACAGCTTCGCGCGTGCAAGCAAAAGACGCGTGCGCGAAGTTGTGCAAAGCGATTAACGGTGCTACGGTGTAGGTCGACGACAATGCGGTAGCCTATAGCGCTTATAGCGATTGATTGCGAAGTGGTAGCCGGTAAAGATAACGCATTTGAAGAAAACAAATAAAACTACTTAAAATAATTAAAAACTTTGTTATTTTCTAAATGTAATCGGTTTTGGGTTAGCGATAAATAAAACATAGAATAAAATAATGAAAATGGAATCAACATTCTATTTTTTTTAGAAAAATAAAGTTTTGATTAAGCATAACTTGAAAAATCGAAAAAAAATGAAAATCATAGTTTCTCATGAACATAAATATGAAAATAAAGTAAACAAAATAAAAACTATCTATTCTTGAAAATATGATTGAGTTTTTTTTTGTTTTTTACTTAGTTCGAACATAATTTTGAACCTAAAAAAGAAAGGGTATTTTGTTTTATTTTTTCAGTTTTGGAATTGAAAATCAAGGAAACGTTAATGTATAAAAGATTTTGGTATTAAGCATGGTATTATACCAAATTTACCCTTCTAAAACTTAAAGAAATTAATGCTTAAATTTATATAATTATCTAAAAAAAAACGAAATATGCAAATGAAATTAAAGGTTGGAGATTTAAAAGTCATTTTTAAAGTTGAGAATTAATTGCACAAATTAAAGCCAAAAAATAACATGGTAGTTGGCTGTTGGGATCCGCCCTTGGATATCCACCTCATTTATCACTCCTAAAACATTTAATTTTAGTAGTGCATAAATTTCCTAGATTTTAAATTAATTTCATAGTTCATCCTTAGTATACATCAAATATACATATCAATATTCAGAGAATGGTCTTTTTTGTTTAAATCTTAGTTTGAGCTACATTTTCCTGCATATCATGATCATAGATATGAATCAATTCTAACTTAGAAATATGATGAAGCCGTCTATTATTAACATGTCCTAAATGAAAATGCCAAAAGATAATGAATCAATCACATAAAACAAAATCAGAAGCTATTTTATTAATAATGTTAAATATGGTAACTTTAAATACCAAAAAATATTTGATCAAATGACCATTTAATTTTTAACATGATTTAAAATACCCTCAAACAATTAACTAAAATCAAATCATGTATCTTAAATTCATTTTCAAAGTTTTTCAGAATTACAAATCAACACCGACACTTCAAAACACACATTCACTTTCTTCAATACCACCACCACTATACTCCAAAAAACAATAAATCTTGAACAATGCTCTACCACCACATGACCGTATCACCCCTCCAATATCCACCACACATTTCTCTCCTCTTAGAACCCATGTTCTCTATTGCAAAAATGGAAGAAATGACAAGTGGGTGAAATATTATTTTACTATTGTAATTCATATATAGGATACATAGTCAAAACAAATTGATAACCCATTAGCTAGTAAACAAAACTCGGCGAAAATGCTAGCCAGGTTTGAGACAATTTCTCCAAGGAGAGGAATTTTTTTTATTTTTTTATTTTTTAGGAAATGTTGAAACGACAGTTCCAATTTTTTGGTCAATAACTCTCCAAAACTGGTGTTTAAAGTTTAAACCAGTAGCGAATAAGTTGGAAAGTGAACGTACAAATTACAATTATACATCTCTTTAATTTTTTCTTGTGGACAGATTCCATTTTCAAACCTGTGGATGAATTCCAACTTGCATGAGAGATGACAAGTGATTGGTCCTTATTAACTACTACGTCGACGTCGTACGTTATTATAAATTATTGTGGTGACTTTCAATTATCTTAGAATATTTAATTTGTTGATATTGACGCCACGTCAAGCAAGACAAAACAAAAAGGTGATCAAAGTTTCATTGATTTTAAATAAGTACTTCTGTTGATTTTTAAAAATACCAGAGAACTAGACATCAAACACCAATAGTTTTTTTTCTTATTCATAAACAAACCAATAAATAAATAAGTTCTTATGCGAGTTTAAATAGTAAGAAAATATAGAAATTAAACCCTAAGACAAAATATATGGTCCTAAACTAATTATTAACAAATGACGACAATTATATTAAAATTAAAAGCAATAATCAATCTTCATGAGATATCCATATCAACATAATATAAATAAGGGTAATTATATATTTACATCACATTTTTTTTATTTGTTACACTATATTTTAATTATATTTAAAGTTCTTAATCTTTGTGCATTATAGCACTCATGTCCTAACCCTTTTTTGTTACATTCTTATCATCAACTTTATATTAACTAGCATATTTTGTCTCTAATAATAGTTTGTATAAAAAAATTCTGATGGGAATGCGTAAAAAAACTTATTTGTCCATCATATTTTTAAAAACAATAACTGCCTCTTTGGTGGAGTTTAAAAATTGTTTTTAGGAGATTTTGATATAAAATGATGATATTTGTGATTGAAAAGTTGATAAAAGTTGTGGATCCCATTAAATATGTGGTTAAAAATGAGTGTGAGAGAAAAAGTAGTTTATTTTAAACTCTACCAAATATGTGCTAAATACAAAAGTGCGAGAAATATTTTTTTCTTATTTTAAAGCATGCAAACAAAATATTTTGACAGAAATCATCATTAAGGATGAGATGTGCTAATTAATAAAAGTTGAAGATAACAATTCATCGAGAAAAAAATAGAGACATAAATACTATAATGAATAAAGATTAAGGACTCTAAGTGAAATTAAAATATGGTGAAACAAATAAAAAATGTAGTTCAAATATATATAACCACCCGATAAATTACATTAGGGAAAAATCGTTGTCTTACATATTTGTCCTTTAACAAATACTAAGAAACTGATGAGATTTGCCGTATAAATGTCATTTTTAAAAGGGCAATTATTATGACTAATACTAAGAAACTGATCAGATTTGCTGTATAAATGTCATTTTAGTCCCAAACAAAGAGGAGCGAAGGAAAAGACCAATGGAGTTCCTAACATTTTTCTTGTAGTATTATCTTTTCTAGTGTGGCATGTCCTAAGATCAAATCTAAGGCGCCGGAGATCTGGCAAGTTACCAGCGGGGCCATACCCTTATCCGATAATCGGTAACATTCTTCAACTTGGCAAAAACCCCCATCAATCACTAACCAAACTCTCCAAAATGTATGGTCCTCTTATGTATCTTAAGCTAGGGAGCAGAAATACAATCGTCGTCTCATCACCGGATATTGCCAAACAAGTACTACAAAAAACATGACCAGGTCTTTTCTTCTCGAACAATTCCAGCTGCATCAGCCGCATATGATCATTTCAAGAAGTCTTTGGCCTGGCTGCCTGTGGCTAGCAAGTGGCGAAATCTTCGTAAAATTTGTAAAGAACAAATGTTTTCATCACATAGACTTGATGCAAGCCAGGGTCTTCGCCAAGAAAAAATTGAAGAAATTGTGTGACTATGTGCATGATTGTTGTATTAATGATCAAGTAGTTGATATTGGTGATGCTGCTTTTATCACATCGCTTAATCTCATGTCAGCTACACTTTTCTCAATTGATTTTGCTCAATTTAATTCCGATTCTTTTCAAGAAACGAAAGAAATTATACGGGGTTTGATGGAAGTTGTAGCGGCTCCTAATCTTGCAGACTTCTTCCCGGTTCTTAAATTCGTTGATCCACAAGGTATACTGCGCCAATCCAAGAGTTACTTTGGCAAATTATTCGTAATATTTGATGATTTGATCAATCAACGATTGAAGTCAAGAAGCGAGTCAATGGATCATCCAGCGAGAAACGATGTACTAGAAGCCATCATCAATTACAGCCAAACAAATGAATCTGAATTAACCTTTGATGTTCTAAAGCATTTACTTATGGTGAGTAATATATATTTCCATTCTGTTTTACAAAATGGTAAAGGGCTACAGAAAAGGATAAGAACACTAATTTCTTGCATATACTAGGATTTAATTCTTGCAGGAACAGACACTACTTCGAGCACGGTGGAATGGGCAATGACAGAATTACTACGGAATCCTGAGAAAATGTCGAAAGCTAAAAATGAGCTTATGACTGTCGTTGGACGAAACAAACAAGTTGAAGAATCAGACATCTCAAGACTTCCATATCTGCAATCAGTGATCAAAGAGACCTTTAGGTATCATCCTCCTGCCCCTTCTTAATACTCGCAAGGCAGAAGTTGATATAGAATTCAATGGGTATACAATCCCTAAAGATGCACAAATACTTGTTAATGTATGGGCAACCGGAAGAGATTCAAACATTTGGTTAAATCCAGATTCATTTGAGCCTGAACGATATTTAGACCGTGACATAGACTTCACAGGACGAGATTTCGAGCTCATTCCCTTTGGTTCGGGAAGGAGAATATGTCCTGGATTGCCGTTGGCTTACAGAATGGTGCATCTCATGGTGGCATCTTTGATTCATAACTTCGATTGGAAACTTGAACAAGGAATGAAACCCGAAGAAGTTGACATAAATGAGAAGTTCGGGCTTTCACTGCAGAAGGTAGTGCCTCTCAAGGCTTTCCCAATCAAACTGTGAAGCCTCAAAGTCTGTTTCGCCTCGCACATACTATTTGTCGTTGAACAAGTCTTTTAGCAACATACATTGTAGTCGTAGAATGTTTGTATTTCGGTCCTAATATTTTTAGTATTTTCAACGACATGACATGTGTTGTCATTGAATATGTTTTAGAAGGGGTGGCAAGTACTACTCTAAGAAGAATGTTTTTCTTAAGATCATGCCAAATTATGTTAAAAAATTAACACACCAAAAATTAATTTTAGGCAAGGGGAAAAGGGCATTTTGTGAAATACTAGCTCAGCCTGGCTCTAATTCTTATTTATTTTTCTTTTATTAAAATATTTTTTGGAAATGTCAAAAAACAAAAAAAAAGAAAACAACAGTTGCAATATTGTTTTTTGGGAACTGTCGAAAATTCAACATTACCTTGGTGAAATGTCGAAAAACGACAGTAACGAATTTTTTTTTTTTGGAATTGTCAACAATTCCAACAGTTCCTAAAAAAAGAGATATCTTTTTACTATGATCTAATTTGCATTATCTTGAGTGTAATTATAATATTTACTTTGATCGTTTTTCGTGGAAGCTATTGTATGAGTATCAAGTATAGTGAAAATTTAACCCTCCAAAAATTTGTCATTTTTGCAAAATGGTATATTTGATCTTTCGAATCTGAAAATAACTATATTTGTAAATATAGTTATTTACAAATACTTTAATTTTTTCTTGTGGACATATTCTATTTTCAAGCCTGCCGATGAACTCCAACTTGCATGAGAGATGACAAGTGATTGGTACTCTTCTACGTCCTACGTTGTTATAAAATTATTGTGGCTTTCAATTATCTTATATGATTTGTCGATATCGACACGTTGTTAAGTAAGAAAAAACGTGATCAAAGATTTTAAATAAATATTTCAACACGGCCGACCTTTTAATTTCTGTTGATTCTTAAAAATATCAGAGAACTAGATATCAAAGACTCATCATTCATTTGCGTATGAAATACCAAAAAATTGGACTTCTTATTTTGAAATATCAAATGCAGAGAATTGAAAAAATTATAATTATATTCACATCACGTTATTTGTTAACCAAATCATATATTAATTGCAATGAAAGTCTCTAACTATTGCTTATTTTTGAGTTTATATCCCTAACTTTTTCTATCACATTTTTATCATCAACTTATTAATTTATAGATCTTATCTTTATGTTTGAATATGATATCAGTCCAAAAATTAATTAGGAATGCGTAAAATAATTTTTTTGTGCCTCTCATATTTTTAAATAAGAAAATTAAATAATAAATACAAAAATTTGACAAAATATTTCTCTTTCATTTCAATGCACATTAAGCGAATATTTGGACAAAAATCGTTATCGAAACAAGATGTAAATTGAAAATTAATAATATAAATACGACGAACAAAAATTGGAGATATAAGTGTCAAAATATCAATAGTTGGAAACTTTTATTGTAATTAAAAGGTGGTGTAGATAATAAAAATTGTAGTATGAATATAATTACTATTGAAAAAGTTGAAAAACACCAATAGTACTTTTTCTTATTCATAAACAACCTATAAAAACTAATTCTGTGAGTTTAAATAGTGAGAAAATATAGAAAAAAAAGGCTAATTTGCAATTTTGGTTCTCAATATTTCAAATATGTAACAAATCTATCACTAACAAATTTTTTTAACACCAAGCATCCAAACTTTTGTAATTTGTTGCAAATCACGCCTTCATTGACATATTTTGACAGTTTTGCCCTCTCTTTAAATAAAAAGTTAGGGCTTGTTCGATAGAGTTTTTTTTTAGAAAAATGGGGTTTTAGTTACTTTTTGACTTTTTAACTTTTTTTTGTAATGTAAAAGGGTTGAAAAAGTCAAAATCAGAAAGAAAAGAATAGATTTTTTGGGGAAAAAACTCTACCGAACATGTTCTTAATTACATTAATGGTCTTCATTCTTTCAAATTTGTAATAATTTCATCACCATTCAATTTTTTTAGCAGATATCATCCTCATCCATTCATGTATTCGTACAGAGGGTTCTCAAATGACTATTTTGATAATTATTTGACAATTTTGCCTCTGACTTAAATAAATTAAAATGATAGAAAAAAAGAAAATACAATGAAAATTTACAATTGAACTCTTAATTTTTTCAAAAGTACAAATAAATCATAAACATTTATATTATTCAAAATTATTAAAAATAATAATAAAACCCCAGTTCATCTTCTCCCACCCACGTGTAAAACCTCAACGGCTCAACATCTTCTCTGGGTGTATCGTTTTCTGCTTCTAAACATTGAATCTCTTTCTTGGAGCGTTCGATTTCTGAATCCTTGATTGAAATCTCATTTTCAAGAACTGGAACAATGGCGGCGGATGCTCTGAGAAGCTTCTGCTCCAAGAGTTCGGTTTTCAAGAGGGACTCCCGTTCACGTAACTCTTCCACAAGGCGAATGAGCTTGGTGGCGTCCGGTGGGCGGGGCTGGACCTTAGTGGAGGAGCGTGGGAAGTAAACGCCAAAGGAGCGCGACAAGCTGGTGCTTGACCCCTTCTGTGGTTGCTGCTGCTGCTGCTGCTTTGCTGAACCTGGCGTGGTCCACGTGGATAACAACGTCGGTTTAGGAGATGTGTCTGGCTTTGGCCTTGGGTTCGCCGACGATCTTTGCAATCCCATTGCCACTTTTACTTTTCCGACAACCATTGTTGCACCCTGAAACTGGGGTCAACTCTCTCCCTGAAATGTGTAGGAAGAAGGACAAGAACTCAAATGGTTCACAGTCAGACTCCGAGGATGAAGCTACAAGGGTTTTAGAGTAGACAACCTTTGAAGCCTGAATTGGTACGTCAATATCGTATAGTTCTTTATGTTCTAGAGAGAGAAACAAAAATCATAAAAGAAAATGTTTTTTTGATGAAAGCCTCAGGAGTGGGGGTGAGTTTGGTTTTTTTTTTTTTTTAAAGTTATTTTGAATAATATAAAAGGTTTAGGATTTATTTGTAATTTTGAAAAGGTTAGGGGTCCAATTACAAATTTTTCATTTTTTTTTTTTTTATCATTTTAATTTATTTAAATTCGGGGTAAAATTGTCAAACAATTGTCAAAATAGTCATTTGGGGACTATAAGTGCGAATAAATGAAAGGATGATAATGAAATCTGTTAAAAAAATTGAATAAAAATGAAATCGTTACGAACTTGAAAAGAGAGGGACCATTAGTATAATTAACCCTTAAATAAACAAAACAAATAAACAAAAAAATTACAAATAAAATACCTTGACTTCTAAAAAGCACAAAATAACTTTCCAACCGAACTCAAACCAAACCAAACCAATTATAAATTAGAACTCATTGGAAGAAAATAACTATTCAAACGTATATCACTCGTTACAACTTACAAGCTTTCCCATCAATAATCACAGTAATAAACTACTAATTACACGGTATCTATGTGAGATTGCTTCAAATTTTATCAAAATCGAAGAAACCAACAACGTAGATTGATTTTTGGGACAAACGGAGAAGCTACTGCCACTGGTATATTGAGATTGAAAAATTAAAATGAAAATTAAATGGGCACACGAAAAATGCAGCGTTTCAGATATTCCATTATATGGGTACTGGTAAATGCATCCTTTTCAATCTAACAATAGAAAACAATGCCTAACTGGATGAAGAATGCATAATGACATGAAAAAAAAGAAATTTAGAAGTTAAGAAAGGTACATACTCGTCCATCATGACTTGAATGTGGCTTGAAAAATTCAGTAATTATACTTACTTCAGCACCTAAATAAGATTTCACAAAACAAAAATGAATTTTTATAATGAATATACCACTTATCAGTAAATTCGAAGGATGTACTTCAAGATTTGTTGGTTTCTTGGGTTTATGAGTAAAAAAGAATAAGCTTCAACAAGTCAAAACATGAAGACGGAATGGCGAATTGGGGTGGTGAAAAAGATGAGATCTTGAAGAGAATGCCAATGAAGTGAAAATGGATTGAATGGAACTTCAAAGTGGGAATGGTGCTGAATGGCCGGTCACCCGGCCAATTTTCTAAAATGGCCGTTGACCCATTTTGGTGTGTAAATTACCAAACATAACTTTGTCTCTTTCCCCGCTTATAATCATTTCAAACGATTTCAAATTCATTTGTCTGTGAAAAAAGAGAAGATTTCAAAGTTAGAATCTAACCCATTTCAATGTTAGAATCCAACCCATTTCATTTAGGTAAGAAATTTCATTTTAAAGTAGAAATTCATCATTCTCTAAATTCTTCTTTTAATTCACGGTAGAAATTGTGAATTTTATAGGATAAATCATGAAAATATGTATAACTCTAAGTATGAATTGTAATTTTTTATTTAAATTTCTGCAAATCTAGGTTCATTTGATTTGAATTAATTGAAAAATCCAATTATAATTATATAAATTTGTGTTAACATAGTACGTTAATGGATGGTGCATAATGGTATGAACACTTGTTAAGGCCAAAATTGGCGTAATAGATTCAGTGCCAAAAATGACCATTTGATGATCATTTGGGCATGTTAACAGACTAACGATGCATTATCAGATTCATGAATCCGTTAACCCGACCATATGCTAATGAGATGGTGGGTTGCTAATGATGGTCTATTAACAAATCGTGAGTAAGTAAGGGTATTTATGTCTTTTATGTTTAAAAGAGGCTTTTAAGACTTATTTTGTATAAGTTAAGCTCTTATACGATTTCGAGGTTTGACAAGTTTATTTAAAAATTCACCCAACTTTAGATGTGAATTGTTATCTCAATTTATGTTGGCGGGAGAGAGATTTTGACTCGGAAATGTCGAAAATTAGATAAAATCGCAGATTCAAGAGATGTTAATGATGGGAGTGATTTGGTAGTGGGGTGCGGTGAGTTTTTTGGAGAAGATAAAGTTATTTGTTGCTTTTTAAAAGTTATAGGATTTTATTTGTTTTTTTTTTTTTTTTTACTTTGTACTACTTTTTGTTTATTTAAAAGGAGGGCAAAACTATCAAAATATGTCAATGGGGACGTGATTTGCAACAAACTGCAAATGTTGGAGATGCCTGGTACTAAAATAATTAGTTAGAGGTAGATTTGTTACAGATTTGAAAGATTAGGAACCAAAATTGCAAATTATCAAAAAATAAAATAAAAACCCCAAGATGAAATAAAGACTAATATGTTGCTAAACTAGTTAACAAATGACGAAAATTAAAACAAAATTAAAGCAATCATCAATCTTCATGAGATATCCATATCAACATAATATAAATAAGGGTAATTATATTTACACTATATTTTTTATTTGTTGTACTATATTTTAATTGTATTTAAGTTTCTCAATTTTTACTCATTATATCACTCATATACTAAACTTTTTTTTTTGTTACATTCTTATCATCAACTTTTCATTAACTAGCATGCTTTGTCTCTAATAACGGTTTTCGTCCAAAAATATGATAGAAGGACGTAAAATAACTTATTTGCCAATCATACTTTTAAAAACAATAAATAGAAAAGACGACAAAATATTTTTTTTTCATTTTAAAGCACACAACAAAATATTTTGACCGAAACCATCATTCATGATGAGATGTACTAATTAATAAAAGTTGAAAATAATAATTTGACGTAAAAATATTTAGGAAAATAAATACTATAATGAACAAAGGTTGAGAAATATAAGTGAAATTAAAATATAGTGTACAAATATAACAGCCCTATAAATAATTACACTAGAGAAAAATCATAGTCTTGCGTATTTGTCCTTTAAGCAAGAAAAGGGAAATGATTGTGACTAATACTAAGAAACTGATAAGATTTTATGTTAAATGTCATTTTAAATGGGCAATGATTATGACTAATACTAAGACTTTGTTTGACATAGTTTATAAACCAATTTTAGTTTATTAAATGTCATTTTTGATTTTCAACCCACTTTAACGTGAAAAACTCAACAATTTCAAGAAAATAAACCAATATTGCTTTATAAATGTTATAATTTAGATCATAAGAAACTGATACAAAGAGAAGCAAAGGAAAAGACCAATGGAGTTCCTAACATTTTTTCTTGTAGTATTATCTTTTCTAGTGTGGCATGTCCTAAGATCAAATCTAAGGCGCCGGAGATCGGGAAAGTTACCACCGGGGCCTTACCCTTATCCGATAATCGGTAACATTCTTCAACTTGGCAAAAACCCCCCATCAATCATTAACCAAACTTTCCAAAATTTATGGTCCTCTTATGTATCTAAAGCTAGGGAGCAGAAATACAATCCTCGTCTCATCACCGGATATTGCCAAACAAATACTACAGAAACATGACCAAGTCTTTTCTTCTCGAACAATTCCAGCTGCATCAGCCGCATATGATCATTTCAAGAAGTCTTTGGCCTGGCTGCCTGTGGCTAGCAAGTGGCGAAATCTTCGTAAAATTTGTAAAGAACATATGTTTTCATCACATAGACTTGATGCAAGCCAGGGTCTTCGCCAAGAAAAATTGAAGAAATTGTGTGACTATGTGCATGATTGTTGTATTAATGATCAAGTAGTTGATATTGGTGATGCTGCTTTTATCACATCGCTTAATCTCATGTCAGCTACACTTTTCTCAATTGATTTTGCTCAATTTAATTCCGATTCTTTTCAAGAAACGAAAGAAATTATACGGGTTTGATGGAAGTTGTAGCGGCTCCTAATCTTGCAGACTTCTTCCCGGTTCTTAAATTCGTTGATCCACAAGGTATACTGCGCCAATCCAAGAGTTACTTTGGCAAATTATTCGTAATATTTGATGATTTGATCAATCAACGATTGAAGTCAAGAAGCGAGTCAATGGATCATCCAGCGAGAAACGATGTACTAGAAGCCATCATCAATTACAGCCAAACAAATGAATCTGAATTAACCTTTGATGTTCTAAAGCATTTACTTAGTGAGTGATTGTGTGAGTCCATATATATATTTCCATTCTGTTTTACAAAATGGTAAAGGGCTACAGAAAAGGATAAGATCACTAATTTCTTGCATATACTAGGATTTATTTATTGCGGCAGCAGAACACTACTTGAGCAGCACGATGGAATGGGCAATGACGTAATTACTACGGAATCTTGAGAAAATGTCGAAAGCTAAACACGAGCTTATGACGGTCGTTGGAGGAAATAAACAAGTTGAAGAATCAGACATCTCAAGACTTCCATATCTCGCAATCAAATGATCAAAGAGACCTTTTGGTATCATCCTCCCCGCACCCTTTTTAATACCGCAAGGCGAAGTTGATCTGAAATAAATGGCTATACAATCCCTAAAGATGCACAAATACTTGTTAATGTATGGGCAACCGGTAGAGATTCAAGCATTTGGTTAAATCTAGACTCATTTGAGCCCGAACGATTTTTAGACCTTGAAATAGACTTCAAAGGAAAAGATTTCGAGCTCATTCCCTTTGGTTCGGGAAGAAGAATATGTCCCTGGATTGCCGTTGGCTTATAGAATGGTGCATCTCATGGTAGCATCTTTGATTCATAACTTCAATTGGAAACTCGAACAAGGAATGAAACCCAAGAAGTTGACATAAATGAGAAGTTCGGGCTTTTCACTGCAAAGGCGGTGCCTCTCAAGGCTTTCCCAATCAAACTTTGAAGCCTCAAATTTGTTTCACCCGCACACACTATTCTCCGTTGAATTATAGTCGTATTATGTATTTATTTTGTTGCTAAAGATTTTTAGTACTTTCAACGTCATGGCATGTGTTGTCGTTGAATATGTTTTAAAAGGGGAAGCAAATACTAGTTTTAGAAGAAGGCATTTGTTACAATTTCATACAATTTGATATGAACGTTCCAAAATTTAACAACAATTTAATATTTTCGAAGTCTAAGTTGGAGCATGTATGAGAAGTTTTTCTCTAGAACAAGAAGAATAAGAAGTTGGAAATTGCAGAACACGAATATGACAATCCAGCTCCAAAGCATGTTACTATATCGTTTTCCTTAAGACATTATTTTCAACCACCAATTATGTGATGCACATGGAAATGCAAGTACACCCCTAGAATACAATGAAGCCTACAATGTTGTATGCATTTTGCACGAACACAATATATAAACCTATGCATAAGGTTTGTACTTTGTCTATGCAGAATAACAAAGTATAAACAAAATTTGAGGATAAATGAATGCACGAAAATTGAATTCTGAGATGCAAGAGGAGAACGGAATGTAATAACATAAATATGTATATGAAATTTGTATCTTTCAAATGGAAATAACGAAATCCATTATTTCCTTCTGACTCTTCATGATAAGTTACAACCATTCAAATGTGACTTTAAAGCTTGAATTTGAAATATATCAGGCTGTTTAGAACCATAAAAAAATTGTCAAAACATTCCAAAATGAGCCAAGAGGTGCTAGGTGCCCGGTGCCCCAAGGCACATTTTTAGCTTCGCGCGTGCAAGCAAAAGACCGCATGCGTGAAGTTGTGCAAATGAATGTGTCTTTTGGATTTGAACCTTCACGTGGTGAAAATGTTTCAAATGTTAACCAAAGTGACATGGTAGATAAGCTTTGAATCAATGACATTATAAGATTAATCAAAAACATCTCACGCGCAAGTTAACATATCCTCACATTCATATAACTATTCTGTTGAGGTGTATATACACTAGAAGTCTCATGTTATCATGTACAATACCTATTGATTCACAGTATTAGAAAAAATGACATCCACAAGGGTGGAGTTAGGAATTTTAGCTTGTGGGGGCGATATGGCAGTTAACGGTGCTACAGTGTTGGTCGACGACAATGCGGTAGCCTATAGTGCTTATAGCAGTTGACTGCGAAGTGGTAGCCATTAAAGATAACGACATTTGAAGAAAACAAATAAAACTACTTGAAATAATTAAAAACTTTGTTATTTTCTAAATGTAATCGGTTTTGGGTTAGCAGTAAATAAAACAAACGTAGAATAAAATAATGAAAAATGGAATCAACATTCTATTTTTTTTTTAGAAAAATAAAGTTTTGATTAAGAATAACTTGAAAAATCGAAAAAAAATGAAAATCATAGTTTCTCATGAACATAAATATAAAAATAAAATAAACAAAATAAAAAACTATCTATTCTTGAAAATATGATTGAGTTTTTTTTTTTTGTTTTTTACTTAGTTCGAACATAATTTTGAACCTAAAAAAAAAGGGTATTTTGTTTTATTTTTCAGTTTTGGAATTGAAAATCAAGGAAACGTTAATGTATAAAAGATTTTGGTATTAAGCATAGTATTATACCAAATTTACCCTTCTAAAACTTAAAGAAATTAAGGCTGAAATTTATATAATTATCTAAAAAGACGAAATATGCAAATGAAATTAAAGGTTGGAGATTTAAAAGTCATTTTTAAAGTTGAGAATTAATTGCACAAATTAAAGCCAAAAAAATAACATGGTAGTTGGCTGTTGGGATCCGCCCTTGATAATCACCTCATTTATCACTCCTAAAACATTTAATTTTAGTAGTGCATAAATTTCCTAGATTTTAAATTAATTTAATAGTTCATCCTTAGTATACATCAAATATACATATCAATATTCAGAGAATGGTCTTTTTGTTTAAATCTTAGTTTGAGCTACATTTTCCTGCATATCATGATCATAGATATGAATCAATTCTAACTTAGAAATATGATGAAGCCGTCTATTATTAACATGTCCTAAATGAAAATGCCAAAAAGATAATGAATCAATCACATAAAACAAAATCAGAAGCTATTTTATTAATAATGTTAAGTTTAAATATGCCCTCATACATAAAAGTCATTTTCGACAAACAAACTTATCAAACGGACAAACATGTTCGAAGCAAAACTTATTGAATAGCCTTTAGATAAGTTGAACTCAAGTCCAAAATTAGTCTTCAATGGGACCAATACAATAGTGTCTAGGAGTCTTTTATTTTTTAAAAATAGAAATAAAATTACATCTATATAAGAAATATAAATTTTTTTTGAGTCATTATGAGTAACAAAGTTTTCATATCTCGACGTATAGCTCTACACAATGTCTATTTTTTCCTTTGCCATATCAGTTTGATAAAGTCCTCTCAGATTACATTGGAGACAATAAATTTTAAACATCGTCTATTTGACTTATGTGACAAGTTTTATTTAACAATCTAGTGAAGCATTGGAGGTTCTCTAACTACATTGAACACGTACGCTACAAAGTAATCCACCTAGATATTATAATTAACATCTAGTATTAAATACCAAAAAATTATAGAAAATGTTTAGTTTCCACCACCTATTTTAAAATATGGTAACTTTTAAAAATATTTGATCAAATGACCATTTAATTTTTAACATAACGAAAATACCCTCCAACAATTAACTAAATCAAATCATGTATATATCCTAAATTCATTTTCAAAGTTTTTCAGAATTACAAATCGACACCGACACTTCAAAACCCATATTCTTTTTTTTCAACACCACCACCACTGTACTCCAAAAAACAATAAATCTTGAACAATGCTCTACCACCGCATGACCGTATCACCCCTCCAATATCCACCACACATTTCTCTCCTCTTAGAACCCATGTTCTCCATTGCAAAAATGGAAGAAATGACAAATGGGTGAAATATTATTTTACTATTGTAATTCATATATAGGATACATAGTCAAAACAAATTGATAACCCATTAGCTAGTAAACAAAACTCGGCGAAAATGCTAGCCAGGTTCAAGACAATTTCTCCAAGGAAAGGAATTTTTTATTTATTTTTTATTTTTTAGGAAATGTTGAGACGACAATTCAAATTTTTTGGCTAATAACGCTCCAAAACTGGTGTTTAAAGTTTAAACCAGTAGCGAATAAGTTGGAAAGTGAACGTACAAATTACAATTATACATCTCTTTAATTTTTTCTTGTGGACAGATTCCATTTTCAAATCTGTGGATGAATTCCAACTTGCATGAGAGATGACAAGTGATTGGTCCTTATTAACTAATAACTACTACGTCGTACGTTATTATAAAATTATGGAATTTGCCGTTCTCAACTTTGAACTTTGGACACTTTTATCTTTATTCTTTATTTTTTGGTACCCATATCCTCAACCTTTCTTAATTTGGTGGCTGAAGTTCCCAACCTTTGAACTTTTGACACTTTTATCCTCATTCTTCATTTTTTTGCACCCATATCCTCAACCTTTCTTAATTTGGTGGCTGAAGTCTCCAACCTTTGGACTTTTGTATCATATTTTTTAATTTTTTAATTGAAATTTATAAAAAGTCTATTTAAAGCCAAATTTTGTGAGTAATTTTGTCTATAAATGTTGATTTATTTGAAAAAACTTATTTTAAAATTTTTTATAAGATTTTCTTCATTTTTTTGCACCCATATTTTCATTCTTCATTTTTTTGCACCCATATCCTCAAATAAAGCATTAATCAAAATATAGTTTTCTAAATAAAATTATTTATCTGAATAACACAATATTCAGAAAACAGGACTGGCCATTAACCCAAAAAAGATAACGGGTTAACGGTCAAAAGGTCGAACCGGGTCAAATCAAGATCGACCCGGTTTCAATTAAAAAATTAAAAATTAATCTAAAAATCTCATAAAATTTTTAAAAATAAGTTTTTTTAAATAAACCAACATTTATGGACAAAATTACTCACAAAACTTAGCTTTAAATAGATTTTTCATAAGTTTTACTTAAAAAATATGATACAAAAGTCCAAAGGTTGGAGACTTTAGCCACCAAATTAAGAAATGTTGAGGATATGGATGCAAAAAAATGAAGAATGTGGATAAAAGTGCCAAACGTTCAAAGGTTGGGGACTTCAGCCACCAAATTAAGAAATGTTGAGGATATGGGTGCCAAAAAATAAAGAATGAGGACAAAAGTGCTAAAAGTTTAAAGGTTAGAGACGGCGGCTGCAAATTACCCTAAAATTATTGTGGTGGCTTTCAATTATCTTAGAATATATAATTTGTTGATATTGACGCGACGTCAAGCAAGACAAAACAAAAAGTGATCAAAGTTTCATAGATTTTAAATAAATACTTCTGTTGATTCTTAAAAATACCAGAGAACTAGACATCAAACACCAATAGTTTTTTTTCTTATTCATAAACAACCAATAAATAAATAAGTTCTTATGCGAGTTTAAATAGTAAGAAAATATAGAAATTAAACCCTAAGACAAAATATATGGTCCTAAACTAATTATTAACAAATGACGACAACTATATTAAAATTAAAAACAATAATCAATCTTCATGAGATATCCATATCAACATAATATAAATAAGGGTAATTATATATTCACACCACATTTTTTTATTTGTTACACTATATTTTAATTATATTTAAAATTCTTATTCTTTGTTCATTGTAGCACTCATGTCCTAACCCTTTTTTGTTACATTCTTATCATCAACTTTATATTAACTAGTATATTTTGTCTCTAATAACAGTTTGTATAAAAAAAAATCCGATGGGAATGCGTAAAAAAACTTATTTGTCCATCATATTTTTAAAAACAATAACTGCCTCTTTGGTGGAGTTTAAAAATTGTTTTTAGGAGATTTTGATATAAAATGATGAAATTTGTGGTTGAAAAGTTGATAAAAATTGTGGATCCCATTAAATATGTGGTTGAAAATGAGTGTGATTTTAAACTCTACCAAACATGTGCTAAATACAAAAGTGCGACAAATATTTTTTCCTCATTTAAAGCATGCAAACGGAATATTTTGACAGAAATGATGATTAAGGATAAGATGTGCTAATGAATAAAAGTTGAAGATAACAATTCGACGAGAAAAAAATAGGGACATAAATACTATAATGAATAAAGATTAAGGACTCTAAGTGAAATTAAAATATGGTGAAACAAATAAAAAATGTACTGCAAATATATATAACCACCCGATAAATTACACTAGGGAAAAATCGTTGTCTAACATATTTGTCCTTTAAGCAAGAAAAGGGCAATGATTGTGACAAATACTAAGAAACTGATGAGATTTGCCGTATAAATGTCATTTTTAAAAGGGCAATTATTATGACTAATACTAAGAAACTGATCAGATTTGCTGTATAAATGTCATTTTAGTCCCAAACAAAGAGGAGCGAAGGAAAAGACCAATGGAGTTCCTAACATTTTTTCTTGTAGTATTATCTTTTCTTGTGTGGCATGTCCTAAGATCAAATCTAAGGCGCCGGAGATCCGGCAAGTTACCACCGGGGCCATACCCTTTTCCGATAATCGGTAACATTCTTCAACTTGGCAAAAACCCCCATCAATCACTAACCAAACTCTCCAAAATTTATGGTCCTCTTATGTATCTAAAGCTAGGGAGCAGAAATACAATCGTCGTCTCATCACCGGATATTGCCAAACAAGTACTACAAAAACATGACCAGGTCTTTTCTTCTCGAACAATTCCAGCTGCATCAGCCGCATATGATCATTTCAAGAAGTCTTTGGCCTGGCTGCCTGTGGCTAGCAAGTGGCGAAATCTTCGTAAAATTTGTAAAGAACATATGTTTTCATCACATAGACTTGATGCAAGCCAGGGTCTTCGCCAAGAAAAATTGAAGAAATTGTGTAACTATGTGCATGATTGTTGTATTAATGATCAAGTAGTTGATATTGGTGATGCTGCTTTTATCACATCGCTTAATCTCATGTCAGCTACTCTTTTCTCGATTGATTTTGCTCGATTTAATTCCGATTCTTCTCAAGAAACGAAAGAAATTATACGGGGTTTGATGGAAGTTGCAGCGGCTCCGAATCTTGCAGACTTCTTCCCGGTTCTTAAATTCGTTGATCCACAAGGTATACTGCGCCAATCCAAGAGTTACTTTGGCAAATTATTAGTAATATTTGATGATTTGATCAATCAACGATTGAAGTCAAGAAGCGAGTCAATGGATCATCCAGCGAGAAACGATGTACTAGAAGCCATCATCGATTACAGCCAAACAAACGAATCTGAATTAACTTTTGATGTTCTAAAGCATTTACTTATGGTGAGTAATATATATTTCCATTCTGTTTTACAAAATGGTAAAGGGCTACAGAAAAGGATAAGAACACTAATTTCTTGCATATACTAGGATTTAATTCTTGCAGAATGACACTACTTGAGCACGGTGGAATGGGCAATGACGTAATTACTACGGAATCTCGAGAAAATGTCGAAAGCTAAAAATGAGCTTATGACCGCCGTTGGACGAAACAAACAAGTTGAAGAATCGACATCTCAAGACTTCCATATCTCGCAATCGGTGATCAAAGAGACCTTTGGGATCATCCTCCCGCCCTTTTTAATACCTCTCGCAGGCAGAAGTTGATATAGAAATCAATGGGTATACAATCCCTAAAGATGCACAAATACTTGTTAATGTATGGGCAACCGGAAGAGATTCAAACATTTGGTTAAATCCAGATTCATTTGAGCTCGAACGATATTTAGACCGTGACATAGACTTCACAGACGAGATTTCGAGCTCATTCCCTTTGGTTCGGGAAGGAGAATATGTCCGGATTGCCGTTGGCTTCTGAGAATGGTGCATCTCATGGTGGCATCTTTGATTCATAACTCGATTGGAAACTTGAACAAGGAATGAAACCAAGAAGAAGTTGACATAAATGAGAAGTTCGGGCTTTCATCGCAGAAGGTAGTGCCTCTCAAGGCTTTCCCAATCAAACCGTGAAGCCTCAAAGTCTGTTTCGCCGCCACACACATACTATTTGTCGTTGAACAAGTCTTTTAGCAACATGCATTGTAGTCGTAGAATGTTTGTATTTCGGTCCTAAATTTTTTAGTATTTTCAACTACATGACATGTGTTGTCATTGAATATGTTTTAGAAGGGGTGGCAAGTACTACTCTAAGAAGAATGTTTTTCTTATGATCATGCCAAATTATGTTAAAAAATTAACACACCAAAAATTAATTTTAGGCAAGGGGAAAAGGGCATTTTGTGAAATACTAGCTCAGCCTGGCTCTAATTCTTATTTATTTTTCTTTTATTAAAATATTTTTTGGAAATGTCAAAAAAAAAAAAAAAAAAACAACAGTTACAATATTGTTTTTTGAGAACTGTCGAAAATTCAACATTACCTTGGTGAAATGTCGAAAATTCGACAGTACCAATTTTTTTTTTTTTTTTGGAATTGTCAACAATTCCAACAGTTCCTAAAAAAAGAGATATCTTTTTACTATGATCTAATTTGCATTATCTTTAGTGTAATTATAATATTTACTTTGTTCGTTTTTTCTGGAAGCTATTGTATGAGTATCAAGTATAGTGAAAATTTAACCCTCCAAAAATTTGTCATTTTTGCAAAATGGTATATTTGATCTTTCGAATCTGAAAATAACTATATTTGTAAATATAGTTATTTACAAATACTTTAATTTTTTCTTGTGGACATATTCCATTTTCAAGCCTGCCGATGAACTCCAACTTGCATGAGAGATGACAAGTGAATGGTACTCTTCTACGTCCTACGTTGTTATAAAATTATTGTGGCTTTCAATTATCTTATATGATTTGTCGATATTGACACGTTGTTAAGAAGACAAAACGTGATCAAAGTTTCATTGATTTTAAATAAATATTTCAACACGGCCAACTTTTTAATTTCTGTTGATTCTTAAAAATATCAGAGAACTAGATATCAAAGACTCATTATTCATTTGCGTACGAAAAACCAAAAAAATTGGACTTCTTATTTTGAAATATCAAATGCAGAGAATTGAAAAAATTATAATTATATTCACACGATATTTGTTAACCAAATCATATATTAATTGCAATGAAAGTCTCTAACTATTGCTTATTTTTGAGTTTATATCCCTAACTTTTTCTATCATATTTTTATCATCAACTTATTAATTTATAGATCTTATCTTTATGTTTGAATATGATATCAGTCCAAAAATTAATTAGGAATGCGTAAAATAATTTTTGTGCCTCTCATATTTTTAAATAAGAAAATTAAATAATAAATACAAAAATTTGATAAAATATTTCTCTTTCATTTCAATGCACATTAACTGAATATTTGGACAAAAATCGTTATCAGAAATAAGATGTAAATTGAAAATTAATAATATAAATACGACGAACAAAAATTGGAGATATAAGTATCAAAATATCAATAGTTGGGAACTTTTATTATAATTAAAAGGTGGTGTAGATAATAAAAATTGTAGTATGAATATAATTACTATTGAAAAAGTTGAAAAACACCGAGAGTACTTTTTCTTATTCATAAACAACCTATAAATAACTAATTCTGTGAGTTTAAATAGTGAGAAAATATAGAGAAAAAAAAAGGATAATTTGCAATTTTGGTTCTCAATATTTCAAATATGTAACAAATCTATCACTAACAAATTTTTTTAACACCATGCATCCAAACTTTTGCAATTTGTTGCAAATCACGTCCTCATTGACATATTTTGATGGTTTTGCCATCTCTTTAAATAAAAAGTTAGGGCTTGTTCGATAGAGTTTTTTTTAAGAAAAATGGGGTTTTTTTGGTTACTTTTTGACTTTTTAACTTTTTTTTGACTTTTTAACTTTTTTTTGTAATGTAAAAAAGGTTGAAAAGTCAAAAATTGTAGACAAAAAAATAGATTTTTTGGGGGAAAAACTCTACCAAACATGTTCTTAATTACATTAATGATCTTCATTCTTTCAAATTTGTAATAATTTCATCACCATTCAATTTTTTTAGCAGATATCATCCTCATCCATTCATTTATTTGTACAGAGGGTTCTCAAATGACTATTTTGATAATTATTTGACAATTTTGCCACTGACTTAAATAAATTAAAATGATAGAAAAAAAGAAAATACAATGAAAATTTACAATTGAACTCTTAACTTTTTCAAAAGTACAAATAAATCCTCAACATTTATATTATTCAAAATGATTAAAAAAAAATAAAACCCCAGTTCATCTTCTCCCACCCACGTGTAAAACCTCAACGGCTCAACATCTTCTCTGGGTGTATCGTTTTCTGCTTCTAAACATTGAATCTCTTTCTTGGAGCGTTCGATTTCTGAATCCTTGATTGAAATCTCATTTTCAAGAACTGGAACAATGGCGGCGGATGCTCTGAGAAGCTTCTGCTCCAAGAGTTCGGTTTTCAAGAGGGACTCCCGTTCACGTAACTCTTCCACATGGCGAAGGAGATTGGTGACGTCCTGTGGGCGGGGCTAGACCTTAGTGGATGAGCGTGGGAAGTAAACGCCAAAGGAGCGCGACAAGCTGGTGCTTGACCCCTTCTGTGGTTGCTGCTGCTGCTGCTTTGCTGAACCTGGCGGGGTCCGCGTGGATAACAACGTCGGTTTAGGAGATGTGTCTGGCTTTGGCCTTGGGTTCGCCGACGATCTTTGCAATCCCATTGCCACTTTTACTTTTCCGACAACCATTGTTGCACCCTGAAACTGGGGTCAACTCTCTCTCCCTGAAATGTGTAGGAAGAAGGACAAGAACTCAAATGGTTCACAGTCAGACTCCGAGAATGAAGCTACAAGGGTTTTAGAGTAGACAACCTTTGAAGCCTGAATTGGTACGTCAATATCGTATAGTTCTTTATGTTCTAGAGAGAGAAACAAAAATCATAAAAGAAAATGTTTTTTTGATGAAAGCCTCAGGAGTGGGGGTGAGTTTGGTTTTTTTTTTTTTTTTTAAAGTTATTTTGAATAATATAAAAGGTTTAGGATTTATTTGTAATTTTGAAAAGGTTAGGGGTCCAATTACAAATTTTTCATTGTTTTTTTTTTTTTTTATCATTTTAATTTATTTAAATTCGCAGTAAAATTGTCAAACAATGTCAAAATAATATTTTGTGACTATAAGTCTTGAATAAATGAAAGGATGATAATGAAATCTGTTAAAAAAATTGAATAAAAATGAAATCGTTACGAACTTGAAAAGAGAGGGACCATTAGTATAATTAACCCTTAAATAAACAAAACAAATAAACAAAAAAATTACAAATAAAATACCTTGACTTTTAAAAAGCACAAGATAACTTTCCAACCCAACCCAAACCAAACCAAACCAATTATAAATTAGAACTCATTGGAAGAAAATAACTATTCAAACGTATATCACTCGTTACAACTTACAAGCTTTCCCATCAATAATCACAGTAATAAACTACTAATTACACGGTATCTATGTGAGATTGCTTCAAATTTTATCAAAATCGAAGAAACCAACAACGTAGATTGATTTTTGGGACAAACGGAGAAGCTACTGCCACTGGTATATTGAGATTGAAAAATTAAAATGAAAATTAAATGGGCACACGAAAATGCAGCGTTTCAGAAATTCCATTATCTGGGTATTGGTAAATGCATCCTTTTCAATCTAACAATAGAAAACAATGCCTAACTGGATGAAGAATGCATAATGACACAAAAAAAAAAGAAATTTAGAAGTTAAGAAAGGTACATACTCGTCCATCATGACTTGAATGTGGCTTGAAAAATTCAGTAATTATACTTACTTCAGCACCTAAATAAGATTTCACAAAACAAAAATGAATTTTTATAATGAATATACCACTTATCAGTAAATTCGAAGGATGTACTTCAAGATTTGTTGGTTTCTTGGGTTTATGAGTAAAAAAGAATAAGCTTCAACAAGTCAAAACATGAAGACGGAATGGCGAATTGGGGTGGTGAAAAAGATGGGATCTTGAAGAGAATGCCAATGAAGTGAAAATGGATTGAATGGAATTTCAAAGTGGGAATGGTCTTTGAATGGTGGTGGGTGACCTTATTAATTTTAAAAAAAATGGTGACCTATTTTTTACAGTAAATTACCAAATATAACTTTGTCTCTCTTCCCCGCTTATAATCATTTCAAATCGATTTTGATTCATTTATCTCGTGAAAAAGAGAAGATTTCAAAGTTAGAATCTAACCCATTTCAATGTTAGAATCCAACACATTTCATTTAGGTAAGAAATTTCATTTCAAAGTAGAAATTCATCATTCTCTAATTTCTTTTTTTAATTCACGGTAGAAATTGTGGATTTTGTAGTATAAATCATGAAAATAGTATAAATCTAAGTATGAATTGTAATTTTTTCTTTAAATTTCTGCAAATCTGGATTCATTTGATGTGAATTAACTGAAAAAATCAGTTATAATTATATAAATTTACGTTAATAGACTCATAGTCATATGTTCATACTTGTTAAGGCCAAAATTGGCCTTAACAGATTCCAGGTCTGTTAACAGACCATTTGGGCATGTTAACCGACCATATGTTAACAGATGGTCTATTAACAGTCGTGAGTGAGTAAGGGTATTTATGTCTTTTATGTTTAAAAGAGGCATTTAAAACTTATTTGGTATAAATTAAGCTCTTCTACGATTCCGAGGATTTGACAAATTCATTTAAAAAATTCACCCAACTTTAGATGTGAATTGTTATCTCAATTTATATTGGCAGGGAGAGAGATTTTGGCTCGGAAATGTCGAAAATCAGATAAAATCGCAGTTCAAGAGATGTTAATGATGGGAGTGATTTGACGGTGGGGTGCGGTGAGTTTTTGGAGAAGATAAAGTTATTTTGTGCTTTTTAAAAGTTATAAGATTTTATTTGTAATTTTTGTCTCTGTTTTTTTTTTTTTTTTTTTTTTTTTTTTTTTTACTTTGTACTATTTTTATTTATTTAAAAAGGAGGGCAAAACTATCAAAATATGTCAATGGGGACGTGATTTGCAACAAACTGCAAAAGTTGGAGATGCCTAGTACTAAAAAAATTAGTTAGAGGTAGATTTGTTACAGATTTGAAAGATTGGGAACCAAAATTGCAAATTATCAAAAAAGAAAAAAAAAACCCCAAGATGAAATAAAGACTAATATGTTGCTAAACTAGTTAACAAATGACGACAATTAAAACAAAATTAAAGCAATCATCAATCTTCACGAGATATCCATATCAACATAATACAAATAAGAGTAATTATATTTACACTATATTTTTATTCGTTGTACTATATTTTAATTGTATTTAAGTTTCTCAATTTTTACTCGTTATAGCACTCATGTACTAAACCTTTTTTTTTTTTTTGGTCACATTCTTATCATCAACTTTCTATTAACTAGCATGCTTTGTCTTTAATAACGGTTTCCGTCCAAAAAATATGATAGAAGGACGTAAAACAACTTATTTGCCCATCATACTTTTAAAAACAATAAATAGAAAAGTGCGACAAATTTTTTTTTTTTTCATTTTAAAGCACACAACAAAATATTTTGACCGAAACCATCATCAATGATGAGATGTACTAATTAATAAAAGTTGAAGATAATAATTCGACGTAAAAATATTTAGGAAAATAAATACTATAATGAACAAAGGTTGAGAAATTTAAGTGAAATTAAAATATAGTGTACAAATATAACAGCCCTATAAATAATTGCACTAGAGAAAAATCATTGTCTTGCGTATTTGTCCTTTAAGCAAGAAAAGGGAAATGATTGTGACTAATACTAAGAAACTGATCAGATTTTCTGTTAAATGTCATTCAAAATGGGCAATGATTGTGACTAATACTAAGAAACTGATCAGATTTGCTGTATAAATGTCATTTTAGTCCCAAACAAAGAGAAGCAAAGGAAAAGACCAATGGAGTTCCTAACATTTTTTCTTGTAGTATTATCTTTTCTAGTGTGGCATATCCTAAGATCAAATCTAAGGCGCCGGAGATCGGGAAAGTTACCACCGGGGCCTTACCCTTATCCGATAATCAGTAACATTCTTCAACTTGGCAAAACCCCCCATCAATCACTAACCAAACTTTCCAAAATTTATGGTCCTCTTATGTATCTAAAGCTAGGGAGCAGAAATACAATCGTCGTCTCATCACCGGATATTGCCAAACAAGTACTACAAAAACATGACCAAGTATTTTCTTCTCGAACAATTCCAGCTGCAGCAACAGCATATGATCATTACAAGAAGTCTGTCGGCTGGTTGCCTGTGGCTAGCCAGTGGCGAAATCTTCGAAAAATTTGTAGAGAACAAATGTTTTCGTCGCAGAGAATGGATGCAAGCCAGGGTCTTCGCCAAGAAAAATTGAAGAAATTGTGTGCCTATGTGCATGATTGTTGTATTAATGATCAAGTAGTTGATATTGGTGAGGCTGCGTTTATCACATCGCTTAATCTCATGTCAGCTACTCTTTTCTCGATTGATTTTGCTCAATTTAGTTCCAATTCTGCTCAAGAAACGAAAGAAGTTGTACGGGTTCTGATGTCAATTGGAGCGGTTCCTAATCTAGCAGACTTCTTCCCGGTTCTGAAGTTCATCGATCCACAAGGCATTGTGCGCAAAACCAAGAGTTACGTTGGCAAAGTATTTGTAATATTTGATGATTTGATCAATCAACGGTTGAAGTCAAGAAGCGGATCACTGGATCATCCGGTGAAAAATGATTTACTAGAAGCCATCCTCGATCATAGCCAAACAAACGAATCCGAATTAACCTTTGATGTTCTAAAGCATCTACTTCTAGTGAGTGATTGTGTGCATATACTTCCATACTGTATAAATTTCTAAATAGATTTGACTTAATAACCACTCTAGTACATCTTTATGAAACCAATTAACCTGTATTTGAATGCTTAACCACTATAGATCACTAATTTCTTGCATATACTAGGATTTATTTGTTGCAGGAACAGACACTACTTCGAGCACGGTGGAATGGGCAATGACAGAATTACTACGGAATCCTGAGAAAATGTCAAAAGCTAAAAACGAGCTTATGACTGTCGTTGGAGGAAATAGACAAGTGGAAGAGTCAAATATCTCAAGACTTCCATATCTGCAATCAGTGATCAAAGAGACCTTTAGGTATCATCCTCCTGCACCCTTTTTAATACCTCGCAAGGCAGAAGTTGATACAGAAATAAATGGCTATACAATCCCTAAAGATGCACAAATACTTGTTAACGTATGGGCAACCGGTAGAGATTCAAGCATTTGGTTAAATCCAGACTCATTTGAGCCTGAACGATTTTTAGACCTTGAAATAGACTTCAAAGGAAAAGATTTCGAGCTCATTCCCTTTGGTTCGGGAAGAAGAATATGTCCTGGATTGCCGTTGGCTTATAGAATGGTGCATCTCATGGTAGCATCTTTGATTCATAACTTCAATTGGAAACTCGAACAAGGAATGAAACCCGAAGAAGTTGACATAAATGAGAAGTTCGGGCTTTCACTGCAGAAGGCAGTGCCTCTCAAGGCTTTCCCAATAAAACTTTGAAGCCTTAAATTCTGTATCACCTCGCACACACTATTCTCCGTTGAATTATAGTCGTATTATGTATTTATTTTGTTGCTAAACATTTTTAGTACTTTCAACGTCATGGCATGTGTTGTCGTTGAATATGTTTTAAAAGGGGAAGCAAATACTAGTTTTAGAAGAAGGCATTTGTTAAGATCATGACAATTTCATACAATTTGATATGAAAGTTCCAAATTTTAACAACAATTTAATATTTTCGAAGTCTAAGTTGGAACATGTTTGAGAAGTTGGAAATTGCAGAACACGAATATGACAATCCAGCTCCAAAGCACGTTACTACATCGTTTTCCTTAAGACATTATTTTCCCCCACCAATTCTGTGATGCACATAGAAATGCAAATACACCCCTAGAATACAATGAAGCCTACGTTGATGTTGTCTGTATAGTGCAAATACGAAGATCAATTCTGTGATGCACATGGGAATACAAACACGCCTCTAAAATACAATAAAGCCTACAATGTTGTATGCATGGTGCAAACACGAACACAATATATAAACCTATGGATAAGGTTTGTACTTTGTCTATGCAGAATAACAAAGTATAAACAAAATTTGAGGATAAATGAATGCACGAAAATTGAATTCTGAGATGCAAGAGGAGAACGGAATGTAATAACATAAATATGTATTTGAAAATTGTATCTTTCAAATGGAAATAACGAAATCCATTATTTCCTTCTGACTCTTCATGATAAGTTACAACCATTCAAATGTGACTTTAAAGCTTGAATCTGAAATATATCAGGCTGTTTAGAACCATAAAAAAATTGTCAAAACATTCCAAAATGAGCCAAGAGGTGCTAGGTGCCCGGTGCCCCAAGGGACAGCTTCGCGTGCAAGCAAAAAGATCGCGTGCATCTTGAAGTTGTGCAAATGAATGTGTCTTTTGGATTTGAACCCTCACGTAGTGAAAATGTTTCAAATGTTAACCAAAGTGACATGGTAGATAAGCTTTGAATCAATGACCTTATAAGATTAATCAAAAACAGCTCACGCGCAAGTTAACATATCCTCACATTCATATAACTATTCTGTTGAGGTGTATATACACTAGAAGTCTCATGTTATCATGTACAATACCTATTGATTCACAGTATTAGAAAAAATGCTATCCACAAGGGCGGAGTTAGGAATTTTAGCTTGTGGGGGCAATATGGCAGTTAACGGTGCTACAGTGTAGGTCGACGACAATGCGGTAGCCTATAGCGCTTATATAGAGTTGATTATAGTGGCCGGTAAAGATAACGGCATTTGAAGAAAACAAATAAAACTACTTAAAATAATTAAAAACTTTGTTATTTTCTAAATGTAATCGGTTTTGGGTTAGCAGTAAATAAAACGTAGAATAAAATAATGAAAAATGGAATCAACATTCTATTTTTTTTTAGAAAAATAAAGTTTTGATTAAGCATAACTTGAAAAATCGAAAAAAAAATGAAAATCATAGTTTCTCATGAACATAAATATGAAAATAAAGTAAACAAAATAAAAAACTATCTATTCTTGAAAATATGATTGAGTTTTTTTTTTTGTTTTTTTACTTAGTTCGAACATAATTTTGAACCTAAAAAAAGAAAGGGTATTTTGTTTTATTTTTCAGTTTTTGGAATTGAAAATCAAGGAAACGTTAATGTATAAAAGATTTTGGTATTAAGCATGGTATTATACCAAATTTACCCTTCTAAAACTTAAAGAAATTAATGCTTAAATTTATATAATTATCTAAAAAAACGAAATATGCAAATGAAATTAAAGGTTGGAGATTTAAAAGTCATTTTTTAAAGTTGAGAATTAATTGCACAAATTAAAGCCAAAAAATAACATGGTAGTTGGCTGTTGGGATCCGCCCTTGGATATCCACCTCATTTATCACTCCTAAAACATTTAATTTTAGTAGTGCATAAATTTCCTAGATTTTAAATTAATTTAATAGTTCATCCTTAGTATACATCAAATATACATATCAATATTCAGAGAATGGTCTTTTTTGTTTAAATCTTAGTTTGAGCTACATTTTCCTGCATATCATGATCATAGATATGAATCAATTCTAACTTAGAAATATGATGAAGCCGTCTATTATTAACATGTCCTAAATGAAAATGCTAAAAAGATAATGAATCAATCACATAAAACAAAATCAGAAGCTATTTTATTAATAATGTTAAGTTTAAATATGCCCTCATACATAAAAGTCATTTTCGACAAACAAACTTATCAAACGGACAAACATGTTCGAAGCAAAACTTATTGAATAGCCTTTAGATAAGTTTAACTCAAGTCCAAAATTAGTCTTCAATGGGACCAATACAATAGTGTCTAGGAGTCTTTTATTTTTTAAAAATAGAAATAAAATTACATCTATATAGGAAATATAAATTTTTTTTGAGTCATTATGTGTAACAAAGTTTTCGTATCTCGACGTATAGCTCTACACAATGTCTGTTTTTTGCTTTGCCATATCAGTTTGATAAAGTCTTCTCAGATTACATTGGAGACAATACATTTTAAACATTGTCTATTTGACTTATGTGGCAAGTTTTATTTAACAATCTAGTGAAGCATTGGAGGTTCTCTAACTACATTGAACACGCTACAAAGTAATCCACCTAGATATTATAATTAACATCTAGTATTAAATACCAAAAAATTATAGAAAATGTTTAGTTTCCACCACCTATTTTAAAATATGGTAACTTTTTAAAATATTTGATCAAATGACTATTTAATTTTTAAGATGACGAAAATACTCTCAAACAATTAACTAAAATCAAATCATGTATCCTAAATTCATTTTCAAAGTTTTTTAGAATTACAAATCGACACCGACACTTTAAAACCCACATTCTTTTTTTTCAACAACACCACTTCTGTACTCCAAAAAACAACAAATCTTGAACAATGCTTTACCACCGCATGACCGTATATCCCCTCCAATATCCACCACACATTTCTCTCCTCTTAGAATCCATGTTCTCCATTGCAAAAATGGAGGAAATTATAAGTGGGTGAAATATTATTTTACGATTGTAATTCATAGAACACATAGTCAAAACAAATTGATAACCCATTAGCTAGTAAACAAAACTCGGCAAAAATGCTAGCCAGGTTCGAGACAATTTCTTCAAGGAGAGGAATTTTTTTTTATTTTTTTATTTTTTAGGAAATGTTGAAACGACAGTTCAAATTTTTTGGTCAATAACTCTCCAAAACTGGTGTTTAAAGTTTAAACCAGTAGCGAATAAGTTGGAAAGTGAACGTACAAATTACAATTATACATCTCTTTAATTTTTTCTTGTGGACAGATTCCATTTTCAAATCTGTGGATGAATTCCAACTTGCATGAGAGATGACAAGTGATTGGTCCTTATTAACTAATAACTACTACGTCGTACGTTATTATAAAATTATGGATAATTTGTAGTTGTCGTTCTCAACCTTTGAACTTTTGACACTTTTATCTTTATTCTTTATTTTTTGGTACCCATATCTTCAACCTTTCTTAATTTGGTGACTGAAGTTCCCAACCTTTGAACTTTTGGCACTTTTATCCTCATTCTTCATTTTTTTGTACCTATATCCTCAACTTTTCTTAATTTGGTAGCTGAAGTCTCTAACCTTTGGACTTTTGTATTATATTTTTTAATTTTTTAATTGAAACTTATGAAAAGTCTATTTAAAACCAAGTTTTGTGAGTAATTTTGTCTATAAATGTTGATTTATTTGAAAAAACTTATTTTAAAAATTTTTATAAGATTTTCTTCATTTTTTTGCACACATATTTTCATTCTTCATTTTTTTGCACCCATATCCTCAAATGGAACATTAATCAAAATATAGTTTTCTAAATAAAACTATTTATCTGAATAATACAATATTTAGAAAACAGGACTCGCCATCGACCCAAAAAAGATAACGGGTTAAGGGTCAAAAGGTCGAACCGGGTCAAACCAAAGTCGACCCGGTTTCAATTAAAAAATTAAAAATTAATCTAAAAATCTCATAAAAATTTTAAAAATAAGTTTTTTTAAATAAACCAACATTTATGGACAAAATTACTCACAAAACTTAGCTTTAAATAGACTTTTCATAAGTTTTAATTAAAACATATGATACAAAAGTCCAAAGGTTGGAGACTTTAGCCACCAAATTAAGAAATGTTGAGGATATAGATGCAAAAAAATGAAGAATGTGGATAAAAGTGCCAAACGTTCAAAGGTTGGGGACTTCAGCCACCAAATTCAGAAATGTTGAGGATATGGGTGCCAAAAAATAAAGAATGAGGACAAAAGTGTCAAAAGTTCAAAGATTAGAAACGGCGGCTGCAAATTACCCTAAAATTATTGTGGTGGCTTTCAATTATCTTAGAATATATAATTTGTTGGTATTGACGCGACGTCAAGCAAGACAAAACAAAAAGGGACTCCTCTTCATGTACAGAAAAATTGCACAGAATGGTTGACAGAATGGACAAAAAAACAGGGGTAAAATAGTCTTTACACTATTCACTCTCTCTCATCTGTCATCCTTTCTGTAAAATGCTTCTGTACAAGAAGCATTTTCCAACAAAAAGTGATCAAAGTTTCATTGATTTTAAATAAATACTTCTGTTGATTCTTAAAAATACCAGAGAACTAGACATCAAACACCAATAGTTTTTTTTCTTATTCATAAACAACCAATAAATAAATAAGTTCTTATGCGAGTTTAAATAGTAAGAAAATATAGAAATTAAACCCTAAGACAAAATATATGGTCCTAAACTAATTATTAACAAATGACGACAATTATATTAAAATTAAAAACAATAATCAATCTTCATGAGATATCCATATCAACATAATATAAATAAGGGTAATTATATATTCACACCACATTTTTTTATTTGTTACACTATATTTTAATTATATTTAAAATTCTTATTCTTTGTTCATTGTAGCACTCATGTCTTAACCCTTTTTTGTTACATTCTTATCATCAACTTTATATTAACTAGTATATTTTGTCTCTAATAACAGTTTGTATAAAAAAAAAATCCGATGGGAATGCGTAAAAAAACTTATTTGTCCATTATATTTTTAAAAACAATAAGTGCCTCTTTGGTGGAGTTTAAAAATTATTTTTAGAAGATTTTGATATAAAATGATGAAATTTGTGGTTGGAAAGTTGATAAAAATTGTGGATCCCCATTAAATATGTGGTTGAAAATGAATGTGAGAGAAAAAATAGTTTATTTTAAACTCTACCAAACATGTGCTAAATACAAAAGTGCGACAAATATTTTTTTTTCTTATTTTAAAGCATGCAAACAAAATATTTTGACAGAAATCATCATTAAGAATGAGATGTGCTCATTAATAAAAGTTGAAGATAACAATTCAACGAGAAAAAAATAGGGACATAAATACTATAATGAATAAAGATTAAGGACTCTAAGTGAAATTAAAATATGGTGAAACAAATAAAAAATGTAGTTGAAATATATATATAACCACCCGATAAATTACACTAGGGAAAAATCGTTGTCTTACATATTTGTCCTTCAAGGAAGAAAAGGGCAATGATTGTGACAAATACTAAGAAACTGATGAGATTTGCCGTATAAATGTCATTTTTAAAAGGGCAATTATTATGACTAATACTAAGAAACTGATCAGATTTGCTGTATAAATGTCATTTTAGTCCCAAACAAAGAGGAGCGAAGGAAAAGACCAATGGAGTTCCTAACATTTTTTCTTGTAGTATTATCTTTTCTAGTGTGGCATGTCCTAAGATCAAATCTAAGGCGCCGGAGATCCGGCAAGTTACCACCGGGGCCATACCCTTTTCCGATAATCGGTAACATTCTTCAACTTGGCAAAAACCCCCATCAATCACTAACCAAACTCTCCAAAATTTATGGTCCTCTTATGTATCTAAAGCTAGGGAGCAGAAATACAATCGTCGTCTCATCACCGGATATTGCCAAACAAGTACTACAAAAACATGACCAGGTCTTTTCTTCTCGAACAATTCCAGCTGCATCAGCCGCATATGATCATTTCAAGAAGTCTTTGGCCTGGCTGCCTGTGGCTAGCAAGTGGCGAAATCTTCGTAAAATTTGTAAAGAACAAATGTTTTCATCACATAGACTTGATGCAAGCCAGGGTCTTCGCCAAGAAAAATTGAAGAAATTGTGTGACTATGTGCATGATTGTTGTATTAATGATCACGTAGTTGATATTGGTGATGCTGCTTTTATCACATCGCTTAATCTCATGTCAGCTACACTTTTCTCAATTGATTTTGCTCAATTTAATTCCGATTCTTTTCAAGAAACGAAAGAAATTATACGGGGTTTGATAGAAGTTGCAGCGGCTCCTAATCTTGCAGACTTCTTCCCGGTTCTTAAATTCGTTGATCCACAAGGTATACTGCGCCAATCCAAGAGTTACTTTGGCAAATTATTAGTAATATTTGATGATTTGATCAATCAACGATTGAAGTCAAGAAGCGAGTCAATGGATCATCCAGCGAGAAACGATGTTCTAGAAGCCATCATCAATTACAGCCAAACAAATGAATCTGAATTAACCTTTGATGTTCTAAAGCATTTACTTATGGTGAGTAATATATATTTCCATTCTGTTTTACAAAATGGTAAAGGGCTACAGAAAAGGATAAGAACACTAATTTCTTGCATGTACTAGGATTTATTTATTGCAGGAGAAGAGACACTACTTGAAAGCACGGTGGAATGGGCAATGACGAATTACTACGGAATCTCGAGAAAATGTCGAAAGCTAAAAATGAGCTTATGACTGTCGTTGGACGAAACAAACAAGTTGAAGAATCAGACATCTCAAGACTTCCATATCTCGCAATCGGTGATCAAAGAGACTTTTTAGGTATCATCCTCCCGCACCCTTTTAATACCTCCATGCAAGGCGAAGTTGATATAGAAATCAATGGGTATACAATCCCTAAAGATGCACAAATACTTGTTAATGTATGGGCAACCGGAAGAGATTCACACATTTGGTTAAATCCAGATTCATTTGAGCTCGAACGATTTTTAGACCGTGAAATAGACTTCACAGACGAGATTTGAGCTCATTCCCTTTGGTTACGGAAGGAGAATATGTCCTGGATTGCCGTTGGCTTCTACGAATGGTGCATCTCATGGTGGCATCTTTGATTCATAACTTCGATTGGAAACTTGAACAAGGAATGAAACCCAAGAAGTTGACATAAATGAGAAGTTCGGGCTTTCACTGCAGAAGGTAGTGCCTCTCAAGGCTTTCCCAATCAAACTGTGAAGCCTCAAAGTCTGTTTTCTTCTCGCACATACTATTTGTCGTTGAACAAGTCTTTTAGCAACAAACATTGTAGTCGTAGAATGTTTGTATTTCGGTCCTAATATTTTTAGTATTTTCATTTTTTTTTTGGAATTGTGGACAATTCCAACAGTTCCTAAAAAAAGAGATATCTTTTGACTATGATCTAATTTGCATTATCTTGAGTGTAATTATAATATTTACTTTGATCGTTTCTCCTGGAAGCTATTGTATGAGTATCAAGTATAGTGAAAATTTAAACCCCAACCCCAACCCCAACCCCAACCCCCCCCCCTTCCCCCAAAAAAATTTTGTTATTTTTGCAAAATGGTATATTTGATCTTTTGAATCTAAAAATAACTATATTTGTAAATGTTATTAAAAGTTGTCATATTTTCAATTCAACTCTTACTTTTGTTTTGGCCACTTGTGAAAATTCTCCATTATATTAATGATCTTGTACTAGTTTATTCTACCCAGTAATTATTAATATGTTGATTGGCTACTGGCTAGACGTATTAACTAGGATTTTGTAAAAGAGGAGTCTAATACTTATATATGAGAGTTGGCACTAGGATTTCTATATGTTTAATTGTTACTAGTTATATGTACGTGCTATGCACGTAAGTTGTCCATGATAATCTACTAATTAAAAGCGATTGTGTTAATATAATTTTGATAGAATTTAAATATTTTTTTGTACTTGTCAAATAATGAACTCATTAATTTTTGTAAAGTTATGTTGTTCCAATAGTAGGATTTTATTTCTAATTGTCCTATGCCTTTGCTAAGTTAAAAATTTTTAACTCTTTGTTTAATAATCTAATAAGCTTAATAATCAGTTCTCCAGAAGTAGCGACAAAAAATAATACAACTCTTAGCATTTTCAGTGAATCATCTTAGATATGCACGCATGAAGTCTCAAAACTGCACAAAAATCCTCCCTTTTTCCTTGTGAATAATTTTAAATATTAAAATCTAACATGCTTCCAAATATTACAAGATATTCAATTTTATGATCTAGTGTCATCTAAGGTGCAAATCACCATTGTAATCAAAATTAGATTGTTCTAATCCAATGTGCTCACAGAGAGAAAAATATATCCTTCCACATAAATATCCAAACCTGTGCTTCACTGAACTTTATGTCTGGGCAAGATAATAGCTCTGAGATATCATGTTCTCAAAACACCATATATATATGCTGCATGATAATCGGGAAGTAATTAATCCCTCCAACTTTATTAATATTTGAATGGTCAAGCCGGCGAAGAATCATTATTTCTTGAACCATGAAACAAACACTCTCTGGCTCAAAATTGTCAAATCGTACCTTCTTCAAAGCAACTATTTTCCCACTTTCTAAGTCACGCGCTTGGAACACAGTGCTGTATATACCCTAACCAATATGCTCAAAAGACGAAACCAAATAACATTAACGTGTTTAACAGTTGACAAGAAAATCCTAACAATGAGAAATTTGAGGAGGTTGTGTAACAAAAATGGTGCATACGGAAAGGTTTACATAAGAGAATTGTTCATGGAAACTTTTCTACATACCATATCACAAAAAAGCAGTTGGTTATATAGAACAAGCAAAATCCAAGCAGAAAACATAAAAGCTAATACTTGAAATCCGAGGATACTAATGGATACATTACATAAATAGAAAATAAAGAAAGTGAGTTAACATGCTTCAAAGATCAAATGAGCACAAAATATTAATATGTACGACAAATATTTCTCTTGCTTCCAGCTTCGATTCTGTATTACCTTTGCATTAATGACAACCATATCAAAATATTGGAAAGTTCAATCTGTAAGTACTTATCGAGTAGTATCACCGATTATTAAGTCGATTAGATTATTAAACAAAGAATCACATCTTAAAATACCTTTTCAAAGAACGAACACAAAAGTGAAGTATCAAGTATGATAATCAAGTAGGAAAGAACTACATATTAGGTACACAAAGAAGACATTATCATGGACCTACTTAATGTGCCCTCTTTCTGACCACTGTCTTATACCTAGTTCACTTTGATAGGCTGCCCAAACTTGGAAATCACATAATAAGATATTTATCTACATAACATTAGAAAATGAATCTAAGAGAGATGTTTGTCTGAGCTTCTCGTTATCCATGAGAAAAGGGAGAAGGCTTCTCACTTACAAATGCTTTTCATTATCTATGTTCATGGTTTCAACCAAAATGATGTTACACGTGTGGTTGTCAAAATCATGGGAGTCGATCAAAATTTCTAGCCAGAAAAATTCAATCACGGCCGACTTGAAAAGAGATTAGAATGCAAAACCTCCTAATGGATCTGGTTTCAAATTTCTCAAGGTAAGATAACCATCATTAAAGGCCCTAGGATATGCATATCTAACATAAAAAACAAATGATAAAAACAATAAATCTCACATAAATGGCAACTGAACAAGAACTGGAACCCACATAAATCTTCTTACGCCTCGTCTTGCAAAGATAAAACACCGTAGCATTTTTAAAATACGATCATATACATGAATTTAAAGTTGCATAAAATTCTAATTTTTGTTTACACCTACTCTAATCAATTTTAATTTATAACATTATTAGTAAGAATGTTATAATTAAAAGTTATAAAAAATAAAATATGTTGTTGATTTTTTTCATTGAAAAAAAAAATTAGAAATGTAAAAACTCACCATAAAAAAAAAAAAAAAAAATTGCATGAATAGTAACTTTTTCGAGTTACTATTCATCTCGAAAAAGTTTGTCGAGTAGAATAGTAACTCGACAAACTTTTTCGAGTTAAATAGTAACTCGAAAAATTTAATGTCCACAATTTTTTTTTTTTTTGTTTGTATGTGGAATGTTTCATTTTGAATAATTAGTGACCATTTATATATTTTAATAATTAGATACATGAAATTAAAATTTCGTGTACTCGCTACATACATGAATTATTTAAAGAGATAAATGTTGTAATTGATAGATACTAAGATACATGTATCGAGATAAATGTGTTCATTGAAAATTCTATAATAAGCCATGTAACGTTCACATAAAATTAAGTGATTTAATGAACTCGCTACATGAATTATTTAAGTAGATGAATGTAGTAATTGATAGATGCATATATTGGAATAAACATATTAATTGAACATCGTATAAAAAGGCACACAATCTGACAATGCTACACATTATGTAAGAGGAGTCAATCTAAGAATAAAGTTTATTTTGAATTGTTTTTGTCATTTCAAAGTAAATCTCCAATTTTCTATAAATTAACATTCTTCCGAAATTATCGAATATTAAATAAAAAGTGAACAAATATACAGAGAAAAAGGGTCATAATATAATTAATTTTTGTTTACACCTACTCTAACCAAATTTTAATTTGTAACATTATTAGTAAGAATGTTATAAGTAAAAGTTATAAAAAATAAAATATGTTGTTTATTTTTTTCATTGAAAAAAAAAATTAAAAATGTAAAAGCTCACCATAAAAATAAAAAAAAAAAAAAAAAATCATGAACAGTAACTTTTTTGAGTTACTATTCACCTCGAAAAAGTTTGTCGAGTTGAATAGAAACTCGACAAACTTTTTCGAATTTAAAAAATAAATAAATAAATAAAAATTTTCATGAACAGTAACTTTTTCGAGTTACTATTCATCTCGAAAAAGTTTGTCGAGTTGAATAGTAACTCGACAAACGTTTTCGAATTTAAAAAAAATATATAAATATTTTTTAAAAAAAAATTTGTCGAGTTACTCGACAAAAAAAATAAAAAAAATAATTTTTTTTTAAATTTTGTTGTGTTACTCGAATTTAAAAAAAAAAAAAATTTAAAATTTTGTCGAGTTACTCGAATTTAAAAAAAAATAAATTTTTTTTTTAAAAAATTTGTCGAGTTACTTGAATTTTAAAAAAAATTAATTTTTTTTTTTTTAAATATCTCGAGTTACTCGACAAAAAAATAAAAATTTTTTTTTAAAAATATGTCGAGTTACTCGACAAAAAAAACAAATTTTTTTTTTTTTTAAATTTGTCGAGTTACTCGACAAAAAAATAATTTTTTTTTTTTTGGTTAAATTTCTCGAGTTACTCGACAAAAAAAATAAAAAAATCAATTTTTTTTTTAAATTTCTCGAGTTACTCGACAAAAAAAAAATTTTTTTTTTTTACAAAAAAAAAATTATTTTTTTGGCTTACTCGACAAAGTGGGAAAGAGTTTGAATTTTTTTTTTTTTTTTTTTTTTTTGACTTCCTCTACAAAGTCTTTGAAATAATTTTTTTTTTTATTATTATTTTGTATGGGCTTTTAGCTCAATTTTTTTTGTGATAAAAAATTATTTGACATAGAAAGCGATCACCGAACAATACGAAATTTTCAGGGGACATATAATACTCAGGTAGCTACGACATATTAAAAATTGGTAGTTCGACGACATGTTTAGGCATACTAAAATGCTCACCGAAATTTCCTAGGCAGTTTTTTGAATTCATGCCGTCGACAGTTTACAAAATTGTCCATAAATTGAGTTGTATAACATGAAATTATGTAAAACCAAAGCCAATGATTAGGCAACACATAGGGCTATCGTCTCCAACTGGAATTATGTAAAAATACTTAATATATAAGGTGCAGTATATTTTTGAGTTGGACAACAGAAACTGCATCTTAGAAAAACATGAAGTTTAGCAAAACCTTTCAAGTTCACGTCATTAACGTGTAACCAAAACATGGGAATCCACCAAAACTACCACAAAACCAAGGTACACAAAAGTTTAAGCGGATATTTACACTACTTAAAGTTTGTTGATTGGTTTATAATATCGATTCCGGCACGCCGACGGCATAAATCCGAAAAACAGCCTAGGAAGTTTCGCGATGAGTATTTTAGTATGCCTAAACATGCCGTCGGACTACCAATTTTTGATATGTGGTAGCTACCTGAGTATTCTATGTCCCCTGAAAATTTCGTATTGTTCGGTGATCGTTTTCTATGTCAAAGAATTTTTTGTTACTCCATGACCAAGTGAATAAAATTTTCAAAATAAGGGCAGTGTTACTAAAATTTCTTCACTCGGTTATGGAGTAACAAAAATTTGTTTGACATAGAAAACGATAACCGAAAAATATGAAATTTTCAGAGAACATAGAATACTCATTTAGCTAACACATATAAAAAATTGATAGTCCGACGGCATGTTTAGGCTGAGTAAAATGCTCACCGTAACACCCTAGGCAGTTTCTCGGATTCATACGGTCGCAGTTTACAAAATTGTCCATAACTTGAGTTATATACCATGAATTTATGTGAAACTAAAGCCAATGGTTAGGTAACCCATAGAGCTATCGTTTCCAACTAGAATTGTGTAAAAATACTTAATATATAAGATGCAGCATATTTTTGAGTTGGTCAACAGAAAGTGCAGTTTGGAGAAACAATTCACCCAATCATGGAGCAAAAAAAAATTCTTTGACATAGAAAACGATTACCGAACAATATGAAATTTTCAATGAACGTAGAATACCCATGTAGCTACCACATATAAAAATTTGATAATCCGAAGGCATGTTTTGACACACTAAAATGCTCACCGAAACATCCAAGGCAGTTTCTCGAATTCATGCTGTCGCAATTTACAAAATTGTCTATAACTTGAGTTATATAACATGAAATTATGTGAAACCAAAGCCAATGGTTAGGTAACCCATAGGGATATCGTCTCCAACTGGAATTATATAAAATACGTAATGTATAAGCTGCAGCAAATATTTAAGTTGGACAACAAAAACTGCATTTTAGAAAATGAAATTTACCAAAACCTTTGAAGGAATCATTGTATTTCGTCCTTTCTTCCCATAGCAACTGGGGATAAAAAGCACCAAATTTGATGACTTATTAAGGAAAAAATGAATATATATTGACTATAATATATAAGAAGTCAATAATCATAATTTAAAAAGACACTAAGATATGTATATTAAAACAAATAAAAGAAAAGAAAAGATGAAGAAGTCAAAAAATCATACTAAAGATATTAATTTAATATACAAAAAGTGTCAAAAGATTAGGACAAAATGGTGAGATTTGGACAAAATTAAGACTAATACAACATCAAAACGACGTCGCGTTGGTTGAAGGGTGAATAGTAAACAGGTGATAGACACTTATATTATAGTATAGATATAGATATATGTAGATGGTGGTTTCGTTAAAACTACTTTATTATAGCCGTAGAAATTGGTTGTATGTATTCGTTTTCGAGTAGTTATGAAAAGAGCGCAACTTATATTCGCCGTATTTCTTTCTCGATTTAAGTTGCAATTTAGAATTTATAAGCTCGGAAAAACATAGAAACAGATATCTTGAATTTTAAATATTTCTTCTTCTTCTACATTTTTATTTTTTTTTATTTTCATGTTCCCCGTTTTCCAATTTTTTGGCTAATAACACTCCAAAACTCGTGTTTAAAGTTTAAACCATTAGCGAATAAGTTGGAAAGTGACAGTACAAATTACAATTATACATCTCTTTCATTTTTTATTGTGCACAGACTCCATTTTCAAGCCTGTGGATGAATTCCAACTTGCATGAGAGATGACAAGTGATTGGTACTTATTAACTTCTACGTCCTACGTTGTTATAAAATTATTGTGGCTTTCAATTATCTTATATGATTTGTCGATATTGACACGTTGTTAAGTAAGACAAAACGTGATCAAAGTTTCATTGATTTTAAATAAATATTTCAACACGGTCGACTTTTTAGTTTCTGTTGATTCTTAGAAATACCAGAGAACTAGACATCAAAGACTCATCATTCATTTGCGTACGAAATACCAAAGAAATTGGACTTCTTATTTTGAAATATCAAATGCAGAGAATTGAAAAAATTATAATTATATTCACACCCCACGTTATTTGTTAACCAAATCATATTTTAATTGCAATGAAAGTTTCTAACTATTGCTTATTTTTGAGTTTATGCCCCCAATTTTTTTATCACATTTTTATCATCAACTTATTAATTTATAGATTTTATCTTTATGTTTGAATATGATTTCAGTCCAAAAAATTAATTAGGAATGCGTAAAATAATTTTTGTGACTCTCATATTTTTAAATAAGAAAAATAAATAATAAATACAAAAGTTTGACAAAATATTTCTCCTTCATTTCAATGCACATTAACTGAATATTTGGACAAAAATCGTTATCAGAGACAAGATGTAAATTGAAAATTAATAATATAAATACGATAAACAAAAATTGGAGATATAAGTGTCAAAATATCAATAGTTGAGAACTTTCATTGTAATTAAAAGGTGGTGTAGATAATAAAAATTGTAGTGTGAATATAATTACCATCGAAAAAGTTGGAAAACACCAATAGTTCTTTTTCTTATTCATAAACAATCTATAAATAACTAATTCTGCGAGTTTAAATAGTAAGAAAATATAGGAAAAAAAGGGTAATTTGCAATTTTGGTTCTCAACATTTCAAATCTGTAATAAATCTATCACTAACCAATTTTTTTTAACACCAAGCATCTACAACCTTTGCAGTTTGTTGCAAATCACGTCCTCATTGACATATTTTGACGATTTTGCCCTCCTCTTTAAATAAATAGTTAATTACACTAATGGTTCTCATTCTTTCAAGTTTGTAACAATTTCATCACTATTCAATTTTTTTAGCAGATATCATCCTCATCCTTTTATTTATTCGTGTTGTCGACCGACCTGATTTGGCCACTCCCGGTGTCAGACTACTCAGCAGGGAACAAAGAAAAGGACTTCGATTAACTTTTAGTTTGGGCTCGCTGAGGCTTAGTTCGGATATTGTTGTGAAAATGTCATCTCAGTTCGGACCTCGTCCCCTCTGCTCCAGCTCGGACCTCGTCCTATGATGTCATCTTCACATCAGCAGCATATTCGTCTGACAGGCGTCGTTTCACATTAAATGCCCATAAAGGGAATGTCTTGTAAGCATTAAATGCCTAGCTTGACCATTTAATGCATAGGTTTGCATTAAATGGGGATAATCATTACTTATTCTCCTATAAATAGGAGACATAAATGTTATTTGAGGGGGACAAAAACTGCTTAATAAAAGCATTCTCACCAAAAACAGACAATTAAGTCTTCACACGCACGTTTACCTATCTACTACTCAGTACGGTCATATCCGACCTCAACACTTTGTCTTTAAGTTGGCTAAGAGTTAATGCAAATCATTTTCCAACGTCAACAATTCACACAGATAGTCCCCAAATGACTATTTTGATAATTGTTTGACAATTTTGCCCCTGACTTAAATGAATTAAAATGATAGAAAAAAAGAAAATACAATGAAAAATTTGCAATTGAACCCCTAACTTTTTCAAAAGTACAAATAAATCCTAAACATTTATATTATTCAAAATGATTAAAAAAAAAAAAAAACCCCACTTCATCTTCTCCCACCCACGTGCAAAACCTCAACGGCTCAACATCTTCTCGGGGTGTATCGTTTTTTCGCTTCTAAACATTGAATCTCTTTTTTGAGCGTTCGATTTTCGAATCCTTGATTGAAATCTCATTTTCAAGAACTGGAACAATAGCGGCGGATGCTCGAGAAGCTTCGCTCCAAGAGTTCGGTTTTCAAGAGGGACTCCTGCTCACGTAACTCTTCCATGCGCGAATGAGCTTGGTGGCGTCCGGTGGTGGGCTGGACCTTAGTGGAGGAGCGTGGGAAGTAAACGCCAAAGGAGCGCCACCGGTGGTGCTTGACCCCTTCGTGGTTTGCTCGCCGCCGCTTTCTTTGAACCGGCGTGGATAACAACGTCGGTTTAGGAGATGAGTCGGCTTTGGCCTTGGGTTCGCCGACGATCTTTGCAATCCCATTGCCACTTTTACTTTTTTCGACAACCATTGTTGCACCCTCAACTCGGGGTCAACTCTCTCTCCCGAAATGTGTAGGAAGAAGGACAAGAACTCAAATGGTTCACAATCGGACTCGAGAATAAAGCTACTGAGGGTTTTAGAGTAGACAACCTTTAAAGACCGAATTGTATGTCAATATCATATAGTTCTTTATGTTCTAGAGAGAGAAACAAAAATCAGAAAAGAAAATGTTTTTTGGCTTATTTGCATAAATGGTCCCTGACTTTTGCACTTATTGCGGGTTGAGGACATATCGTTTTATTTTTGACAGTTTAGCCCCTATTTCAAATGTTTTTGGCAGCAATGGTCCTTTTCATCAATTTCCGTCCAAATCCCTGTGAAAGTTGACGGTTGAAATTTTTTTATTTAAAAAGTAAAGGAAAATTTGCAGCAAAAGTCCCTAATCTTTTAGAAAATGTTGAAAAGTCCCATAACTTTCTAATTGTAACACATATGACCCCAAACCTTTTTGGAAATTTAACCTCCAGCTTAAATAAATTAAAAATAACTCATAAACCTTTTCAAAAATACAAATAAGTCCTAAATCTTTTTATTTTTTTTTACAGATTTGTACTTAAAATAAGAAAAAGTGTGTCATCAAGCCCCAAAATTTTTAATTTTGTTCACCAAAATCACATTTAAAATGTGTTTGATTAAAATCAGATTTTTTAATAAAAGTTGTTGAAATGTGTGGTTAAAAAGTTATGAGACCATAAAATGTGTGGTTAACATTAATTATTGACTTTGACCTTAGTTTTTTTTATCAAAATCAAAATTAAAAACTAACGGGCTGTTTGAGTCTCTACAGATTTTGTCTAGTGTTACATTAATTAACAAAAAAATTATACCCATGATCAAAATTTGACCAATTTAAAATTTTAATTAGTAGAGCTGACAAATAGGCCAGATGAACTGCCCAACTCAAAATTACACGGACCACATAAAAATTAGACTGGACTAGCCCTGACCCAATTTTACATGAGCTGGTATTTGCTGAGCCAACCTAGCCCGATTTTGGGCCAATGGGCCAGCCCAATTTATATTTTTAATTTATTTTTTCAAAATAATTACTTATAATTAAAAAAAAATCAAAATCCACCCCACCCTCCCTCCTCCTCCCTCCCCCGAAAATCCGAGGTGGGGAAAAATCCTCATCGCTGGTCGCGAAACCAGGGAGAAATCTTCATGGTTTCGCCGTGAAAAGAGGAGATTTCTCCCCCCCTCCCTGTCACGATGAAAAATTTGGGGGGATTTCTCTCCCCTTGTTTCCTGTCGTTCGACCGGAAACAAGGGAGGAGAAATCTCCCTTTCGCATGATGAAACCAAGGAGATTTCTTCCTAGTTTCGCGACCGGGGAGGGATTTTCCTCCGGTCGTTGGAAAAATTCGACTGGGAGAAATCTCCTCCCTCCGGGTCGATTTTCGGGATGGGATGGGATGGGGTGGGGTAGTGGAGGAAGATGGTGAATTTTGGTTTTTTTTTTTTAATTATAAGTAATTATTTTAAAAAATAAGTTAAAAAAATAAGTTGAGGCTGGTCCATCGCCCAAAATCCAAGCTAGGTTGGCCCAAAGATATATCACCATGTAAATCAGGTTAGGGCTAGTCCAGTCCAACTTTTATGTCGTCCGTCCAATTTTGGGTTGGGTCAGTTCATCTGGCCTATTTGCCAGCTCTACCAATTAAAATTTTAAATTGGTCAAATTTTGATCGTGGGTATAATTTTTTTGTTAATTAATGGACCACTGGATAAAATCTGTAGAGATTCTAACAGCCCGTTTGTTTTCAATGTTGATTTTGATAAAAAGCTAAAGTCAAAGTCAACAATTAATGTTAACTACACATTTTATGGTCCTACAACTTTTCAAACACACATTTCAACAACTTTTACTAAAAAATCTGATTTTAATCAAACACAATTTAAATGTCATTTTGGTGAACAAAATTAAAATTTTTGGGGCTTGAAGACACACTTTTTCTTATTTTAAGTGTAAATTTGTAAAAAATAAAAAGATTTAGGACTTATTTGTATTTTTGAAATTGTTTATGAGTTATTTTTCATTTATTTAAGTTGGGGGTTAAATTGTCAAAAAGGTTTTGGGTCATATGTGTTACAATTAGAAAGTTATGGGACTTTTCAACACTTTCTAAAAGATTAGAGACTTTTGCTGCAAATTTTTCTTTAGTTTTTAAATAAAAATTTTTCAACCGTCAACTTTCACATGGGATTTGGACGGAAATTGATGAAAAAGACCATTGCTGCCAAAAATATTTGAAATAGGGGCCAAACTGCCAAAAATGAAACGATAGGTCTTCAACCCACAATAAGTGCAAAAGTCAGGGACCATTTGTGCAAATAAGCCATATTTTTTTGATGGAATCCTGAGTGGGGGTGGGTTTGGTTTTTTTTTTAAAAAAAAATTATTTTGAATAATATAAAAGATTTAGGATTTATTTGTAATTTTGAAAGGTTAGGAAGTCCAATTACAAATTTTTCATTGTTTTTTTTAATCATTTTAATTTATTTAAGTTCGGGGTAAAATTGTCAAACAATTGTCAAAATAGTCATTTGGGGACTATATGTGCTAATAAATGAAATGATGATGAAATCTGTTAAAAAATTGAATGAAGATGAAATCGTTACGAACTTGAAATGATAGGGACCATTAGTATAATTAACCCTTAAATAAACAAAAAAAAAAAAAAAAAAAAAAAAAAAAAAACAAAAATTACAAATATAATCCCTTAACTTTTAAAAAGTACAAAATAACTTCTCCAACCCAACCCAACCCAACCCAACCCAACCAAACCAAACCAAACCCAAATATAAATTAGAACTCATTAGAAGTAAATAACTATTCAAACGTATATCACTCGTTACAACTTACAAGCTTTCCCATCAATAATCACAGTAATAAACTACTAATTACACGGTATCTATGTGAGATTGCTTCAAATTTTATCAAAATCGAAGAAACCAACAACGTAGATTGATTTTTGGGACAACGGAGAAGCTACTGCCACTGGTATATTGAGATTGAAAAATTAAAATGAAAATTAAATGGGCACACGAAAAATGCAGCGTTTCAGAAATTCCATTATCTGGTTACTGGTAAATGCATCCTTTTCAATCTAACAATAGAAAACAATGCCTAACTGGATGAAGAATGCATAATGACATGAAAAAAAGAAATTTAGAAGTTAAGAAAGGTACATACTCGTCCATCATGACTTGAATGTGGCTTCAAAAATTCAGTAATTATACTTGCTTCATCACCTAAATAAGATTTCACAAAACAAAAATGAATTTTTATAATGAATGACCCACTTATCAGTAAATTCGAAGGATTTACTTCAAGATTTGTTGGTTTCTTGGGTTTATGAGTAAAAAAGAATAAGCTTCAACAAGTCAAAACATGAAGACGGAATGGCGAATTGGGGTGGTGAAAAAGATGGGATCTTGAAGAGAATGCCAATGAAGTGAAAATGGATTGAATGGAACTTCAAAGTGGGAATGATGCTGAATGGTCGGATGACCCGACCAATTTTCTAAAATGGTCGTTGACCCATTTTGGTGTGTAAATTACCAAACATAACATTGTCTTCTTCCCGCTTATAATCATTTCAAACGATTTCAAATTCGTTTATCGTGAAAAAGAAGATTCTGAGGTTAGAATCTAACCCATTTCAATGTTAGAATCCAACCCATTTCATTTAGGTAAGAAATTTCATTTTAAAGTAGAAATTCATCATTCTCTAACTTCTTCTTTTAATTTACGGTAGAAATTGTGAATTTTATAGCATAAATCATGAAAATATGTATAAATCTGAGTATGAATTGTAATTTTTTCTTTAAATTTCTGCAAATCTAGGTTCATTTGATTTGAATTAATTGAAAAATCCAGTTGTAATTATATAAATTTGCGTTAACATAGTCTGTTAACAGATGGTTGTTAACAGGTATGAACACCTGTTAAGACCAAAATTGGCCGTAATAGATTCCAGGTCTGTTAACAGACCATTTGACAGATCATTTGGGCCTGTTAACAGACTAACAGGCTTGTTAACAGTCTGTTAATAGATTCATGGTCTGTTAATTGACCATATGCTTACAGATGGTCGGTTAACAGATGGTCTATTAACAGTCGTGAGTAAGTAAAGGTATTTATGTCTTTTATGTTTAAAAGAGGCATTTAAGACTTATTTTGTATAAGTTAAGATTTCGAGGGTTTGACAAGTTTATTTAAAAAATTCACCCAACTTCAGATGTGAACTGTTATCTCAATTTATATTGGCAGGGAGAGAGATTTTGACTCGAAAATGTCGAAAATTAGATAAAATCGCAGTTCAGGAGATGTTAATGATGGGAGTGATTTGGTAGTGGGGTGCGGTGAGTTTTTGGAGAAGATAAAGTTATTTTGTGCTTTTTAAAAGTTATAGGATTTTATTTATAATTTTTTTTTTTTACTTTGTACTATTTTTGTTTATTTAAAAAGGAGGGCAAAACTGTCAAAATATGTCAATGGGGACGTGTATTGCAACAAACTGCAAAGGTTGGAGATGCCTGGTACTAAAATAATTAGTTAGAGATAGATTTGTTACAGATTTGAAAGATTAGGAACCAAAATTGCAAATTATCAAAAAATAAAATAAAAACCCCAAGATGAAATAAAGACTAATATGTTGCTAAACTAGTTAACAAATGACGACAATTAAAACAAAATTAAAGCAATCATCAATCTTCATGAGATATCCATATCAACATAATATAAATAAAGGTAATCATATTTACACTATATTTTTTATTTGTTGTACTATATTTTAATTGTATTTAAGTTTCTCAATTTTTACTCATTATAGCACTCATGTACTAATCTTTTTTTTTGTCACATTCTTATCATCAACTTTTCATTAACTAGCATGCTTTGTCTCTAATAACGGTTTCCGTCCAAAAAATCTGATAGAAGGACGTAAAACAACTTATTTGCCAATCATACTTTTAAAAACAATAAATAGAAAAGTACGACAAAATATTTTTTTTCTTATTTTAAAGCACACAACAAAATATTTTGACCGAAATCATCATTCATGATGAGATGTACTAATTAATAAAAGTTGAAAATAATAATTTGACGTAAAAATATTTAGGAAAATAAATACTATAATGAACAAAGGTTGAGAAATATAAGTGAAATTAAAATATAGTGTACAAATATAACAGCCCTATAAATAATTACACTAGAGAAAAATCATTGTCTTGCGTATTTGTCCTTTAAGCAAAAAACGAGCTTATGACTGTCGTTGGAGGAAATAAACAAGTTGAAGAATTAGACATCTCAAGACTTCCATATCTGCAATCAGTGATCAAAGAGACCTTTAGGTATCATCCTCCTGCACCCTTTTTAATATCTCACAAGGCAGAAGTTGATACAGAAATAAATGGCTATACAATCCCTAAAGATGCACAAATACTTGTTAACGTATGGGCAACCGGTAGAGATTCAAGCATTTGGTTAAATCCAGACTCATTTGAGCTCGAACGATTTTTAGACCTTGAAATAGACTTCAAAGGAAAAGATTTGAGCTCATTCCCTTTGGTTCGGGAAGAAGAATATGTCTGGATTGCCGTTGGCTTATAGAATGGTGCATCTCATGGTAGCATCTTTGATTCATAACTTCAATTGGAAACTCGAACAAGGAATGAAACCCGAAGAAGTTGACATAAATGAGAAGTTCGGGCTCACTGCAGAAGGCGGTGCCTCTCAAGGCTTTCCCAATCAAACTTTGAAGCCTCAAATTGCTTTCACCCGCACACACTATTCTCCGTTGAATTATAGTCGTATTATGTATTTATTTTGTTGCTAAAGATTTTTAGTACTTTCAACGTCATGGCATGTGTTATCGTTGAATATTTTTTAAAAGGGGAAGCAAATACTAGTTTTAGAAGAAGGCATTTGTTACAATTTCATACAATTTGATATGAACGTTCCAAAATTTAACAACAATTTAATATTTTCAATGTCTAAGTTGGAACATGTTTGAGAAGTTTTTCTCTAGAACAAGAAGAATAAGAAGTTGGAAATTGCAGAACACGAATATGACAATCCAGCTCCAAAGCACGTTACTATGTCGTTTTCCTTAAGACATTATTTTCCCCCACCACCAATTCTGTGATGCACATGGAAATGCAAAATACACCCCCTAGAATACAATGAAGCCTACATTGACGTTGTTGTCTGTATTGTGCAAATACGAAGATCAATTCTGTGATGCACATGGGAATACAAACACGCCTCTAAAATACAATAAAGCCTACAATGTTGTATGCATGGTGCAAACACGAACACAATATATAAACCTATGGATAAGGTTTGTACTTTGTCTATGCAGAATAACAAAGTATAAACAAAATTTGAGGATAAATGAATGCACGAAAATTGAATTCTGAGATGCAAGAGGAGAACGGAATGTAATAACATAAATATGTATATGAAATTTGTATCTTTCAAATGGAAATAACGAAATCCATTATTTCCTTCTAACTCTTCATGATAAGTTACAACCATTCAAATGTGACTTTAAAGCTTGAATTTGAAATATATCAGGCTGTTTAGAACCATAAAAAAATTGTCAAAACATTCCAAAATGAGCCAAGAGGTGCTAGGTGCCCGGTGCCCCAAGGGACAGCTTCGCGCGTGCAAGCAAAAGACCGCGTGCGCGAAGTTGTGCAAATGAATGTGTCTTTTGGATTTGAACCCTCACATAATGAAAATGTTTCAACTGTTAACCAAAGTGACATGGTAGATAAGCTTTGAATCAATGACATTATAAGATTAATCAAAAACAGCTCACGCGCAAGTTAACATATCTTCACATTCATATAACTATTCTGTTGAGGTGTATATACACTAGAAGTCTCATGTTATCATGTACAATACCTATTGATTCACAGTATTAGAAAAAATGATATCCACAAGGGCGGAGTTAGGAATTTTAGCTTGCGGGGGCAATATGGCAGTTAACGGTGCTACAGTGTAGGTCGACGACAATGCGGTAGCCTATAGCTCTTATAGCAGTTGATTGCGAAGTGGTAGCCGGTAAAGATAACGGCATTTGAAGAAAACAAATAAAACTACTTAAAATAATTAAAAACTTTGTTATTTTCTAAATGTAATCGGTTTTGGGTTAGCAGTAAATAAAACGTAGAATAAAATAATGAAAAATGGAATCAACATTCTATTTTTTTTTAGAAAAATAAAGTTTTGATTAAGCATAACTTGAAAAATCGAAAAAAAAATGAAAATCATAGTTTCTCGTGAACATAAATATGAAAATAAAGTAAACAAAATAAAAAACTATCTATTCTTGAAAATATGATTGAGTTTTTTTTTTGTTTTTTTACTTAGTTCGAACATAATTTTGAACCTAAAAAAAGAAAGGGTATTTTGTTTTATTTTTCAGTTTTTGGAATTAAAAATCAAGGAAATGTTAATGTATAAAAGATTTTGGTATTAAGCATAGTATTATACCAAATTTACCCTTCTAAAACTTAAAGAAATTAAGGCTGAATTTATATAATTATCTAAAAAGACGAAATATGCAAATGAAATTAAAGATTGGAGATTTAAAAGTCATTTTTTAAAGGTGAGAATTAATTGCACAAATTAAAGCTAAAAAATAACATGGTAGTTGACTGTTGGGATCGCCCTTGGATATCCACCTCATTTATCACTTCTAAAACATTTAATTTTAGTAGTGCATAAATTTCCTAGATTTTAAATTAATTTCATAGTTCATCCTTAGTATACATCAAATATACATATCAATATTCAGAGAATGGTCTTTTTTGTTTAAATCTTAGTTTGAGCTACATTTTCCTGCATATCATGATCATAGATATGAATCAATTCTAACTTAGAAATATGATGAAGCCGTCTATTATTAACATGTCCTAAATGAAAATGCCAAAAAGATAATGAATCAATCACATAAAACAAAATCAGAAGCTATTTTATTAATAATGTTAAGTTTAAATATGCCCTCATACATAAAAGTCATTTTCGACAAACATCCTACTTTTGACAATTTTGACAATACAAACTTATCAAACGCACAAACATGTTCGAAGCAAAACTTATTGAGTAGCCTTTAGATAAGTTTAACTCAAGTCCAAAATTAGTCTTCAATGGGACCAATACAATAGCGTCTAGGAGTCTTTTATTTTTTAAAAATAGAAATAAAATTACATCTATATAGGAAATATAATTTTTTTTGAGTCATTATGTGTAACAAAGTTTTCGAATCTTGACGTAGCTCTACACAATGTCTGCTTTTTCCTTTGCCATATCAATTTGATAAAGTCCTCTCAAATTACATTGGAGACAATAAATTTTAAACGTCGTCTATTTTATTTATGTAGCAGGTTTTATTTAACAATTTAGTGAAGCATTGGAGATTCTCTAACTACATAGAATACGCTGCAAAGTAAACCACCTAGATATTATAATTAACGTCTAGTATTAAATACCAAAAAATTATAGAAAATGTCTAGTTTCCACCACCAATTTTAAAATATGGTAACTTTTGAAAATATTTGATCAAATGACCATTTAATTTTTAAAATGAGGAAAATACCCTCAAACAATTAACTAAAATCAAATCATGTATCTTAAATTCATTTTCGAAGTTTTTCAGAATTACAAATCAACACCGACACTTCAAAACACACATTCACTTTCTTCAATACCACCACCACTTTACTCCAAAAAACAATAAATCTTGAACAATGCTCTACCACCACATGACCGTATCACCCCTCCAATATCCACCACACATTTCTCTCCTCTTAGAACCCATGTTCTCTATTGCAAAAATGGAAGAAATGACAAGTGGGTGAAATATTATTTTACGATTGTAATTCATAGAACACATAGTCAAAACAAATTGATAACCCATTAGTAAACAAAACTCGACGAAAATGCTAGCCAGGTTTGAGACAATTTCTCCAAGGAGAGGAATTTTTTTTATTTTTTTATTTTTTAGGAAATGTTGAAACGACAGTTCCAATTTTTTGGCCAATAACACTCCAAAACTTGTGTTTAAAGTTTAAACCAGTAGCGAATAAGTTGGAAAGTGAACGTACAAATTACAATTATACATCTCTTTAATTTTTTCTTGTGGACAGATTCCATTTTCAAACCTGTGGATGAATTCCAACTTGCATGAGAGATGACAAGTGATTGGTCCTTATTAACTACTACGTCGACGTCGTACGTTGTTATAAATTATTGTGGTGGCTAATTTGTTGATATTGACGCCACGTCAAGCAAGACAAAACAAAAAGGTGATCAAAGTTTCATTGATTTTAAATAAATACTTCTGTTGATTTTTAAAAATACCAGAGAACTAGACATCAAACACCAATAGTTTTTTTTCTTATTCATAAACAAACCAATAAATAAATAAGTTCTTATGCGAGTTTAAATAGTAAGAAAATATAGAAATTAAACCCTAAGACAAAATATATGGTCCTAAACTAATTATTAACAAATGACGACAATTATATTAAAATTAAAAACAATAATCAATCTTCATGAGATATCCATAATCCATATCAACATAATTTAAATAAGGGTAATTATATATTCACACCACATTTTTTTATTTGTTATACTATATTTTAATTATATTTAAAGTTCTTAATCTTTGTTCATTATAGCACTCATGTCCTAACCCTTTTTTGTTACATTCTTATCATCAACTTTATATTAACTAGCATATTTTGTCTCTAATAATAGTTTGTATAAAAAAATTCCGATGGGAATGCGTAAAAAAACTTATTTGTCATCATATTTTTAAAAACAATAAGCGCCTCTTTGGTGGAGTTTAAAAATTGTTTTTAGGAGATTTTGATATAAAATGATGAAATTTGTGGTTGAAAAGTTGATAAAAATTGTGGATCCCATTAAATATGTGGTTGAAAATGAGTGTGATTTTAAACTCTACCAAACATGTCTTAAATACAAAAGTCACGACAAATATTTTTTCCTCATTTAAAGCATGCAAACGGAATATTTTGATGAAATGATCATTAAGGATGAGAGATGTATTAATGAATAAAAAGTTGAAGATAACAATTCGACGAGAAAAAATAGGGACATAAATACTATAATGAATAAAGATTAAGGACTCTAAGTGAAATTAAAATATGGTGAAACAAATAAAAAATGTAGTGCAAATATATATAACCACCCGATAAATTACACTAGGGAAAAATCGTTGTCTTACATATTTGTCCTTTAAGCAAGAAAAGGGCAATGATTGTGACAAATACTAAGAAACTGATCAGATTTGCTGTATAAATATCATTTTAGTCCCAAACAAAGAGGAGCGAAGGAAAAGACCAATGGAGTTCCTAACATTTTTCTTGTAGTATTATCTTTTCTAGTGTGGCATGTCCTAAGATCAAATCTAAGGCGCCGGAGATCCGGCAAGTTACCACCGGGGCCATACCCTTTTCCGATAATCGGTAACATTCTTCAACTTGGCAAAAACCCCCATCAATCACTAACCAAACTCTCCAAAATTTATGGTCCTCTTATGTATCTAAAGCTAGGGAGCAGAAATACAATCGTCGTCTCATCACCGGATATTGCCAAACAAGTACTACAAAAACATGACCAAGTCTTTTCTTCTCGAACAATTCCAGCTGCATCAGCAGCTTATAATCATTTCAAGAAGTCTTTGGCCTGGCTGCCTGTGGCTAGCAAGTGGCGAAATCTTCGTAAAATTTGTAAAGAACAAATGTTTTCATCACATAGACTTGATGCAAGCCAGGGTCTTCGCCAAGAAAAATTGAAGAAATTGTGTGACTATGTGCATGATTGTTGTATTAATGATCAAGTAGTTGATATTGGTGATGCTGCTTTTATCACATCGCTTAATCTCATGTCAGCTACTCTTTTCTCGATTGATTTTGCTCAATTTAATTCCGATTCTTCTCAAGAAACGAAAGAAATTATACGGGGTTTGATGGAAGTTGTAGCGGCTCCGAATCTTGCAGACTTCTTCCCGGTTCTTAAATTCGTTGATCCACAAGGTATACTGCGCCAATCCAAGAGTTACTTTGGCAAATTATTAGTAATATTTGATGATTTGATCAATCAACGATTGAAGTCAAGAAGCGAGTCAATGGATCATCCAGCGAGAAACGATGTACTAGAAGCCATCATCGATTACAGCCAAACAAACGAATCTGAATTAACCTTTGATGTTCTAAAGCATTTACTTATGGTGAGTAATATATATTTCCATTCTGTTTTACAAAATGGTAAAGGGCTACAGAAAAGGATAAGTACACTAATTTCTTGCATATACTAGGATTTAATTCTTGCAGGAACAGACACTACTTCGAGCATGGTGGAATGGGCAATGACGGAATTACTACGGAATCCTGAGAAAATGTCGAAAGCTAAAAATGAGCTTATGACTGTCGTTGGACGAAACAAACAAGTTGAAGAATCAGACATCTCAAGACTTCCATATCTGCAATCAGTGATCAAAGAGACCTTTAGGTATCATCCTCCTGGCCCCTTCTTAATACCTCGCAAGGCAGAAGTTGATATAGAAATCAATGGGTATACAATCCCTAAAGATGCACAAATACTTGTTAATGTATGGGCAACCGGAAGAGATTCAAACATTTGGTTAAATCCAGATTCATTTGAGCCTGAACGATATTTAGACCGTGACATAGACTTCACAGGACGAGATTTCGAACTCATTCCCTTTGGTTCTGGAAGGAGAATATGTCCTGGATTGCCGTTGGCTTACAGAATGGTGCATCTCATGGTAGCATCTTTGATTCATAACTTCAATTGGAAACTCGAACAAGGAATGAAACCCGAAGAAGTTGACATAAATGAGAAGTTTGGGCTTTCACTGCAGAAGGCAGTGCCTCTCAAGGCTTTCCCAATCAAACTGTGAAGCCTCAAAGTATGTTTCACCTCGGACACACTATTCTCCGTTGAATTAAGTTTTTTAGCAACAAACATTTATAGTCGTATTATGTATTTAATTTTGTTGCAAAACATTTTTAGTACTGTGGTGTAAAAACAAATACAAAATCATTGGTGAAAGAAAAAGAATCAAACAAAGCTAAGAAAAATTAATAGACACAAAGAGATGAATTTTTTCATATCTACTAAGACTTGTATTAAACCTAATCCACACTAAGTGTATCACAATCTCAAGTAAACCTAAAAGAAAAATTTCACGAAGAAATAACAAGAAGAGAATACGCCATTTTTAAGGTCACGGAAAGACTCAACAAACAATGGCAGGGAATACCAATTCCAAATTGGAAACAACAAATCCAGCCAACAAGCAAACACGTGGGAGTGGGGATGTTTTAGGTAAGCTGCCTTGGGGATTGTGTGGCACAAAATACCCAACAAGTACTTTCAACGTCATGGCATGTGTTGTCGTTGAATATGTTTTAGAAGGGGCGGCAAGTACTAGTTTTGGGCCTATTTTGTCACCTCTCTGGAAAAAAAATCTCTCAAATTCTGCTTCACCTTCCCTTCGACAGATGCGTTAATTTTTGTAGTGATCCCTAACACGACTTATTTTTCGAGTTGCAAATTTTAACGAATAATTATAAGAAGGAAGCAGCGACTTTTTTGGTGTTCTTTTTTATATTTTTTGTTGGTTTACTTTCTTGGTATTTTTTGTGGTTTTCTTTGTCACAAATATCGAATGGTTTATAAATAATATTTAATCTATTATAAGAAACTGAATGTATTTTTAATTTTAATTTTTGGCTATTTATAGAGAAACTGAGTGGATTGTTTTTTTTTTTTTTTTTTTGAAGAAATAACCGCAAATGTCTTTTTGCCGGCGGTACAATGGAAAAATGACAACTTTTATAAACAAGTTGAAAATTAGTCTTTTTGGACAAATATAATTCCAAATAATTACTTAAACATAAGATATATCATATTCACATATAATTCAAAATCAAATATATTATTTCAACAAAATTGAATCTTGCTCCACCAACCACTTCTTATCTCACTGCCTTCGCGCCATCTTTCACCACAGCTAACCCACTTTAAATAAGTTATTTTTTTTATAGAATAATTTAGATTATAAATAAACAAAAAATCAATGAGTTTTGTGCTAGATTAATTTTGTTGTTTTTAGATAAGAAAATATGTTGAATAGAATTACTCAAAAATTATTTAAAGATATTGTGTTCATAGATTAATATCTAGTTGGATAAGAAGAATGTGGAAGGAAAAAAAAAGAATAACAAGAAGAATAAGAAAAAAGACTGAGTTCATATATTAATATCTAGTTGAGCAATTGTCATTGGAACTATCTAAAAAAAGAAGAAGAAAGGAAAAAAAAAATTGGGAAAATTAGAGTAGGCCATTGTTTGGACACTTAGAGAACTAAAAGTCATATCTTCAAAACTTAATTCAATTAAAGTCATATTTTAGAGCTAAAAAAGACCAACATACCCTTAATTGTAAAAAAACGCTAATTGTGAGTGGTGATATTGTTTCTTTGTGATCATTGTTTTCTTTGTGATCTTTTTTTTTTGTGACATCATTAAACCCATGATTTTGTAATACTAATGAAATATTTTAAGAACAATAGTATTCTCTTGTTTATTCTCTACTGATTTATTCTTCTACCTACCATTAAACACCTTATAAATTTATACTTATCTATCCAATGAGAATCTATGTCCTAATTGAATCTCAAACATATTCAAATTCAAGAAAAAAATTAGAAACATTGTTTATAGTTTTAGATGAGAACCCTTTGCATGACTTCCCATTAAATTGAGAATGATTGGCAGGTCTTCTTTCTTCATTTTAGCATTGCTCTGAATTATGTGTTTGCTTTTAAGGGATTCAGATACCTTGGAAGAGCTTTAATTTGCAGCAAAATGATGTACATTTATCCAGTAATCTTGTTTTAGAATATTTGTGATCATTGTTTTGCAAAAAAAAAAATTAAAGATTGTCATTTTAAGCTAAAGAGACGATTTCAAGCGGGTAAAATCCATCATAGGCGTTGGCGAAACCATCGGTCTTGACCGCCCTCGTCGAGACCATTCCAAAACATATTATAATAAAAATTCAGAGCACGTGTGCAAATTATATTATCATTTCTATTGTGATACTGTTTTTTGTGATACTGTTTGAATAATACAGTATCAAACAACACACATGACTATGATATCATGCTTTTATCTTTGATACTGTTTAATTAGTCATATGTTTTGTTTGATACTGTATTATACAAAACAGTATCATAAATTAAAACATGGATTAAAACAATATCAATTTATATTAATACACATTACCTAAACAAAACATTATCATGGATTAAAACTAAGACATTCAAACAGTATCACTTATTCAAACATTGCCATAATTAAACAATATCAAAGATCGTACGCTATGCAAGTTGTAATACTCATCTTGGAATTGGTGAGCTGATAGACATTTTTTCTGGCCTTTCTTTTAAGACAGTACTCCTACCCACTTCTTTTTCGTTTAGATCAGGAGAAGAGGAAGATAAATGATGGGTTATCTGCATGATGACACGTGGATCACATTTTCTTGTTTTGCAAAACAAAGCAGGCGTGATGATCTTAAATCCCTTGGTTATGTTCTTTTGTATTTATTGAGAGGAATGTGCACAAATTCTTTCCACTTTTCTTATGTTATAATCTATTTAGATTTTAGCAAAATATTGATATACAATGGTTTTTTAACCAACTACTAGTATGCATATATTGTGATACTGTTTTTTTGTGATATTGTTAAACCTATGATTCTTGTAATGAACCCTTATGATTCTTGTAGTGATAATGAAGAACTAGGATCTGATCAATCAAGAATTGGGAGTGTTAATGAAAAAGGATCAAGTTCAAAGGATGTTCAACAAGAGAAAGATGAATGGTGGCTTCAATAGATGTACATTTATCCGTGATACTGTTTTAGAGGATTTGTGATACTGTTTTGCAAAAAAAAAATTAAAGATTGTCATTTTAAGCTAAAAAGACGATTTCAAACGGGTAAAATCCATCATAGGCAGTTGCAAAGCGACTGCTCTTGACCGTCTCGTCGAGACCATTCCGAAAACATATTATAATAAAAATTATGAGCACGTGTGCAAATTCTATGTTCATTTCTATTGTGATACTGTTTAATTAGTCATATGTTTTGTTTGATACTGTATTATGCAAAACAGTATCATAGATTAAAACATGGATTAAAACAAATATCAATTTATATTAATGCATATTACCTAAACAAAACATTATCATGGATTAAAACTAAGACATTCAAAAGTATCACTTATTCAAACATTGTCATAATTAAACAATATCAAAGATCACATAGAAGTATCACAGGATAAAAACAGTATCATGGATTAAAAGCGGTATCAAAATATACTAATTACCTAAACAAAACAAGATCATGGATTAAAACAATATCATAGATTAAAACTAAGACATTTAAACAATATCACGAGGTTCAAACATTGCCATAATCAAACAAGATTATCACATGATTAAAAAAGTATCATGGATTAAAACGGTATCAAAATATACTAATTACCAAACAAAACAGTATCATAGATTAAAACAGTATCATAGATTAAAACTAAGACATTCAAACAATATCACGAGGTTCAAACATTGCCATAATTAAACAAAGATCAAAGATCACATATATATATTCAAACAAGATCGCGTAATTAAAACAGTATCATGGATTAAAACATATTTCAAATGATAATGAAATATTATGACAAAGTTTCAATCTATTAAACTTTGCCATAATTAAACAGTATCATAGATTAAAACTAAGACATTAAAACAGTATCATGGATTAAAACTAAGACATTCAAACATTAGATGATGGAACATTCAAGCTCCTATTTACAATAATTCTATGTCCATTTATATTGTGATATCTTGTTTTACGTGATCATTGTTTTCTATAATATAGTATCAAATAACAGACCATGACTAAACATTAGATGATGGAACATTCAATCTCCTATTTACTGACAATTAGATGGTGGAGCATTCAAGCTCCTATTTACATAAGATAGTAGAGTATTCAAGCTCATATTTACAAAGATTCAAGCTCATATATACAACATTCTATGCCCATTTTCATTTGTGATATTTGTTTAGTTTTAATACAATATCAAGTTGCTATTCTATAATACAAGATCAACAACAGATGTTACCTTATTGTTTATATAATCGGAAAATGCTCATTGTTTACATAAATGCTAAAATATTCAACCTAAATACTCAACCCAAAGTTAATCATATTGGTCACCTCTTCTACAAAGACGGATAGATCAATGCTAAGCATTGTTAAGACATTAAGAATAGAGTACAACCACGGAAGATGAAGAAATAAAAAGCATACAAACCAAAGATAAGGATTCAAACATCGTGACCAAAGTCCATAAAACGTTATTTTTTAATTTCACACACCAACAAAATCTTCACAAAAAAGCGCCTAAAAAGTGATCCAAAATCTTCACCAAAAAAGTGCCTAAAAGTGACATTGTGCTTAGAAGCACTCATGGGAGGTCACTTAGGAGGTGGAAGCGGTGGTCATTGGAGGTCCCCGGAGGTGGAGGCGGTTGTCGCGGGAGGTCGAGGAGGAGGTCGCCGGAGGTAGAGGCGTCTTTGAGGTGGTCGGGAGGTTGTCACGGAGGTTGTCATGGAGGTGGAGGAGGTTTGTAGAGTTGAAAGATTGTGTCAATGAAAAATATGGTTAAAATGGGTGATTTTGGAATTAATATAAAATATTGATGTGAAGTATGACTTAATCACAATTTAAAAAAAAGTTTTGACCTAATTTGAAACAAGTCATGTGGAGATAACTTATTGGCAATTTTCCCAAAAAAATTCAACAGTGAGTGGCCCAACAGTAACTGTCATCCGACAATAAGTAACTATTGGGCCAATGTTGAATTTTTTTTCTTGCTTTCTTTTACACGCGACAGTTGAATGACAAAAAACAAACAAGTGACAATTGAACTGTATTCTGACAGTTGAAATGTCTTTCTGGCAAAAGAGTATATATGACTATTTGCACCAAAAAATTATCATTTTTGTAAATATTATTAAAAATTACCATTTTTACAAATGAACGTACGCATTTGTCTAAATTTCTAAATTCTCTTTCCCTTTGGCTATTTATTAAAATTCTTGACAATGCATTTGACGGGTGGTGGGGTGTGTCCGAGAAGGAATATATGTATGATTTTAAGAAAATGTCGGAGGAGAATATAATTTTCTCATGAATGGATTTATTTAGTATTTTAGTTTCAAATCTTAATTGAAGAGCTTATCTGACCAAGCCTAGTTAAAGAAAAGTTATGGGCCTTCAAAAATAATAGGGTATATTTAAGGTCGATCACTAGTGTTGCACTTATGGACTCTAAAGTCATATAGTCAAAATTTAATTTAATTAAAATCATATTTTAGAGTTAAAAGACCAACATATTCTTGTAATTGTAAAAAAAATGCTAATTTAATGATACTGTTTTATTGTGATATTGTTTTGTGTGATACTGTTTTGTATAATATTATTTTCTATGATACTGTTTTATCTATGGTACTGTTTTATTATTACAATGTTTTAACTTATCATACTGTTATTGAATACAAACAATATCAATCATCTTGTACTTTTAATGAAGCATTTTAATAATAATATCATTACTTCAACTATTAAAACATCTTGTACTTAGTTTTATATATGATATTGTTTTATCTATGATACTGTTTTATTTAGATGATGTGTATTTGTATATGTATACTATGTTTTTATTTTTAATACTACTTTATTATGATAATTTTTCAACATATTATACTATTATTGAATGCAAACACAATCCATGATCTTGTATTACTAATTGGACATTTTAAGAACAATATCATTACTTCAATCATTAAAATATTACTTAGTTTTATATGTAATACTGTTTTATCTATGATACTGTTTTATCTTATACTATATTTTTATCTTTGATACAGTTTTATTATGATAATATTTCAACCTATGATATTGTTATTGAATGCAAACAGTATCAATGGTCTTGTACTAGTAATTGAACATTTTAAAAACAATATCATTATTTCAAGCAGTAAAATATCTCCACTTAGTTATATCTATGAAACTATTTTATCTAGATAATATGCTATTTATAATACAGTATCAATACTTCAACCATTAAAAACATCTTATACTTAGTTTTATATATGATATTGTTTTATTAAAATACTTTTATTTATGATATTGATATATTAAGATACATTTATCTATGATACTGTTTTAATATGTATGATATTATTTTAGTATATATGATATTGCTTAAACAAGAAAAATTAAAGATTGTCATTTTAAACTAATGAGAAGATTTCAAACGACTAAAATCCATCATTAGCAGTGACAATGCTACTAGTCTTGACTAACTCGTCGAGATGATTCCGAAAATATATTATAATAGATATTTTGAGCACGTATGCAAATTTTATGCTCATTTTTTTTTATGATACTGTTTTATTATAATATAGTATCAAACAACACACATGACTAATAATACAAAAAATAATCTAATGGCCAACTTAATACATTATCAAACTATTATTCTATAATACAGTATCAAATTGTTTTCTATAATACATTATCAAACTGCAATTTACAGTATCAAAAAATAATTAGCATAATTAACTGTCCGACTCAGATCATCCTCCGATTCTAGCAACTTTTCCCAATCAATTTCCTCATCCTCTTGTTCCTCATTCCCTCTCAACACCTCCAGTATCCTACTTGCCTTCTTCTTCGCACGATCACTTTCTGTTTTCTCCACATTTTCCAATATTTCTTCCGCCCTAGCCTCATTTGCCAACCCCTTGAACCGCAGCCCACCATAACTCAGCCCATACAAAGCAACTCTCACGAGTCGCCGCCGAGCCAAACTCATCCCGGCTCAGCATATTCACTCAACACTCTATCGCACCACCATCCAGCATTGCCACTCTCCCATCCGCACTGGCAACCAGATTACAGAGAACCAAAAAAACACGACCCAACAAAATCTGAACTGGTGACAGTTTCAAATTTATGGTAGAACATGCCAAAATTGAAAAACCTTTTGCAACATCTTAAATTAGTGTGGAAGATGTTGGAAATATCAAATTGTAAATATCAAAATATCAAAACTCTTTTCCTCAAGCCCCGGCTTCTTTCCGGCTCTGACCTTAAGTGGGTAAACTATGGCCTCTGGTGCCGGATTTTGAAAAGTTTAAATTGATAATCTGCTGTAATTGGAGTTCACAACAAAAAATCTGCCCATAATAAATTCGACGGGGAGCTCCGGAGAAGAAGCACTTGCAGAATATTGTCAGAGGTGGAGGCAGTTTGTGGAGGTGGAAGAAAGCTTACCGATAGAAAATATAGATCGCAAAGGGTGATTTTAAAATTAATTTAAAATATTGTTGAAAGTATGACTTAATCACAATTTAAAAAAATATTTTGACATAATTTGAAACAAGTCGTGTACAAGTGACTTATAGACAATTTTCCCAAAATAATAATATTCTTTTTTCATCCACACCCAAAAAATGCACGGGTGAGCAACCTTCAAAATCCTGTCCTCAATACCCATCCATGTATTATTATTTTGAAAAAGAACAAAAATGTTTAGACGTTTTGGTTGCTCCCACATGACTGATGATTTTGAATTCTGGACCAGTTATCCAAGTCGGCTCACGAAATAGAACAATCAACATAGAATTGAGCATCGACAAATAAAGCCTGTTCACCACAGTTCACAGTGAAAATCTCTTGCATTCTTAAGTTATAAATTGTTCTTGTGCCGTAAAGCACATGATTTCGCAAATAGCATACATGATAAAGAAAGTTGACTGTGAAGTCCTGACTCTTTTATCTTCCTTTTTACCTGTAACTATCATTGACCATTGCTTGACCTATTTCGTTGGCAAAAGTGTAGAAAAACTAACACAAGACAAGGGAGTGGTAGCTACGAGAGGCTTCAACACACCTTACTCAATGGTAGTGACTACTTATTGAAGCCAGGCGGAGTCACAGCAAATATTATTCAAATCCTATTCTACACTCTCAATGCTGTCACGAAGAACAAACTCAAACCTTAATTTATGCTTTTCATCTTATTGTCATCAAGATTGTTCAAGTGCACAAGGCTGAACATATGGGAGATCATTACTCGTCTCAACACAGAATCATTGATTGCATAATCCTAAACAATGTCATAACACTTTCACCCTCTAAAGAAACAAAATTGTATGACGGTTGAAGGGAGAAAAATAAAGGAACGTCACAATATGTCCATTGCACAAGATTACAGGTTGATCCTTTGAAGTGCAGACGTGCTACTGGTGGTGATTCAGATCGAGATGCATTGTGACCCCATTTTAGCAACCGGTAGCATTGATAAAGTATTGTCGTGCTTTAACTTGTACTAGCAAATTTGGTTCTTTTAGCAGTGCGAGGTGTGAAAAGCTTTTTCACAGAAGCAACTGGATCATCCACCTGTACAGCAGTAACAAAAATACAAAGAATCAACAAATATAATAAACTTATAATTACATAAACAAGGAAGATACAGGCCATAACTACAGTTCAGTTATTACTGTGTGCCACTTTTGCAACAAAAGTTTTATCATGTGCAGCAATTCTGATTGGGACATAAATTGCCTTCACCAACGTCTGTATACTGCCGTAGCTGACAAAAGAATCTAATATTTTCCCCCATCCTTGTATCCAAGAATCCTTTAATTACTTTGAAATTTGAAGTAATTATATTAATTAAAATGTATTGACAAATTTTGAATTGAAAAACATTAAAAATAATCTATAAGCCACACTCTCACTCGTTCTTCCCCTCCTGTCCTTTCCACAGTAACATTACCATAAATTGAACCACAACTGGACTGATGACTATCAAGCTGAATGACACTCTTAGCCATCACCATCAAATTGTCACCACAATAATCAGCCAGCTTAGTTGAAAAACCACAGCGCACCATCAACCAAGCAATAAAATGCAAATGTTGTGAACCACAGAAGTAAACCATCATAGCCAGATCTATTTCAAGTTTTCAACTACTACGCATCTTCGCAAACGATGTCAATAGACAATGCACCTCAGAACAAACCTATTAGCGATATCTTGAATCCATGTAAAGTTGGTAATTCTTATTACAAATTGGACACTTAATATAGATGTAGGAAGCTGATAGCGATTAACCTTTAACATGGAAGTCAACTAGCACCCTATTGCATTTCATAATAATCGAAAGAGATTATCATGAGAATTAACAATTTCAAGTAGCAGATATTCTCCATACTACAATTTTATAGTGAAGGAAATTTTAGATAATAAGTTTTCCAGGTAATATAGCTATTAAATTTAGGAAGTACAAAAAGTGAGGTCTGAACTTAACAGTCAATCCCTGGACAGTGTATAGGATTGAGTTTTGCTTCTTCAGACGTTATTCCTTTGAACAACAGCAGCTTGGATGGAACCTTTAATTCTTGCATTCATTTCTTAAGTAATTTTAGTTGTGAGCTCCACGATATTCCTCCATTTTCTCAAACAAGAAATAAAAATAAAAATGGCATGTTGTAATAGTAACCACTAAATTTAAATATTTTCCTTTTACCTGAATCAAGGAAGATGAAGTTACATTGTTGCACAACGAGTGACCTTGTAAAGCAGATAGTGTTTGTTGCCATCCAGGAAAAGAATTTCCACCTGACACAATCCAGGGGCAAAAATGTCTGTGCTGCTTGATTGGATCAAACTCCATTGCTTTGTCAAATGATGGCAGTTTTTGATACTCACCTACTGGACAACATAAGCAATCTTACAAATTTTCATGATCAAAAGCAAGCAAGCAAGCTCAGTATAAACATAACCAGAGATTAGATTTATGACTAGCTTATCTCTAATTGAATAAGTGCAATCAGACAAGATCAACAATAACAAAAAACTCTAATATCTTCATGAAATGCACTTGCTTAATTGCTTCATTTAGGGAAAAGAGTTCAGCAATAAACTAGATTCAACAAAATGGCATCAGTTTATGTTCATTATGTTAGAAGCATATATTTTGACAGAAAGCAAGACAGTAAATTCTTTTTACAAAAATATGAAGTAATACGCTGGAAAAGGAAAGAACAACCAAGAAGTGAAACCTAATTCCTTGCAGCTTTGATCACTGAAATTTTCTGGACAATAATACAAGCCCAATAATAGATTAAAAGGTAATATGGAACCCAATTCATACCAAGAATCAAGGTTGAAAATACATGTAAATATAAATAAACTTACTTATGCTACAGGAAGCACTTTTATGTTTTACAGGCTGCACGATTGGTACTAGTCCCCTGTCATCTTGACAATTACTTTGGTAGCTTCCTTGTTCGCAATTGTCTGCTTCAGCCAGCATTTCTCCATTAATCTCACTAGTTTCAGCATTTCTACTTGCAACTCCTACATGAGGCCTATCATCACCAACTGCTGAATCAAATGCCCTGACAGTTCCATTCTCTGCCAAGTTTTCATCAACAACGGCAACTTCTGCAACAGTTTGAGGTGCTATTAATGAGTTTTCTTTGATCAAATCTGGTCTACTTGTTACAGAAGTTTCCTTGTCGATATTTTTGCCGACCGGTGACATATCTTGGTTTGCTCCCAATTGCAACAAACTTTTATCAAGTACATTATCCTTACATGCAGACTCAGCTGAAATTCTAGCCCTCAAACTCTGTCCAATGACAGGCAAAGATATCATTGCTCTATAATTCTGCTTTGTTGGTAGAGGACCACCAGCAATCGTGAAACTAAAATTTTTCGATCTCTGATTTAGTGTTGTGGAGACAGTTGTAGCAGTATTTATTACACCTTCCCTACTTTCAGTATTAATCTCACTGCCCAAAGAACTTCCAGGTTCACTGCTCTCCTCATCGGCAGAGTGATTTCTACCATTAACTTCTGTAGATCCAACTAATGTTAAGTATTCTACAGGGCGTGGGACTGTAGAGAAAGCCCACAATCCAACACTAGCTCCACACAGCTTGCAATCCAGAACAACAGAGTTGGGATCGAGCTGCAAGTTACCAGCAGCATCGCCTTCCTCATTTGCCTTCACATTGTCATTAGTACACAAAGAATAAACACTAGTTCTTTGATTTTGTCCAGCAGAAGTAGCAAAAATGGCCTCTTTGATAGATTGATTTTTTCCTCCCTTGCAGTCAACTATATAAGGTAATATATGAGGTTCCCAGCCACATAAACTTATAAGCTTTTGTGCCTGCACATGTTTCAAATGTGATATTGTCATCAAATGGGACCGTCTTGTTCAAGAAAAATCAAATTAATGATAGAGCATGTAAATATAGTTAAAATAAAGGCTCAATATAAGTGTTACAACTTGAAAAGTAAAGTACTAATTACTCAAAGAACTGGAAAATAAGAGCAGGATGTACGTTGTATCATACAGACAAGCCACATGAGGTGAGCCTTGCAAGTAACAGATACAGATATAATGGACTGAAGATAATGCAGTGTCAAGAGATAGAAATTTAAAGTCCTGCGGTTCTTTACTAAGAAAACTTTTGTTATAAGCATCAGAACTTTTAGATTTGCAAGCATTGTACTGTCAAACCTGATAATATGAGATGGAAGAAACTGAGTCAGGTTTGTTTCCAAGGTGCTCTGTCCCAGATGCGTCAGCAGACACATCACACTCTGCAGATGAAAATTCCCTTAGGAATTGCTCCAGCTGAAGGCTTCTCATATTATCAACTGCTACAGGCGAAATCACTGGAAGAGCTAAAAGCTTAGATAAAGAAGAACAGCGTTTCTCGTAATCCTCAACCAATACAGCCCTTGGTGTAGGTGGAAACTGTGCGAGTTCTTCGGTACATGAATTGTTAAGCCATGGGCAAAGTAGTTTATGCCCAGTTTCCAGCTTCAAGCTGAATACCATAGCTGCTTTCTCAACTAGTAGCACATCAATATAAAAATTTAATAAAACATAATTTTCTCCCATCAAAGAATAAACCATGGAGAAGATTAATATTAATTTCACTCTGAAATAGCAACAAATTGGAAGAAAATCATGACTTGCCTTGTTGCTGTGCCCAAGCTGAAGGAGTAGAGAAAAGGAGACGTGCCCCACATGATTCACAGGCAATGGTGTCCACATCTACATTAATCCAACCCCTCCGAGCACAATTCACAGGACTCACCACCTAAAGATGGATTAACTTATTTTAAAACAAAAGGCTATGACAACATTTTCAGGGAAAAAAGGCAGAGAAACCAAAAGAACAGCAAGCATAGTAGTTCAATGGAAACAAAAAGTGCTTTAGAGTTACACCTATCTAACTCCTTGTTATTGATATGAATGTAATAAGAGAAACATAAAGTTCCATATCCAGAAGATGAACAAGAAATCTTTCTTCTGTAAGAGTAATATTTAGAAACCTGATGATTGAACAAGGGCATAAAATACCTATCCAATATTTTGCATTAATCACAAGTATACAAGCTTACAAAGTGCATATAACATGTTTAGTTTGGTTTGTGACTATTTTAAAGTAACCTTGTCCAATCTTGATGCATAGATGAAGATATAGGATAGATATTTGATATTTTTCATTAACCAAAAATTAAAAATAGCATAGGTCTATTTCACTTAAAATTGTTGAACAGCTTACATAACATTGGACACCATTTTTTCATAAATATAAAGACAAGGGTACAACTCATTGCTACGTAACATGTCACATATCTGAAATTTGAGGTTTGACCAATCAGCATTTGGACATGTCCACATATTTTGTAGAGAGATATGTGCCATTGAAAATGAGATTGTATCTTTGGAGATTTCATTTGAAACAAAACTCCCTTTGGGTAAGGTCATAAGAAGGAAATATGCACTCAATTGCAATAGATGGGGCTCTAAAATCTAAATGGATTGTTGGTAGGTGATAAGCTTAGTATTTGGGAGGACAATTGGAGGGATTCTACTTCCTTGGCTTTGGCTTTTCCTATACTAATTACTACAGACCATCATCCTCAAAAACTGCTTCCATTCAATCAAGCTGCTCTATCCTCTCAATAACTCTCTCAATTGAAATTTTAATTTTTGATGTACTTTGAATGTAGAAGTTCTACAACCAATTGCTCTGTCGAGGAACCTCGAAAAATTGTTCTTAACCATCTTCTACAAATAAGGGGTTCTGGTCCCTTGAGTCTTCTAGGTTCTCCATCTCTCTGTCTTATTTTTGTGCTTTGATTGACCTTGAAAGTCTTGTTCCTGTGGGCCATACTCCTATATTTGGAAACAATGCCTCCCTCAAGAGTTAAGTTTTTGCTTGGCTAGTTTATTAGAGGAAAATAAGTACCTTTGATTTAGAGAAAATGAAAGGTTTTCACATAGTATTTCCCCTTTATGCCCTTTGTTCGGATATGATGACACAACTGATCACTTAGTCTTGAACTGTGTTGCAGCTAGAATTAATGGTGTGCAGACTGCAGATTACTAGCAAAGTAGGGATTCTGTTGGTGATTTCAGGGAATAGTAGCAAACTGGCACTATGATGTTGGAACTATGATGTTGGACAAACCTGTTGGATGGGCTCAAGGAAGAAGGCTTTTAATATGTGAAACAGTTCGCTATGCATGGTGTTTTGGACTATTTGACTGGAAAGAAACAACAATTTTTTTTAAGGAAAAGAGTTACATAACTTATCTATATCGCAATTTTACCCTTTTCAGGCATTTTCTCCTTCTATCTGATTAGTCCCACATGGAAGGATCTTTTGACATAACTATTATTTTTTCTCTTTTTCCTAGCTATAAAATGCCGTTATCCTATGACTTTCCTGTAATGATCTAATATTCTTTCAATAAATTTTTATGTCCTGTCGGAAAGAGTTACGGCACTTATAAAATCAAACCTGTGGCCTGGCGAACCACGTCATGGACTTGAAAGTGGCCAACCTCCTTAACAAATCACCACGATCCCATGGCCTGCACCGTGGAGCTTGAGCTGATTCAGCTGAACCTGAAGCTGAATTTTGCAACTCTTCACCCACATTGCCTTTTGCAAATGGAGATGATGAAATCATGCGTTTCTTGCCTCTCATTGATTGAACTCCATAGGTGCTGGATGAATCACCAACAGAAACAAATAAACAATACAAAATCTTTTCAAGTTAAATATTGAACAACAATCAAATAATTAAATCCCCATACCAACAAGGAAATCAATGAATAAGGGGGAATTAAAAATACGTAGTTCACTATATAGGTTGCACTGAAACAATCCAAAAAAGCAGAGAATTGGGACGTTCCTATCGTCTAGCTTTTGAATAGCAAAACTAAAACAATGGAAAACTGCAAACCTTGACATTATGTACTACAAAGAAAAATCCAGCGGATTGAACTAATAATAAGAGAAGAGAAGAACCACAAAAAAGGAACATTACATTCAAATAAATAAAAAAACAAAGAAACCATTTAATTGTAACATTTAAATTCCGGATAAGAAATATACTGTTGTTACACAAAATCGTACCTACAAATAATTTAGGTTTAACAAAGCGAACTCGTATACGATTATCGCATAATAAGATTTTCCAAAGATAGACACAAAAATCCTAGCAAATAAAAGAGAATATATAGAAACCTGGTGTTGCCAGTATTAGGTTTGGATTTGGGAGTAGCTTGAAACAGCTTATCCATTGCTGCTTGAAACCTCTTTTCAGATTCGTCTCCCATTTTACAGAAAAATGGTTGTGCCCTCGTCAGATCCTCTGGAAAACACACCAAGAGGCCCTAAGTGTCCCTTGCACCTTTTGTTGTGAAGCACTTGCGCAGTGCACAATGGACAGTTTTGTAAACTCCCTGTGCATTGTAAATTTACAGTTTTTTAATAAATGATTACAAAAGATATTTTGTAAAACAAGAATCAATTATGGATGGGGTTAATTTCATTTTTGTCACTGAAATTTTAATGAAATATCAATTGAGTCACTTGACTTTAACTTATCTCGATCACATGATTAAATTTTAATCACTTTGTTAGCCCAAGTTACTAAAATTTGACATCACAATCCTATGTGAATGTCAAAAGCTAACAGCAATTTCAGATAAAATATGTTATCTAATCATGTTGTAGTCGTATAATTTAAAAATAAATCTTGTTTAAAAATCGACGGTTGTCATCCGACAAAGTATATTTAGAGCTATATTCATATCCAATTTCAAGATTTTGCAATCACAACATGATTATGTGGCATATGTTAAAAGAGGGCTAATGGAGGTTTGGGATGTTAAGTTAGTGTAACGAATGCTATTAGAGTTACTAATATTGAAAAAAAAAAATTAAAGTTTAATGGCTTAATTGAAATTAAAGTTGAGTGGTTTAATTGAAATTTCACTAATAGTTTAATAATCAAAAGTAAAATTAACTCGCAAATATACATATCTATTTCTCTACCATTTATAACATGGCGGTTATATTGATAGTGTATTTTGCAGTTTTTATTTGATGTAATACATTTTAATTAAGTTTAAAGTTTTTAATCTTTACTCATTATAGTACTTATATTCTTAACTTTTTTTTTATAGAATTTTTATATTTAACTTTCTATTAATTAACACATCTCGTCATTGACGATATTTTTTGTCAAAATATTCTATTTTTCGTACTCTGAAATGAGATAAAAATATTTTATTACATTTGTATTTATTCTATTTTTTTATAGTACGATTGGTAAATAAGTTGTTTTATACATTCCAAATAATTTTTTTGGACGAAAATTGTTATTAGAGACAAGATGTATTAATTAATCGAAAATTAATGATAAGAATGTGGTGAAATTAAGTTGAGAACATAAGTACTAGAACAAATATTGAGAACCTTAAATGAAATTAAAATGGGAATTTTGTTTCAAATGGTCCCTAACGTATGTCTTTAGTGTGTTTTTGGTCCATAACCTTTCATTTTTGGCTAAAAGATTCCTAACATATACTATTGGATGCGAAACTAATCCATATCGACGAATTCTATCCAATTTAGTCGTTAGTTGAGTGCGTGGTCTCAAATCTCTTTTAGTTTGTTTTTTATCTACAGGGTTAAATTGGTCAATTTCTCCTTTTTTTATTCATTTTATTCATTCCTGCCTGTATAATCTAAACCACACCGGCTAAGTATATATTGTTGATGAAGCCAAAATTTGAAGTATAGTATTTGAGTGGAATTGGAAAAGGTAAATAGAATCCAATATTATGTAGATTACTATTGGAGATGAAGACTTCCTAAACAAGTCTGAACATTGGTAGATATTTTCTTGTTTGTCAGAGAAGACGGGTGAGCCATTATTAGATGAATGAATGAAAATAAGATCAAATTTGAACGCCAACACTCTAAACGACCCGATATTCTGATACCACTGTTGGGAATTGAGACAAGTTCCTTTATTGCCTACAAGATCATTATTCAGATAAAGATAACGATACAGAAAAAATATAAAAGATAGAGAAATATTTATGGACTGTCAAAACTTTCACTATATGAAAAATCGTTATAATCATATATTCACCCAAATTATCAAATATCGTAAGAAAAATAATATCACCATATATATATGATAAATTAATTATTATTGATGCATCCGTGAACAAATGTTCTACATATGAATTATTTATTTGCCGGAAGATGTCCTAATGTATGTTTACTGAAATGGGATTTATTTAAGAATTTTAGTTGATATCATATATATAAGTTTTTTTATTATGATTTCTTTTTGAAGATGGTTCTTGAGATTTAGAGGACAAAAGGAAAGAGTAGCTAAATTTATTTCACTTATCTTTCTTTAACTTACTGTATTTTACATTATATACATATATTATAACAATTTGTATATATTAAATTTTAACGAATTATGTACAACGCACGTACCTGACTAGTATATATATGTAGTGTGAACGATGTCCTTGTTCAATCTTCATAATTTATATTAATAACATTAATCCATGCATTAAGTTATTATTCCCTTTTTCTTGACATCCATCAAGTTTTTATTTTAACAATATAGAACATTATTATATAATCTCATAAAAATTATGTCTATAATCTATATATTTATCTATATTTATACTAATTCTAAAAGCCCTAAAAAGGAGAAACAATTTTGGACAATTTTACCCTAATATATCACAACTTTGGACTATTTTACTCTCCTGCATTATATTAAAAAATTCAAAACTCTTTCATCTCTCCAACTATTTTACCCTCATACATTAAATTAAAAAATTCAAAACCATTTCATCTCTCGGACTATTTTATCCACATACATTAGATTAAAAAATCTAAAACTCTTTCATCTCCCACAATTATTGAACAAGATAAGTTGTTTGGGACATTTATACAACTTATGTTATGTTTTTTTCCCCCCACTACGGAATACAAATGATAGGCTATAAAATGGAGAAACAATTTTAGACTATTTTATTCTCGTACATCTAAAATTCTAGAAAATGGATAAACATTTTTGGACGAATACATCCTCATTAATATTTTATATTTCCTAAATTGTCTTTCAATTAATATTATAATTAAATTCTCAAAATAATATTTGTAACCACATTTAGTCATTGGAAGTTGAAAATGCTAAATCACCATTTATTACATTTAATTACTGGATTTTGAAATATTCCTATCGAATTGTGACAATGAATTTGGTCAGTTACAAGATGAATATTTATTTACCTTCCACCAACAATGTATTCAACTTATTTTATGCTTTATTTGAAGTTTAAGGTTGCTTTATTTGAAGGTAATTATATAGTTTGTGAAGTCCATAAAATATTCATTTGAAATTTTGTGTGTTGTGATTATGGTTTTTGTTACTTCACGTAAATAATTATTTTTGAGTGTTCTATTTTTTTATTTTCTTTTTCTTTTTAACTTCAATAATTAATACAAATCTCATTTCTATTATTCTTTCTTATGTTTTTAAATTGAATTGTTATATATTGCTTAAACTAATTTTTCTTCACTATTTATACCCCCGCATAAGTTGCTTAAATTGTTAGAATATTTAGTTTTGATAATATTACTTTACTCCTCCATTATCATTTCGATAAGTTCACGCGAAGACATGTGGACATTGAATTGTGCAAATGAGATTGTTTAATTTTGTCAATTTTCGGATGTAAATAATATTTTTATTTTATTTTATATACTGATTCATAAATCTACCTATAATTGCTAACTTGAGGTGCTACAAGTTCAAATTACATGTGATATTTTGGGTTAAAGTCTCTTCATAGTTGAAGAGTTATACTAAATTACAAAGATTTGTTATAAGTCATTTGCCGTTTTATAAAGCAAGAATATTCAATGGATTTGAGTGCTCGATATATTTAAGAACGTACACAATTTTTGAATCTTTCTGTTTGTATTATTTAATTGACATTATTTGACTATATTACAAATCTTAAACAATATAGCTTCATGTTTTCACTAGTTACATAATTGTAAAAAGTACTTTGTTTGTTTTGTTATACATCAAAATTGAAATCAATGTATTGATTCGTAGTTAAAATAAATATTAATCATTATTACATACGAACGTGGCTAATTTGGTATTTGAATACTGTAACAAAAAGTATATTGTACCATATTTTTAATGTTAGATTTTTGTATATTAATATAGTATTAAATTAAATATAATTATTTGAATAAAAATCTAACTTACAATATCGTTACTAAATTACATACAACGTAAGTATTACATACTAGTTTATATTAAATATCACATGATCTAAGAATCATCTTATAGACAATTTTATTCAATACTATCTTTTTGCATGTGTCATTAATATATTTCGTACAGTTTTCTTTTAATTAAATGTACACAAAATTTGAAAAATAAAGTGAGTATTATTCAATACTCCTTTTTCCTTTTTGTTTTAAGTTTTAGATGGATTTCGAGTTTAGTGTTTTATTGATAAGTAAAAGTAATATAGTTTTAAATATTCTTTTATTTCATTTCTTGTACGCACAAAAATAAAAGTAACAACATTAAATACAATATTACAAAATCACGTACAATGCTTGTGTTCTTATAACTTGTCATTATAAATAAGTAAATGATTGAACTTACTAAAATCGAAAATAACAAATCAAGTGTTTTACATTATGCAGCACTCTACATTCAACTTCTTATCAATTTATTAATTTTTAAATTTTCATTTTCATCTAATAGTTTAATTTCTCATCTCTCTACTCTTTTTTGTCTATCCTTTTCATAATTAAATTTCTATCGACTCTCTTGACTATGCTACTGGTATACTACTTTATTGCGGTGGGATCTGATTGTATGCTCTATTATGATGATGGATTGAGGCAATGAACAGATTTTGAAGATGATCAATTGAAGGAGATGGATTGAGAAGATGAACAGATTTTGGAGATGATGATGATCGAATCAGAGAGATAAATAGAAGTTGTCAGCAAATTTCGAAAGAGATGATTTTGTGAGGGGAAGAAATTGAAGACGTAGTGACACACAAACGTGTAAGTACCTTCATACGGTCGTGATTAAAATAACTTATTAACTTTTTTTATTTTAACACAAAAATTATATATTTTTAGTAACAAATATTTGTCTCCTCTTATATAAAACTTCTTCATGGGAAAGAGAAATAATAAAGTTATAAAACTAAGTCACAAAAATTAAGCAGTAAGTTACAAAATGATATAAAGTTGACAATTGTAACTTAAAATGAATAAGAAATTATTTTTAAGATGGAAAATATTAAATAAAATAAAAATATATCTTACTTAGTTCTTTTTTAAAAAGTTATTTACTTATAAGCAAATTTTCTAAGGTTAGAAATTCAGATAGTTCGCAACTAATATCCAATAATCTCTCAGATTTATATTTCAGAGCAATGTAATCGTCCCACGTGTCAGACATCCCTTATATTCCTCAACCTGCAGGTTCCTATTTTTGCTGATTAGATAAATATAAATGATTCCATTTCAATAATTTATTATACGAATTGGGGTTTTCTTTTTTCAAAAAAATACACGAAATCGTTTAAAATAATCTTATAATACACAAAAGTTTGAATAAAGAAAATGAATAGATGGATAAATCTATCCACTAGGTAACAAACTTAAGTTTGTTATAAAATAAATTAGTTTTGATTATCATTATCACTATTCAATCTACGTTTAAGGACCGTTTGATTTGTAGATAAAACTATTTTACTGGATAAAAGTTACATGGATAATAATTATCTGGATAACAAGTTTATTATTATCCTATTTGGTTTAGCTATGTATAAAAATAAAAAAATATTACTTTTATATTTATCATGTTTGGCTCAACATCACTGGATAAAAGATAAAATTGTTGAAATATCTAAAATACCCTTCTTGTTATACAAGATTCAAAATAATAACATGAGTTGCATTATTTTTTAGTCACATTTGTATGTAATTAATATGTTAATGAAAATATATAACTATGCTATAAAAAAAACACAATAACTAGCTAATAATGTTTATGAAATAATAAATTTCAAAGATTTCAAATTCAAACAAGTTTTCCAAAACTAATATGTAAGTACTCAGATCCAAAGGTTTAATCTTTTGAATTAAACATAGAATACAAAGGTAGTAGAAGAAAATAAAAACTACTCAAAGAAAAGAAATAGTGAGAGCATACTTGAATTTTTTGTGGACTGTCGAACGTGAAAGGGGAGAAGAAGTTGATCAAGAAGCAAAATTTGATTTAGAGAATGAGAAAAGCCAACATTGATTTAGAGAATGAGAGATGTCAAAAATTGATTTGGAGGAGAAATGAAAATAATATGTGATTTCCTAGGACATAGATCCAAGAATAGATGGGTATTTTTGTATATTATCCGGATAAATATTTTTGTCCTTCTCTTTATGATGATAAAAATTGTCTTTATTTTTTACTTAAAATTGTTATTCGGATAAACTCGGATAAAAGTTTATCTAGATATTAGTTTTACCCAAACAAGATAAAATAAAATTGATCCATTATCTTTGTCTATTGACTGTTTACTAAACAGGCCCTTACAGCACAAGAGATGCATCTTTGGCTAAGTTTAAAAATTTATTATAAATTGTACACGTGGACACTAATTACGGTGCTCAATGTCCACGTGGCATCACCACATTGGTCACTTTTTAAAAAGTGACAAATGTGATAATGCCACATGGACAGTGGACACTATAATTAGTGCTCATTGTGATATAATTGACTTGTTTTTTATTATTTTTTTTCTTAAATTTTCCAATTTGAAAGTAACTTTTACAGTACTACCAAAATAAGTAACTTATTTTCTATTTTGATCAAATTTTATTTATTTTTTCACATTTTGAAACTTGTATACTTATAAGTAACCCCTTTATGCTTAGCAACCTTGCATGCTCTAAGTAGCGTTTCCTAGAGATTATTCCAGCTATGAGTACTCCATCAGCTTTGAAGATAAAAAAGGACTCGCATTTTATCAAGAAATCGCATGAATCATTTAATGGCGTGGCTGGCACCACATCCAAGCCTCAGCCGCGACAGCCCGTTATCATTTACACCTATTCTCCCAAGATAATCCACACGAATCCTCGTGATTTCATGACATTGGTGCAAAAACTCACTGGACTCTCACACTCCATTGATGATCAATATTCTCCTACACCGAAACCCGAGACAAGCAGTGATAATAGTAATGAGAAGCCTAATAATGAGAATGTGTCTCCTTTAGATGGCGCCATGGATGGGAATGACAGCAGCAATGGTCAGGTCTATTCTAATTGCTTTGATCCTCAAATTATTTATCCTTCTAATTATATTTGCTTCAATACAGTTGGAAATACTACAGATTTCTTGTACTCAACTGCACCATTTTATAACCATATCGATTTATCTTCCCCATTGGATGACATTCAGGAGATTCGAGAGTTTTGATTATTTTGCAAATTTTCTGAGTTTAGTAGAATAATTTTCATTGCTACAATTTTGGGATACAGTTTGAGAATATTTATGGTAGTGATGAAGAAATTAATACATTTGATTACTATTTTATATTTTGTTATTTGGACAATGATCATATGATGTGTTAAAGAATAATGTTCTGATTGTCGAATGAATGAGATTGCATCAGTCTAATTGGACCATATTTTGTACGAGTTTATAAATTTTAATTTGTCGTTATGCTTAGCCCTTTAAGTGCAATACAGGATTACGCTGTGCTCAAATTATCACCAGTAGGCGTGTGAAGACGTTGATGTGAAGTTTTGTACAATTATCAACACTCTTAACTCGTATTTGGGGCACGTTTACGTTTGATATATAGTAAATGGTTAAAAATAACGTATAAAATTTATTTTATTTTGTTGGAGTAGAATTGATGTTGGAATATACTTTTATTTGAATAACAATTTAAGCACAAAATAAGTAAAAGTTTTGTCATCGAAAAGAAGAAGACAATTTTTTTTAATTTGGATATGGATTCAATCAATTTTTTTTTTTAAAAGAGGATCATATCATTTATAATATAGAACAAATCTATTTTTGAATATTCATATCTTAGGATAATTGTCACCCTTCACCGCCATATGCATCTCCACTCATTTTTTTTTTCTCTGTTGTAGTTTTTTTTTTTTAACATTTTTACGAAAAACTATTTTTTTTAACAATGCTTTTTTCTATTGTTAGACATAACTGAACTAAACAGGATAATGATAAACATGTTATTCACATAACTATTATCTATATAACTTTTATTCAGATAAACAATTTTATCCACGAACCAAAAATGTGTTTGTTGTTTATTTCAACTCCTAAAGCATATATAGCATACAAAAATCCATTTCATATGCTACTCTCAGGATAGAACTCTTTACAAAGGCAGACTCTTTTTGAATTTTCACAAGTTTTGATTTTACTCGAAAAAGAATATCAATTAATTTAGAAAAAAATTCGACTGGATACACATGTGAAATATTGTTGAGGCTTGATATGCGAGGTTAATTTCAAAAATTACGATAAAATTGTGACTCATAGCACTTTAAAGCATTGAATTAGTCTGAAAGTGAGATTGTCGATCACTCTTTAATTGCTTAGGTTTAACTTTGTTAGTTAAAAAAATCATCAAATCATTTGAGTTTTTAATTTGTTCGAATAGAGGTTAGGAATAATTTCGATTCATAATTGATAACACAGTATTCGTAGGAACGATACTCGATTAACTAATATACTATTTGTCGTCATATTTTGCATTTGCAATTAAATCGAATAATCATCCCTAATTTGACCATGGAAAAAATCTTATATTTAATTTACAGCAAGACATTTGCAGCCAAAAAAAAAAAAAAACTGAAAAATAGTTACTACTATAGATTTAAAAGAAAAAAAAATTATTACCGCATTAAAGCCATCTTTATTATAGTGACACGACCCACATAGAATGTTACAATCAAGATTTAACATGAAAAATCAATTATACTATCATCTATAATTCTATAAATTCCTTTCGTCTTACAAAGATAAGTTTATTTTAATTATTTTTACACAAATTAAGAAAATTTAATTAATACTCTTACATTGTGATGATATAAATAATGACACTTGCTATATGTTATTTAGTTATGGTGGCACGTCTTGGCACGCCCACCTCAACGATTCGCCGGCCTCATCGAGTTGCCCTCCTCGTTGGTCTCATGAGCACGCTTCTGACAGATAGACTGTAATAATCCAACTGTCATCAGATTAGCCAGGCAGGCGACCCATGGAATGATAGTTACCACCAGTTATCAGGAAGACGAAACATCTCTCAACAATTGGAAAGATGAAACATCCCTCAATAATTCCTAATAATGAGTGAGATGAAAGGACACCCGTTATCAAATGAGGGAGATGAAGGGACACCCATCATCAATAATTGCAGGCCATCATTTATAAATAGAGGCCAACCTCCCAGGTAAAAACAGAAGACACAATTCTCATACACTCCATATTGTTATTCTACACATACTGATTATCACACCGGAGTGGCCACGGGAGAAAAAAACCCCGCCACCTTTTGCAGGTTTCCACCACTATCGAAGCCGTGCTTAAAGGAGAAAAAAATTATTTATCATCATTTGGCGCCGTCTGTGGGAAATACACAATAAGTCATGGCTCGAACTAGAAGAGCTAAGAATGTAACCGCTCCACCAGCCCCCATCGGAGATGTAGACACCGAGTCTAACGCCGCCATTAATCATCCACAAAAAGAATTTGCCTCTACCACTCAACTTGCGGCACTGCAAGCTCAGGTGGCGGCCTTAACGGCTCTACTCCAAGATCGAAACGCTGCGGTTTCTCAGCTATCACCGGGTCCTAACCTTCTGCCAATAGGATCTTTACCACAAGGGGCTCCGCCCCAGGGTCCTAGCCCTCACCGATAGGGCCCTCACCGCCAGGGACTCCTCCCAAACTCCTAACTTTCCAGCAATAGAAACATCGCTAACGACAGCTCCATCGCTGGCTCTAGAGGTGTCAATCCGGGTTCAGGCGAGCTGAAGCCCGGTGACGGACCGCATTAGAAAAAACTTGCACCACGGTGGGTTGCGGGTTGGGTCAACCCAGCCCAAAAAAATTGAATATGAGCCCGGCCCACCCGTCGATCCATCCGGATCGAGCCCATGTAGCCCGCGGTTCAACCTAGTTCGGCTCATATGAATAAAAAATTAATTTTTTTTTAGAAATTACTAAAAAAATTTAGTTACCTATTGTAATTAAAAAAAAATGTTCACATATATAGCAAAAAATGTGTTAAATTACTAAATAAAAAATAAATAACAATGATAAATTCACATTTGTTAATTTTTTAATTCATTTTCTATTTTTTTATATATATTTAAAGACTAAAACATCACGCTTCTGTCATATCTTTTACTTTAAACGGCTCTATACCATTTATTAAAAAAAAATAAAAATAGGCCAGCGGTTAAAAACCGAACCGCGATTTCACGGGTCGACACGTGGTCGACCTCCTCGACTGTGACGACCGCGGGTTGGCCTCCTCGGCCAGTGAGCAGTCTACCCGTTCACTCACGGCGGCCCATGATTCGGGTCGAGACGGGTGGCCAATCTTGGGTTCGACCTGCCGGCTGCGTCTTGACACATCATCTGGCTGGCTCCAATTTCTTTGGCTCCACCTTCCGCACCCCACTTCTATTCATTGACATCTAGCCCAAATCCATACTGGGGGCAACCGTCATGGATGCCCACACCTACGTTGTTTGAAACACCAGTGTTAAGCCTGGAACATCTATTAGAAGAAATGATGAGTCACAAAATAGCTTAAGCTATGTCTAACAGTAGGCAACAATCTATGGTGTTGGAAGAAGATCTTTTTCCCTAGAAGTAATGGCAGTCATCTTGTCACGAGACTTCAAACAGTCAAAAATGGAGAAGTACGACGGATCCTCTAATCCTGTCGATCTCCTCAGGGCTTTTGTTGACTTGATGAGGTTGCAAACCACACCTGATGTGATTATGTGCAAGGCTTTTCTGCCAACACTTAGGCAAGAGGCTAGGGACTGGGTAGCCACCCTTCTCCCAAAATCGATCCGTACATTTGACGATTTTTTCAAGAGTTTTGCTGCACACTTTGTCAGTAGCAAACGTGTTAAGAAAACTGCTATCAATCTGATGCAATTGACATAGGACAAGGACGAATTGCTGAAAGATTATATTGTCCGGTTCAATAGAGCAACCGCTTGGAATCAAAGATCTGCAGATGTCTGCTGTAGTCACTGTCATGATGAGTGGAACTCGAAGTCGTCCTTTCAAGATGTCACTATCTAAAAACCCGTCGGATACTACGCGTGAGTTACTCAAGAAAGTGGATAAGTATGTAGACGCTGAAAAAGTATATCTCATTACCAAAAGTATGAAAGATGAAATGAACCTGAGTCTAACAAAAGGAATACTCGGGATGAGCCCGAACCTCGAAATAATAGAGACAATCTCACTCAAGACGAGACGAGGTGACCTCGCCCAAGCCAAGGCGAGCCAACCAGGCGAGCTAGTCAAGCCAAGGTTTAAAAAGGGTTTTAAAAAAAAAAAAAAAAAGAGTCTAGGCGAGCTCACCCAATACGAGGAGAGGCGATCTCGCCCAATGTTAAAAAAAATTAGAAAGAAGCAGGTGTGATAGATTATTTCTATTTCTTATTGACAGTAGTAGTCTATGAAAGGTAGAGGGGCTTACAAGGCCAAAAATAATGATAGCTACCACTGTCTGAAAAACAAGACAAAAAACAATGACAGCTGCCACTGTTTGAAAAACAAAGCCAGTTGCTACTGTCTAAAAAACAAGGCCAGAAATAATGAATGCCACTGTCTGAAAAACAAGGCAAAAAATAATGATAGCTACTACTGTATGGAAAACAATGCCAGCTGCTACTGCCTGAAAAACAAGGTCAACAGCCACTACTTAAAAATCAAGGCGATAGCCGCTATTTAAAAATTAAGACGATAGCCTATATTTAAAAAACAAGGCGATGAGCCCATATTTAAAAATCAAGGTGATGAGCCTCTGTACGAAAAAAATCAAGGCAATGAGCCTCTATTATAATTTGAAAATTAGTTTCGGGTATACATAGATAATTTTTTTTTAATCAATAACACAAATATTGTTGGATTGATTGATTTTTCAGTTACAATGACAGTTTAAATTGTAGTGATTAGAGCAGTGACCCATGGTTGCCCTCTCCATATTTCAATGCAAGATCGGTAGTGTTTTGCTTTTCATTGGGCAATTGAATAAGGACAGAAATTAATTGTCAAAATAACCTTATCCACACGTTTATCATTCTTCTAGAATCAATACTTTAATAGATGATCTTATTCCTTCTCACTCAGATTGGTGACTCTATAACAAAGTTTTTAATAGAATCTTTAAATGTAAAATACTCTCTAAATTAATTTTTTAAAATGTAGAGTAGCTTTTACTTTTTAAATTTAGAGAATCAAACTTACTATCTATAATTAAATGGATTTAAAGATTTTCAATTTTCAATACTCATATATTGACTAAATTAAATAGTATATACGAAATAAAATAAAAAAAAATAAAAAAATAATAAATACATATTAAAATAGAAAAAAAAATAAATGTTAATTCTAATATTATTCATTTTAACTTAATATTATCATATGTAAATTGAAAAATATTGGAAAGCTCGTCCTGATTAAATTGTATTGAAATACTGACTATTTATATTAGAATACGAATTATTAATTACTTGAAGTGGGATAATTAATTAATTAAATTGATTAAATTATAATATTATAAAATATTAAAATTCTGTCATTTGATTTAATTATATTTTTTTTGCTGACTCTGCGTAAATATGAATAATAATAATATTATTATAAAATATAATATAAATATTTTAATATTATTTAATATATAATGTAAATAATATAATATTAAAACTTATTTAGTAATTTTCTATTATAATTTGAAAATTATTTTCGGGTATACAAAGATAATTTTTTTTAATAATCGACACAAATATTATTGGATTGATTGATTTTTTAGTTACAATGACAGTTTAAATCGTAGTGATTAGAGTAGTGACCCATGGTTGCCCTCTCCATATTTCAATGCAAGATCGGTAGTGTTTTGCTTTTCATTGGGCAATTGAATAAGGACAGAAATTAATTGTCTAAATAACCTTATCCACACGTTTATCATTCTTCTAGAATCAATGGTTTAATAGATGATCTTATTCCTTCCCACTCAGATTGGTGACTCTATAACAAAGTTTTTAATAGAATTTTTAAATATAAAATACTCTCTAAATTAATGTTTTAAAATATAGAGTAGCTTTTATGTTTTAAATTTAGAGAGTCAAACTTATTATCTATAATTAAATGGATTTAAAAAATTTCAATTTTCAATACTCATATATTGACTAAATTAAATAGTATATACGAAATAAAATAAAGAAAAATAGAAGAAAACCATATAATAAATAAGAGGGACGCATGTCAAAATAAAATATACGAAAAAATAATAAATAATTTTTGAGAGAAGTAAAATAAAATGTTAATTCTTAATATTATTCATTTTAACCGAGTATCATAGGAAATTGAAACATTGGTAAGCTCATCCTGATTAAATTGTATTGGAATACTGGCTATTTATCTTGGAATACGAATTATTAATTACTTGAAGTTGGATAATTAATTAAATTTTAATATTATAAAATATTAAAATTCTGTTATTTGATTTAATTATATTTTTTTGTTGACTCTACGTAAATATAAATAATAATAATATTATTATTATAAAATATAATATAAATATTGTTGACGTTGGAAAATGGTTTGTGCTGATTCTTAGCCAACTTAAAGATAAGTATTGAGGTTGGCTATGACCGTAATGAGTGGCAGATAGGTAAGTATATATAGGAAGACTTGATTGTATAATATTTGTAAAGTGCTTTTATTAAGCAGTTGAATGTCCGACCTGAAGGACATTTATGTCTCCTATTTATAGAAAAATATGTAATGATTTGCTCCATTTAATGCTAAGCTAGGCATTAAATGGCCAAGCTAGACATTTAATGCTTACAAGACTTTTTCCTTTTTAAGGCATTTAACGTGAAGTGACAGCTATTCTGACTTTTTACATATGGAAAGACGTGCCATATGCTAGAAGTATGAGTCCGATCAAGAAAGGTTGAGGTCCGACCTGGAGTGTAAGGGACTATGGCCGACCTGATTCTGTGGTGTTTTGGGATTAAGGTCCAGACCAAGAATGATCTCCGACTTGGAGTAAGACCCGTCTGGGAATAAGGTCCGACATGGAGTAAGACCCGCTTAGGAATGAGGCCCGACCTGGAGTAAGACCTGCTGATGTAATAGATCAAATTGGATATCAACAATTGTCCCCAAGGCCTGCTATTGACTTCAATCATATATGGCCTTCAATTCGTACCACAGCTCTGGGCTGTTTTGATCTGTTTTGTGTGTGCACACGTAGCTGAATTAGTCGAGGAAAAAAGACTCTAAGCCGAAGCTGAGGATGGTCTGGAGACCTGAGCATTGCCCTGGAGAAGTCGATAGACCGGGACGAGGTAGTAACAGAGTTCAAGTCCTCGGATGCCTATTTGGCCGTGCAAATGAAGGTCTACTTCCTCACAATGGAGGAGTTGATTGAGACAGTAGTTGAGAAATGTCTGGACTGGGATGTTTAGTTCCTGAAGGACGAGTTGGACGAACTAAATAGAAATTCCAAACTCAATCTCCATCGCCCAAGAAGGAGATCGGTTCGAGGCTCGAGGAATTAGGGATGGCGAAAAAAACCATGGACCGAACCCGCCCGCGCCCCCCGCCCGCCGGCTGCCCGCCCGCTTATTCGGGTAATAGGGGTGGGTCCCATGGTTTTTTTCTCATGAGTGGCGGGCGGGGTAGCGGGCGGGCGGCTCGCCCACCCCGCCCGCCCCATGACCCGCCCCACCAAGGAATTTTTTTTTTTTTTTTTTTTGTAAAATCATAAAATAGAATATAAATTAAAACTTTGTTGAAAATGGACCAAAGAAGAATCGAACTCGGGTTGAAATTATAAATTATAAATCTTAATCATTACACCATAATCCCATTCTTGAATTTTTTTGTTTTGTTTGCTACAAATATTTTTTTTAAAAGAATTATTTATTTTTAATTATTTTTTCAGTTTTATAAAAAAAAAAAAAAAAAATTTAGGTGAGGAAATGGTTGGCGGGTCAAAAGGCCGAGCCCAGGCCGTGAAATGCCCGCCCGCCCGCCCATGGTCATGGTCATGAGCGAGTGAGACAAAGTAAAAATTCATGAGGCGGGCCGACCCGCCCCATTGCCATCCCTATCGGGAATGAGCTCTTATCTTTTTTATGTATATATTTTTTTTTGTTTGTCAAGAGTTCTCTCTTCTTGTATTGAAACCTCGGTATCAATGAAAATTTCCATTAGTTAACTAATTAGAATTGACTTACGATAGTGTGATCTCTCACATATGACTTTTGACATCTAATATCCAACTTCAAACTTCAAATGTCTGACCTTTCACATTAGATGGTGTAAATACCTCCAAGGTTGTAGCTCAATCAAATGGATGAGCTAAAACTGACATCAGACATCTGACGGACGTATCCTTCTGGTGACTATAGACGATTGCAGTACGGCTTGAGGTGCATAGGTAGGACCTCCTGGACGAGGATGTCTTTCTTTGTAGAGGTTTGGTAGGACCTTCCATCTTAGAGTTGGGTAGGATTTGATATATCGAAGTAGGACTTGATATTTAGGTAGGACATCATGGGCAAGGATGTCCCTCTTCATAGAGGTTAGGTAGGATGTCCCTTTTGGAGTTGGGTATAACCTGAAGGGGTAGGACCTCCTTTATGTGATTCGGTAAGACCACCTTGACGAAGAACCCCCTCTCTATAGAGGTTGTAGGTAGGACCTCTTTCGTGTGATTCGGTAGGACTTGAGATATCGAGGTAGGACCTGATATTGAGGTAGGACCTCATGGGCGAGGATGTCCCTCTTCGTGGAGGTTATGTAGGACTTCCCTTTTAGAGTTGGGTAGGACCTGAGATATCGAGGTAGGACCTGATATTGAGGTAGGACCTCTTAGGCGAAGATGTTCTTCTTCGTAGAGGTTAGGTAATACCTCCCTTTTGGAGTTGGGCAGGACCTGAGATATCGAGGTGGGACCTGATATTGAGGTAGGACCTCCTGGGCAAGGATGTCCCTATTCGTAAAAGTTAGGTAGGACCTCTCTTTTGGAGTTGGGTAAAACCTGAGATATCGAGATAGGACCTCTTGATGAGTGAACGCTCTCTCTATAGAGGTTGTAGGTAGGACCTCCTTCGTGTGATTCGGTAGGACCTGAAGGAGTAAGACCTCATGGACGAGGATGTCCCTTTTCGTAGAGGTTAGGTATGACCTCTCTCTTACAGTTAGGTCAGGGGTGTCCTTTAGTCATACTATTTCTTTGATCCATTATGAAGATTCTCACATAGCTGATATGACATTACTTGGCAAACTTCCAGATGATGAAGGAAGAATGTCGGAAGGCTCTAGTTGACCTGGATAAGGAAATGAGGCTCCACTCTGAGGTCGTAGAAGAACTGGAGAGAAAAGATGAAGAGCTCGCCGCAAAGGAGTCCGAGCTCCAGGCTTTAGCACACCAAGTGGAAGAAGAGAAAATAGAAAAGATCAAGCTGGAGGCTTTATTTGAAAAGAGCCAAGCAGACCTCCGAGCTTCCGTAGAGAGGTTGTGGCGGAGCTAATTGAGACTGTTGCGGAGAAGCATCGGGACTGCGATGTCCAGTTCTTGAAGGACGAGCTCAAGAAAAACTCCAAGTTCAATCCTTCTTCTTCTGGAGAGGAAGGTCAGCCTGAAGGCCAGGACTGAGCTTGACCTTTTTTTTTGTTAAGATCACGTCATCAGTATGGCATGTTCTCTTATATGTAAGACGTCAGATCAGCCGCCAATCATATATTCTGACTTGGATCAAGTCGAACCAGGAGATGAGGTCCGACTTGGATCAAGTCCCACCAAGAGATGAGGTCCAATCTGGATCAAGTTCTACCAGGGTTGAGATCCGACTTGGATCAGGTTCCACCAGGAGATGAGGTCCGACCTGGATCAGGTTCCACCAGGGATGAGATCCGACTTGGTTACGAACATACTTGGAATGAGGTCGACCTTAAGCTGCTTAGTGAGTGAAGAATTACTTAGCTGATATGACATATCGGATTGGATATCAAAAATTGTGATGTTTGGAGTGGAAACTGAGCTGTGTGGGACATTTGTGTCTAGAGGTTTGTGACATTGGTCACATCCTCAGTTCGGACGTTGACTTTTGGTGATATCAATGATGCGGCACTTCTGTTGATTGACATGGGTCCGAGCTATGTAGGACCTTTGTGTCCAGAGGTTTGTGACCTTGGTCACATCCTCAGTTCGGACGTTAGCTTCTTGAGCTTATATCAACAGCGCAGTACTTACGCTAATTGACGTGGGTCCGAGATGTGTGGGACCTTTGTGTCCAAAGGTTTGTGACCTTGGTCACATCCTCATTTTAGACGTTGGCTTCTTAAACTGATGTCAGCAGTGCAGTACTTTGATTGACGTGGGTCTGAGCTGTGTAGGACCTTTGTGTCCAAAGGTTCGTGACCTTGGTCACATCCTCAATTCGGATGTTGGTTATATTTACTAACTTTGTAACTGTTCCAAGAGTGCATCAACATGAAGCTTTCCATGTTCTGGAACTAGTAAGCTCCATTCTTCAAGACTGTGGTAATTTTTTAAGGACCTTCCCAATTTTGGGCTCTACTCTAAAAGCTAGTAAGAAAGACGTTTCACCCATGCTAGAGCGGTAAGTTGTGCGATAATACCAAAGTATATTCGAAAGTTCTTCTGCCCAGGCACCTTTGAGTTCATCAAATTGCGTCTTCAAGGTATGTTTGATGATTTTCAGTTCTTCACCGAACGACCTCAACCTTGGCCAATGGTTATGCTTTCGCTCATTTGGTGAAGTAGTCAGCATTGACTATGGCGAATTTGGTCCCGACTTTTCTCGTGGGCTTTGGACCGATTAGATCAATCAACTATTTTGAAAAAAGGCCATGGGCTGAGGACTGATGTTAGCTTTTCTGAGAGAGATCTGGTGATGGGGGCAAACCTCTGGCACTTGTTGCATTTTTGGACAAACTCGATAGAGTCCTTATTTAGTGATGGCCAGAAATAACCATACCTAGAAGTTTTATGTGCTAGTGATTGCCCCCCAGCGTGATTGTCACATATTCCTTCATGAACTTTGCTGAGGGCGTATTTGCACTTTGTTTTCCCTTAAACATTTGAGTAGTGGAAGTGAAAAGCTTCTTTTGAATAGGATGTTATCGATGATTTCCTAGCCTCCGCACTATCTGGGGACACGCTACCATCCATAAAAAATTGAACGATTCTGTCCATCCAGTAGGGATTGACTTCTGTGTGGTGAGCATGGACTCAAGTTGAGTGATCGTTGGACTGTTGATTCTTTTGATCATGATGCTCTCTAATTTTTTTTTTCATTGGTAGTGAGTCAAGCTACGGTATGAACGAGGCCATTTTGTGTCCTCGAAGTTCTCTTTTGCTTAGCCTCCAGCTCGACTAATCGCTGTTTAGCCAGACGATCTTCAGGTCGGTTCCGGGTTGGCGACTGCTTGTGAGTTTGAAATGCATCTAGAGGTGGCTTGATTCTTTTCAAGCCATTCGGTAACGTGAGTTAGGTACTCTAGCATTTGTATGACTGCTTTTCTTATAGGGGCATAGGTTGGAGCTGAGATTTCTCTAGGATGTCTCCGGTGGAAGCCTGGTAGGAGATCAATATATTGACTTCCTTTTCTTCCGTGGTTGTGAGTTCTTGAGTCATGGCTTTGACTCATGTTGAATGTGTTTTAGAGATAAAGTGTTTAGGTGTGGTGGGAAAGATTCACTTTGTGGAGATCAAAGGCTAGTCTTTTTTTGTGAGCTTCTGGAATATGGAGAGCCTTTTTAGGGAGACCCCCTCCTTCTAGCGCCAAACTGTTAACGTTGGAAAATGGTTTGATTGATTCCTAGCCAACTTAAAGATAAGTATTGAGGTCGGCTATGACCGTAATGAGTGGCAGATAGGTAAGTATATATAAGAAGACTTGATTGTATAATATTTGTAAGAGTACTTTTATTAAGCAGTTAAATGTCCGACCTGAAGGACATTTATGTCTCCTATTTATAGGAAAATATGAAATGATTTCCTCCATTTAATGCTAGCCAAGCTAGGCATTTAATGCTTACAAGACATTTTTTAAGGCATCTAATGTGAAGTGACAGCTATTCTGACTTTTTACATATGGAAGACGTGCCATATGCTAGCAGCATGAGTCCGATCAAGCAAGGTTGAGGTCCGACCTGAAGTGTAAAGGACTATGGCCGACATGATTCTGTGGTGTTTTGGGATTGAGGACCATACCAAGAATGATCTCCGACCTGGAATAAGACCCGCCTGGGAATGAGATCGACCTGGAGTAAGACCTGCTTGAGAATGAAGTCCGACCTGGACTAAGACCCGCTGATGTAACAAATCAAATTGGATATCAACAAATACTTTAATATTATTTAATATATAATGTAAACAATATAATATTAAAACATATTGAGTAATTTTCTATTATAATTTGAAAATTATTTTCGGGCATACATAGATAATTTTTTTTAATAATCGACACAAATATTATTGAATTGATTGATTTTTCAGTTACAATGACAATTTAAATCGTAATGATTAGAGCAGTGACCAATGGTTGCCCTCTCCATATTTCAATGCAAGATAGGTAGTGTTTTGCTTTTCATTGGACAATTGAATAAGGACATAAATTAATTGACTAAATAACCTTATCCACAAGTTTATCATTCTTCTAGAATCAATGCTTTAATAGATGATCTTATTCCTTCCCACTCAACTTGGTGACTCTATAACAAAGTCTTTAATAGAATCTTTAAATATAAAATACTCTCTAAATTAATTTTTTAAAATATAGAGTAGCTTTTACTTTTTAAATTTAGAGAGTCAAACCTACTATCTATAATTAAATGGATTTAAAGAATTTCAATTTTCAATACTCATATATTGACTAAATTAAATAGTATATACGAAACAAAATAAAGAAAAATATAAGAAAACCATATAATAAATAAGAGGGACGCATGTCAAAATAAAATATGAGAAAAAATAATAAATACTTATTGAGAGAAGTAAAATAAAACATTAATTTTTAATATTATTCATTTTAACCGAGTATCATAGGAAATTGAAACATTGGAAAGCTTATCCACATTAAATTGTATTGGAATACTGACTATTTATATTGGAATACGAATTATTAATTACTTGAGGTGGGATAATTAATTAATTAAATTTTAATATTATAAAATATTAAAATTTTGTTTTTGATTTAATTATATTTTTTCTACTGACTCTGCGTAAATATAAATAATAATAATAATATTATAAAATATAATATAAATACTTTAATATTATTTAATATATAATGCAAATAATATAATATTAAAACTTATTTAGTAATTTTCTATTATAATTTGAAAATTATTATCGGGTATACATAGATTTTTTTTTAATAATCGACACAAATATTATTGGATTGATTGATTTTTCAGTTACAATGACAGTTTAAATCGTAGTAATTAGAGCAGTGACCGATGATTGCCCTCTCTATATTTCAATGCAAGATCGGTAGTGTTTTGCTTTTCATTGGGCAATTGAATAAGGATAGAAATTAATTGTCTAAATAACCTTATCCACACGTTTATCATTCTTCTAGAATCAATGCTTTAATAGATTATCTTATTCCTTCCCACTCAGATTGGTGACTCTATAACAAAGTTTTTAATAGAGTTTTTAAATATAAAATATTTTGTAAATTAATTTTTTAAAATACAGAGTAGCTTTTACTTTTTATATTTAGAGAATCAAACTTACTGTCTATAATTAAATGGATTTAAAAGATTTCAATTTTCAATACTCATATATTGACTAAATTAAATAGTATATAAGAAATAAAATGAAGAGAAATAGAAGAAAACCATATAATAAATAAGAGGGACGCATGTCAAAATAAAATATAAGCAAAAATAATAAATAATTATTGAGAGAAGTAAAATAAAATGTTAATTCTTAATATTATTCATTTTAACCGAGTATCATAGGAAATTGAAATATTGGAAAGTTCATCTTGATTAAATTGTATTGGAATACTGACTATTTATATTGGAATACAAATTATTAATTACTTGAAGTTGGGTAATTAATTAATTAAATTTTAATATTATATAATATTAAAGTATTTAATATTGGATACTGTCATTTGATTTAAATTTTTTTTTAGCTGACGTTGCGTAAATATAAATAATAATAATATTATTATTATAAAATATAATATAAATACTTTAATATTATTTAATATATAATGTAAATAATATAATATTAAAACTTATTGACTAATTTTCTATTATAATTTGAAAATTATTTGCGGGTATACATAGATAATTTTTTTTTAATAATCGACATAAATATTATTGGATTGATTGATTTTTCAATTACAATGACAGTTTAAATCGTAGTGATTAGAGCAGTGACCCATGGTTGCCCTCTCCATATTTCAATGTAAGATCGGTAGTGTTTTGCTTTTCATTGGGCAATTGAATAAGGACATAAATTAATTGTCTAAATAACCTTATCCACACGTTTATCATTCTTCTAGAATCAATGCTCTAATAGATGATCTTATTCCTTCCCACTCAGATTGGTGACTTTATAACAAAGTTTTTAATAGAATCTTTAAATGTAAAATACTCTCTAAATTAATATTTTAAAATATAGAGTAGCTTTTACTTTTTAAATTTAGAGAGTCCAACTCACTATCTATAATTAAATGGATTTAAAGAATTTCAATTTTCAATATTCATATATTAACTAAATTAAATAGTATATACGAAATAAAATAAAGAAAAATAGAAGAAAACTATATAATAAATAAGAGGGACGCATGTCAAAATAAAATATAAAAAAAATAATAAATACTTATTGAGATAATTAAAATAAAATATTAAAAATAAAGTGAACGTTGGAGCAATTAAAATGTTTTACTATCTAAATTTATAGATGCTTTTTAAAATACAAAATATGCTCTTTATAAATAAAGAAACTCTTGAATATGCTCTAACTTATTTTAAGTAATTTGGAAATTAATATATTGTTGTAACTTTTTTTATGAAATATATTTATTTGTTATTAACATCTGGTTTAACTTGAACATTTCACCTTTTTCGAGTCAACGTCCTCCTTCCCAAGTTTTAAAACATCGATCATCAGTAATTTTTTTTTTCTCAAAACAAACTCTCTGTCTCTCTCGAGATGAAGAAAGAGTATCCATTCCTTGACTGCCAAGGGTATCTCCATTGCCTAATTATCTCCATTCTTATCCTTGGCTCTGGATTACTCATAGGAAGTCTCTGTGTAAAAGACATCTATTTGAATTTGCAACTTAACCAATCATTCATCAACATCCAATCTCCTCCAGTTTTTCCCCCACAAGCAACTACGTTATCGCAGAACAACGTTAGTGAAACAAAAAGTACCACTAAAATCGACTCGAAAAAACATGATGACATGACGGACGAAGAATTGCTTTGGAGAGCTTCAATGGTTTCTCGGATTAACGAGGGCACCCCTAAAGTTGCTTTCATGTTTCTAGCAAGGGAAAATTTGCCTTTGGCTCCTCTGTGGGATAAATTTTTCAAGGGAAATGAAGGGCTTTACTCCATATATGTGCATTCTCACCCATCCTTCAATGGAACAATTTCTGAAGCAGCTGTATTTCATGGCACAAGAATTCCAAGTAAGGTTAGTTGAACCCAACCTGCAAGATTTTTTTTATTTGCTCAGTTTTCAATAATGTTTTACCTACATTGAGATCTATGAATTAATATTGAAGTTATAAAATAAGCACATCTATATGCATGGGACAATATATTACTTATTTTTTCTTGGGCTTGAAAAATAAAAAAAGTTGTAGTGCTTTATTTATTTTTTTTTTTTATCGTAAGTTGTAGTGCTTTATATTCACTTAGGTGAATATAACTTTAGAAGCTTCCTTATTATAATAAATCCATGTTCTCTAATTTTGTCTTCAGTTGCGTGGATAAAAGTGTGTGTAATTTTTAATAGTCATTGGTAAGTCAAGCCACCTGCCAATGTCAATACTAAGATACACGGAAGTCGAGTTTTATCCTAAAAGATCAATTTTTTTAAAAGTGTTCATCGAAATTGTAAGTGCTCGATATCGCGACGAGTAGTATAATGTTAAGTATTGTTCTCACAAAGACTATGTTAAGTACATGTTTGGGCATATTTAAATTATAATTTCATTTGGTCGAATTAATTAAACTTCTTTTTATTATGGCATTTCATAGGATCATGATTTAATAATACTTTTTCAGCACGTTCACCAACAACAACAACAACTTATAATATAAGTCTTAAAAAATAATTTCAGAACTATCAAATAAGTGCTTATATTATAAGTTGTTGGTGAATATGTGGATAAAAAGTGAGTTGTAAGTTGTGGGTCTTATGAAATGTGTGGATAAAAAGTATGTTTGACCAACTGAAATTATAATTTAAATAATGACAAACATGTAGTTAAACATTAAATTAACCGTACATTTATATGAAGGACACGACAGTTTGGACAAAAATCTATTTTTCTTAGGACTTAGATCGTAATGGCGAATAATGTCAAATCACAAAAGAGGACATTAAATCATAAAAGTAAAAATAACTAAATTACCCTTTAAAAGATCTATATAAATGGAGGACGAAACGTTAAAGAAAGAAATTACAAAATTTACACAAAAAATTCTCAAAGCAAAAATGGTGACTCCATTTGAGAAGAATGGTGACTCCATTTACCTCCATTATTCACCTTGACAGTTGGCTTTAAGAAATATGTATCTATTTTCTGAGGTCAACACCAAGTACATTCAATCCCAAAAACTGACATCATCGCACAAATTATAGGAGTATATCTCTATCTCCTATCCAAATTCATGATTTTCGTCGTTAGTGTTGTTGTACATAAAAATATTATCATCCCACATGGATGCCATGTAAGGCTAAAAGTACATGTGGCACGAGGTTAGAGGCCTAAGAGACGATCCTACTCGTGCTTACATGTCAACAAAAGCATTGCTTTAGCCTAATATTTCAACCTCGAAAGCTGAGGCATATTAGGAAGCCTCGACCGGAAAAAGATGAGTACAACACTTGAAAATAATTGAAGACAATGAATGCAGCCTATGTAGCCTCGTCTCTAATTTGGACGAGACTTCATAGTGCAAAATCTAACATTTCCACTATAATCTTAATGCGCCATATCTTTATGTGCACAACAAAGAACATTCATGTTTGCATGTCAAATCCGTTCTTAAGAATTTACAAAATTGGTGAAATTGAGGAACTTCGGGAATTGAATGGAAGATTATTCTCAGATCAAATGATTAAAAGTATGTGAAATGACCTAAATGCCCTTGACCATTTACGTATAAATACTTGGTTCCTCGTTCATTTGAAAGGACGCTATTACTAGCAAATTCATGCAAACAAATAAATACACCAAAACTCTTACCAATTGTTCTTTCACTTCACGTATAATTTTGGTGTGCTTGACTTGATTGTCGGTGTGCTTAGCGGCTATTGCACCACCCGTGTACTTGGCCACCGGTAGTCTAACATATGAGCAGTGTGCATGTGGTTAGGCCACATGTTACCTCTCGATTTTAACACGAATTCTCTGTCAATTCATAAATCGGTCGAATTTATGATAACAATCTAAGCAACGATAAAAAAAATAAATAAATAAATAAAATAATCAACTCAAAATCATAATTGGAGTCAAAAACTCAAAAATTGAGATTAAACAATAAAAAACTAGGCTACATCATTTTGAACATGACAATACTAGATGGTGGCTCGTTTTATGAACATATATATTGAAGTTCGATTGTTTGTTTTGCTTTTAAACGAATCAAGTAGTTTTGATATTGTCTTGAAGTTTTAACTTCAAAGATTAAATTTGTTAAAATGATTAACCACTTAATTAATGTGGTGGTGAGCTAGTTATCTACTCTTTGTGGAAGGTTGTTCGATTTACAAATATATGTTTTTTGTAGAGTTTTGATTGTATCGCTAGACGACAATTAATGGATGAAAATTTTACTTCAAATTAGGCACGTGGCAATATCTATATACGAAAGAAAGATAAAAACTTTTATTAGTACTTGACTGATATCAAGATATTTTTGGTGCAATAAATTGAATTTGACTAGACACTATAATGAATTAGGATCTCGCGTGTCTTTCTTTCTTAATCCAATTAAATTTGTTCAACTTTGTCATATAAAGCACGATGAAGTATATATGCAGGAGGTAGAATGGGGAAAATTCAGCATGATTGAAGCAGAACGCCGCCTACTAGCCAATGCACTCCTCGATAATTCAAACCGACGCTTTATTCTACTTTCAGAAGCATGCATCCCTTTGTTCAACTTCCCCACAATCTATAATTACCTAATGAACTCAACAAAAACATTCGTGGAGGCCTATGATTTACGGGGCCTTGTTGGCCGTGGTCGATACAACAAGCGAATGAAGCCCCAAATCAAGCTACATCAATGGAGAAAGGGCTCGCAATGGTTCGAATTGGATCGTCATCTCGCAATCGAAATCGTCACAGACAACAAATACTTACCATTGTTCAAAAGATTTTGCAAGGCTACATGTTGTTCAGATGAGCATTACTTGCCTACATTTGTTAGCATGAAATTTTGGAGGAGAAATTCAAATAGGAGTTTGACTTGGGTTGACTGGTCAAAAGGTGGGCTCCATCCTGCCAAATTCGGTAGAACAAAAGTGACCATTGATTTGTTGGAGAAGATGAGGAATGGAAGCCATTGCATTTATAATGGGAAGACTACTAATATTTGCTATTTGTTTGCTAGGAAGTTTCTACCCAGTGCTTTGGATAGGCTATTGAGGGTTGCTCCCAAACTCATGAACTTTTATTCATAAATAGACAAGGATTAGTTGTTCAAAACTTTTTTATTTTATTTTATTTTTAAAATAAGAAAATATATCAATTTATTAGTGTAGGATTTTTTTTGTCAATTGTTACCTATTATTTTGTTGTAATTAGAATGGTTTCATAGTAACGTTTTGTTCGTTAAGTGTGTGTTTGGCATACGAATTGGACCGGATTAACTCATGTTAAGAAATGAGTTTATGCCGTGTTGGCCAGCAACAATTCGTGTGTTTTGCCAAGTTTACAATTGTGTAAGTGGTCTTCGTGCTACAAAACTTGGACACTTCGGGCACAAATGCCTTTCAAACTTTGTGTTAGTAAACATATTTTTCTTAACATTCAAATCAACATGCGGTAGAAAGTTTCTTTTGTTTTTAAATTAAATTTCGTTCCTCCTCTTCAAGAATAAAGACGATTTCCGAATTCACCTTACCTCTATTATATAATGAAAGGTAATTTCTGCTTAACGAGAAGTTCCTTATGTCAAAAGACTGAAGCCTAACAGTATGGTAAAAAAACTACTTAAAAGTGTAGCCAAACATGTTTAGCTGTTCAAAATCAACGATTAATTTTAACCACATATTTCATGGGAACACGCCTCGCTTTTTATCAACTTTTCAATCACAAATAAATATTATTTTTAACAAAATCATATGAGCACTTAACTTGGAGGTCATCTCACCATATGTAGATTTTGTGTCTAGTTTTTCAGATTGCTTTATTTTTCTTGTACTAGTAGTTCAGTTTATTTCATGTGGTTTTTTTGCCATATACTTTGTTTTATATTAAAATTTTATAATTAATAATTGAGGGAAAATGTGAAGAGGAAATGACAAAAAAGAGAGGCTGGGGGGGTTCATTTAATTATTACATGCCACCGCCGTCGGTGGGACTGAGGTGGCCGGGGCAGAGGGGTGGAGTCGGAAAGAAGAAGATTGTTAATCAAAATTTCATTTCAGCCCCTTGTACTATCATGTTTGTATGTTAACACCCTTACGACTTGGAGAAACGTTGAGTTGGCATCAAAGTCACTTGCCACATAGGATAAGCTTTAGTAAATTTCTACCATGTCAGCATTTGATGTTCTTGACTATGATAGAATTAGATGGAGTGATCCAAATTGAAACCAAATTAAAGTGTGGTCAAATAATTAACACAAAATAAAGTATAGTGACTCAATTAATTTAGTTGAAAGTACAGTGACTGCGAATGAAATTAATCCTTACTTTATTTTTAAAAGAGATGTGTGGTGCTTTTATATAATTGCGAGAGAGTATTGTCAGTCTATTTTTGGTATTATCGATTAATATATAAGTAGTCCAATTGATTGAAGATTGATAAAATACAGAAAGAATAAAGAGACAATCACGATTATTTCTATTATAATAGAAATATTAGTACATTCATTACAAACTTTAAACACTCGAGTTACAGTAAAACTGAGACAGTTGATATCTCCAGTTATTAGAGAGTGCAACTAAATAGGAAGAGAAACAGAAGTTGCACCATTATTCTCATGTACTCACTTTTTAAGAAATTGGCAAATAGACCTTTAAAAGCACTAACACTTAGGCACGGGTACCCCACAAGTCATAGCAACTTTCTTTGCATTAGGAGAGTTGACATACTTCTTTAAATTGGGATTCTTGGCATACTGGCAAAAGCAAGGCTGCTGCTCCTTGATCTTACTGCAGCACAGTTTCGACGGGGGAGACCCCGACGTGATGGCGGATAAGCAAGGGCTTAGTCCAGATGGGTTGCATGTTACACCCTCTGAAACATGTGCACCACAGGCCAGAAGTACTAGTAGCACTGCACACACTGCAACTTTAGATGCCTGCATTTTTCTATCTAATAAGATGGACAAACCTTGTGGAATTGATGCAATTAAGCGGGAGGGATGAAGAAGGAGCTGTTGTGGTTGAGTGAACAAAGTTAGTGCGATCACTTGTATTTATAGAGAGGTGGAACAAAAGTTTAGCAAGGTTTAGGTAATGTACAGGAATTTATGTGTTGGCTGGTAGGTAAACCACAATTTTCTTATTCAAAGTCCCATTTATTGTTATGGGCTTGTAGTGGAAGAGTCAGGATATTTTGAAAAAAAGAATTACTACTTAAAAATAAATAAATAAATTTGCACTTTAAAATCGAATTATTAATAAAATAATAAATTTTACAATTCAAAAATTGATTTTTTTTTTTTTAGCGGGGCCGAACTACAACCCCCATCTCCACCTATGTAGGCAGGACAATAACTCTACATTTCTCTTTACAATTTTTATAAACGGATAGCAGCGAGATTTAAAATTCAAATATTTTCATTGACTATGTACCCATGTTGATAACAATATCTAAAAAGTTTCAACAGTCTTATGAACTTAGATTTGTCATTTTCACAGTAGAAAAATAAATGGTAAATTGCAGTTAGTGTTCTTAACTTTTGAGTTTATTTGTATTTGTATCTTTGATATTAAATATTGGCGATCCATTACTCCAACCAAATTATATAAGGACATACGGAAGCGTTGATCGTTAATCATATAAAAGGTTGAGGATGATAGATGTCGTTAATTAAATCTTGAGAATCTGATCGTTGAAATGAAATCAAAGATTAAAGACACTAATTACAATTTACCCAAAAATAAAAATAGTTGTTTTGAGACTAGAGACTAGAGTTTCTATTACGGTACTATTTTCTATTGTACATGTTAATATTGTAAAAATGTAATATTAGTAATATGATTAAACTCGCATAAAATCTATGGGAAAAAGATGAGAAAAAAAATATTCAATTCAAATCTGGCCTTCATAAACTGTGGTGGATATTTATATTTTTCTAAAATCAATTCTACTAATTAGTTTTTAAAAATACATTTTCTTTATATTTTTGTACTTGCTAAAGAAGACGTGGTGGCATATCTATGATAAGTTAGACTTTTCGCCATTTGATGTCAAGTCTTATGAAAGATTCTCAACGAAATAAGTAGATATTGATAAGATTTTACCCATTTTTTTTTTTTTTTTTTTTTTTTTTCAAACTTATTTTTAACTCAAATCTGGCAGAAGATTTTTGAATATCAAATTTGAGAAATCGTGTCAGCCATCATTTTGATTGTATGGCGCGTTAAGCAAATATTTAAAAAAATTGGAGATCAATACTTTTTGAATGCGAGAACTAATTAAAATTAAGATCTTATTAATTTTAAATGAATTATCAATAATTTCAAAAAATAGCGATTTGATTGAAAACCTAGATCCAGTTTTTAAAGAAAACTCGAAACCCCGATCTATACAAATAATACATGTCGTTTTGAATATGTATATTTTCACAAGGAAATTATAGCAAATGTCGTTTTGTAAGTAATACATTTGAAAAATGATAATTTTTAAAAATAAGTTGAAAAATAGTCAGTTTAGACAAATATAATTCCAAACAATTATTTAAACACCCACTATATCCTAGTCAAATTTAATTAAAATCAGATCTATTATTTCACTAAAATCAAATCTTGCTCCACCATATCGTGCTACCGCTTTCGCACCACAATTCTCCGTCAACTAACCCACTCGAACTAAGTTACTATTTTGATAAATTAATTTAGACTATAAAAGAACAAAAATTCATTATGTTTTGTTCTAGATTAATTTGATTGTTTTTAGAGTGAAAATGTGTTAAATATAATTGCTCAAAAATTGTTGGAGATGTTGAGTTCGTGGATTAATGACTGGTTGAAGAAAAAGAATGTAGAAATGAAAAAAAGCAAACAAAGTAGGTTGAGCAATTGTCGTTTGAACAGTTTGAAAAGAAGAAGAAGAAGAAAGAAACAAAAAAAAAAATATATGCACGATGAATTTTTTTTTTTCTTTTTTTTTTTTTACACTCAACAGTTGAATGGAGAAAAAACAAACGACAGTTGAACTATATCCCAACAGTTAAATTGTCTTTCGCCAAAAGGATATAAATGACTTTTTGTCCCAAAAAGTTGCTATTTTTGCAAATATTATTAAAAGTTGCTATTTTTTAAAATGACCCTATGTATTTGTCTAGATTTTTAAATTCTCCTATTTTCATTTTAAATTTGTTTTAAAAATCATAACTGCAATCAATTTGTATATGAGATACTTATGAATACCAATCACTATAGATATTTGCACAAATTAGATACAATCATGAATCTTATGAATAATCGCAACATTATAATCTTAAAAACTGTAAAATTATCATTTTGGAATCGTAGAATTGAAAAATTGTGAAATTCAGATTGAGAATTTAGCAACCATGCATATTTCCATTAAGTAATATTTATATATTTGCCTTCGTAAAAATGGGTGGATTTCTCTAGTAACAGAAAGTTTGGCAAAGCTCAACTTATTTTTTAAATTAGTCAAAAAAAATTTTATTCGCATATTTTATAAGATCCATAATTTACTACTCACTTAATAATTATACATTTTGTAGAAATTATTGCTTATAAGCACAAACTTTTTCAAACAAACACTAAATATTGATATTAATCAACTTCTCTTTGAAAATTTGACAAACCTTATAATTCCATAACCACTTATGACATAGTCAACATATTAAACTGGGTGGGATTGAACAAAATTGAGAAGACGTAGTGTGAATAAAATTTGTCTATTTGTCTTGTTTAATTTAGTATTAAGATTTGGATTTTTATAATAAAAAGTTAATTTCATTAAGATTAGTAATCAAGTATTTATATATTGTATATTCATTTTATTTTTGTTCGATGTAAAAATTATCTTTAACATTTGGAATAATATTGTGCATCAAAAACACGTCTTAAAGACTGCAATAATTGTATGGATAATGATCTCCTTCCTATGGTGATGAAGAATTATAAAATCCACATGACACGTGTTATGTGAACAATCACTGATTAACGCCGTCTTGACATGTGCGTGTGATTTTATATTTCTCATTCCCCCATCATAGAGAGGAGATCATTACCCATTTAAATATAAGATTCATTTTATTTATTTTATTTTTATACTTTGACTGTATTTTAGAAGAAAATTCTAAAAATCAACCTGTCATTCTCGATTCTAAATGTGGCCAACAAGTACCCTCCCTTTTATCAATTGAATTTTTCAGTAGATGAGTGAATAAAAGTGGTAATAGCCTATCAATCCTATTATAAAACCATACTTCTATTGCCACGCACGCTTAAAACAAAGGAATCCGATTTTTCCTCTTGAATTCGTGGGCCCCCCACCTGGCAAATATTTAAACGCTGCATTTTTAGATGTCCCTTCTTATTTTCTCTCTCCACGTGTAGATGGGTGACTAAAATTGTCGGTTATATAAAATGTTTAGATAAAAATTATGTTTGACCAATTTATAAGTATTTATAAATAATGATAAACATACTCTTAGTTATATATAAAATTGGGTTTGATCGGTTATGAAATTCGCACTACAAAACACTTATTTTTACTAGAGCGATAAATTTGATTGGTGGATGTAAGACTTGGGAAACTCCATAAAATGGCCAGACAATTAGAGGTTTTAGTTGAAGGCTTTGAAAAGAAGAGTAATTTGAGGAAGAGGAGGTCGTTTCGCTGCAGTAATGAAGGGGTGTCAATGGTAATTTCACTGTCCCAACAAGGGTTAGAATGGGGAAAAATTATGAATCGGACATTGTATCATTGTACTTCTAGCCCACTTGCTCGAATGAATTTTTTAAGAGCAATCAAACAAGCGCTTAGATAGTAGTATGGTACTACTTATTAAATAAGGAGTGATATTATTTATAAAACTAAGTATTAAATAATAAATCTAATAAAATAAATTTTATATTCTTACATTTAATTGAATATATTATTTAATATCAATACAATTATCACATAAACTATTCAATATTATTGGATGTACATAATGTGAAAGCTTCTTATGTCAATGTGTCGAATGATGTACGCACATGAGGAATTGGACCCACACCACAACCACAAATTGTCATGCCTTATTCATCATTGTCATCTTCTATTTTTATTGTGCATTTGAATGCCATACCTTTCGGTGATATTGGTACTGAGTACTTTTTGCATTTAATTGTGTGTCTGGTTTGGCAATGTGTCACTTTCGTATTTGTTTAATCTTTGTATTTGGAATTTAGAAATATGGCAATATTGGTTTTCAATTTATTGTCCTACGGTAAATCAATCACCAATCTTTAAAATAAACGAGTTGATAATCAAAATTTCATTATAGATGCACAATTAGATTTTAGTTGGATCGATGATCCAAGTTAAGACTTACAAACTAAAATATAAAAAGTTGAACATTTGAAGATGACGACTTAAGAGTTAAGATAGATATTTATTGTTTCGTCCGTAATTGAAGACTAATTTTGTAATAATAATAAAAAATTAAAATCAAACTTATTACACACATAGAATAAATTAAAAGGCAATAGTGCGATTTTTTCTTTTGAATTTGGTATAATTATCATGATCCTCGTCACCAAAATTAGTGGGTGTTGGACTTCAAGATTTTACACGCTCTACTGCAACTTTTACTATTTTAAAGAGATGCCAAATTCTTAGGACAAATTCAATGATTATAATATGTTATGTTTGACTTTTAAATTCATTTTTAATTTTTTGTTTTGAGAGTCGATTTTAAAATAGTTGAAAAATGTATTTAATTTGTTATTATAAAAAATTATTTCTCAAAACAAAAGTTAAAAATACGTTTTATTTAGAATTTTAAGAAATTATTTTACAATATTTTATTCAATAAATTTGATTATTCAATAACATAGAACATTTTTATTCTAATATATTATCAAGTAATATTGACATTATAAAGTTGGTGAATCTTACAATATTTTTTTCTCGCTACAAAAATAAAATACAAATAAATAATAAATTGACAAAATAAAAATTAATAACGGTGGACTAAGAATTTTAATATGTTTTTATTTAAATAATTTTTTTTAAAATTTTTTTTTGTTGTAGAATTTTAATTCTTTTAGAACTTTAGAATTTTTATATAAACGTTTATTTCTCTTATTTTAAGTGTTTTGGTTATTATCATTGAAAACACTGAAGACGTTAAAAATATATTTTAAGTTTTATATTACAAGTTTAACAATGTGTTCAAAAATAGTATATCAAACAAGTTTTTGAGTATTTTACAAAATTAAAAATTAAAAACAGCAAGAAAAACATGTTGTTTTGAGATTTACTATATACTTGTTTGATAAAATTTTTGTACATTATAAGCAGTGAGTCATATATGATGTTTTGATTAAAAAAAAGAGTAAAAATTGTGAAATTATAAAATGTGTGGATAAAAATAATATTGGTCATTTTATAAGTTTGAAAAAGCATTTTTAAACATGCTCTAAATCCTTTCTACATCAATTTTATTAAATACATAAAACCTTTTCAGCCAATTTTATAAATTAAAAAAAAAAATATTATGTTAAACATTAGACGAGCAATAGCCCTTTTTTTTTCTACAATACAGACCACGGTTAAATATTGCAATTATCACTTTTTTTTTAATATTTTTTAATTGTTATTGAACTTTAAAAATTTTCTGAGTTGTCATTGAACTTATAAAAATATTATTTGTATTTATCAATCTGGCTATTTTTGAAGTTAACAGAATTGATGATACGACAAACATCGTGACGGATATGACAACATTTTGATAAGTTTAGTGATAATTGGAAGATTTTTAAAATTCAATAACAATTGAGAAAAATTTAAAAAAATTGAGCGACAACTAAAATATTTTATCCTCTTGAAACAATATGAAATTGGAAAAACGATAATGCAACTTTCAGAAAATAAAATATTTTCTCTCGTTGAAGAAAGGGTAGGCAGCAAACCACTTCATGTTGAATTATGGGTCATGGGTCAATGATGTCCGATGACATGATCCACGGTAGTCTATTGATGAATCGGGTTAGAGGGAGTGGTTTGATTTTGAATTCACTTTCCCCAACTTCCCATTAAGTTTTCTATAATTTTATCAATTTTTAAACTAGTCAAATTTTAATTTTAATTATATATTTAATAGGATCCATAATTTTTATCAATTTTTCTACTACATATTACACAATTTCTATTAAATTTTGTTAGAACTTGGTAAATTAGTTTTAGTCTCAACTTTTGACTTTATTTGTACTTGTCAGTATTAAATATTGACATCCATCACCACAATCTTTTATATGATTAGCGTATGATGTTCTCACGCCAAAAATTAAATACTAAGAATACTGAGTGTTAATAAAGCTCAAAAGTTAGGGATACTAACCTGCAATTTATCCTAAAACTTCTGTCAAACAAGTCCTAAGTCTTCAACATAATAATAAAAAAAAAATGAACTCCAGATCTAGAATGCATATTTTAACTGAGAAAGTGCAAGTGATTCAACTTGGAAGCATCTTAACAAATAACAATTCTTTTTGTATACTAAGCTGTTCTTGACAGAATTATTTTTTGCATGCTATAAATTGCTAGGTTGTTATTAATATTATAAAGTTTTGAGTATAAAATATTATATCAATCGAGTATTAAAGTACTAACCAACTTATAATAGTTTGGACTTTTTCTCTTAATGAGTTTAACATCTAAAATGAATCTCAAATCTCTAATATAAGCATTTTAAGGAAAAAATTCAATATTGTTTAAATATAAAATATTAATCAACATATAAATGTTTAGATTACTCTTCTTAATAAGCTATATCTTTTAAAATGAATCTCAAGTCTTAATATGATATCAGAGTCAATTAAATTCAAACAAATAATTCGATCGTCTAAAAGCTCAAATGAGCAAATAATTCTAAGATTAGTGTTGTGCGATTTATATCCATGAGTGGACCGGACGCGACAAGTAATATAGTGATAAAATAAAGTGTCGAACCCACGAGGACTAGATACTAAATTACCAATTAATTTATAACCCAAATTTTAACAATAAAAGAAACACAGATTCAATTTGATTTTTGTGATTCTAAACTAATTTAACTATTTTAATTAAACAATAAATAACTTTAAAAAGGCAAGAACGAATTCAAGATCTACTAACTCTAGGATTTACGAATCTACCAACACTTTTCTTAATCAAATATCCGTTTAACTGTTTTAGCTTATAATTACCATAGATTGAAAATCAGCGTTCCTAAATTAATCGAAAGCCTCTCTCGATGGTCAATCAATTCTATATGTTATGTGAACTTCATTATCTCTAATTAAGCTTCGAACATAAACACATGCATTAAAATCTCAAGAACACCTAAATAGATTTCATAAAGCATAATAGTAATCTCTATCTATTATTGGACCCTATGTTATTCAATACCACGTGCTTAATCTATATTGAATCTCTCGACTTCAATATAGATCACAATATATTCTAATGTTGATCAGGCATTAAAATAATAGAAAAAATGCATAAAGAATAATCAATCCAAAAGCAATTAATTACTAAAACAGAAAAACTTCTAATTAATTAAAAATCATGAGGTTTCATCGTTCATCCTAGAAAAAGTAAATTAGTGGGACATGATTTCGTCAATTATAACAATAATTGACTTCATCATGATCCGTGAAAGAAAAGAAGAAGAAGAAATAAATACAACCCGTGACTCTATTGAAGAATCCTCAATCCCGAGCCTTGATTCTCGATTCTCCTCTTGTATCTTCTTTCCAAAATTCGTCCCCTTTTGTTATGACTATCATCTGCCTTTTATAATGCTCCCAAAAAGACTCCAAGACGTGTGTTTAAGTTGTTGTTTTATCTTGGAAGTGTAGAGTTTCAATCCCGTGAAAACCGCCAACTCGGTGCCCGTATGCCCATGCGATCGCATGGTTTAGAACCTTGCGATCGCATGGTTCTAGGGTTTTACATTCTGCTGAATTTCTTGTTGTCTTGCGATCGCAGCCTTCGTTAACCATGCGATCGCATGGTTAACTTAGGTTTGTTCCTGATTTCGTTTCTTTGATATTTGCATGCTAAGCCCTCCAGGTCTCTTTATCTGTTCGATTTAGTCATCTTTTCTTCTCTTTGCGCTCTTTTCATCCCATTTACACTTGACTTTGATTATTTCCTAAAATAATAAGAAAACAACATGCAATTAAACTGAAAACAACTAAAAGTACTCATAATCATCCATTTTTGTGAGCCCAGATAAGTACAAAATTGTACTTATCAAATACCCCCAAACTTGAACTATTATTCGTCCTCGAATAAACTAGCTAAAACAATCATGCATATACTAATAAAAATAAGTCAGTAACATACTTCACAATATAAATAGCTTGCCGTTCTTACTTCAGCTTTTGCAAAAAGAAAAACTTATAATCCATTACGAGTATCCTAGTATTACTATTGCAAATGTGATTATACTCAAACCATACTCGATATGTGTGTGAGACCCGTTAATCTGATTAACTTAAATTCTATGGTGGTGATAGCCCAACCACTTGGTCAACTTTTCCTTTCCTTCTCGTAAGGTACACTTCCCCCAAAATGTTGTTTTCTCTCAAATCCCGAGATTTTGGTTCAAAGGTAACACTTCGCTCATTATTTTCTTGTTCGAGGTTGGTTGAGAAAACTAATAATCGTGACAACCTAGGTATATGAAGATTCTCCAATTTATGAGCACTTTCGACCAGAAAGTTTCTACTAAATAAGTCAAACCCATTAGTTATCTAATCCCCAAATTTACTTTGCAAAGGATTTTTTTTTTTTTTTTTTTCAAATATATAGATCTTATGTGCAAAACTCAATCCATTAAGCTTTCTAAATGACTCATGTAACGAGCTTGAGGTCGATGACTCCCAGATCTTTCGAACCTTAGGGCATCAGGTTTTGAGAAACCCCTACGGACCTTTTCACTCAAGTCAAATAGGCTACGAAACGAGTTATAAGATATTAATAAGGTGCAAAACTCAATCCATTAAGCTTTCTAATTGACTCATGTAACGAGCTTGAGGTCGATGACTCCTGTGTCTTTCGAACCTTAGGGCATCGGGGTTTGAGAAACCCTACGGACCTTTTCACTCAAGTCAATTAGGCTACGAAAAGAGTTAAGCAATAATAATAATAATTTTTGTTCCTTGCGTGCAATAAGTTCATGCGTGAGGATTAGATTCCTAACATTCGGTCATTACTTAGTTTCCTCTAATCGGTCTAAAGTGTTCCACACAAATTTTCAACATACATGGAATCAATCATAACCTAGATAGCCACTATCACGGTTTAATTACCACACTTTCTCACTATATTGGTTATTTGTTCGAGATACGGATGATTTTTAGGTTTAAACAGTATCCTATTATTTTCAACTTAAGTGCACCAACATAGCTATAAATCATTTTAACTCGGCCGACACAACACAATATCAAACATGGTCAAATAGCCTCACATTTAAACAAAAGTAATAATATGTTTACAAGTCATGGATTACATCGTAATTTTTTTTAAAAATTCATTATTAATAAACAAAGCTATTCATATCACACAAACATGCAAACAATTAAATTTAAATAATAATAATGATAATAATTTTTTTTTTTTTAAAAAATAATTTAACAATCAATATCAAGTATTATTATCGGACCAAACATTTTTTCACTACCCCAAACTTGAAAGATACATTGTCCCCAATGTAAAAATAATTCAAAGGAGTATATAAAGATTAGAGACTACCCGGATGTGGATCGAATGGTCTTTCAAGAAGAAGTATGGTATGAACAATTTGTGGAGAGATGCGTACAAGTTGGTCGACAAATCTTTGCTTGAATGTCATCATCCAATGAGTCCTTAGGTTGTAACCCTAAAAAAGAAAAGAAAAGAAATTTATTAATGATAATAAAATATTTTTTTTTTTTTAAAACGAATTTTTTTTTTTAAAAAAGCGAAATTTTTTTTTTTTTTTTTTTGAAAAAACGAAATTCAAAAAATTTTTTTTTTTTAAATATAAATTTAAAATAATTGAACAACGTGATTATGCGAGGATGACGATGATTGTATCCTCAAAACCTAAGAATTAACAACCTACTTTAAATCCTAAAACCTAAAACGTGTAAATTGTCAATTGAAATCCTAAAATTTAAATAATCTGAAATTTAAATAAATAAAATGGTAGAAAAATGGGTTGCCTCCCATTGAGCGCTTCTTTAAAGTCATTAGCTTGACTTTGTCGTGGTGATCGCTCAAGACACTTTGAATAAATCTTTGGAGGACCTGTTCTTCTTGCTTTGATCAACTTCTGAACAATTTTTGTTTACCTTCCAGAGCTTGATTTTTCCTTTATCATACTGATATGATTTTGTTTTGCCGTCATGCTCGAATTCAACTAAGAAAATTTCACCTTCTTCATCAGCTTTGGTCACAGAAGACGGATGAAACTCCTCTTCGCACATATTCTTCTTCTCAAGTGGTGCCTCCCGGTGTTGGGCAACAACTTTATCATCTAAGCTCCTCTCTTACGGTCAATGACATCAATCTCAAGCGAGAATCAAGAGCTTGAAATTTAATTGCTTTGAACACATTGAATGTAATGTGTTCATCATTCACTTTCAAAGATAAGTTCTCCTTTTGGAACATCAATTCTTGCCCCACCAAGAGCCAAGAAAGGTCGACCCAAAATGAGTGGTACATCCCATGCCTTCACACATATCCGTAATGATAAAATCGTGAGGGAATATGAATTTGCCAACTTTCACCAATATGTCTTCAACTATTCCCTAGGCGTTTGATTGACCGATCAGCAAGCTGGAGTGTTACTGTTGTCGGCCTTGCTTCTCCTAAACCGAGCTGCTTAAAAATAGAGTAAGGCATTAAATTCACACTAGCACCCAAATCACACAAAGCTTTATCAAAATATAAACTACCAATAGTGCAAGGAATATTAAAACTCCCTGGGTCTTTTAATTTCGGCGGTAGCTTGTTTTGCAATATGGCACTGCATTCTTCAGTTAGCGCTACTGTTTCGTGCTCCTCCAACTTTCGCTTATTTGCAAGAATGTCCTTCATAAATTTGGCATAGCTAGGCATTTGAGCTAAGGCATCGGCGAATGGTATATTGATGTGCGACTTTTGAAAACATCTAGGAACTTCTTGAATTGTTTGGTCTAGCTTATGTTTTCGCAACCTTTGAGGAAATGGGATAGGAGGGACGAAGCCGGTGGTGGAATATAAGTCGGTGGAGAGTCCTGCTCGTGCAACTTCGCATCTAATTTATTTTCTCTCGCTTTGTCGGACACGTTTCCTTTTCTACACCGCCTAGTCACATGAATCTACGTAATCGAACACCGCTCCTCGTGGTAATTGCATTTACTTGCTCCTTTGGATTGACTTCGGTATTGCTTGGCCATGTGCTGGTTGTCTCTCACCAACAATTTAGCCTAACCGCCTAATCTGATTTTCCATATTCTTGATAGCAACATCCCTGTCTTTTTTTCGCATCTCCTTCAATTCGAGAATGATTTCTTCCAATCCTACTTTTTTCTCTTGTGGCATTCCCCGATTTGGTGGATTTTGAATATTTTGAGTGTTGCCATATGAGAAGTTTGGATGATTTCTCCATCCCAGATTGTAAGTCCGTGAATAAGGATTATTTTGTTGACGCCGAAAATTACGAGCATATGCAACTTGCTCAAGAGAAGGCATATCAACCTTCGTCAATGGGCACTCAAGATCGATGGTTTGCTCCACATGTTACATGATTGGTAAAGGCATCCGAACCAAATTAGGCGAATGAGAATATTTTATTGATTCCATTTGCTTTGCCAATGCATCAATTTTGCCAATAAAAGTGAATTGGTGCCCACTTTGTATCCTCGTTGCTTTCTTACGCAATCCCTTTTCGCCACATAATAAATTGTTCACTCATGGTTTCGAATAGATCATAAAGGTCACCCGCAGATCTACTTTGGATAGAGCCACCGCCGCAGAGAATCTCAAGAACGACGGTTGGTTGGAGCTAGTCCGAATAGAAATAATGATTACGATGCGCTAAAGGAAACCATGACTTGGACACTTAGGAGCAATTGTTTGAATCTTTCCCATGCCTCGTGAAAATTTTCCAACTTTCATTGTTGGAAATTGGAAATTTCATACTTGATGCATTCACTCTAGCCGGAGGAAAATATTTCAATGTGAACTGGATCGATCTACCCAAGTAGTGATGCTCTGTGCGGTAGAGAATCTAGCCATTCTCTAGCTTTATCCTTCAATGTATGTGGAAAGAGCCTCATCTTGATTGCTTCTTCGTTAACACCGTGGTATTTGAAATTGCCACGAGAATTCATCAAGCGAGAAATATGGTAATGAGGATTTTCATCTGTCATCCCATAGAAAGGCAGGTTGTTCGAGAATAAATTCATCACATCCGCCTCAACCGGAAGTTGTCGTGTCCATAAGGTGGATAGACTATGCTGGACCGATTTTCAACAATCGGTGGCATCATATACTCACCCATAAGAATATCTCGTTCACTAACTTCAACTGGTCGAGCTATTGGTGGTTGATTATTTATCTGATCATGCACTTGATTGTCTGCCATTGTGTCTTGCTGTGTTTTCTTTTCTCGTTTTTCACGTTGTCGTCGGTGAAAGCTTCGTTCAATTTCTGGATCTAAATCAAATAGATCAAGATCTTTTGTACGGGACATGCACACTTAACACCTGAAAAATTAGAAAATATATACAATTCAGCAGTATCACGAAAAATTTAAGAATAAAAATAAAAATAAAATAAAATAAAATAAAATAAATAAAAATAATACTAAAAAGAATTGTTAAAAACTAAATTATAAATTAACGTAGCAATTAATAAAACTAGTCCCCGGCAACGGCGCCAAAAACTTGTTGTGCGATTTATATCCCGCAAGTGGACGGATCGTGGACAAGTAATATAGTGATAAAATAAAGTGTCGAACCCACGAGGACTAGATACTAAATTACCAATTAATTTATAACCCAAATTTTAACAATAAAAGAAACATGATTCAATTTGATTTTTGTGATTCTAAACTAATTTAACTATTTTAATTAAACAATAAATAACTTTAAAAAGGCAAGAACGAATTCAAGATCTACTAACTCTAGGATTTACGAATCTACCAACACTTTTCTTAATCAAATATCCGTTTAACTGCTTTTAGCTTATAATTACCATAGATTGAAAATCGGCGTTCCTAAATTAATCGAAAGCCTCTCGATGGTCAATCAATTCTATATGTTATGTGAACTTCATTATCTCTAATTAAGCTTCGAACATAAACACATGCATTAAAATCTCAAGAACACCTAAATAGATTTCATAAAGCATAATAGTAATCTCTATCTATTATTGGACCCTATGTTATTCAATACCACGTGCTTAATCTATATTGAATCTCTCGACTTCAATATAGATCACAATATATTCTAATGTTGATCGAGGCATTAAAATAATAGAAAAATGCATAAAGAATAATCAATCCAAAAGCAATTAATTACTAAAACAGAAAAACTTCTAATTAATTAAAAATCATGAGGTTTCATCGTTCATCCTAGAAAAAGTAAATTAGTAATGGGACATGATTTCGTCAATTATAACAATAATTGACTTCATCATGATCCGCGCGAAGAAAAAGAAGAAGAAGAAATAAATACAACCCGTGACTCGGTGAAGAATCCTCAATCCCGAGCCTCGATTCTCGATTCTCCTCTTGTATCTTCTTTCCAAAATTCGTCCCCTTTTGTTATGACTATCATCCGCCTTTTATAATGCTCCCAAAAGACTCCAAGACGTGTGTTTAAGTTGTTGTTTTATCTTGGAAGTGTAGAGTTTCAATCCCATCGAAAACCGCCAACTGGTGCCTCGTATGCCCATGCGATCGCATGGTTTAGAACCTGCGATCGCATGGTTCTGTGGTTTTACATTCTCGCCGAATTTCTTGTTGTCTTGCGATCGCAGCCTTTTTCGCTAACCATGCGATCGCATGGTTAACTTAGGTTTGTTCCCGATTTCGCTTTCTTTGATATTTGCATGCTAAGCCCTCCGTGTCTCTTTATCTCGCTCGATTTAGTCATCTTTTCTTCTCTTTGCGCTCTTTTCATCCCATTTACACTTGACTTTGATTATTTCCTAAAATAATAAGAAAACAACATCGCAATTAAACCGAAAACAACTAAAAGACTCATAATCATCCATTTTGTGAGCCCCAGATAAGTACAAAATTGTACTTATCAATTAGTGTGATCAAATGAGTTACTATATTCTTGGGGTAACATGCCTCAAGAATTATTATTTACAATTAAATCCTTGACTTTACACTCGAATTTTTACCTAAACGAACAAAATAATATAGTTAAATAATAATTGTACTAAAATAATATAATTAAATAATAATTTTGACCACTAAAATTGTATTTATTTTGACCACTAAAATCAAGGATTTAGGAGACCAAAGTTTGAAGATGTATAAAGTTGAAGGACCTAAGATGCAATCTTTGGTGGGCTTAACTAAAAGATAATTGAAAATTTGAGGACCAAAGTGTGTAGATAAAAAGTTGAAGGACCCAAGATGCAATTTTTGGAGGACTTAAATGAAAGATAATTGAAAATTTGAGGACCAAAGTATAAAGATGTATAAAGTTGAAGGTCCTAAGATGTAATTTTTAAAAGACTTAACTGAAAGATAATTAAAAATTTGGAGACCAAAATTTGAAGATATAAAAAGTTGAAGACCTTAAATACAATTTTTGAGGTATTTATTATAAAATTTATTTTGAAATATTTTCAACTAGGTCCTTATATTATAGAAGTATTCATTGAAGTCCAAATTTATTATAAGTAGTGGGTAAAATCTACATGTCAATAATTTTACCACGTGTTATCCAAATGTGCGCCACATGGACATTACAAGTGACACGTCAACAAGTTCATTGGAGAATTTTAGTGAGTGACTTTTGGTGCAAGCTTTAGTAAACTTCAGTGACCACCGCTGAAACTTTGTTACTTCAGTGACGATTTTGTAATTTCAATGAAACTTTAGTGAGCATTAATGAAATTAACCGGTAAAATTATACACTAGTTAAGTATAAAAATATTAACTAATATTATATAATAACTTAAATTACTCTCCTTAATAAAATTAAACTTTTTTTAAAATAGAACTCCAACTCATATCTCCTACATTTTCGTACGTGGAAAAGCACTTTTGCATGCTCCAAAAGTGGTACGTAGATTAACCCAAAGTATAATTATTTTGACATTTCCAGCTACTTAAATGATTGATGGTATCAATTCAAATTCTTTTTGAGAAAAGAAAATACTTATTTTAACTTTTTTGACATTCCTACTTAGTGAATATTTAGTTGAGTTTAAAAATAGTTATTTAAGATATTTTGAAAAAAGTTAGTGAAATATGTAATTGTAAAGTTGATAAAAGTTGTATGGTGACGTAACTATAAATGAAGGCAAACAATGACAGCATTCACACGTGTGACGGTCACAAAAATCATTCTTTAGGCACCGATTGAAGATAAATTTGCACTACTAAGACACAGAAATTTCCGTCAACATATATATTGAATCGATACAATAGAAAATGATAACTACAAATGAAGGCAAACAATGGAAAAAGTCACACATGTGACGCTCACTTGCGTCATTAACATCAAAATAGGGAAAAGAAACGTTCTTTGGACACCGATCGAGGATAAATTCGCACTACTAATTCCAACATTCCCAAGTAAAAACAGTCGACAAAGAAATTTCCGTCAACATATTTAGTGACTGTTTGATTTTTCTAAAAATCAAAATTTTAGCAAATTTTGATAAAAATTGATGAAATATACGGTTGAAAAGTTGATAAAATAGGTCCATAAAATATGTAATTAAAATTAATTGTTGATTTTGAGTATTTAGCAAATTTTTAAACAGAATCAAACAAACACTGAATCCATATTTATAAACTCTACGACTTTTTCTCAAGAAACCTTATCACAATTTCATCACCATATTAAAGGACTTGTAACTGTCGTCGTGTTTACATCTTATAAACTGACAAAGAAGAGTGGTATCTGCAAGGCCAACTACCAAATTTATAGTGGCTATGTCGATCCATTAAGAATTAGTGTCAATACTTGTCACTATTGTCTGCCAATACTAAAATATAAAACATAAGAATCATCAAATTTGTTCCATGCTGATTGCCCTTGTAGAAGAATATTTAAGAAGAAAGAAAGGTCGTTTCACTATTCATGTAAATTTGGCCTTTCAAGCAACTATAAGAGCTGTACTACTTGGGGTGCCAAATCAAAAACAAGATTTCTCGTCCTACAAATTCAATCAAGGTTGTCACTACGAAGATATAGTTAAGGTGCACGGGTTCTATATATAGAAAGAGAGACAAATGGTGCAGGAATGGAAAGAATTGATAGATGTGGATGGAGGTGCCAGTTTTGGCATTGATGTTTTTCAAGTCCTTTGTGTAGTTTTCGGTACCTTTTTCATCATATTAGTAGTAATCACAACATGTGCAGATGGTGCAGTACCACGAGACAAAGATGCTGCTGCGGATTCAGGTGTTTATGGAAGCACTTGCGAAGCCGGATGTGGTGCAGCTTGTGGTGCATGACTAGAACCACCCACGTCCGTCATCAGTCTCTACTAATGGTTAATCGCGGAGGCTAGACTTAAAAATCCTCAACAGCTACAATTGTGGAAGAAGACCTTGATTGCTGATTGTTCATCCCTCTTTACAGAAAGAACTAGTTATTTCTGTGTAGTGAGAAGCCAAAATAAATGTTTTAGTAGTTGGGAATTAGTAGATATTAGACCTTAGTCCAAAAATCAGATTACCAAGCACAATTTTGGCTATGAGCCCTTTTGGCCTAATTGAATGTTTAGTTCATCCAATAGCTGTTTCAGCTTGTCCATTCATATTTAAATGCAAACCTGCACTGAATGTGGTAAATGAGCAACTTCTATGGGTTAATGGCTAAACACATCACATCAATTTGTGGGAAAATGCTACCATAGCCATTCCGCAAATGACAAAAATCCCGACGTCGGCACTACTACACTAGTGTAATGTAGCGTCGAACACGTTACATTCCGTGTTCTTCAGCAAATTTAGAGAGAGATGACGACGTATGTAGCAATAGTATTTTGGCGAAGTTCTTTTAAGCTAGAGTGCTTCATTGTGCTTGCTATACAAGTGAGCTACCTTTTTGAGACATTAAATGACATACGATGCATGATTCAAGGCAATCTTTTCCACACAGAAGACAACGATGCAAATAGGACATGGCCTGGAGAAAATTATGCAAATTGGGTGAGATATGACGAGTGATTTGAGGGTCTTGTCCTAATTTAATCATTTTCTCTGGGTGGAAAAGATTTGCTCTCAAATCGTACGTTGTATTTCATCTAATGTCTCGTAATAACCATACTTCACTTGTTAAGTCAACTACAGCATAAGTTTCACCCGCAGACACATGATAACCATTACCATACGCACGCTACTTCTTTGTATCCAGCGCCATCCATTGAAATGAGCCTCCCCATTCGTTGGCCATAAAGACCTACATTTCCAACGACAACGTTATTCTTTGGATCAAACCTGCATCCTTTTGGAGGATAAACAATAATCTTATCACCTGATAATCCTTTTCCAACATGAGCATTGCTGTCCCTTCAAGCTCTAGTGTGAATTGTATAATTATTTGATTTAGAATGTTCATTGTATAGTACATACATCAATGTTTACATCGAAGAAAAAATTGTCAAAATTAAAACTGGTTAGCATTTTATAGACAACCTATTCAACCTCGAACGTTAAAGACTAGATCACAAACTTACAGAAATGAAACAGCACCCCGGTTCTTTGTATTGTTCTTTTTCTTGATAACACAGTGTATTTACTATACAAAACATAAGGCATCTGCTTCAAGTTACACGATACATTGTCTTTATGATAATAAATGAGGTTCTGGAAAAGAGAACAAGCTTATCTACACATCTACAACAACATAAATTCACCTGTTCTTCTGAGGAACGGGAATCTTGGGAAGTATATGCTGGTTTATCACCTGATAATCGGTGTCAATGTCTGAGAACGACGAATACCCAGCATATATCCTTTTCTCTGATTTGCAACAAGCCCCGCACATTGCCTTTGAGGCCAAGCGCCATCCTTTCTTGCACGGCGTTTTGACACAACACCAAACCAGGCAAAATGGACAGCACAAACATAAGAGGCATGCGCAGGCAAATTCTGTCACTTTATCACCACAATTCGATTTGTCTTCCAAGACTCCCTTAACCGAACCCGACCACATTAGAGGAGGAGAGGGAGGAGAGATTCTTGAACAAAAGCACCAACTAGAATGCTTTTTCACCATGCTAGAATTCTGGGTTTAGAACAGAAGTCCTTACATATATATATATTGCCTATCATATGATGAAATGTTGAAACTCATGGTTAGATTTATTAGCATATTTGAAACTATAGCACTCTTATTACAAATAAAACTTTATCTTGCCCTGTTCCCACATCCTAAAAAATGAGTGTTAGAGTGTAATTTATGGACATTAGGCTTTATCTCTTTTTCAACCCCTTTTGATATTTTCAAAGGTGGATTCACTTTATGCCAAGGGGGAGGAATTGCATTCCCTTGGCTTTTCAGGTTCTTTAAGGATGCTCAAGTTCCTAAATATTCTCCTAAGGTTGCCTCCTTTCAAATAGAAAATTCTATTTTTACTAAAGCATTCTCGCTCTCATAGTTATTAAAACCAAACCACCCGATCCAGCCCATAATCCAATAAACCGCTGGTGTAACTGGTTCAAGTTGCTCAGATGAACCGGTCAAGGACCGTTCGAACCACCGGTTTTTAATGGTTTGAACCAAGTGGCTTTTGATTAAACCTGGACGAGTCCTCCAAGAGAAAATTAAAGGTGCTTCTCTCTCAAACTAAGAACCTCAAAGTTACCTACCATCGAACCACTAACCCACTGACACGGTAACCAGGTCACTCACCGGGTCGGAACTCATCTAGTGTTGAATGTTTCACTAATCAATTTGTAGTCACTCGTAGAAACAAGTTTGTGTCAATATTAAACATTTGTGAGTAAATATTGTTGCTTCCATAAGAGTGTATAGGACCTTGATCTAATGCCCCCGGTGGGCATTGTTATAATGCCCACCGGAACACTTGTCATGTACTCATTGGATGAGTGATCTAATGCCCCCGGTGGGCATTGTTATAATGCCCACCGGAACACTTGTCATGTACTCATTGGATGAGTGTAAATGCCCACTTTACACTCATCCAATGAGTGTGGGACACTTGTCCCGAACATTATAACAATGCCCACCGGGGGCATTAGATCAAAATCGAGAGTGTGTATTAAATATTTGATGTGCAAAAAAAGCTTTACTTCTGCGCTAATTTAGAAGATATTTAGGCTTGATTTGGTATTACTGTGCTTTTAATAGAATCAGATTCTGCTGTGCTGCAGAAAGAATCGGCCAGAAAAAATCAGATAAGTATTTGATAAATTCTTGTTTCAAAATTACTGTATGTTTCAAAAGCAGCATTTGAGCGTTTGGTAGATAAAAGTGATTTATTGCTGTAACGGTATTAAATTACTAAAATAGATATTGATTATAATAATGTTATTTTGTATTATTATTATTATCACAAGTGGTAAAATTTATTTTTTTCCTAATCAAATATTTTTTAACAAGACAATGCATTCATTATTATTATTTTAAAATAAAAATAATAAAAACCTAATAAATTTCAAATTTTATAAAAATTACAAAATAATAGTATAGTCATATAGTACAAAAATTAATTAAATTTATAATATTTTCTATGATCTAACTTGCATCAATCTCAAATGGGTATTAAAAGAATTAGTTTAATTAATTAAGGGTGAAATGGGTATTTTAATAATATATAAATGAAAAGGCTAAAAGTCGAATTTGAAAAGCTGCCATTTTGCTGCTTCTCAAAATCTGCTACCAGGTGTATGTCAGATTATTTTATAATCATTTTTAAAAAATTTGCCAAACGCCTAAATCAACTTCTGATTGTTTGAGAATCAGAAGTTGGGCTCCAAAATCAATTCCAAACGGAGCCTTATAAGTATTGTTGAATTCGATAATATTATCGCAGATAATTTTGTTTGCTTCTTTTTAAAATTTATCTCTATCTTAGAGCCAATATTATGCGAAACATAGGTAGCACTCAGAATAAATAGACTACCATTAACGTAAATTCCATTAAATTATATATACAGTTTGAACTTTGAAGGAGTAGTATTTAATAACCTATCACGACAAGATAAATTCCTGAACTACAAGTACATAAAATAAAAGACAACACGAATAAGAAAAACAAAATCCTCATGAGGCATGTTTGGCAGGCTGGACACGACAGCATTGGACAGGGTTAAAGAAGAAAATGAGTTAAAACTTAAAACATTGTATGTATTTGTCTTGTCCAATACCATCTAATACTAAACCCTATACATGCCGTCAAGGTTTAAACCATTAGGTCCACTGGCCACTTGTATTTTTGTTGAAAATGAAAACTTCTAAGACACAAGACACATTTCCACTATTACCATTACTATTTTTGGACACAATCGGGGCATCTGATACTACAAGAAACAAACTTGCAGTACAAGTGAGGTATCTTGAGAAAATATATAATCTAGATACACAAATGATCACTGCAAAATAACTAAATAACGTCTTTTAATAATTAAATAGAAAAAACATAACTAAATAAATTCAATGTATAAATAGGTAGAAAAGGCGTAACAAATGAAGAAATCAAGACCTGCGTGAAAAGTCTTCCAATGCGAAGGAAAAACACAATGGGACACTAGTCCACCTCAGATTTTGTACTGATAAAATAAAGTTAAAAACACCATTAGTCACCCAACTTATAGTCTAGTTTCATTTTGGCCACCCATCATTTTTCTGTTTCGAACTAATCACTCATCTCTTTTATGTCATATTCAGTTGTCTTATTTCAGAAGCAAAAACATCAAGGAAGAAACCAATTTCTGCAGCTATTGCAAAATCTGAAACTATAGCTTACACAATCATCAATCCACTTTACCAATAACTAGATTGCATATGAAGAATCAGTTTCAGTCAAATCAATGCCAGTACAAAACAATAAGATGTGTGTATCCTTTACAAATTGGAAAATACAATTGATTGAGCCAAATCTGTTCAGCTACAGTCTTACCTTTATTTTTTATAGCCTTCAATGCCGCAAGGAGCCATCATCACTTTATGGCAACTGGCAGGCGCTCATACTATCTTTGGACTTATACTTGCCAAGCATTTCAGCAACAGTCCTGCAACGACACTGGTTCCCAGGCCGGATTACATCCCCGTAAACAGCCATTTCAATAATGTCAAGCTCCTTATCTGAAATGCAAAAGAGAAAACAATTATCTTAAATTATTGCTCTAGCAAGAACATAGAAAACTCCCTGCAAATAGTGAGAGAAAGTTTCAGACTCCATTTAGATTCCTTAAGCATACTCAGTAAATTGGAACGACTAGTTTTCAACAAACCCTTAAAGCAATTGGGGTCTGGTAACACGCGTCCCATCGCCCCACCCCAAAAATAAAATAAAAAGGATAAGAAGAAGAAGAATTACACAAAAAAGGCAACAAAAGAAACCTCCTTCCGCACCAAAAGAGAGAGAATGGGGAATAGACAAAGAGGACTTTTGCTGTGCTTGTCAAGTTTGCTCACTAGTGGAGTTCACCTGCCAAAGGGCATATAATTTCTCCCTCTGAAGGACATGCCATATTTGACTATTTCACAAACCTCGAAAAATCCCTGTTCTTCTTAGCTCTAAAGATTATCGTGCACTTGCATCACCATGAAGTTATAGCCATGGAAATTTCAAGTTCAAAAGGGAGAAGGGAGTAGATTACTGTCCTGAATTTGGCATATCACTGACCAGCCTCATCCCCAAACTTTCTGTTGTTCGTGTTTCAGTGCATCATGTTGAAGCTCCTAAATTTCTAGAGAAATGCCCACCACCGAGTAGAGGGGAGCATCTGATGGAAAATCAATATCAACCAGACCCTCAAAAGGGGGAAAGGCACCCCATCCCTGATTTATCAAAGAGATTATCTAGGGCAAATCTTCTTAGAATTCTTATAGCTTGATGATTCACAGACCATGAGGTTAATTACGATGTTGTGCTAGTCCCTACTCCCTAAGCCTGTGACTCATCAGTTCTGCTTTGTAGAATTTATTTTGCAGGTTCGGCGGTTGACTCCTAGAGATTTAGATGGCGGCGTACATGGGTGACGACCTGTGGAGAGTGTTAGCTGTGGGGTTTGACATTAAAATATTCCTCTGTCATTGAGCATAAAGATGGAACCAAGAACACAGTAGCCAATGCACACAGTTGGGAAGTCCATATCTTACTTCTAAGACCAGTCTAGTCGTAGGTTTCAGTTTTTCAAGAAGAGATTACGCCAGTTTAAGTATTGACAAGAATAGATTGAAGAAAACAACATAAAAACGATGGAAGTTATGAATACCTGTGAATTTGATGTCACAAGAGTACCCTTTCAATTGAGCTGTATCAACCTCCTCCTTGTTTCCTTTGAACCTATTGACCCTTGTTTGAAGAATCTGGCAATTCTCTGCTACTGACTCCCCGCCTGCAGCAGAACAGCAATACCCGTTCATATTTCAAATTGTCACAAAACTGAGTATTCAACAACAACAGAAGGACACGACTCTGAACAATATCCACAAAATCCCAACAAGCATCAAACTTTGACTAAAATCCATTTGCCACACAATTACCAAAACCTTGCAAAACCCATTTTCTTCGAAAAAAATGATGAAGCTTTCAAATGCATTTATAGAATTGAGTGGAATCAAATTACACAAGTACACAATTATACGATGAAAAAGGGAGGAGGAACCTTTCGAAAATGGGACGATATGGTCGTACTCAAAGCAGAGGCAGCCTTGGCAGTTACAGAAACGCTTGCAGACAACGTTGCCTGCTGCATCTTTGCGCCAGCGTTCCGGGTGGCGGCCTGGAACAATCTCTGCATTGGCCCAGCAGATGCTCTTCGCCTTGGAATCAAAGGTTCTAGGCCTCTCGTCCTCTTTCTCCGCGCGAGCACGCCTAGGGGACGAAGAACCAGAGTCCGAGCTCATCACTCTCTGTAAGCACACCACGTTGACTTTAAACTTGAGAATTCGGTTGGACGGGTTATAACCCTAATTTCTATTGGGCATTCGTATACCGGTTGGTTTCCCATATCCCAAGAGACACTTCTAACACATTTTTAACATTGCCAAAGTTGTAATTTAACTTACAGTAAAAACAAAAAACTAATCTCCTCCACATTCTTTGAATCTTTGATCGCACTTACTAATTGTAAATTTATTATTTGCACTTAAAATTATCCAAATAAGAGATACAGTCGAGTTTGAGAGACAATTCAATTATTTAATTTAAGGTGTTTTCAATTTTATTCTTAATTTGAGATAATTTGGTGCGGCTCGACTCTAAAAATCAGGTAAACCATTGTATGACAATCATGGAACAAGATATATCTAAACAATACTTTCTACATGTCGAGCCAATTGATATAAGTAGTCCAACTCAATTTAACGTCATTTTCTATTGTAATCCGAATACCTTTTAAGTGTTTTCGAGAAATACTTCAATGGAATAGTCATATATGCAAACGAAGTAAGATTATTCATTTAAATCACGATATCTCGAACTTCAAACCATTAAAGTTATGACACTTCATACCCCGAGTAAGTCCGCCTCACCCAATTTGCTTTTTCTCTTTTATGACTTAAGTAGTCCAGAATTTGAGGTGTTGTAATTTGAATAGACAATATATCACATGTACATATAAGACTATCCTACTAAAAAAATTCAGTGTTTTTATCTCAGTTCAATAAATGTAAATTTTAAGAATGTTTACATAATTAAAATTAAAATAATCCAAACAATAAATGGTACTAGTTGTGTAAAACTGAGAATGTTGGGTGGGGTTGGATGAGTTTCCCTATAGACGACCTTATATCAAGGAAGTAAATTATTTCTAAAAATAATGTTAATTTTTTTTATTACAAAAATACTATGTTGCATTTCTAACATACTGTATTATAATTTTTATGCAACATATCGTGGTACACCTCTTGTATCATTGTACCATACATGTTACAATTTTGTTATGCATATTACATGTGTACTATATTGTATTACACCGTTACTAACATCGTCACCACCATCAACATTCATCACTACTGATAACCATATCTGCCAACACCTACCAACACCTACCTACATCGCTCCATGTACTATTTATAACAGTCGTGTACCATATTGTGATACATCGTTAGTAACGTCGTCACCATCATCAACGTTGATCACTACTGATAAACCACCTCCACCAACACCTACTTGCATTGCCCTGTACTATTTATGACAGTGGTCCTCAATCATCCTTGTAAACACAACACACAAAAAAAAGAAGTGGCCAAATAAAAAAATAACCCCTTCCAATTAACTATTCAAAAGTTAAGTTTTATCCCCGCAGGGAAGGGGGGGGGACTATTATACCCTTACCATTAATTAAAATGAAAAAAAAAATAGTCATATTCTCCATCCCATCCCCCATCCCACCCCAATCCAATCCCATCCTACTATAACACGAGTTTAAACAACACTATCCCGATTGCTCGAGTCCAGAGAATATCATTGCTTGAGTCCCAACCATCCGGCTCGTATATCACAATTCACAAACTTGACACCTCATTTTAAAGGGTGACTTTTTTCAATGTCTATTCCTTCATATTTCAGTACTGGTATGAAAGAACTCATTGTTTTGTACGAAAGGCCCACCCCAAAGAGGAATAGTCCTTTGGTTTTCGCAGGTATGGCCACTTGTTAGCAAAATTCGATATTGCAAGTGCAAGTCAACATTCCTGATATGTGAAAGTTGAGTGAAAGCCAAAGGGGGGAATCCAAGTCACTAGCGAGTGACCTAACTAAGAGTTCCCCTCTGGACGTGAGAGAAGAGAAAGTTCTTATTGCTTAGTTCATGTCTATCTCTATCTATCAAAATTTCCCCTTTGCTGAAAAAATAAAACAAACACTACAACACCCATTTTGAAGCCAAGATATTCCGGCAACAATGTTGTCTCTGCTGATATTCCCCATTATCATTTCATTGGCTTCAGCATAGCTATAAAAACTGGCTCTTTAGACGAATCAAAGCACTCATTCGTCTAAAGCATTAAACTAATCCAAACATTCGCATGTAAAATGAATGTATGACATGCCGTGGAGGAGAGTGTGTCTGCAATTTCAATTTTAAGTTTAAAACAGTAAATCCATAGCTTACCAAGATGCCAGTCACAACGTTTGTCTAAGAATCCACAGACCCTTGACACAGCTGCCAAACAAACTTTGGCATATCGGGGTAGAAAATAGAAAAGATAGTACTACAAAATATCTTTTTGTTAACATTGCATCAACAGTTTGCAGAATGAAAGCCAACTACTTGGGGCCAATGTCCTTGAGACCGCATATCTGCTCTTCTCCCATTGCAGACATCACACTCACGACCAGATCCTTCCCCTCAGTAAAACCGTCCTTGATCTGCAATCACCATAAATTTCGAACAACCAATCATTAAATGTCGAGTACAAATTGGTCATCATCAAGAAGGAAAACATGGATTATACTTAAAGGGCAACAGAAAAGTGCCGACACATGCTTATTCTCTAAAAATGCAACTCTGCAGGACAAGCACCTCCTTTACCAAGCTTTTATTTTAAATATGCAACTCACTGCGAATCTCTTCCAATTTCAAATCAACAGTTAAAGAGAAAGGTGGCGATTACATGAACTAATGAGACAAAGGAAAAAAAGGTAAACCATTGGATATTTGCTGGCAGTCTTTCAGCGCCACGTGAAGGATCAAATCAATTCCTTAATAACCCGATGATTTTAACAGCATAAACATAGAAAATATTTTTCATATAGCAAAAAAAAAAAGAAAAAGAAAAATTATAGTAGATATACAACCTGCAATCTTGTGCAGTCCATGGCACATATATCACAAACAAGAATACGTTTTTCTTGAAATGTGTCAAGACATGTTGACGGACATTTCTTTCATTTTTTACACTCATAACATTGTCATGTAGGGTATATAACAACAAGCAGTACAAATTTATACTACTGATTTGATGCTGTAAATATAGTATCTAAGAGAGGCAAATCCTGCAAATAGGATAGAGCCTTAAGGGGTACCGGGGTTAGAAGGCTGTCATCTGTCGGCAGCCTCAGATCATCCTTGGTGTTACCATTTTCAGTCAGTAAACTCACCTGAAATATATCAAGAACTAAGATAGTCAAGTACATGTAAACATATCACTCCTAAGCATATGTTAAGAGACTAAACATACAAATCCATCCTCAGAAATATCAATGAGCTGGTAGTCAGTACGAGTGACATGAGGAACCTGTATAATTAAAGAAAAGAAAGCAGCATAAAAAGGTTGAGACAAGAAAAAGAAAATGAGGAAGTAAAATGATTGATCGTTATATTAATACATCGCAGTTATGGGAAGACGGGACAATATCTTCCAGCTTTTTAGCAGTGAAGATATCGATGGCAACAAAGTGGCATTTAGCATGACCATGCTTGCCAGTTTTAGATGTTGAAACTTCAACCACCTATAACAAAGAAACACTTACTCAAAACCAGGAAGGAAAAAATTAAAACCAGAAAACAGTAAATGAATGGTCAAGGGCCAAGTAGATAAAATATTCCAAACCAGAAATGGCCACTAGAAAAGGAGCTGAACAAGACAATGCTAGAATACCCAAACCACCACATGACAAGTGGATATAACTTTTTGGTTTATCTGTAAGAGTGAAAGAAGGGAAAACATTATTCTCATTCCGCTCTCAGTATGTGCCCACCGCTTCATTTGCTCCACAATTCCAACTTAACAGGTGCAAATACTCCACACTCACATGTAAAATCACACAATTTCTAGTAACAACGGCTGAACTCACAACAGATCCTATGCAATCTATTCCCTCACCCATCTACCCAGCCCCCGGGCCCAGCGGTCTCCTTACTCTCAGCTGCAAAGTGTGATGCAACGACAAATGTTACTGTTTTTGATAAAATTTATTCGAAAATGAGCGCCCGTTTGATTTTTCTAAACATCATAAAAGTTGATGAAATGTGTGATTGAAAAGTTGATAAAAATTGTGGGTTCGATAAAATTAATGGCTGAATTTGACTTCAGCTTTTTAGCAAACATTTAAGCAAAATCAAACAAAGCTTGAGTGTAGGTAAATTCACTCTATCAATTAATTACAGCTAATAACCATTTATATCCATCACAAACTGAATTTTAAATATTTCTGACAACATATCATTGAAATCAACTTCTTAATAACCCTAATATTTAAACCAATACAATCAACCATAACCCCCATGTTCATCTGCATTTATTATTTCTGCTGCTGCTGCTGCTGCTGCTGTTTTTACTCTCATTAATTTTGTAAAAGAGCTTTCAAACGAACTGGGGTTTTGAAATTGGAATTAGAGAAGACCAAATTAAAATTTGAATTCTCCTCATATCCGATCCCAAACCTAAATAAATCAAAACAAATGTTTACAACAAAAGACGATCCATGTGATCCAAGCTAAACGAGCAGTTTATCCTTGAGAAGAAGAAAACAACAACAAACAAAAATATTATTATTTAAAGATCAAAATTAAAATAAAAATAAAAAGAACCCTAAAATCCTACACATCACAACCTAATCAACATATCCAGAAATCAACAAACAAATTCTTCTGCCACAATTCCAAGAAAATAAATACGGAAAAAAAAATCAATCTAAAATGAACAGGCATAGATAAATAATATGCATATGCACAGCCTCCTACATATACATGTATAAGATTGAATGTGAATATATACTCATAAGTCTAAAATCGGACCTCGTTTAAATACAAAAGCAATAATCATCGTATAAAGGTTTGGACTACCCTTGATAAAAGGTCGATCTGCCAAAAGAAAAACTCAATCGAGCAATTCGACATCTTTAAGGTTAAATCTCAAGATTCAATACGACATAAAGCCCAACAAACTCAATCAAAAGAACTCTTGGACCTTTTAATATGGAACCGCAAGACTGTATATATACCTTGCAAGGGCGGCCTTTGATGACGATGTAGCCATTCTTGCGGATGGTTCCAGCTTGCTGGGGATAGGTCTTGGAGGCTCCGGCATCTGCCTTCGACTCGAAATGGTGTTCCTCGTCCGACATTTTTGTATCTCACACAGTCAATGTGTGTGATCTTGTTGTGTTTATTTACCTTGTATTCTTCAAGGCGGAGTCGAGTGCAATTTTGTTTTGGGGGAATACGAATAAATTTAATACATAATCATCCAATTTTATCCTATATTACTTAGTTGCACACTCAATTTTAAAATATAATTTATTGCTAATTCATCTATCTCAAACCATTTACCATTCATCACCCGACTCATTTCCATCAATCAACTTTAATAAAAAATACACATGGTGGACAAAATCCTACGTGACAAAAAAAAATCCGTTAAAATGAGTTCACAATAATTAACAAATGCACATCTAACTTACCCACCATTGTCTCTTGCTCATCCATTTATATTGAATCATTTCTCATTCATCACCGACTCCAATTTCATCCATCTATCTTGACGAAAAATTATATGTGGCCGATGGGATCGTGGCACAAAAATTTCATTAAAATTGCAAAATACGCTTTCATTTTCCACGTTGAAACGACCATCTCAATTCCCCCAAAAATTAGAACAAAAATCGTGACTCCCTCCAATCTTCTTCTCCAAATTTCGACTATCTCATTTGAATCATCTATTTCATTAATTAATCACAATCAGCTCTTAATTTTACGTTTGGTCTACAATAATGATTAATTAGTGTCACGTAGGATTCCTCAACTAGTTTGGTAATGCGTGGGAAATGATTCGATAAAGATGGATGAGTAATGGATAGTATTTCAAAGTTAAGTGAGCAAGTAGTAATGGTAGGTAAAGTTTGATGAACATTTGTTAATTATTGTCAACCCCATGTGGCAGATTTTAACAAATATTTGTGCCATGTAGGATTCTGTCGCCACGTGATATTTTCTGTTAAAGTTGATTGACGGAGATGAGTCGGGTGATGAATGAGAAATGATTTGAGATAGATGAGTGAACAATAACGTTATATTTCAAAGTTGGGTGAACATGTGATAATATTGGGTATAGTTTGATAATTATTTATTAAATTTATTCGGAGGAATATATTGTGTATTTGGAGTGTAGTTGAGCTGTATGCTTCAAAGATTTCTTTTTTGTTATTATTTTTTTTTTTTTTTGTGGTTTTGACTCAACTTTTTCGCGTGAGTAGTCTACAGTCTTATTATTTTGGATGCATGAAAATAATTTTATTAAATAATTATATTCACGCACAATATTAGTATATCGCTTCTCTGCAGTGAGATTCGACTGTAGGATCTATGAGAATGGATCACTGAAATTTGAACCCCTTTATTTTTGATAGAGGATGACGATCTAAATTGCGATGGTTATAGTTTTATAGGATTAAGGTAGTGAGTAGAACAAGAAGAAGATCATTTGAAAAGAGATTGATAACGCATGCACACACTAACACATTTTTTTTTTTTTTTTATTCTAATAGCGGTGAAAAGTCGTGATAAATAGACTACAATTAAAATGTATTTTTAACAATACATCACAATTAATTGACAAATATAAGTCCAAATAAATAATAAAAGACAAATGGAAAACGATACACCACGCCACATGTTGAGATATTTGGTGGCCACGATTCTGTCGTGTTGTCGAAGAGCAGAGAAAGAACCTGGATTTTGTATAGGGGCCTATTACTTTAAAATAAATTACCTAATTATATTCACATTACATTTTCTTTTAATCCTACCACTTTTTAATTGTAATGAAAATCTTCAACTATTGTCCATTTTCACATTTATGTCTTAGACTACTTTTTATCACATTCTTATCATCAATTTATTAAATTGAACATATTGTCTTTGTCTTTAATAATGTTTTATGTCTAAAAATTTAATTAAAAGAGTGTAAAAAGATTTGTCTGGACTACAGTCTAGTCTCACTCCCTACCTCCGCCCCAGCTGGAGAGCCGACTACAATGCCCTTGACATCAAATAAACCATGCTCTAGAGTTTTTAGAAATCTGTCTCGACAGGTCATTGTTTTACTTTGTAAAATCGTTCATTTATTCACTAATATAGTTTGTAAGTCTAAATATGTATGTAATTATTTATCTGGATGATAAATGCGTTTTAATTTTTTAAGGAAAATCATTTTCTGGTAGTAAACGAATCAAAGATGTGACAAAATAGTTAATTTTTTTTATTTTTATGTGAATTTGGTAGTTGATTTTCAATCCAAGTCTAGATGAGTACTGGATTACCCTAAAATGACAAATTTTCTTTTCCTCAATTACTATCTTCTTTTGTTTCATTTTTTGGCGTTATTATCTGTTGTTGCTAAATATTGTTGATCCCAATATAACGAAACTATGAATATTTTCTTGTAAAATCTTGATGGGATTGTGTAAATTAACTTGTGGACTTTTTTTTTTTTTTTTTTTTTTTTAAGCCATGGATCATGATTTGGTGGCACATCCAACAATTGGAGCACGGGACATACTTTATTTTTGTCCGTCTCAAGATTTATCTTATTTTTATACTACTTATCGTTATTTAAATTTGTTAATATTGATTTGATTGGTAGCGTGTATATTGGGTCTAAAGATCACTATTAAATATATAGAGGAGTAATCTTCGACATTTTTTACTATAGTCTATTGCCCGAGTGGTTGAATTATTTGGACTCTTGAAATAAAAGTTCAACAGAGTTTTGATGGCATCTAATTTTTTATGTGAAAACGAGCAAGGCAAGCAATGAACATAGAACACTTGCTCAGACATTATGAACCCTGGATAATAAGTACATGAATTAAAATTATTTATTCATATGTTATCCATCTTTCTGCAGAACATGATCAATCGCATAAAGTATTGTTTGTGAATGTGATGAATTTGCTTCAGTTCTCCTTTCTAATGTGAGTCTTTCCCTCTGTAAAATATTTTTCTGTCGTCTTCATTCAATAAAAGAATCCCGAACCCCATAGCCCTTTTGGTCTTCATTGTTCTTTAAGACGTTTCGGTAGAAATTTTGAGTAAAAAAAACCATTTTAGAGTTACGAGTTTTTGACTTTCGGAAAATTTAAAATGAAATAACAAAATTGTCTTTACTTAATAAAATGTCATTTGAAAGTATAAAGGGCAATTTTGTTATTTCATCTCAAATTTTTTGAAAAAGTCAAAAAAGTCATACTCCAAAATGGATTTTTTTTTGGCTAAAAAAAATGTACCGAACATGTTCTTAATTTCTGCAATATACTCACCATCTGTTTGTGATATTTCCCAAAAAGAGTTGGATGGTGCTATTAATCCTTACAATATGGTATCAGCTAAAGGTAATCAAGAATTTCAGCACGATCTTCTAGTAAAGAAATTTAAAAATTTTTGCTTACTCAACACGTCTCGAATCTAGCGGGACTTTATATAATGCCTGTCTATTTTTTCATCACATTAGTATGATAATTCCTTAAAATGAATTTTTTTAAACACAATTCATTTTGCTTACGTATCACAATTTTTTAAATAATCCATGGTTACATTGAAGATATTCTAACAATTCTCTATTAGAATACAAGTCATATCACATTGTGTTTCACCAAACAAATGTCCCATCACATAACTTATAACATCAATTATATTACATCAAAATTATACTTTTCGACCACATAATCCAGTGTATATGTGATGATAATTGTATATGAAATGAGACGACGCAATCGTTAATTGGGACAAAATTTAGTGGGACACTTTGCGAAAAACGCCCAACAAATAGTTCGGTGAATTATTCCTTGAACGATCTTTTCAAAGATTTTGTTAACCTATAAGCAATGGATTATTCAATGCAGACAAAATTGGGTACCTCGATTTCTCCCATAATCTTGTACTATGATAAATCCATGGAGTCTTCTTCCCAACAACATAATTTATTGGTTTCCTCAACCCAGTTTTTGCTATTGCTTTTTACTCATTTTCAGGCACTTGATTTGATCAGTTTGTAACAGGTAGCTTCTAACCTTATTACATTTTTATCAACTTGTGATTCTATCTCAAATCTCAATGTTATTTACTTGTTATACTTGTGTGATCGTGCTTATGCCATTTTTAACTATTTTTAAATGGACCAAACGTCCTAATAAAACTGGAAACGATAATTCTTTAAAATGTTAATACATATTTATTATGCCACATAATTGACATTTTTTGAACATTTTTCACTTTCTCGAAGAATGGCATTTTTTTTAAATTATGCTGCTGTATTTTTTATTTTCTTTTAAGGATTTGAAAAGTGGATTACTTTGGATTTCAAAGTATGGGGGAGATTGATACTAAACCAATTGAATCAGTTCAAGTTGCACTCTCTTTCTTCGGCGAAGGAAAATATAGTCCTACGAAAAATGATGTAAGTACTAGATATATAATAGTCAATTTTCTTATTATTAGTGTATTCTTTACGCTACCTCACAACTAACCGTTGCTTGATTAGTCGATCTCACATGTTTAGTGTTTATAAGTTGGTCAAAACATCATTTTTATCACAATTTGTGTCCACACATTCCGTAAAAGTCACTACTTATAATTGAGATATCTGAATTTAACACTGATAGTCACCCAACTTATAAAATGGCTTCACTTTAATTATCAAACTTTCTTCTAGTTCTAAATAATAAATAATCACAAAACTTTTGTTGTGATTTCGATTTAAACACTATCTACTTCCGCCTGTAAAATTAACCGAATTGATGACTTGTCGTGGTGGTGATGACAGTAATGGTGGGCGAAGGGGGGCTGCCGGGAATTGTGTTTTAATTTTTTGTTACCTTGAGAAATTGTGTTTCAGAAGCACTAATAAGTGCATTTTTGTTCAGTTGGACAATAATGAGAATAGATAAGAAAATTTAACAAATTATAACTGTTCGCATGTATTAAATCTTGAAGTCCCACCTTAAAATGTAACCTTGTTGAGATGAATAGTTTGTAACCTATGATTTATTTCATATTTGATCAATGTGAAATTTATTTTTAACATATCCTCGCAAGATGGTAGCTCGTTTGAAAATATCTTTTCAAAATCCAATTGCTTGTTAAGATGAGTAGACAAACTCTCATATCTTGATAATTGATTTAAGTTACCCTAAATTTGGTATATAATGCTAATAACTAATCCCTTGGGCATACCCTATGAGCAGAAGTTTTCTTACAGCATAATTTCCTCATTGTTTTCAACAGCAGGAATCGGAAAAGGAGAGAGAAGTGGAAAGCCTACTGAAAGACTTGGCTGGTGTAAAAGTTCAACTGGAGGTAAAGGATTTGGCCTACAAGCAGGCCCTCCTTAAGCTAGATCATTATCAGAAAACACAAGACGAACTTTCAACCCTGCTCAATAATTCTGACTCCGTGAAGATCAAATACATCAACGTATGCAAAGAATCTAATATACGTATGAATGAACTAGAATCAAACATTAAGGAGATGTCAGATAAATTACTCGAGTTTGAGAATGTACAAAAGCAGCTTTCACATGTTACAAATGAGTGTACGACTAGCCAAGGACAAGTTCTAAACATGGAAATAGAACTTGATGTGCTCAGACGTGCAAAGGTTGAGTCCACAATGCAAGTTGAGGCGATGGAAACTGCTTTACGAGAGGAGAAACTAAAAATGAAGAGCTTTTGAGGAATATTGCAGAACTCAATGAAACTATTTTCCATTTGCAGCTGAAAGCTCATGAAGTAGACGAAGAAAATACTGGAATACAACTAGCAACAAAAATAGTAGTTGAAGCAGAAGAACAACTAGAACGTGCAGAAAAGCTATCTGTAATTGTGGATGATTTTGAAAAACAGCTTATGGAAAAGTCAATATTAGCTGATCTGTTGCAATTGGAACTTGAGCGAGCAAATGAGCTTCACGATTGTTCTCAGAAAGTTGCTTCTGATGCCATTCATGAATTAAACCAGCTGAAAGAAGAAATAGAACAGCAAAGAAGAAAGAATTTGGATCGGGCTGCTTACGTCACTTCACTTGAGACAGAGCTTGAACAATTAAAGATGGAACTTAGAAACACAAATGAAGAGGAAGTAGGCCAGTTGAACACTGATGTTGAAAATATGAGGACAGAGTTAGAGAAGATTAGAACCGAGATGATTGAGAGTAGAGAAAGAGAGACAGGAGCACAAGTTGAAATAGCATTACTAAAATCTGAACTTCATAGAGGGAGGTCAAAACTAGCTGCAGGCGAGGCTGCTGAAGCAAGAGCACAGAGTGAAAAATCAGCACTATATCATGCAGTTCAAGAGCTAGCATTGGAAGCTGAAGAAGCCAAAAAAGAGAATCGAGAGCTAAAAGAAATAATGAAATTGGCCAATGAAAGTAAAAGCTTTAACCTTGGCGAAGAGTATACTAATACTGAGGAACATGTGAAAAACGCTGAGTTGAAGGCAAACAACGAAGAAACAGAAGATGGAATGGAGGTTCATATCACAATTTCAAGAAAGGAATACGAGGCCTTGATTAAGAAGGCTAAACATGTGGACCAAGTTGTTGAGCCGATGCATGAAAACAAGCAAGAGTTAAGCAACTTGAAGAAAGAATTAGAAGTTGCAACATTGAAAATCGGAGAGTATAGGACTCGAGCTGAACAAGCCATAAGCAGAGCCGAGGTTGCTGAGAAGGCAAAAGTAGAACTTGAAGAGCAGAAAAGGAGGTTTAAGGAGCATAAGGAAAGAAGAAAGGCTGCCATAGACGCATTGCGTGAAGAATCATATTCCAAAGATTACGTGACCAGTTTCAAGCATGACAATGCTATTACAAATTACCAACCTCTAGGTAAGGTTCTCAACATGAAATTCTAGGTTCAGATGTCATCTAAATTATGTATTGGGTCCTATTAATTCTTAAAGTTTGTTGTTAATAGATGTCATAAAGAACATTAACTACAAATACAATGTGCTTCTATGGTCAAACAAAAACCATATGTTGGGCGTTCATGATGTAATTTATCTACAAAGTAATCACGTATGCACCAGAAAAACCATATCTAGGATGTAATAGTAATATATCTTCAAAGCAGCAAAATCACATATGCAACAGGAAATCAGTTTGGAAGCATCAAATAGAAGAGAATTTCCTAAATCGTGCGGAGAGCGTTGCAATAGAGTAGAAATCGGGGCTATATAATAAATACTATGGCATCCCTATTTTACATGAGAGAGAGCAACTGAATTTACAGTGGCTTTGTAGATGCTTCCTCTATGTAAGCTATTGCTTCCGATTTGGATAGCTGCTTTCCTTGTACAAGTCCTTCAACCAAGGTATTGGCATATGCTTTGGCAGGTGAATTTACAGGAAATTTTCCAGACTTGAAGTCATCAATATCTGAAAGGGTGCACCTATTCATGGCAATAAAAATAAGATAAATGAACTATGCTGCTCAAATCTTTCACAATAATGTTAAAAAGATTGCAGGCACATATGCTTACGTCATTGTTAGAATTGGAATGTTGTTCTCTTTTCCCAAGTAAACAACATTATGATACCATCCTCTCTGCATTAAAGACGAAAAAATATGGGTATGTATAACAATGTAATCATACATGTGTCAAAAATTAATGATTGCAGAGTTATCAATCAAAAGTAATATAATTAAATGGTGAACGTGCTGAATCATTTCGTTAGAAATGGCTCTAGGTCCCCAAGTGATGGGGAACATAATGCAGAAAGACAAATAGAGAGAAGAGAAGAAGAATTTGTGGGAGAAAATTTATAATTCAATATCAATAGTAATAGTGCAAAATACAAGTGAATATTCCTATATCCTATTTATAAAGTGAAGAACTAATATATAACAACCATTAAAATGATAAAATCCTATCTAATAAAAACTACCGAAATCTTATTTAAATCAAACTCCATCTTCAATCCCTATCTTCTTAGATATTCTTCAATTCCTATCCTTATTCTCCCTCACCAAATCCCCAACCCAAATAAATGTTCTGTTGATGTGGCAAGGACCTATTATGCTTGAGATAATTTTTCATATTTGTTGATATCTACTGGTGTAGTACGTGCTTAATCATATTAAATTGGGAACTTTGCACCTGCGGATCCCAAACATTACGTGCTGGAGCACTTGGGTCTCCATTCAATTGTTTTTTGGCGTTCAGCTCCCTAAACAACCAATTTATGGTCACTCGACATGCACGTGACCTCTATTTTTGTGAGGGTATTTTGGTCTACTCAAGTTTATTACCATAACCATAAAAATAAAAAGAACCCCAGCCCCACCTGCTGCAGCCCCCTTCGCGCGGCGGGGGCAACCAAGGAGAGGAATTGAAGGGATTTTGAGGATTTAGAGAATCGTCTGTGGAGGATTACATGCTTATTGCCTTTTTTTCTCCATTTTTAAGCTCAGTCCATTCATATATATATATATATCTTGACTCGTGGATTTGTTTGATTGTGTTTAGGGCAGCAATTTAATCCTCGTATACTTCTTCCATACAAGTACTTAGAGCATGTCCAAGAGACTCTTTAAAAGTAAAATGTTCTCTATTTTAAAGAGTCAATCCTTATAATTAAACTCCAACAAACTCTTTAATTTAATTTTTTAAAGTAGAGAGTGGGTTTGGCGGTCTATATTTGGATAGACAAACTCACTATCTATTTGTATTTTATAATGATTGCATTTAATAAGCTTTAAGTTTCAATGCTTCACTTATTTGATCATTCGGATGATACTTGAATATTTTAGCTATTTAGAACCTAAAAGAATGTATATTAATTAAAAAATGAGAGAAAAAAATAAATGATTATTGGAAAAAGTAAATTGAAGAACTAAAAATAAAGAGTTTGTTGGAGCGTGTCAAAAAATTAAATTTAAAGATGCTCTTGATAAAATATTGATTCATCCAGATAAAAAAAGTTGAAACCAAATGCAACAAGTATAAGCTGCTATCACATAATATCTATCTGTCATCCTTTTCATCCTGAAAACTGAATTATGATTATCACAAAAGGATGCTATGGTTCAGACACTGCATCAGCTTTCAGATTCATTTTACACAGAAAGTAAACATGAATAAGGATATAAAAAATGGAATACAAGGTTACACCATATACCTGGACGAACTCCACTGAGATGCATTTTTCAGTTTCAATAGTTTGTAAAGAAGTCAAATCAAATAAAGGACGAATCATTTCATGACTTGAAGCATTCTCCTGAAGCAACACGTCGTTAAATTGCTCTAGCCTGTCACAAGATAATAAACAATAAATAGACAAAGAAGAAAATTTGAAATCAATAACTACAAGGATTAGCACGAATTCCCTGCAAGATTAAGAGGTGCACTATTTTAAGCCTGAAATTATATATTTTTCATAATAATTTATGCACCAAAAGGTACGTACGGTGGAGGTTGGTTCCACAGCATGCACGGTAATTGTTTGATAAAAGATCGACAATGACTATATCAGCAGTTCAATTATGCAATGACACTATTTAATGGCATAGGATGCTCTTTAATTCATTTAAATTCTTTGCGAAGTACCAATCAGATGACCCAGAAATGAACTTTTAAGAAAGAGGAAGAGATTACATACGTAATTTTATACAGACGCATGTAAGTTTTTTCTTGGATATTACTTTCAGGATGAAGAAAAGCAACACCTCCTGGACCCCATGTATCCGAACGGTCACGAGCAAAGAATAAACGATGGGGGAAAGTCTTCCACATAATCTCCTTGGGCTGGCTTTTATCCATTGAACCAACACATGGTTTTCGCATTCCCTCCATCTGGAAGTCATTTCACAGTATACAAATTAGTAAGGAATGATAAAGAGATCAAAGGAAGCATAAATGATCTTACACAGCAACTCTATGAAGTTATAAATTAAGAATAATGTAAAGATATTTTCTTAAACTGGAGAATGCAAGTCTAAGAGAAAAACATATTAGGTTTTCTTCGGAATTTCAACTTGGTGAAGAAAGGAGTAAAATATCAATCTTCAAACTGAATGCATTCCTTGAAATTCATTACTAGGAACCAATGGTTGCCTGAATTGTCTTGGAAACTTGACTCCAGGCAGTCCCCAATCTCATGCTGGAGGAAAGGGGTTTCGGCTAAGGCACAGCTACTACAGTGTAGTAGCTAACATTGAGTTTGTTGCTGGGTAAAAATCCTTCTGTTTGGACCAGGTATTGGTGGTTTGTCATACCATGATAACAAATAAGGAAGTATGAACAATTTAACAGTTGAGCAAAGTCCAAAGCAAAACAATAAATAACATGATGGTAAATTTAAAAGCTCAGTATCAGCATTAAGAACAGTCATTTCAAACTACCATAACAAATAAGAGAATGTGGAATTTCATAAGCAACATTAAACGTGATACTGAATTAAAACTAGAAGGTTTCAAAGGCTTTAAATTTCTGCAAGACATCTAAAAGTCCATTATGGAGACATCTCAAGGCATTTAGAGCTAGTTTACCTGTCCACCTTCAATATAGCAGTCAAACCTTGATTTGTTCATATTGGATCCAAAAGTTGCATACCAGATGTCAATCTTCGAGAGTTCTGAACTCCAAGAAGGAGAAACCGCAGTAGCTTGACCTACCCTCAGTCAACGCTCATGGAAAAATTATTTTACATATTCGTAAAAGAACTTTTCTGAACAAAATGGAAAGAGATTAATGATCAGTTACCTTGACAATCTTCATGTACTTGCAGGTTTTTAAGTGGTTCTATAACATCCTCAACAGCTTTGTCAAGCTCTTCCACTACAATTAGACCATTCTCGTGCTCACCATCAGAATCAGAGCTCGAGATCTATATTAAAAGGATAACACTATGAGAGTGCTAATAGAGAATAAAATTTAAGGTGCCTATTAAGTTGAGTGGGAAACATGCTAAAGATAAAATGCAACAGGAAGAAAAAAACAGGCATGCCTGTTCTGCGTAACATGTTAAGGAGTTTTGAGGCTTAAAGTACATAAAATAAAATAATAAGTAGGTATGTTTCATCTTATCAATGATATTAGTTCTCTTGGCAACACAAACCCAGAAACTCCTATCAATTTAGCAAGCAAAACTCCTCGTGCTGTGCGGGAGAAGCTGCTGGTATCAAAAGAGCAGTGAGAGATGCTAGTTTCAAAGGAGGGAAAAGTCTTACTTCAATTTGCGGGGTTTTCCAACTGATCACTTTTTCTGGTATTTTATCTCCAAGTGTCGGCCAATACGAGCTCAATTGTTTACGTACCTGAACAGATTTATCACACCTCATGCATAACCAACCATAAATTAATATTACATTATTTTTTTGAACCGAATGAAAAACCAAATTAGTTTTATAACTGCATAAAATTAAAGAAATATATAGTAGGCACTAACTGATTGTATAACATGCCACGTGGATTGAAACGGATAAGCCTCTGAAGACCCAGCAACAGGTTTATGTTGTTGCAATGCTTGAACACAAGCTAGGGCTGAATTTGCTAAAGAATCAAGGTTATATCCTCCTTCAAGTGCCATAACAATCTTACCTCCCGCAAACCCCATCAACTAGGTAAAGCATCAAAGAAACCAAATAAATATTCTTTGAAAACTGTCTTCAGAAAATTTTTATGGATTTTAGAGGAAACTAGAGTTAAATATGATATTAGATCTTGGACTGAAAATTTAGAAATGAGTCAAAAATAGGAAAACATGAATTTGTTTTCAATGAATAAATACAAGAAAAACCATTCTAGTGCTAACCTTGTTCAGCATGATAGAGTACCCATATGGACTAACACAACAGCCCCCCAGAGGATCACCAATGGCTATTTAAACATCATAAGCATTATAAGTCATCAATCAGCCTTTGTTTCAAAGTGACATTAGTTTCAATAGAGATAAGCGCCGAAAGAAGAAAAGCCTTCAAGTGCAAATGCATATCTTAACAAAGAAATGCATAAGAGTACTTCGGAAATATGGCAAGAAATTCAAGCAATTATCTCTTAAGGTAGTTTACTGAGATTCATAATTCCAGAATTTAGTAAGAATATTATGTGAGCAGGATCTTATAGGTAGTGTAGCTTAGGCAACAAGGTGAACTCTCAACCAATCTATCAGTAGATGTCGGTAAGGCGACTAAAAGAACAAAAAGGACAAAATGTAATCACCACATCAACTTCATAAAGGAAATTATGCATTCAATATATATGTCATAGCATGCAATGCTATGCTACATGAGCTTCTATATAAAAACAAGCTGACTGGGCAATTTTCACATGTTGAGTTTCAGACAGTAGCCCTTTTTCCTGAATAATAATTTAGGAAATAGAATTATTTAGAGTTTACTAATATAATTACGTATATAAGACTTCAGTAATTGGGACTCTCTTTATTTTTTGAATGTTTGAAAATATCTAATTTCTTGAACCGCTTAGTCTAAAAGATCAAGCTGGTAGATGATGAAGCTGGTGGATAGAGCCACATATATATCATTTAAATATTGTTTTCAAAACGCCTCTCATGTGTAGGCAGGATTCATTTGTTTTATCAAAATCTGACACGTGCACAGTTTCCATACGCATATCCTTTGCTGTTGAGAGTCTGGGTTAACTTACTACTCTATTCAAACAACTGCTGGGATCATAAAATTATGGTTTAGTTATCAAGCAATGCAGCTAAAAGCTGAAGTATCCAACATAGAAAAAGGCATGAGATGCAGTTAAGCATGATATCCTAAAGAATCAACAACAGAAGGAGCAAAATAGCAATTAGTGACTTGAAGATAACAGTAATTAGGTTTACATCTAATCAGGAAAAGGAAGGCAAAGAATAAGACATCCTATGCACAAGAAAGAAACAATTTGTGTGAATATATGCAGTTGGAGGACCACGTAGCTGAAAGTCTTGTCAACATTCCAATGGTTGAACTAAACTTCCCTCACCTCTAGGGAGTCATTAAAGTATGAGTCCTTGCACTTGCCAGCTAATAGTGGATTCTCAAATACGTGATTTAATTTCACTAAGCCCATTCCTATTAGTAAGGTTGTCAAAGGATATTCAAGTTTAGCAACTAAAAAAATTTGCGCAAATATTTACTCTTCCAATGCTCACTGGTATGCATAGAGTTTTAAAATATGCAGCTAGTTTATGAGATGCATTCATACATATTAGACTGCGATACCCAGCCAGAATCAGTTAAGAAAGGCCAGCTAACCTGCATCAAACCCCGCAGAGATAATAATCATGTCGGGATCAAATTCCTTAGCAACAGGAATCAAAACATGGTCCCAAACTGCAAGATAGTCTGCATCGCCACACCTACCGTTCTCCCAAGGAACGTTAATATTGTATCCCGTGCCAGGACCCTCTCCAATCATGGTATATGACCCATCATCACCACCAGGATAGAAACTCCCAAATTCGTGCCTAGTTGAGACAAACAATTTCTTACTCTCAATAAGACCAAAAAAATCTTCAAGTTATTTATTATATGCTGATGATGGCGGAACTGGTTTAGAAGACTTTATTTAACCTGATTACTCACTAAGTTACACTATTGAAGAAAAGAAGGCACGAGACTAAATTATACTTTATCGACTTAGGGCAAGCAATCATCCCTAAGTGCCTCTATTCCATACAATAAGCAGAAAACACACTAAAGTTAAACAAAAGGAATAGCTGATATAATAAGCAAACAGATTCAACTTTTGTCAAGGAAGGTCAGAACAAGATGCTATCATTGAATTGAATTGAATTGAATCAAACAACCAGAAGAAGTGAGACCTAAAAGATTTCACATACCGATGCACAGAGAAGAAAAGTACTCGAGGATCCTTCCAGAACATTTTTTGAGTACCATTTCCATGATGTACATCCCAATCAACAATCAAGATTTTCTTGATACCCAACTCTGGCTACAGTGTGAAGAGTGGTACAGACATAAACAGGATGAATAGGAATATGCAAAAAGATAGAAAGTTTCAAATCCAAACTGATGAAAAAAACGAATAAAATTAGTGTCCAGTAACTCAAATTAGCTCTCACTCTTTCATTTAAGAGAAAACTCGTTGCAATAGCAACATTGTTGTACAGGCAAAATCCCATTGGTTCACTTTCTTCGGCATGATGTCCTGGAGGTCGGACAATAGCAAAACCAGAATCCAATTCTCCTTTTGCAACTTTCTCAGCAACCTACGTTACCAGATCCACAGTTAAATTATTGAATACTAAAGCAATTGCAGCACCTTGGTACATAGAAGTTGACAATGGGAACACAGCAACACATAACAAAAATCAAACTGCTAACTAACCAGCCAAATGCGAATACAAGATGGCATTCAAACATAATTATTGAATCTATGTTAGATGTAAGTTGGCATTTTTCTGAATGTTGATCATTTTTGGAGATTTTAATTGGAAATATGAGGAAAATGGAAGTCCCATTAATCAATTGTTGGGATTTGGAAGTTAAAGAAAACATTTAAAAACATCAAGTTTTCATTGATTGACTATAATGGGTGATTTTCCTATGGCCACACACATTTGAACTAAATGAACGCAATAAGTCTAACTTCTATTACCAATTACCTCTATAACAGAACCGGCAGCAAGATAAGCAGCTTCTGATGAGCCTCCATTGAAATATATAGAATTAAATTTTGATGCTATCTTATTTCTCTTTGAATCAAACTTTTTGGAACTAATATTCTTAATCAAATCAATGTGATTTTTCCTGTGGACCAAAGCTATATGCTTATCTTCTGCTTCCTTTGCATCCAAAACAACACATCTGGAAAACAATAAATATTAATACAATTTAAAAAATCGTGGCCAAGTTAAAAGCAATCCTCTTGGCGAGACCAGTAGACATTTAAAGCCCAGTATATGAAGTGCATTTCAACCCAAAGATTGCAGCATCACAGCTTTATCCAATTAATACAATACAAAGGGAGAAAAATATAAAAAGTAAACATTAAAGGGAAAGGATTGCTACATTATTCTAAATTACAAAGTAAAGCATTGTCCATTTAAATCCCCCCTTTTCAAGAAATTTTGAAATTCGGATTGTGAACCAAAATTGAAAAGTGCAAGTAAGAAAACAACAATTGTGTTGCATAACCCCCCACCCACCCACCCCCCCGGCCCAAAAAAAAAAAAAAAAAAAAAATGAAAAGGTAAAACAAGGAGAAGCAGAAAAAATAACAGCAATCAAGCATACTTTTTCAAGAAGAAAATGTTTAAGGCTTAGCTGAAATACTACATAATTAGCCCAAAATGTGCTTCTTTCGGAAGTGAGAAGGGTCTTGCTTCCTGTAGAAGATAAACTTTTCATCCAATTTCGGCAAAATAGCCTCTTCTTTGTAAAAATAAGCAACGACCAACATGCTCTAAATAACATAAATATTTTCATTCTAATCTGTGTAAAAGTTGAAAATCCAATTAGCATAAATTACTTCTTATCACTGAATACTATGTTAATATTCAACTACAGTTAAGAGGAGGGGGTGGACAAATGCTAAATGGAAAACATACTTACACGTTTAAATATAGACGTATACATACATGTACATAAAACTCATTGCAAATTTGAATAAAAACACTAATTCACTTAAAGGACCTCTGGGCGATTCCAGATGAATGGAGCTTATCCCAGATTACTTTAATGCGATTGAGGTTTTCAGGATGGTACTCATCATCCGGGGTCGAATGCTTGCACATCCTCTCATCGTATATCAACCCCACACGACGTCGTTCTTGAGGATTACTGACCATACTCTCAGTCTCGCAGTTCGACCCCATTTTTGACCCAAAGTAAGCTGTGCGTGTGTGTTTGTGGGATGCTGAGAGTTTTCAAGTTCAAATTTCAATGTCAAGAAAAGAAAGTGCAGAAAAGCTGGGAGGAAAATTATTTTGATTGGCTAGGCTTAAGAAAAAAAAAAAGTAATATTTATACATTTTTTCTTTGACCAATTGCATCATCCGCCTGCCACAATGAAAATGGAATTTCTTCACTAACCAAAATAACTATGGGCAGCCGCAATAAACAATTAGGAAAAGTGATCTAACGATCGATATTATGATAATAGATTGAGCAAGTGAATAAATTTTGAAGATGATTGGTGGAAGGATATGGATTGAGGAGAATAGCATATTTTGAGGATGATCGACTGAGAAAGATGATTGAACAGTAAATTTTGAAAGAAATAAAATTGAAGATGTAGTGACAGTGTGACACAAATGTTTAACAACCTTTTTCTTGTGGAAAAATTCTCTACACTCGTAATCAGTGAACTCTTGTAAAGTTTTTTCAAAGTTTATTAATTGGTCAAATATTATTTGTATCTATTTTATTTTGTGAGGTTTATAATTTTTATCTATTTTCTATTTATTTTTTGTTTACAATTTCAACAAGATTTATAACTTATAATTTATTTTTAAAAAAATTGTCAAACGCACACTATGCTTAGAGCATCTCCAATGCATTTTGTGATTGATGTGACAATTAAATAGACGAACTTCTAGATTATGTGGAATGAATAGACGGTGAAGTCCAAAAATTCTCTCAAATAGGTTCATTCTACAATCCAATAATATTGATTAAGTGTCATTTATTTTTTTAAATTAAAAAATAATAAAACTAATCTACTTAACAAAATTTTAAAACATTAGGTCAAAAATTTTTAAAATTACTAACTCATCCAATCTCACAGAATGTTTAGATGTGGAAAGAAGTCTTACATCTTTTTTTTTTTTTTTTTTTTTGACACGTCGGTCCTAACATAGTGTTCCACTTTGTATATTTGATAAGTATTTTTAATAAACATTATCTATTTGATGATATGGCACATGTTTTTTTTTTAATCCATTAAATGCGTTTGAGTTGCCCTAGCCAAACATGCTTTTGGGATTCCCAAAGAGTGCGCATTGGTATGCTCTAATAGAGAATTACTTTTGCTTTTTACTAATTTATAAAAATAGTGAGTAAAGGTGGCAAAACATGCTTGCTCTTAGAGGTCGATCCGTATAATTTAGAGTTTGGACTAGGTTGAATTATTAAAAAGTTGGCCCGAACAGACCGAGCTATGCCGGCCCAGTTAGTTTGTTGGGCCAGCTTGGACTAAACCGGTCTATTTTTTTTTATTTTTTTCTCCTACATACTAATAACTTTTTTTTGAATAGCTCCAATTCAAAATGGCATAATCCTAAGTTTCTAATTTAAGTTCTCTTTTTTGAAACATTATTTCAATAATCCCAATATATATAAACGAAAATACATTATAATACATCTCAATTTAGTTTAAATTAATAAAGAAAAAATTTGAAATTGTGAGTTTTCAATGTTAATATACATCATTTTTGTTGCTTGTTGGATTATGGGCACTTTATATAGTTGGATATCTTTTTTGTAGTACTCAACTTAAGTTCTCATTAGCAAAATAAATAAATAGTTATATATTAATTTACTTTATAAATTTTGTTATAACTTATAGCATACATTTTTAATATAAAAATTATATTGTTTATCTTTCTAGTTATAAATAAAATTATTTAAAAAAACAAAAAATTTAAATTATGGTTGAGTTGGCTCGATGGACTGAGCTTGCCAGTTTCTAGTGTGGCCCAGCTCTGGTGGACCGGTATTGCCTGTTTGTCAACTCTAATATTGAAGAACCCATTGTGATACACTTTAATTGTATAATTTAATGGTGTGATAAATATTAAAGGGAATTATAGAAAATGTGTTTTGATTTTTCAGGTTGTCGTTTTGAAATATGTTAAATTTTGATAATAATTATTTAAATGACCCGTTTGAATTAATATTAGATAAAACTACCATCAAACAACTACCTAAAAGTCCAATATATCCTATTCAAAATCAATCAAATAGAAATGCCACCAAAAATCAGATCGATAATAAAAATCTACCAAAACACGTCGTGCAAGCAGCCACCGCCTCTCCCCACTTGTTGCGCCACCGTTACCCAACACCCAACTCAAGTTAGGCTCCGTTTGAAATCAATTAAAATTTTGTTAAAAAGTTGAAATCAAAGTCAACAATTAATTTTAACCACGTAATTTATACATCCACAACTTTTCAATCATACATTTCATCAACCTTTAATCAAAATCAAACACACCTTTAGTTAGTTTTTAGTAGATTAATTTGGAAAAAAAAAAAGAAAAAAAAAAGTATATATGTTTGTGATAGATTAAATTGGATTTGTTTTAGATACAACTCCTGTTGAAAAATTCTTGAATATAGTTGCAGAAAATTTGTTAGAGAAAGTTGGGTTAATTGGTTGATGGGTTTGTTGAATGAGGAAGAAATGTCATTGAAAATGACTCTGAAAACGATAGTGGAATTGTCCAAACGACAATTCAGGATTTGTATAAAAAAAAAAAAAAAAAAAAAAAAAGTCCACGACCATCTAAACAAACACGAAACTTATTTGCTCAAATTCACTTCAAAAAAACGAAAACAAATTATATTGGATATAACAAATTAAATTAACAAAATCATATATATAAATGATAAAGATACACAACAGTGCCATTAACCAACCCTTGACTAAAATACATCTCTTTTCGAGTAGAAGTAGAAAAGTAACAAAAACTCTAGTTCTTAAAACAATACTTGAGAGATTAAAACTTTTATCAAGTACGAATGTGAAATGCAAGATGGCATATGAGATTGATCTTCCTGATTCACAACTAATAATTGAGTCAAATAAGTTTACATTCGTCTTTACAGATAATTGGAATCATCTATTGGTTAATTACTATAACAACAGATAGCATCTCATTGAACCTTAAAAAAAACTGAAAACTTACTATTTTTGTAAATTATATTTGATTTTTTAATATAAAAATTGTTATTTTTACAAATATTATTAAAATTTTGTTATTTTTTAAAATCAATATTTGCTTTTGGCTACTTTTCTAATTTCCCCTAAATAGTACTCATTAATATACCATGTTTTCAATAATTTGATAATGAAGTAATTGAACAGATAAAATGAATGGGTATAAGTGGAGAATGATCTCCGCCTATATGGTAAGCGAGAGATATATTGCTTTTATTGTGTGTGTGACAACATTTGGATCTACACACACACACAGATTCTCTAATCGCTTAATGTAAGACGCTCACATCACCACATCAACAGTGGACAATATATCTCTTGTCCACCATGGACAAGAGTTCATTTCCACATTACAAAATTTAACTTTTATGTAAACAGTTTTTCATACCCGTAAATCAAACCAAAATCTATATGTCAAAGTCATGAATGAATAAATCTTTAAAAAACAATTAAAATAAAAAATATTAATTAGTTAATCAAAATATAATAACGTAGCTTTCATAGCAACTAAATTTTAATGTGATAAAATAAAATAAAATAAAAAGCTATCAAATTACAGCTGAAAATTGTACCAGTGTTTACGAATATTTAACAAATAAATCAAAATTATATTTTTTTAATACGCGTCCAAGTTGACACGATTGACACCTAAACATAGTTAACCTGTAAGAGTTGTTCCATAAACATGTAAGGAAACTATTGTACATACAAATATATTTGACAAATATATTTAATAAATAATCATAATTTTTATTTCAATTAATCTAACGATGTAAATGTAGAAATATAAAAGAGATGAGGAAATATAATGGAGAATTAGTGTGGAGAAATAATTCTCTCTGTATATTGATGTAATGTAATTAATGAATAGGGTACATATATATATATATATATACTAGTTTTAAAGTTCGCATGCGTTGCAACGTAAGTGACAAATATAGGAAAAAAAAATTTAGGTTTTAAATGTAATTGAAATGACCAAAAAAAAATATGAAATTAAAATTTTTAAACAAATTTGAAAAATGTAACAAATTTAGAGCGAATTGTGTACAATTTGCTCATACACCAAAAAAAAATAAATAATTAACAAATAATAAAGAAAGGTCAAAATTTATTCAAATGTTTTGTCTAATTTTCGCCATTTATTTAAAATATATTGATATTTTTTCTTGAGTACACTTGATATAAAATTGTAGAATAATGGCATATTTCTTGATTTTTTGATTCCTTTTCATATATGAAATAGAGGATTATGAAAATGTTAATAATTCTTTGAATTGTTACCTTGGGTTTACTCAAGACTTACACATTAATCACATACCCCACACGTAAATCACTAAAAGAAAAATTAATTACACCATTAACAACAAAACCGGGTCGAATGCAAGGAAAATATCGTAGAAATGAGGAGGACCCCAACGATTGAAAAAGACAAACGAATTCAAATTTGAGTGTACTAAAGCTCAAAACTCCGTAAGTATCCTCATCGAGCGGAACGTTCAATATATTAAAAATTGGAACAGATTTAATGAAAATTTCACGATCAAACAAACAACTATAAACAAAATTACAATTTACAATTCCTAATGGATCGATAACAAACAAAGCACGTGTGTGTAAGAGATTTGAACTCGACAAACTTCATTTTATGGGTCTTCATAGTCCCATAAAATGTCTTTTGAGTCATTAACTGTGGCATCATTTATTTCATGACAAATCAACAATTTTGGTTTACTCGTATGATTTGTAAATTGTAAGGAGAAGAGTATGGTCTTTGTTTTGGTGGAAGAAAAATTAACATAGAAATGGCGGCGGTGATAAAAGTGGATGACATGTCTAATTGAGCAGCGGTTCCTATTTTTTTCCTTAAAAAAAAAAAATATTTGACGATCCGATTGTGGATGAGAATACATGTCCACATAATTTTCTCAATATCTAATTGTAAGCGGAGGTTTTTTTTTTGTGAGACTCCATCGAATTTGTCGAGTTGCTCGACAAACCGGGACAACCCCGGTTTGTCGAGTAACTCGACAGGAAGGGATAAATGAAAAATATATATTAATTCCATTGAATGGAGTTTGTCGAGTTGTTCGACAAAATGGCGTCGAGAAAAAAAAAAAAAACAAATTCCAATAGTCAAAATCAAAGCTAGAGAAAGCTACCATGATTTCATTCAAAATTCAAAATGACTAATCTCAAATAATCTATAAATAACATTTATAATAAAAGTGAAAAACAAATCTAAAAATGCAAAGAAGTTACATTTTTTGTAAACAAGTAAAATAATTAAAAATATAAAAATAATAAAAATTATAATAAAGTAAACAATAAGCCAAATGGGGAAAAAATTCTAACTCTTTGTTTAATAATCTAATAAAGTTTAATAATCGTTCTCCAAAAGCGTGAAAAAAAAAATAATACAACTCTTAAAGATTTTGCAATGAATCATCTTAGATATGCACGCATGAACTCTCAAAACTGCAAAAAAATCCTCCTTTTTCCTTGTGAATAATTTTAAATATTAAAAAGTGAAAAAAAATATCTGAGAGAAAGAGGGTCATAATATAATTAATTTTGTTTACACCTACTCTAATCAAATTTTAATTTATGAAAAATTAGAAATATAAAAGCTCATCATAAAAAAAAAAAAAAAAAAAAACTAACATTTTCCTTTAACAATAAAAGACTATCTATGTGGAAAACGTTTGTCGAGCTATAGAATGGGAAATTTTAAATATTGGGCAAGCATTTGGTCTAGTTAATTGATTTGAGACAGTAAAAAAAAAACAAAATAATTTTAATGTATTATTTAGTATAATAGACTATAGTAAGCGTAAAATTATAATAAAGTAAATATTATATAAATATAATATGTATCATAATGAACTAATACAATATATTATATTTTCTTTCTTTTAGAAATTACTATTACATACTACAATAAACAATTATTATAATAAATTTATAACATAACAAAATTAATTTTGTACTATTAGATTATTAATTAATTATAATGATTTAATGAGTGTAATCAATTTATTATAACAAATTGATATTAAATAAATTTTTTATAAATTGTTATAAAATTTATTAAATTTTATTTATAAATTGTCTTCATGAATATTAATATAAATTTTGTTATAAAGAATATTATAAATAGTAATTATAATAAAAAATGATTTCCATAATATAATTTCATATAATTATTATAATAAATAAAAATAATTATTATAACAAATTTTACTCCATCGTGTTTTTATATTTTATAAAATTAGATATGATATATTATATTAATTTAAAATAATATATAAATTTTTTTATAATAGCTAATTTATTATTACATATTATATTAGGTTATAGAATATGAAATATTATTGATATAAAAGAACTCATTATTCATTGTAGCGCATAACTCGACAAAGTTAAAATCGAGTTTCCCGAGTTACTCAAGAAACTAATGAAATGCATAATTTTTATTTTTGAAGCTTATTTTATTTAAATTATTTAATACATTGACTATTTTGTTTAATTTGAATGTTGTAATGTTATTATTCGAGGCGTGTAAACATGAAATTTGGATTTGTTAACTTATTTGATAAATGAAGCACATACATAATTGTATTTAAATGATTATTTATTAGAATATAGCAAAATAAAATATATATTATATAAATTTAATATATATCATAATCAATCAATACAATATATCATATATTGTTTTATTATGATTAATTTATCTAGTAACTCGACAAATCTAAATTTGAGTTCCACGAGTTGGTTAAAAAATAACACGAAAAACTAAAAATAAAAAAATTTAAGTGTATTACATAATTTAAATACAAAAGTAAACTATAAAATGAACAATATGCATTGTTGAAGTTTACTCGAGTAACTCGATAAACCCAAAATAAAGTTTGTCGAGTTACTCGATTAAAAATGTGATAATCTAAATCAATCTATTCAATAGCTCAAGTAGCTCGACAAACCGAAAATCGAGTTCTTGGAGTTACTCGATGAACAAACTAAATTTAAAATTTTCATTATTTTGTTTCCCTTTTTATTTAAATGATGTCATACATTTAAATAATTTTTTATTCTTATTTAGTTTGTTATTTTTCAAGAAACTCGTGAATCTTAAATTTGGATTTGTCAAGTAACTTGATAAATAAAGCATATACAAAATTTTATTTAATGTTTCATTTATTAGAATATAGTAAAATAGATTATATATCATAATCAATTAATACAATATATTTTATTTTATTTTATTTTATTTTAGCAATTAGTATAAAAAATATTTGTAACATTAATGGTAAGAATGTTATAATTAATAGTTATAAAAATAAAATATGTTGTTGATTTTTTTGAAAAAAAAATTAGAAATGTAAAAGCTCACAAAAAAAAAAAAAAAAAAAAAAAAAATTTATGAAAGAACTTTTTCGAGTTACTATTCACCTCGTAAAAGTTTTGTCGAGTTGAATAGTAACTCGACAAACTTTTTCGAATTAAAAAAAAAAAAAAAATTTTTTTTCATGAGCAAGAACTTTTTCGAGTTATTATTCACTCGAAAAAGTTTGTCGAGTTACTATTCAACTCGACAAACTTTTTTCGATTTAAAAAAAAATTTAAATTTTGTCGAGTTACTCGACAAAAATTTAAAAATTTTTTTTTTTTTTTTTTTATATAAATTGAGTTACTCGACAAAAAAAAAAAAATTTTTTTTTTTTTTTTTTTTTTATATAAATTCGAGTTACTCGACAAAAGTAAAATTTTTTTTTTTTTTTTAATAAATTGAAGTTTATGGACAAAAGTAAAAAAAAAAAAAATATTTTTTTTCTTTTTAAAAATTCGAGTTCTTGGACAAAAGTAAAAAAAAAAATTATTTTTTTATTTTTTTTTAAATTTGAGTAATTCGACAAAAGTTAAAATTTTCTTTTATTTTTTTTTTTTTTTTTTTTAAATTCGAGTAACTCGACAAAAGTTAAATATTTTTTTTTTTTTTTAAATTCGAGTTACTCGACAAAAGTAAAAAAAAAAATAATTTTTTTTTTTTAAAATTTGAGTAATTCGACAAAAGTTAAATTTTTTTTTTTTTTTAAATTCGATTAACTCGACACAAGTTAAGAAATTTTTTTTTTTTTTTTTTAAATTCGAGTAACTCGACAAAAGTAAAAAAAAAATTTTTTTTTTTTTTTTTAAAAATTCAAGTAACTCCACAAAAGTTAAAAAAAAAAAAATATATATATATATATTTTAAAAATTGAGTAAGTAACTCGACAAAAGTAAAAAAAAAATAATTTTTTTTTTTTAAATTGAGTAACTAGACAACATTTTTAAAAAAAATTAATTTTTTTTAAAAATTGAGAGTACTCGATAAAAAAATATTAAATTTTTCTTTTAAAATTCGAGTAACTCGACATAATTTTAAAAAAATTATTTTTTTTAAAATTCGAGTGACTCGACAAAATTTAAAAAGAAAAAAAAAATGTCGAATAACTCGAGAAATTTAAAAAATATTTTTTTTTTAAAAATGTCAAAATAAAATTGGGCTACTTTTTAAAAGTTGTAGGACTTCATATACATTTTTATTTTATTTTTTGTGTTGTTATTTTTTTTTTTTTTTTATTTAAAGAGGTGGACAAAATAAAATTTGAAAGCGAAATTTAAAAAGTCGGGGATGGCCAAAGTCAAAAAAAAAATATTATGGGTAAATTTGTTATAAAATGAAAAGAACGTGGACTAAAAGTGCAAATTACAAAAAAAAAAAAAATTTAATGTTTCCCACTTTGTCGAGTTACTCGGCAAAGTGGGAAAATTAAAATGTTTTTAATTTTCCCACTTTGCCGAGTAACTCGACAAAGTGGGATAAATTAAAAAAAAAAATTTCCCCACTTTGCCTACTCGGCAAAGTGGGGAAATTTTTTTTTTTTTTTTTTTTATATTTGTCATGAAAAAGTCCACCTACAAAAAAAAAAAAAAAAAAAAAAATTCTTAAGCATCACTTTTCCATCAGACGCGACGTGGGAAAAAAAAACTTCAAAACTTCATTTAGTCATGGATTAACAAAAATTCATTTCACATAGAAAACGATCACCGAAAAATATGAAATTTTCAGGGAACATAGAATACTCATGTTGCTACCACATATCAAAATTTTGACGGTCCGACCGGCATATTTCGACTTACTAAAATGCTAATCGAAACATCCTAGTTAGTTTTTCGATTTATGTTGTCACAGTTTACAAAATTGTCTATAAATTGAGTTATATAACATGAAATTATGTAAAATCAATGCCAATGGTTAGATAACCCATAGGGCTATCGTTTCCAACTGGAATTATGTAAAAATATTTAATATATAAGATGCGATAAATGTTTGAGTTGGACAACGTAAAGCTGTATCTTAGAAAAACATGAAGTTTAGCAAAACCTTTCAAGTTCACATCATTAACGTGTAACCAAAACATAGGAATCCACTAAAACTACCACAAAACCAAGGTCCAAAAATTTTAAGAAGATATTTACACTACTTAAAGTTTTTTTATTGGTTTATAATAGCGAATCGATCATTGAAGCGGCATAAATCCGAAAAAAACCTAGGAGGTTTCGCAGTAAGTATTTTAGTATGCCTAAACATGCCGTCGGATTACTAATTTTGGTATGTGGTAGCTACCTGAGTATTCTATGTCCCTTGAAAATTTCGTATTGTTCGGTGATCGTTTTCTTTGTCAAAAAATTTTTTTTTGTTACTCCATGACCGGTGAATAAAAATTTCAAAATAAGGCAATCGTTAGAAAAATTTCTTCACCCGGTCATGGAGTAACAAAAATTTGTTTGACATAGAAAACGATTACCGAACAATATGAAATTTTTACGGAAAGTAGAATACCCATTTAGCTACCACATATAAAAAATTGATAATCCGATCAAGATGTTTTAACATACTAAAATGCTCACCCAAACATCCAAGGCGATTCTCGATTCATGTTTGTCGCAGAATTTACAAAATTATCCATAACTTGAGTTATATAACATGAAATTATGTGAAACCAAAGCCAATGGTTAGGTAACCTATAGGGATATCGCTCCAACCGAAATTATGTAAAATACTTTAATGTATAAAGCTGCATCAAATATTTAGTTGGACAACAAAACTGCAGTTTAGAAAAATAAAATTTACCAAAACCTTTGGGAATCGATTGGCATAATACTACTAATTTTTCAACAATAATATAATGCAAATTCTTTAAAGTAATTATTAAGATTATTGAATGTTATATTGTTTAAGGATAAAACACTAAATCACTCCCTAAAATGCGACTTTCGTACAAAACAAAAACAAAACAGATTTTTCTTAAAAACGTCAAGTGGGGTCTGCATTTCCCAATAATTTGTAGGCTTATTACAGCTGTGACCTGTGAGAGCCCCAAATCTACTCCAAATCTAACGGTTATGATTGGTTGCCATAAAAGTTAGTTGAAGGAAGCAAATATTTCATCATTAGTGGTCAACCTAATAATTTAGTAACAAATTAGTCTCCAACCTTTGTAAAGAACAAAGTTAGTCCTATCCTTTCATTATAGTTAGTTACATAATCACTCTCAAATCTAATGACAGAAATCACGTAATTTTTTGTTAACTTGTCACGTGAATTTTATAAAAGTATTACTTATTTCAATATGTTGAGTAAAGCCCAAGGTGTAAAATAAAAATTAATTTCATAAAATTAGATATACGAGGACTGTGTGATAATTTCATACAAATTTATATAGTTTTCATTATTAATATTGATAATGCAATTAAAACTGTCTACAGACATTTATTTAAAATATGTGGTATTATGTTCTCATGCGTACACTTGATATAAATTTTGTATAATAATAACATATTTGTATAATATATAGTTCAATTGAGAATCTACATTTCGATCCTATAAGCAATAGTACTGGATAGGTTTTAAATTGGACAAAGTAAAAAAAAAAATTCTATATATATAATCTAAATGAATTGGACCAAACTCAAGAGTTACTCAACAAAACAAAAACCAAATCTTAAAAAAAAAAAAAAATTGTTGGCTTTGGTTTAGTCGAGTAACTCGACTAAACCAAAGCCAAATATATATAAAAAAAAAAGTCAAAAATGACGATTGGATTTTTAAAATTAAAAAAAAAATCTTGACTTTGATTTTGTCGAATTACTTGATAAAACAAAAGGCAAATATAAAAAAAAGGTCAATTCAAAAATTGCGGCTACAATGTCAAAACGATGTCGATTGGACGAAAAAACTAAAGTGAAAAAGTTAAGACTCTAAATATTATATATACTCAAAAAAAAAAAAAAAAAGACAAAAGCCCACGTCTAACCACTCGACAAAACTATATAAAAAAAATAATTTCAAAAGTAATGTTGTTGATGACGTGAATAGTTATTTCCTAATTCACTCTTAATTTTTTTGTTAAAAAAAATTTGATTCTTAAACATATGCAAAGATTTATTTAGAATAATATCTAAAAAAAATTTTGAAAAATATAAAAATTTACCTTACAATTCAAAAAGTAAACCGAATTAAAATCAAAATTAAAAAAAAAAAAAAAAAAAAGTGTAGAAGTCAAAATGGGCTAAAAGCCCATTTTGATTTATATAGTGTGTGTTTGTCGAGCAACTCGACAAAACACACACTCAAAGTATTAAAAAAAAAAAAATTAAGAAATGTAAATGCCCATTTTGATTTATATAGGTGTGTGTTTGTCGAGCAACTCGACAACTCGACAAACACACACCCAAATTATATTATATATATATATATATATATAAAAGGAAAGGTCAATAATTGCATGTAGAAGGCATTAATATATATATATAAATAAAGAAGTCCAACATTGCGACTTAAATGATTAATCTAATATAAATAAAAAAAAAAGTCTCAAAAATTGATGTCGAACAACTCGACAAAATTATTTTTTTTATAAATTTTTTTTGGTCGGGACAAATCGGCAAGCTACTCGAAAAATTTTTTTGTCAAGTTACTCGACAAACCTTACTCGAAAAAAATTTATTTATTTTTAAAATTTTTTTTTCATTATAGATTGTTGAGCTACTCGGAAAAAATATATTTTAGAATTTGGGACAAATAAATGAATATTAATTTTCATAAAAGCATTTCATCGCCATTTATTTAAAATATGTGGTATTATGTTTTCATGCGTACACTTGACTTTCTAAGATTTTAAAAAAATCTTGGTTTTGATTTTGTCGAATTGCTCGATAAAACAAAAGTCAAATCTAAAAAAAAGGTCAATTCAAAAATTGTCGCTACAATGTCAAAATGGTGTCGTATTGAACGAAAAACTAAAGTAAAAATCAAGACTCTAATATTATTTGTTTAAAAGGCAAAATCCAGAGTCCGTTTTTCCAAGTGTTCTCTTCTACACCAACAAGTGCTTAAGGCCCGGATCCATGCCCAAACCCTTCAAAATGTAAGAAAAGAAAGCAAGGAAGAAACATAAACCCATTTGGATAGTTCAAGTTTAATTACGGAATTTGTGGTCAAATAGAGAAGTTGGTTTTTAGTAGAACTTTAGTCGGTTGCCGAATTCATCACCTTTCACGCCGCATAACACCGCCCATGCATGTTAACACAAAAATTTCAATAGCAACTTCCTTGTCAATTAATCGTGTATTTGTGTGTTTGTGTATGCTAGTACATATTACACATATCAATATATAAAACAAACAATGGAATTTGCCTTGGAGGAATGATTTTGGAGAAGAAGTCATCGAGGTTCTCGACAATAATATTATGTCGAGTCTGCTCGACAATGGTTATTGTCGAGCAACCCGACTAACATCATTGTCGAGCGACTCGCTCGACTATTCTCTTTTCCAAATTTTATTTGTTTAAAAGGCAAAAATGCAGAGTCCGTTTTCCTAGTGTTCTCTTCTACACCAACAAGGCTTAAGGCCTAGACCCATGCCCAAACCCTTCAAAAGCAAGAAAATAAAGCGGAAGGAAGAAACATAAACCCATTTGGATAGTTCAAGTTTAATTCTAGAATTTGTGGTCAAATAGAAAAGTTGGTTTTGTGTAAAAGGTACCATGAGGCTTTTGAATTGTTTGAGATTTTGGAATGCGAGGGTGGCAATGATGTTAAATATAGTACTTATGATGCTTTGGTGAGTGCTTGCATTGGATTAAAATCAATCAGAGGTTTCAAAAGGATGTTTAATTAAATGCTGAATTCTGGGTTTGAACTGGATTTGTATATAAGAAATAGGGTGTTGTTGATGCATGTGAAATGCGGGATGATGATCGATGCGCATAGGTTGTTTGATACTATGCCTGAGATGAACTTGGTTTCTTGGAACATCATAATTGGGGGGCTTGTCGACGGTCGGGTGGAACTCATTTCTCCGGACAACAATTGCATGCTTGCACTTTGAAGATGGGCCTTTATGATGATATCTTTGTGTCTTGTGTCTTGATTGACATGTATAGCAAGTGTGGTAGCGTAGAGGATGTAAGGTTCGTTTTCGATGAGATGCCAGAAAAACCACAGTAGGATGGAATAGTATTTTTGCGGGTTATGCACTTCATGGTTATAGTGAGGAAGCATTGAATATGTATTATGAAATACAAGATTCTAGTGTCAAAATGGACCATTTTACATGTTCAATTATTATACGAGTTTGTACAAGGTTAGCCTCGTTAGAGCATGCCAAACAATCTCATGCTAGGCTAGTTCCTCATGGTTTTGGGTTAGATATAGTTGCTAATACAACCCTTGTAGACTTCTATTTAAATCGTGGCATGTGTACTGAAGAGGGGAATTGAATTGTTGAATAAAAGTTTATAAAGTTTGGTTATTCCAAATTATTCATTCATTTTCTCGGCATTCAAGTTGAATCAACAAGATTACAGTCAATGGTTTTTTTAATCCCTATTTCCCATGCATCACTCCAAAATTAAATAAGATAAGATGTTGTTTCATGCAACAATAAATGTAAAATCTAAAAATAAGAAAGTTGTTTGTTGGTGAATTTATATGTTAAAAATGCAGAGAAGCAGAGGACTTAACATTTGCACCATTCATAATTGTGTTAATAGTTTAAAAAAAGGTACAATTAACAAAAACAAAAAAGTACATCCTATAGCGCCTTTTTTCTCATTGGTAAGTGATTAAGAATAAATCACTGATTAAAAGAAAAATAAAAATTATACCGTATGTTACTACCGAGTTACTCGGCAAAGTCAAAAAAAGATTTCAAGAAAATTAAATGACTTACTTAAAAAAAAAAATTTCAAAACTTCACTTGATCATGGATTAACAAAATTTATTTGAAATGGAAAACGATCATCGAACAATATGAAATTTTCAGGAAACATAGAATACTCATGTAGCTACCACATATCAAAATTTGATAGTCCGACGGCATGTTTCGGTTTACTAAAATGCTCACCGAAACATCCTAGGTAGTTTCTCGGATTCGTGCTGTCACAGTTTACAAAATTGTCCATAACTTGAGTTATATAACATGAAATTATGTGAAACCAAAGCTAATCGTTAGGTGACCCATAGGGCCATCGTCTTCAACTGGAATTATGTAAAAATACTTAATACATAAGGTGCAGCAGATTTTTGAGTTGGACAATGAACTCGCATCTTAGAGAAACATGAAGTTTAGCAAAACCTTTCAAGTTCACATCATTAACGTGTAAACAAAACATGGAAATGCACTAAAACTACCACAAAACCAAGGCCCACAAAAGTTTAAGAAGATATTTACACTACTTAAAGTTTTTTGATTGGTTTATAATAGCGATTCCAAAGACGCCGACAAAGATAAATCCGAAAAAAATGCCTAGGAAGTTTCGCGGTAAGTATTTTAGTATGCCTAAACATGCCGTCGGACTACTAATTTTTGGTATGTGGTAGCTACCTGAGTATTCTATGTCCCTTGAAAATTTCGTATTGTTCGCGATCGTCGCTTTTGTCAAAAAATTTTTGTTACTCCATGACCAGTGAATAAAAATTTCAAAATAAGGGCAATCGTTATTTGTTATAAAATGAAAAGAACGTGGACTAAAAGTGCAAATTACAAAAAAAAAAAAAAAAAAATTTAATGTTTCCCACTTTGTCGAGTTACTCGGCAAAGTGGGAAAAATTAAAATATTTTTATTTTCCCACTTTGTCGAGTAACTCGACAAAGTGGGATAAATTAAAAAAGATTTCCCCACTTTGCCTACTCGGCAAAGTGGGAAATTTTTTTTTTTTTTTTTTTTTTTTTTTTTTATATTTGTCATGAAAAAGTCCACCTACAAAAAAAAAAAAAAAAAAAAAAAAATTCTTAAACAGTCACTTTTCCATTGCACGTACGTGGAAAAAAAAAACTTCAAAACTTCATTTAGTCATGGATTAACAAAAATTCATTTCACATAGAAAACGATCACCGAAAAATATGAAATTTTCAGGGAACATAGAATACTCATGTTGCTACCACATATCAAAATTTGACAGTCCGACGGCATATTTCGGCTTACTAAAATGCTAATCGAAACATCCTAGTTAGTTTTTCAGATTTATGCTGTCACAGTTTACAAAATTGTCTATAAATTGAGTTATATAACATGAAATTATGTAAAATCAATGCCAATGGTTAGATAACCCATAGGGCTATCGTTTCCAACTGGAATTATGTAAAAATATTTAATATATAAGATGCAGTAAATGTTTGAGTTGGACAACAGAAACTGTATCTTAGAAAAACATGAAGTTTAGCAAAACCTTTCAAGTTCACATCATTAACGTGTAACCAAAACATAGGAATCCACTAAAACTACCACAAAACCAAGGTCCAAAAATTTTTAAGAAGATATTTACACTACTTAAAGTTTTTTTATTGGTTTATAATAGCGAATCCCTAATACATCAACGGCATAAACCGAAAAAAAATGACCTAGGAGGTTTCGCGGTAAGTATTTTAGTATGCCTAAACATGCCGTCGGACTACTAATTTTTGGTATGTGGTAGCTACCTGAGTATTCTATGTCCCTTGAAAATTTCGTATTGTTCGGTGATCGTTTTCTTTGTCAAAAAATTTTTTGTTACTCCATGACCGTGTAAATAAAAATTTCAAAATAAAGGGCACTGTTACAAAAATTTCTTCACCCGGTCATGGAGTAACAAAATTTGTTTGACATAGAAAAGCGATAACCGAAAAATATGAAATTTTCAGAGAACATAGAATACTCATTTAGCTACCATATATCAAAATTTGATAGTCCGACGGCATGTTTCGGCTTACTAAAATGCTCACCGAAACACCCTAGGCAGTTTATCGGATTTATACGGTCGTAGTTTACAAAATTGTCCATAACTTGAGTTATATACCATGAAATTATGTGAAATCAAAGCCAATGATTAGGTAACCCATAGAGCTATCATCTCCCACTGGAATTATGTAAAAATACTTAATATATAAGGTGCAGGATATTTTTGAGTTGGTCAACAGAAAGTGCAGTTTCGAGAAACAATTCACCCAGTCATGGAGCAAAAAATATTTATTTGACATAGAAAACGGTTACCGAACAATATAAAATTTTCACGGAATGTAGAATACCCATGTAGCTAACACATATAAAAATTTGATAATCCGACGGCATGTTTTGACACACTCAAATGCTCACCGAAACATCACAGCAGTTTCTCGGATTCATGCTATCGTAATTTAAGAAATTGTCCATAACTTTGAGTTATATAACATGAAATCATGTGAAACCAAAGCCAATGGTTAGGTAACCCATAGAGCTATCGTCTCCAACTGGAATTATGTAAAAATACTTAATATATAAGGTACAACATATTTTTGAGTTGGTGAACGGAAGACAATTTAGAGAAACAATTCACCCGGTCATGGAGTAAAAAATTTATTTGACATAGAAAACGATCACCGAACAATATGAAATTTTCAAGAAACGTAGAATACCCATGTAGCTACCACATATAAAATTTTATAGCCCGGACGGCATGTTTCGGCATACTAAAATGATCAACAAAACATCTAAGTCAGTTTCTCGGATTCATGTTGTCGAAATTTACAAAATTGTCCATAACTTGAGTTATATAACATGAAATTATGTGAAACCAAAGCCAATGGTTAGGTAACCCATAGGGATATCGTCTCCAACTGGAAATATGTAAAAATATTTAATGTATAAGCTGCAGCAAATTTTTAAGTTGGACAACAAAACTGCATTTTAGACAAAATGAAATTTACCAAAACCTTTAGGAATCGATTTTATTTTCGTCTTTTGTTCTTCATAGCAACCTGGGATAAAAAACACCAAATTTGATGACTTGTTAAGGGAAAATGAATATATATATTGGCTATAATATATAAGAAGTCAATAATTATGCTAAAAGACACTAATATATGTATATTAAAACAAATAAAAGAAAAGAAAAGATGAAGAAGTCAAAAATTGTGGCCAAAGATATTAATTTAATATACAAAAGTGTCAAAAGATTAGGACAAAATGGTGAGATTTGGACAAAATTAAGGCTAATACAACATCAAAACGACGTCGCGTTGGTTGAAGGGTGAATAGTAAACATGGCATAGACACTTATCTTATAGTATATATATATATATATATATATATATATATATATATATATATATATATATATATATATATATATATATACACTAATGGATAACTAATAGAAACCTAATAAGAAAAGGAAAAGAGTTCTACCTAGAATAGGAATATTACATGTATGGTATCCTACTACATGGTACTCTCACCAGAATACGATTCTAATACTCCTCCTCAAGTTGGAGCATGTATGTCAAAAGTGCCCAACTTGTGAGTGAAATTGTGAAATGCCTCCTTGCCCAATGCTTTAGTAAATAAATCCATAATCCGGTTGTTGCTTGGAACATAGGCGCTTTTGATCTCTCCCTTATCAATTCGTTCACGAACAATATGACAAACTATTTCAATGTGTTTTGTTCTTTCATGATATATTGGATTAGCAACAATATGCATTCTTCGCTTGATTATCACAATATAATATTCTTCGCTTATGGATGATCTACACATAAGTCATCAACAATTGTCTCAACCATATAAGTTCACATGTAATGGAAGTCATTGCCTATACTCGCCTTCTCATCAAGATTTGGACACGATTGTTTGTTTTTTGCTTTTCCATGATATAAGTGTCTTTCCCAAAAATACACAATATCCTGTAACTGACCGTCGTGTAGTAATATCTCCGCCCAACTGCATCACAAAATCCTACTAAGCGTAATTTCCCACCTAATGGGAAATATAATCCTAAATCTGGTGCCCCTTTCAAGTATCGAGACAATCGGTGAACTGCATCAAGATGGGGTTGTCTAGGTGTCTCCATAAACCGACCGAGCGTATTGATTGAATATGAGATCTGCAGTGCCGTAATGGTGAGATAAATGAGCTTTCTTACCAACCGTCGATAGTATGTGGGATCTTTCAATAACTTTCCATCAGTCAGATTAAATTTCAATGAGCGCTCCATAGGAAATGTGCGGGTTTTGATCCAAGTAATCCGACTTCTTGAAGAATGTCAAGAGTATACTTCCTTTGGTTTATTGAAATTCACGATCTTGAGCGAGCAATTTCTATTCCAAGAAAGTATTTTAATGTGCCAAGATCCTTCAACTTGAATTGGGATGCAAGGAATGTTTTTGTAGTGGAGATTGCTTCTCTATTGTTTCTTGTGACAACCATATCATCCACATATAATAGGACTACCGTAAATGAATTACCATTGACATTTGTAAAGAGTAAGTAATCTGCATGTGACTGTTTGAACCCAAACTGAATAATAGCAGATACAAATTTTTGAAACCAAGAACGAGATGTCTGTTTCAATCCATATAGAGATTTATGAAGTCGACATACAACTGGTGTCTCCCCCTGTCGACGAAATCCAGAAGGGGGAGTCATATAGACTTCTTCATCAAGATCACCATGAAGAAAGGCATTGTGTACATCCATCTGATGAAGCGTCCAGTCACGAATAGAGGCGATAGCAAGTAAGCATCTAATCGTAGTTAACTTTGCAAGCTGGAGCGACGGTTTCATTATAATCAATTCCTTCTCGTTGTGTAAACCCTTTGCCACTAATCATGCTTTGTATCGTTCAACTGCACATCAAAATGAAATTTAATTTTGAATACCCACTTACAACCAATAGGATGAGAATTTGGAGGAAGCGGTACAAGTGACCAAGTATTGTTTTCTTCAAGGCACGAATTTCATCATTCATGGCAAATGACCATTTGGAATCGACGACATGCCGCCTCATATGTAGTTGGATCAACGATATGAGAAATATTATATGTAAAAGCACGATAAATAGAAAAATGTTACTATATGATACATACTTGATATAGGATGTCGAGTGCCGGATTTGTTGGAAGAGACCCGGCTTGAGTAGGCGAGAATATGATTGATATAGTAATCTTTCGGTGAAATGGGGTTTGAATTGATCTTGTGGATCGTCTAAGTTGGTCATCCGGAGGGTGAGAAGAGGTAGGTGGATCAATTGTGGTGCCTGACATCGCTCAACCGGTCGACCGGTAGGTGAAGACGGTCGACCGCTTAAACTCTCTCGCTGAATCGGATGAGGTAACCGGTCGACAAAGATGGGTAGACCGGTTGGACTCTCGTTGAAGCCGACGATCGAATCGGTCGACTTGGTCCGGATGATTGTCCGGGATTGTCGTGCAAGTTATCCGTTTCGCTAAGTGTTGGTCCTCGGGATTTGTGAAATATGGTGTTTCAACATCTAGAGGCATAGATTGTGGCAATGGGATTGAGTTGATTTCATCATGTTGTTGGGAAGTGTATGGAAATATATTTTCATGGAATCTGACGCCCTCGGGATACTACTAGCTTTTTTTGTCGGTTAGGTCATATAAGGTGTATGCTTTTGTCTTGAGGAATAACCAAGAAACACACACCGTTTGGCTCGTGTATCAAATTTATGGTCGGGTTTGAGGTTGGTGGCAAAACATAGGCAACCATAGACACGTAAATGAGAATAAGGCGGTGGTTTCTTGTGTAATCTTTCAGTATAGTGTTTTTGTGAGAGCAATGGCGAAGGTATCCGGTTGATGAGATAACAAGTTGTTTGATATGTTCTTCCCAAAATTTTAATGGAAGATTGGCTTGAAATCTAATGGCACGAGCTACATTTAGGAGGTGTCGGTGTTTTCTTTCGACCACTCCATTTTGTTGAGGGGTATAAGGGCATGATCTATGGAAAATTGTACCATTTTCATCTAAGAATGTTTGCAAAGATAAGAACTCTTGACCATTGTCGGACCTCGTGATTTTTATAGTCAAGTTGTGTTGAGTTTTAACCCAAGCAAATAAATTTTTAATTATGCTTTGAGTTTCAGATTTGTGACGCATGAGGTGTACCCAAGTATAACGAGAAAAATCATCAATAATTGTAAGGAATGTATCTGGTTGATGAGAGCAATGGCGAAGGTATCCGGTTGATGAGATAACAAGCTGTTTTGATATGTTCTCCCCAAAATTTTAATGGAAGATTGGCTTGAAATCTAATGGCATGAGCTACATTTAGGAGGTGTCGGTGTTTTCTCTCGACCACTCCATTTTGTTGAGGAGTATAAGGGCATGATCTATGGAAAATTGTACCATTTTCATCTAAGAATGTTTGCAAAGATAAGAACTCTTGGCCATTGTCAGACCTCAGGATTTTTATAGTCAAGTTGTGTTGAGTTTTAACCCAAGCAAATAAATTTTTAATTATGCTTTGAGTTTCAGATTTGTGACGCATGAGGTTTACCCAAGTATAACGAGAAAAATTATCAATAATTGTAAGGAAATATCTAGCACCGAATAAGAATAAATCCTATGAGGTCTCCAAATATCACAATGAATCAAATCAAAAGGTTTATTGCTAGAAATTTGACTAACTTTAAAAGGAGTCTAAATTGTTTTGCCAAATGACAAACATCACAAATATCTTGAGAATCAAAACTAATATCTAAGGTATTTTGTGCTAAGAATTGAAGAGGTGGAGTCAAGGGTGTCCAAGACGTCTATGCCATAAGTTGGTTGATCCACTAGTAGTATGATGTATTTGTGGTTTTACGAAAGATAATATAGGCCGTTACTCGCCTTCCTAAGCCAATCGTCTTCTTCGTCGTCAAATCCTTCATGACACAAAAATCGGGAAAATGTCACATAGCAACCTAACTCTTGAGTAAGTTTTACCGATAGATAATAGATTAACTTTGAAATTGGGAACATAAAGCACATCATCAATAAATATATTATTTTCAAATTTAATCGCACTAATGGATTTAATAGGAGCATGACCCCATTCGATAGTTCTTGGCGGTTTTGTGTTTTGGCATGAATTTATTCTCAAGAATACCATCCTTCGTCACATGGTCGGTGACCCCGCTATCAATAATCCACGAATTACTCAAAGGGGTAGTAGAGATTGATACCGAGGTGTTAACATAAGCGTTTGTCATTATCCGACTTGTTGTTTAGAAGTGTCATGATCCGTTCATATTCCTTGGTTGTGAGCGTTTTGCCTTCCTTTGGGTCGGTGTAGAAGTGGTAGTAGTGTTTGTGAAGCGTTTGTTTCGTGGTTTCACGTCCTTCCCATGCAACTTGTTTCTGGAGGAAGCCATGGATGAAATAACAGTATCAATGATATGGCCAATCATCCCACGGTGGGTGCATCGTTTCGGCGAGGTTCCGTTGAACCGGTCGACCGGTTAGACCGATTGTTATCTTTCCTATTCGTCCTCCAATTGCTCGACTTTTCCCAATTGATTGAATGTTGTCCTTCACGATCTGTTGTAACCTCAACTTGCCTTTCATGTTGCATTAAAATAGCGTGGACTTTTTCGGTGTCCGGAAAGGGGCTCATCATTAGTATGTTTCCACGAATCGTAGAATAAGAATCATTCAACCCCATCGGGAATTGCATGACTTTCTCCTTCTCATCCCTTTAAATGATGCTTTAAGATTTCCACAAGTGCATCCAATTGGGTTGTAATAAGAACCCAATTCATCCCATAGTCCTTTTAATTTGGTATAATAGGTTGACACCGATTGATTTCCTTGTCGATGCTCGGCAATCTCTTGGCGAATCGATATATTCGCACATCATCGTTTTGAGAAAATCGATCTCGTAGGTCGTTCCATACCTGCGTGGCGATTCGAGTATATGATACTTTCAAAGAATATCCGGATGTACCGAATTAAGTATCAGCGATTACCATATGGTTACTTCGATCCCATATGGAATACTTCTCATCTTCTACTACGGTGTTTCGATCTTTCCATCAATGAAGCCAATCTTATTCTTGGCAATTAGAGCAATTCTCATAGATCTACTCCATTGTCCATAATTATTTCCATCAAGTGGTTTAGAAACGATGATTAAGCCGGGATGATTGGATTGATGTAGAGCCATGGGATTCGATTGGGCAATCGTCGCTTCTATGGTGTTTGTACCAGACATCGTTGCTCAGAATCGTCCCTCTGATACCATGTAGAAATATAAAAGAGATGAAGAAATATAATGGAGAATTCGTGTGGAGAAATAATTCTCTCTGTATATTGATGTAATGTAATTAATGAATAGGGTACATGATATATATATATACTAATGGATAACTAATAGAAACCTAATAAGAAAAGGAAAAGAGTTATACCTAGAATAGGAATATTACATGTATGGTATCCTACTACATGGTACTCTCATCGTAAATAGGATTCTAATAGTAAATGTATTAAAAAATTTATTTAGATATGTTTGAATGTGGGTATAAGAATTTTAAAATAGATTTAGACTGTTAAATTAATTTAAATTAAACGTTGTGATTATTTATCAAATTTATAGATAAGACTTACGAGGAAGGGTTCCCACCACCATGTAATACGAGTTTTCTCTTTTAGCTTTTATGTCCAACCTCTTAAATTGGCTTGTGTTATGACACACCTTTTAAAGACGATTTAATATAAATCGACTTAAAATATGATACGATCTAATTTACTCTTCTAGTTTGGTAGGTTCAGATAGAAACTATACAATTTGCCATATCTTCTTTTGCAGCTATTTTTCAAGGCAGAAATATTTTTTTTTCCCCAAATAATTGTACGTGTTAGAAAATTTACTTTAAAGTGAGAAAAAAATTCAATTATTTCTCATTTTTTGTTCCTCTATACCACATATCATACCACAAGCAAAGATTAACAATTGCCCCCAGGGGCATAGGCAGTTGGTAAGGTTTGAGGTGACGTGGGGAAAAATCCTCCGGCAACGCAGATTTGATTTTCGTGTGGGGCAGATTTTCACTGAAATATTGTGGGGGTCTGTCCTGTTGGCTCTCTCCCTCAGGTCCATGCCACTTGTGCGCATCCATCAATTTACAACCTGCTTGGTTAAAGGCCCTCTGACACAGGTAGGGAGCTTCGCCTTCGGGACTTTTCCCTTAACAAAGCAAAATTAACAACTGACACGTTGCAATTAAGTTCATCCCAAGGGTTAAAAACCCGTTTGGTCCTTGAACTTTAAATGCAAGTTCAATTTAATAACCGAACTTAATTTTGTTCTAAAATAGTCATTCAATCTTAACTTTTGTTTTTCATTGATCAACTCATCTATCAAGCAGATTATGTGCATGGCTTACCATAGGTGTCTAAAATATTTGGTAGTGCTGAAATTATTGTTTAAGTGCTTATATTATAAGTTGTAGGTGAATGTGTGGACAAAAAGTGAGTTGTAAGTTGTTGGTCCTATGAAATGTATGGATAAAAAATATGTTTGACTAGCTGAAATTATAATTTAAGCAATAACAAACACATATTATTTGTGTGTGTGCTTATGAGTACTTATAAGATAGTCAAACATCATCTTCATCCACACATTTCGTATGACTCACAATTTTATCTATTCATTTCGTATGACTCACTGCTTATAATCTACAAAAATCTTTACCAAAAATACTATAAGTATTACATTTTGTCAATGGGTTCATACTTTGCAAATGCTAAAGTTTTCAATTTTATATCGTAAAGTTAATAGATATTATAATGTTTAAACATCCAATGTATGTAGAGGAACAAAGATTAATTGCCATTGTTTAGTTATCTCTTTATTAAAATTTTGAGAAATCGACACATCTGATGATAAATATTTTATCCTCCTCTGAGCACAACGGTAACAGTGTTGGAGACCTGCAAAATAGTGGCGGGGTTTCTTTCTCTCGTGTCCACTCCGGTGTGATAATCAGTATATGATTAAAACAGATGTACATAATAGAAATGCAGAGTGTATCAGAGTTGTCTTTTTACCTTGGGGCTTGGCCTCTATTTATAGGGATGACCTGCAGTTATGGCCTTTAATGGTCATTAATAGCGGGTGTCATTTCATCTCCCTCATTACTAGGAATTAATGATGGATGCTTCATATTTCCAATTGTTGAGGGATGTTTCATCTTTCCAATTGTTGGTGTTTCGTTTTCTCAATAACCGGTGGTAACTGTCATTCGCGGTGCGCTCGTCGGCTAATCGAACGACAAATAGATTACTGCAATCTATTTGTCAGATGCGTGCTTATGAGACAAATGAGACAGGCGAATCGTTGAGGCAGGCGTGCGAACGTACCACCATTGACAGATAATATATAGTAGCTATTATTATTTATATCATCACAAGTCCCTCTACTTCCTATAAAATACTTTTCATAGACTGTTGTCAATAGAAAGTAGAAATAATCTAATGCACATGCTCTTCTTGAACTTTTTCAGACAGAGGCTTATCACCTTGATTTTTAAACATAGGCTCCTTGCCTTGATTGTTAAACATAGACTCATCGCCTTGTTTTTTGGATAGAAGCTCCTCTCCTTAATTTTTAAGCAGAGGTGGCCTTGCTTTTGAATTATAGGCTTATCGCCTTGTTTTTTTTTTCAGACATGATTTATCACCTAACCTTATTTTCAAATAGGATTCCTCGCCTAGCCTTGTTTTTCAGCAGGATTCGTCGCTTAGCCTTGTTTTCCACCAGGACTCCTCGCTTAACCTTGTTTTTCAGCATGACTCATCGCCTAGCCTTGTTTTTCAGCATGACTCATCGTCCAGCTTTGTTTTCAATAGGATTTCTCGCTTAGCCTTGTTTTTCAGCAGGATTCATCACATAGCCTTGTTTTTTAGCTGGATTCATCGCCTTGATTTTTTTTAGGCTTGCCTTGGCTTTCGTTTGGCTCTCCTCATTTGACCGTTGCAGTAGTTGAGAATATTTTTGTCGTAGATCTGGTCCAGTTGGTGCACTAGGACTTCCCAGCTAGCCCGATTCTTCCTTGGTACCCTTATCATTTATTTGTCTTATATGGTTCATTTTCTGCTTACCTTTATCATGTCGATGTTCGGGCTCATCCCGAGTCCTCCTTTTGTTAGACTCGGGTTCTTTTCGATCTTTCATGATTTTTGCAATGAGATATGCTTCATCAGCATCCACATACTTATCTCCTCTCTTGAGTAACTCATGCATCGTATCCGGCGGATTTTGGAAGAGTGACATCTTGAAAAGATGACTTCAAGTTCCACTTATCATGACAGTGATTACAACAGGCATCTTCAGATATTTTATTCCCAGTGTAGCTCTATTGAGGCTGGCAATGAAATCTTTTCGGTGATTCGTCTTTGTACTGTGTCAATTGTATCGACTGATAGCAGTTTTCTTAACACCTTCACTGCTGGCAAAGTATGCAACAAAACTCTTAGAAAAATTGTCAAATGTACGGATCAATTTTAGGAAAATGGTGCCTGCCCAGTCCCTGGCCTCCTGCCTAAGTGTTAGCGGAAAAGCCCTGCACATAATCGCATTAGGAGTGGTTTGCAACCTCATCAAGTCGACAAAAGCCCTGAGGTGATCGACAAGATCAGAGAATTTATTGTACTTCTCCATATTTGGCTGTTTGAAGTCTTGTGGCAAGAGAACTGCCATCACGTCTAGGGAAAAAAATCTTCTTCCAACAACATATGCCTACTACTTTTGTTAGACATAGCCTCAGCTATTTTGTGACCCATCATGTCTTCTAATCATTGTTTCAAGCTTAATACTAGTGTCTCAACCAATGTAGGCGTGGGCATTCATGACGGTTGCCCGAATGTGGATTTGGGCCAGATGTCAATGAATGGAAGTGGGGTGCGGAAGGTGAAGCCAAAGAAACTGGAGCCAACGTTGGAGCGCCGTTGGCGGAGTTTCCATTACAGAAAAGTTAGGGAGGAGTCCCTGGCGGTGAGAGCCCTACCGGTGGAAGGCTAGGACTCTGGGGCGGAGCCCCTGGTGGTCACACTTCTATCGGTGATAAGCTAGGACCTTGCGGTGGCTGAGAAACCAGCAGTGTTCTGATCTTGGAGTAGAGCTTGCAGAGCCTCAAGTTGAGCGACAGAGGCAAATTCTTGTTGAGGGTGATTAGTGGCGGTGTTATACTCGGTGAATCTACATCCCCGATGGGGACTGGTGGAGCGGTTATATTCCTAGCTCTTCTAGTTCGAGCCATGACTTTTTGTTCGATTTTCCAAAGACGGTGCCAAAATGGTGATAAATATTTTTCTCATCCTCCGAGCACGGCGGCAATAGTGGTGGAAACCTGCAAAATAGTAGCGGGGCTTTTGTCCCCCGTGCCCACTCCGATGTGATAATCAATATATGATTAAAACAAATGTGCAGAATAGAAATGTAGAGTGTATGAAAGTTGTCCTTTTACCTTGGGAGTTAGCCTCTATTTACATGGCTTTTAATGGTCTTTAATAGCAGGTGTCCCTTCATTTTCCCCATTATTAGGAATTAATAAGGGATATTTCTTCTTTCCAATTGTTGATAGATGTTTCATCTTCCCAATTGCTGGTGTTTCGTCTTTCCAACAATCGTCAGAATTTGTCTATTTTATGGGTCGCCTGTCTGGCTAACCTAACGACAGTTAGATTATTGCAGTCTATCTGTCAAATGCGTGCTTATGATACCAACGAGATAGGGCGAGCCGATGAGGCGGACGTGCTAGGACGTGCCACCATTAACAGATAACATATAACAACTATCATTAATTCTATCATCAACATCAATTTTTTTAGTAAATAAAAAGACTCCAATATATTAGAGCATCAGTACTAGTGCAACCATGAATTGCTAAAAAAATTTGTCACATAAATAAAATAAACAATGTCTACAAAAATTAATCTCCAAAACAAGTTGACAAAAACTCAAAAAAATAAATAATGTCTAAACTTCCGTCTATATTCAAAAATTATATTAGACAAAATAACTTATCAAAATTTCTTTTTCCTATTAGTTTATTTAAAGAAACATAACTCAGTATGGCTACCTAACAAAGTGATCAATTTCTTAAATTTTAAGATATCCACCCATGGAGTCTCATTCATTGAATTCAAGTGGATCCAAAATATTCTACTATTTACCATTTTTTCATTTTTTAAACTCATTCATATTATTCTTTTCGAGATAGATGCATAAAAAATACTCTCATAATCAATCCAAACAATCATAAATCTAAGATGCCGATGAAAACTTGAAGAACAAAAAATTTGAACAAAATAAAAATACCCAGTATTTCTAAAGACAATTATCAAACGTTTCTAACAATTAATATATGGGTCTTCTTCAAAGTCAATTAATCTAAAAAATCAAGAACGGGGTTTTGTGTTGCTGATAGTGTGATTTGGTTGTTTCTATGAAAATAGTAGATTATATGATTTTATTTAAATTTATTTATATTTTAAAAAATAAATGATACCTAGTAGGAGCATTGAATTGTAAATAGAACCAATTTTAGAAAGCTCAACTTTAAACTTACCGTCTATTGATTAAATATTAATGTCAAGTAGACTAAAATTCTTTCCATTAGTACGTTATGTAAATTACAATTCATAAAATATATTAGAACACTACAATTAATATTATTTTTAAAATGACAATTTTATGTAAATTACAATTCATAAAATATATTAGAACACTACAATTAATATTACTTTTAAAATGACAATTTTACATGTGCTAACATAAAAATATGTACATTTAAAATTTTAGAGTTGCTTAGTAAAAAAAAATTTAAATTATAATTAGTAATTTTTTCAAAATGTGTGGATAAAAATATGTAAAAATTATGGATTCTATAAAATATGTAGATAAAAATAATATTTGACCAACTTATAAATATTCATAAGTATTGACAATCATAAGTATATTCACCGACTGTAGGGAGATTTTCTCCATTACGGACAGAAAAAAGAACTCATTTGTCATTATGTCACTACGTTTTTATCTCTCTCAAACAAAACTCTCTATCTCAATATTCTCCAAATTCTTTTCAACGTCTTCAAAATCAATCCCTCTCAAACAAACCCCCTCTCTCTCCAACAGATTATTCTCAATCCCTCAATTCATTAAAATCTCCACTCAATTAATCATCTCCTAATTTTTTCTCAAACAGGTAGAATAAAAAAGCGGTTAAAAGGTATTTTCATTTTACTTGTTGTGATTATTGAGAAAAAGTTACTGTGAAGGTGAAGATTTTATACTAAATTCTACGGTTGGATCGCACCGCTAAAAAAAGCAGTATGCTAGTTGTTAGTGCTTATAAATCTATACTAATTCTAAAAGTCCCTTAAAGGGAGAAATATTTTTGGACGATATTGCCCCTCAAATAACTTATAATTTCTAAAATCATCTTTTAATTAATATAATTTATTTTGGCTTTAATTTAAACTATTTAATACTATATAAATATTGTATTTTGATCATTAAAAGTGATTTGTCTCTTTAAATTCCATTATATATTGTAATTAATAAAAATATATTAATAAAATTTGTAATATATTGAAATTATTATCTTTAATTGTAAACAATCAAAGAGTTAATCTTATTATGCACGAGAATTTAAGCAAATTCCTTCATCAACATAACAAAACAAGATGAATTTGGCTTTGCATTTCGACTTTCTTATTATTGATTCATACTTTCTTCCTCTGTTCCAAATATGAGAGAAACATTTATGGATGATATTACCACTCAAATAACTTATAATTCCTAAAATCATCTTTTAATTAATATAATTTATTTTAAACCATTTAATACTATATAAATATTGTATTTTGATCATTAAAAGTGACCTGTCTTTTTAAATTCCATTATATATTGTAATTAATGAAAATAAATAAAAATATACTAATAAATTTTTTAATATATTGAAATTATTATCTTTAATTGTAAACAATCAAATAGTCAATCTTATTATGCACGAAAATTTAAACAAATTCTTTCATCAACATGAATTTTGCTTTGCATTTCGATTTTCTTATTATTGATTCATACTTTCTTCATCTGTTCCAAATATGGGAGAAACATTTATGGACAATATTGCCCTTCAAATAACTTATAATTCCTAAAATCATCTTCCAATTAATATAATTTATTTTGACTTTAATTTAAACTATTTAATACTATATAAATATTGCATTTTGATCATTGAAAGTGATTTGTCTCTTTAAATTCTATTATATATATTGTAATTAATGAAAATAAATAAAAATATACTAATAAATTTTTTAATATATTGAAATTATTATCTTTAATTGTAAACAATCAAAGAGTCAATCTTATTATGTGAATTTAAGTAGATTCATTCATCAACATAACAAAACAAGAATAATTTAGCTTTACATTTCGACTTTCTTATTATTAATTCATACTTTCTTTCTTTGTTATTCATCTTTGTTTTTTATTATGCCAAGAATATTTTTTTCTTCGCAATGACGATTTTTAATTTTTGATAATTAGTTTGATAATAATGTGGTAATAATTGATGTGTTAATTTTCCATGAACGATTTACTAATTTTAAAAATACTAGTGTAGCCTCGTGCGATGCACGTATTACTATTCAAATTGTGTTTATAATATTATTACTCAAGTTGGTTTTAAGTTGGTTTCTTGAGGTAGGACACGTGTAATGTAGTTATTTTTTAAATTAGTGGTGAAAATAGAACTACAAATGTTAGTACTAACAATACGCAATAGAATATTAACTTCATGTAATTAAGAAAGGTGTATTGATAGTAATAGAATAAAACTACTAAACATAGATAAATAGCTCAAAATGAATAACAGCAATACGGAGTTTGATACATGTGTGATTGATATGTAAATATTGTTGATTGTTTCTACTTCAGCTTTATTAGACAAGGTAACAGAGTAATCATAAATAGAGAATTCTTTATTGCCTAATTTATTTAGCACGTAATAGTCAACAAAGTATAAAATAAAATTAAAGAGGAGCGAGAGAGGAAGAGAGAAAATAATTAGAAAGACAATAAAATAATGCCTACCTTATTTCGCATCTAATAGTCAACGAAATATGTATAACAAAATTAAAGCTGAGCGAGAAAAAAATAATTAGAAAGACAATAATACAAACTTGAAGACATGATAAACATGTTAGAATGAACTTGTGGCACCATCAAACAATTGGGACACAAGAATCCCTATAAACCCATCTACTTTATCCTCCTATTGATGCGAAAAGATTCAAAACAATAAGCAATGAATAAATAAATAGTTGAACGTGAAAAGAAGGTTGAATAGTGTTGCAACCATCCGAATTGAACTATGTCAAGAAGACCATATTTTTCTTTTGTATTAATTCTCATAAACAACTTGATTTAAGCTCAATTTAACAATGACATATGTCAATATAAAAAATTTATTAGTCAGACTTTAAGAAATACTGAAATATCAAAGATATCTACAAATAAAATAAATATAATAACCTAATAATAATTATTCACATTCCAAGCTTGGGGCTTTCAAGAAACAAATGTGGAGAGGTGGGTCACATTGGTAGATGCATCACAGCAATCTTATCAAAATGTAAAGAAGAAGCTCACTGTAGTACGTCAAGTACAAAGTACTCCCGGAAATTTGGCCTAGCAATGAAGAGTGTGGAAATCAACATAATGCTAATAATTCCATAAATTTTCTCCAAATACAACCAGTATAACTATAAAAACTTGCTTGGGAAGTCCAACGTTGGGATCAAATCTCCAACTTATATAAAATTTGATTAAGTGGAGTATGCCACCTTGTTCAGTGTCCTGATTAGACAAGCATGAAAACATCATTTACACGCATATCTATAAGTAGTATTCATACATAATCTAACCACAATAAGATATTAGCAACAAGCTTAAAAGATCCATAGTGATTACAATGAAGTTGTGTGGTATAAATGAGAGGAAGAATCTCTTTCACAATCGTGAAAGAGATGCATTGGATTGAAAAATGTAGTCTTTATTGACTTGCAAATAGAACAAATGTGTCACAACAGACATTAAAGCCTACTTACTTGAACAACCAAAACAGGGAAATATAAGAAACAAAATAAACTCAGGATACACAGACACACGAAATATATATTAATGTACCATAAAGCTTATAAAGGCGAATCGACAATACATTCCAAAAAACTTAAAGTGAAGTTCACCTTAAACAATGAAACTAACAATTTTGTTTGCCATCACAACAATCACCAAAAAAACAAAAATTATTTAATGTTGATAAAATGAAAATAGTGTAGGGTATACCTCAAATGTATTAGCTAATGCATATGCAGTCTCTTCTCGGACTCTCTAGAAAGCATGAACAGCACAAGTGGAAACATATTCAACTAAATTGAACACAGAAAAAGGAAAATAAAATACACCATTGATATAAGAAAAATACTAAATACAATAAAACACCACTAATTATTACAGAAAATGGTTAGTACAGTAGACAAGTAGAATCTAATTCCCTTTTTCTTTGTTCTGCGCCCCTTCCATTCATTGATTATTTTCAGGATTTTTTCCTTTTTAAATAAATATCAGTTCTTATTTGTGAGTAAGGGGAGAGAAGGTTATAGGGAAGCTTTAGATTCCCTAAGCTACACCACCACTAATAACTGCAGTGCAGTTATTTAAAATATTATTGACAAATATAAGATAAATTTTAGGATATTGTGAGGTCTACCATCTATTTAGATGCCCTGTTAATGACCAATTGTGCCCAAAAGCGCAATAATGATATTGTGTCATGGTAAAATTAAAATAGCTATTGCATTTGTTATTAGAAAGGAAAATGTGATGGGCCGCTTATGTCAAATGTTTATGTGTTGTTTACTCCGAGCCCTTCTCTATATATTTCAACTAAAAGAAGGTAAAATTTAATTTAATTTGTCGAATTTAACTTGATTAAAATTAAAGCGATTCTAAATAGAGAATTGGAGATCAATAAAAAGAATCGTCATTTTCCTCAAATTTAATTTAAGCAAAGGCTGAAAGAATTTTGGAAAAATAATTAAATCAAGAAAAAGAAGTTTGATCTAAAATCAAATAAAAGAAACATTTTAGAAGGGTATGAGACATTCTAGATTCTCCAACAACCAAATAAGAATCTAATAACAATTAGATCTACACATGAGACCTTGAAAACAAATCAAACGAATATACAAAAAAAAGTTAAACCAAATGTAAATTAAACAATCATCAACAGACAATAAGAATTCATGGTTTACCTTTAGGACCGAATCAACTGATCTACACCCCCATCGCCATCATTTTATGCCAAATCCAATCGGAGAACCCCAAACTTCTGCCAAACATAGTCGCCGCCACCTTAACCCACACACCTGCCGTCCCTATTCAGCACCACCACCACCAATGAAATCATACCAACATCCCTACATTATCAATCAACCCCAAAATCAATACCTTGGTGAGATCAAAATCCATGAACTATAGTATGAGAAAATACATACATATTCAATCCAAGAAAACATCATTTTAACTTAAAGCCTTGGACATGTAGAACTTTTTCCATGAATAAGTTCTTGTTATTTTGTCATGAGATTTGTGTTGGATGTATAGCTTAATGCATGTTTGTTATTCAGATTTGCATAGTTTTTATCAAACCAGCGATGTCGGCCGATGCTACCACGAGGGAAATTAAAATTGTGGACTCGGTTAGCATTTTATCTTGCTCCATATTAGGAATTCGGTTCCCATATATATTTGATTACTCTCTCTATGACATATGTCCCATTGGTCGCTTTTCAGAGAATCAAAAGAATCTACCATCGATGCTTGGAGAATGAACCGGTACTAATTCCTTTAGTGGCATCGGCTTCCATTAATTTCTAAAAGTCCATGAATCAACAAACATAGAACTTGAACCATTATTCAATTTAAGCGAAAATTAGCCACAACCCACTTCTTTGTAACAAAAGTAATCCCAATTGCTTATCAAAATTAGCCGTATTTAAGAAGAAATGTTGAATTATCTCTAAAATCAAAAGCAAACCCATTTTTGACACCAAAAATGATCAAACCCAAACAACATTGAACCCAAAATAAACGTAAAATGAAAGAGAAGTTTCATAATCAACACACCTCCATTTGGATATTTATCGAGAACCACAGGCACCACACATTTGTGGGTCTTCATCGATTTTGCATTATTATGAGTCCTTGATCATTGCATCGCCAAACGCACGAGATGAAAAGGAGAGAGAGCGGAGGTGAAGAGGAAAAGAGTGATTGAACATGAAATGAGAAGAGAAGTAGTGCAGACCTTTTAACGCATAGATGCGTCTTTGGTGGTTGCGTGAGGGAAGAGGGAGTTATTATCGATCGACATTGCGTGTATAGAAGAGATAGACCCATTTGCGAAAAGAGGCGAGGTAAGTTAAAAGTCGAAGAAGTATGTACGTGAGTGGGTGGACATTGGTAACGTAATGGTGTCGAATTTAGGCGAGAAAAAAAGAAAAAAATTATAAAATATGTCATGATGATGTCAACAAAACTAAATCGTTTTTGAGGACCACATGAATAGTACTAACTTTTAAGGCTCTTTTTATTTATGTAGGATATATGATAGTAATATTAATTTTAAATTTTGATTTCTATATCTTTTTTTCTTAATTTAGAATATTTGTTCGATGTAAAAATGGTAATTATTGTGGTAGTCTTGATAACAAAGGGATTTAAGCTCGAATGATGTTTTATGTCATTTTGTAAACAATTAAACGATATTTATTGTGGAAGAACGAGTTAGAATAAGGAGAATTGGTGTTCTATCTAACTCTTTCAAGACGCTAATGAGGAAGACATAACTTGGATAAAGTGAGTCATGTTATGTATAAGGTGAAGATAAATCTCGCATAATAAGTGGTTTTATGTGATGAGTTAAAATCATTGTCCAAATATCTCGGTTGTTTTGAATTTTCTTGAAATTTAATAATATTTCGGATGGAATTACGGAAATAATGCATGAAGAGAGAAAAAAAAAAAACTCCTTAATTTATGGGTGCATTAAAATTTAATGGATATTGCAATAGAAAATTCTTCTTTATCTTATGTCAAATAATTTTAAGATTCTTTTTTCCGAAAAATAATTACCTAAAAAAGGCTAAATATTTTGTTTTCGTGTGCTTTTATAATGATATAAATCGTAAAATCAATAAAAATTGTGTTATACTTATATCTACTATTTTCATGTATTTTAGAATTTGATACTAATTTTCATAAAAGAAATATGTCTTTTCGATACGCCATTAGATATACGCTTTAAAATATAATTAAAAAATTATCAATAATCTTTCAAACTTAATATTCACGTGGGACATGTATTTTTAATGAACCACATGTTTTACCAAGAAGTTTGAATATAATTCCTTAGTTAGTCATAATCATTGATGAACTTTATGATTGAAAATGAGTTTCGTTTAAGTGTTATATTCATCGATAATTTTAAAATAAAAAATCATAATATTATTACAAAATCACTTTATAATATACGTATTCTTAACTAAGACTTATAAGTGAGTCAAACTTCATTTTTATCTCAGACATTTGTATAGTCAAAACTTATAATTTACAAAAAAAAAATTTACAAAAGATATTCTTAAACAACTATACTAAACAGTATACTAAAACTCCACCACGTAGAAAAGCTAAAGAGTCAAATAAACAATTCGGTCTGTATTTATCAACAAACGTGGACGCAGGCCTCTCCACCCCCCACCGACCACCCCCAGACGTGAATACATCGAAGTCTCTTTACAATGACGAAGAGCTCTTCTTCTTCGGTTCAAACTCTCTATGACCTTTGCAAAAAGACCTTCGCGCCCTCAGGGACACGCCCGCCCTCTTCTCTGGCCATTAACAGACTCTGCTCCTTATTGGGTACCATTCATTTTCCTTTTTTTTCTCCAGTCGAAGATTTGGCAATTATTTATGACTTACTTGAAAAATTGACTTATTACACTTTACGTGGGTCTTTTCTATATGGTGTTTTGAATTATGGGTTTGCTTTGCTTTGGTGTTAAATTGGATAACTTGCTGCAATCTTTTCAAAAGCTAGCTATTAAGGGGTGCCCAAGAGATTATAAATCACACATCTAAAGTCCATACTTTCGACGAGGGACAAGCCCATAACTTATAATGGGAAGAATGACAAACCAACACGCTCTGCGATCCTGCGCCGGACTCGCTTTGCACTAGCCCATGACTAGTTCTAGACGAACACTGCTATGTGTTGGGAATTGAGACCAATTCTTTTATTGCCCACAAGATCCTTGTTCAGAGAAATATAACGAAACAGAAAAATATAAAGATATAGAAAGATTTACGGAATGTCAAAGCTTTCACTATATGAAAAATTATTACAATCGTATAGATTTCACTCACCCAAATCTCCAATTATCTCAAGAAAAATAATATCCTAAACTTTATCAAGATCTACCAATTTCTACTCTTTGTACAACTCACAAAGAAAACAAGAAAAATAACTAGGATGCTAGACTTACAATTTTTCTCTCAGAAAACTCTCAAGTCACAACTACAAAAGTGAATAAACTACGTTAATTTATAGTTAACGAATGACCTAATTTTCATACAAGTTTAAACTGCCAAAGAGTTCAAAATTTGGAAACTTGTTCAATTTTAGTTGACCTAGATGTCTTCCAAGTTTCGACTAACAAAGTGTCCAAGATTAGAAAATTTATAATTTTAGTCGACCTAGAAGTCTTCCAAGTTTTGACTACTAAGTTTTGAGAAAATATTCCAATAATCTCCACATTGACAAAAAACGAGTCAAAAATCAATCATCTCTTCTGCAGCTCTTCATCTCGATACTTAAAGAAAATGTACACTTTGACAATCGCAATTCTCAAAACAGAGAATTAACATACTCCACCATATAAGTATAATCACTTAGAATTAACGAATTCTAAGAGTTTCATCGGCTCATGTCGAATAAATTTGCTGAAATATTATGGTACAACTTCCTTGCTTGACTTATTTGGAAGTTCATCAGCCATCGACATCAATTCTACCACACACTTTGCATTAATATCAAGCCAATGTTCATGTGCAAACATGTGGACCTGCTAGTAGTAACACATCCTCTATCATGACAACTAGCGCATGCCACAAGGATGTAAATAATTACTTAAGCGACATCATCGTCTCCCATAAAGAGAGACATATTGTCCATATCTGATGTCGAACAGTTAGTACTTTTTGGACAATTTTTTCTCACGTGATCATGTTTTTCAGTATCTTTATCGGAAATATGAGTTGGTCTCCTTTTCAAAACTTTGTGTAATCCAGATTGAATCAAAACATTATTGACTTGTACTTGCCACAAGCCAAAATTGATTATTCTGTCAAATTTTTCCACGTCATATTTAATAGACATATTTTCTCTGTGCGCCAACACTCTGAACGACTTGATACTCTAATACCACCATTGAAAATTGAGATCAATTCTTTTATTGTCTACAAGATTCTTGTTTAGAGAAATATAACGAAACAAAAAAATATAAAGATAAAGAAAGATTTACGGACTGTCAAAGCTTTCACTATATGAAATTTTTTTCTGTTTCGTTATATTTCTCTGAACAAGAATTTGTGGGCAATAAAAAAATTAGTCTCAATTCAATAATACTTGCCGACGTCACCATCTGTGCCGCTCAATTGCAACGGGAGACGTGGTGCCTGGTATAACTTTTGGGTAGAACTCACCCTCAAAAGCTAGATATTAAGAAAAGGTGCTCAAGATGTTATAAATCACACACCCAAAGCCCATATTTTCGATGTGGGGCAATGAAACTATGACATAACTTAAATATCCTGGTGGTATATGCAAATTATGCTCATGTACTTTCATTTTCCTTTTTATTTCCACTTGAATACATGGTAATTATTTGTATCTCAAAAAATTGACTTATGTACACTTTACATGGGTTTGCTTTGGTTTGGTGTTCTATACATTGTTTTGAATTATGGGTTTGCTTTGCTTTGGTGTTAAATTGGATGAAATAGAAAACCTTAGAGCTGCCTAATCTGCTGACATCCCGATGAAGAGAGTTATTATTTGTGTCTCACATTTGAATTCGAGAGAAGACTCCCGCTTTATCTCTCAAATTATAGGCATTGAAGTGATTGAGCTAGAGAAAGAAAGAAAATCCACATGCCATCATTTGCCTTGTTCAGTTGCGTTTGAAGAGCATTTGAAGAGCAGAGAAAAGGCGCTTAAACAAGATTCAAACTTAGCCGTTGTGAACAAAAGGCAGAAAGAAGGAACACAACCTCTTTTCGAGATAGGGAGTTTGTCAAAGAACATTTGCTTTTCACTTCCGAATTTGACATCTTACTAATATAGTAGAAGGTAAGGCAAAAGCGAGGGTGAAACTATGACCTAAAAGCAGGCATGCCCTATTAAAAGATAATATGATACCATCCCCACCATTGGCTATTGAAACTTCTCGGTAGTATATGCAAATTATGTTCAGTTACTTTCATTTTTTTTTTTTTCCAGTTGAATATATGGTAATTATTTGTAACTTATTTCAAAAATTGACTTACCTTCACTTTACATCATGGGTCTTTTCCTATACAATGCTTTGAATTTTGGGTCTTCTTAGCTTTGGTGTTAGATTGGATTATTGAAATTTCTCATTGGTATATGCAAATTATGGTCATCTATGTTTCACTTTCCCTTTTTCCCGCCCAGTTGAATATATGGTAATTATTTGTAACTTATTTAAAAAAATTGACCTATCTATACAGTGTTTTGAATTATGGGTTTGCTTTGCTTTGGTCTTAAATTTTATAACTGAAGTTTCTCGGTGGTATTTGCAAATTATGTTCATTTACTTTCGTTACATTTTCTTTCTTTTTAATGTGGTTACTATATAACTTTCTCGAAAAGGAAAAGAATATAAATAACAAAGGAGAGGGAGAGAGTTGAAAGTGAAATAATAGTGGAAATAAAGCGGGGAAATAGGCATTGTTGGTCCATATTATGCTAGTATTCAGACCACATTTTGGGGAAGCTTAAAGAGTTTACTTTTAAGTGAAAATTTACTTGTGTTTTATTATAAATAATTTTTTATTGATTAAAATCTAAAATAAGGAAGTTATTTATTTTGACAGCAATGTCAAAAGTTATTTTCATAATAAGTAATGTTTTTTACTTAAAAGTAAGAAAAAGTAACACATGTTTGGACCAATTGCAATTCTTCTTTTGCTTCACCAAAAACGGTTGCCAACATCTGTTATTTGGTTTCTACTAATAGCTTGAATTCTTCTGTTTACCAAGTTTGAATCTGAGTTAGCATAGCTGAATAATATCCCTGAGATATTGTCAGCATGTCAACACGATCTTTCAGCATGTTAAAAACTATGCTTTAGGTGATCATTTGAGATTATTGTTTCCCAGACACGATAGCTCCTGCTGATGTTGGTCTTGATGATGGAAACAAAGAGAATGATAGAGGTCATGGTCCTCTTGGAATTAAACTATTCAATAGAGTACATCGATGGGCTCAACCAATAACTTACGTGGATATGCACGAGGGTGAAAATTTCACAGTAAGCTTTCAATTCTCTTGAGCTATTGTTTGCATTTGACCTTTTGTCAGAATCTTCTTTCAGAAGTTAATATTTCCTATATTTATTGTGCTATTGTGCCCTTAAAATCTATGCCAACATTCCCATCATCTTTAAAGCTGTTGCTACTAAAATAGTCCTCCCATGAGGTCTATTCATGAATTTTCCATCTTGTGACGTGGATATCCTTAGAATTGATTGCTCTCATCACATGTTATTATATACAATGGTAGCTTCTAGAGAAAGCTGTTGAGACCAGAGAGAGAGAGAGAGAGAGAGAGAGAGACTACCTTTTAATGAGTTGTTTATGCAATTCTACGATGGAGGGAGCCAATGCATAGGAAAGATGCTTAGATATGAGAATACGTGTTCACATCGCTTTCTTGGGTGAAGCTTGACAAGAGAGAGAGTCTTTGGTCCCTGTTGTGGAAAATATGATCCATACACCATGGAGTTCCTTTTAGAATAGTTTGTTATTAATTTTCATTCAGTAGGCCACCCTACAAAAGTTGAATAGCACAAAACCCGATAGGGAGAGCTATATTAAATTTTGGTGAAAAATTGGGATTACTTTGGAACGAGAAGGGTGGGTGTTATTATTGCTATTTTCTCAGGACTTTCAAGCAGGTTACATATATTTGATGATAGTAGTTGGAGGCTTTTCTATCTGCTCCCACTCTCTTCTGACACTGGCTTCATCAAAAATCATAGCAGGAACAAAAAAGAGCGCGTGCACGCGTGAGAGATGATGAAAAATAACAAATACGTGTGCCATACCAGCAGTCATCTATTATCTTTGCTGGCACATAAATTGTTACCAGATTGATTAAGATTTACTCTGTTACAGGGCTGTGTCTGTGCGCGATCAAAATATTTCTGTGCACAAAAGTCCTAATTTGTGGTATTTAAGTCATTTTGACTTTTGAGGGCATTGTCATATGTACCTTTGATGTATGAAGTATTTCTTAAATTACTATAAAGATTGGTCTCATGTTTTAGTTATCGCTTCTTTATTGGATTCTTCTGAGTTCTTGTTATCTACCACATGCCCAATTAGCTCATGTCCATTATGTAAAAGTAAAAACCATATTAATAACATAATCATTAGATTCCATTTTTACTGCTTCACATTTGTCCTTTTCTCCCTTCTTTTCCTGGACTGATTCCAAATTTTGCTATGAAAATCTGTTGTTTTACAGCAAACATCTCCGTTGGTCATATATTTTCTTTTAATCTTCTAGATTTCATTTTACTTGTTTTATAAATTTTAGCGTCCATAAATATATTTTGCAAATATGATTGACTTGACGTTAGGTAGTATTTTTCAAATAGAAAAGAACATTGTTAAGTCCTAAATTTCATTTTGCTTGTTTTATATAGTTTAGTGTTCATAAATATATTTTGCATATATGGCTGACTTGATGTTAGGTAGTTTTTTTTTTCAAATGGAAAAGAACATTGATATGTCCTAGAGAAAAAGTACAACAGAAAGTAAAATTGGAGTTCTCCAAACGTTTTAAAGTTATTTCAGACTGGTTAAATAAGTAATCATATTAAAAATGCAGATGTGTATGTTTTGCTTCCCTGCTTCCTCAGTTATTCCACTTCATGACCACCCTGGCATGACTGTTTTGAGCAAAGTTCTATATGGTTCTTTGCACGTGAAAGCATACGATTGGGTTGAGCCAGCCAACATCCAGAAAAGCAAGGGAGCAGGTCATGCTACAGGTTCAATTCTGAACTTATTTGGATTATGAATTAGTTTCTAAAATTTTGTACCACATTTGATTCTGTATTACACATATCCAGCTATTGATTTCTTTTCCTTTATTGGTTTATCCTTGCATGAATACCACGTGATTTTGTTTTACTTGTATGCCATTTTTTTTGTTGGAAATATATAATAAAGCGATTACCTGAATCTAGTAGAATTTAAAATTGCATTGGGAAATAGACACATTAGCCTATCAAACTAGTAATCGTGACTTTTAATGACACGACTTTCCAAAATACTCAAGAATTTCTATTTAACTTCCAAATTTTCAAAAATGCTAATGGCCAAGTGACAGATGTTTGGCCATTTGAACTGGAAAAATATTTTTAAAAACTTTCAAATGGACTCTATTATTGATGGAACAGTAGAGAAAAATGCATTAAAATTGGGACAACCTCAAGTCTAATAAAATTTTAGTAAGTTACTCTTACATTTGCTTCTTCTTGATCCTTCTATTACCTGCATCATATACTTGTCCCCAGAAAAAGGAAAAAGAAATCTAGTCCAGAAATATTTTGGAAATTACCATAATACATGGACTTCAACTGATAACAGAGTAATACAAGTTAATTTTACCTGATGAATGTGCATTTCCTTGATTTATTTGAATCTGAAACAGTTAGAAAATGATGGCACAAAAATCTTAGTCATAGATATCTATTATTGGGTATGTGAAGATAAAGTAAAGTACAACGGACAGAATATATTAAACCTAAATTTTTTACTAAAAGCACCCAATGATTATGATAGAGCTGTGAAAACGTTATGGTCCATCTCAAATCATAAACCAGGGTTTGAAAAGCCTGAAATATATGGTCGTTGTGATGATAAAGTAATGGTACTTTTCATTTCTAATGCAAATTTCATTTTTCTTTGGAGCCTTGAGTGAATAAGTTTAGGCTTCATTTGTTTTCAATTATAATTTTGCTAAAAAGCTAAAGTCGAAGTCAACAATTAATTTTAACCACAAATTTCATGGACCCACAACTTTTCAATGACACATTTCAAAAAAATTTTTCAACTTTTTCAAAAAATCTGATTTTAATCAAAATCAAACACACCCTTAATGAGATTACTGTATAATGATGTAAAAAGAGTCAAGGGTAAGACACAATGGGAACTTGGCATCAAATCACAAGTTCCAAATATGCATGACCACCAATGATTGTAGAGAAATAATCATATACATAAATCCAAGCTCCACATAAGTGCTTTTATATCATGCAACACTTCAACAGTCCCGATAATGGTCCACCACGTCTCTCTTACTTTTTTTAGCCCTGTCATTTAATATGGTTTTTACAAGCTGTATGTGCACTATCCAAAATGACACGAAAACTCGATTTCTGTTATCATTTTTCAGTTGTTTGTAATCTCCTTTCTTATGGAAGTGATAATTATAGTTCAAGTTTTGACTATAATTTAAGTAAGTGATGATCTAACTACACCGCGGTGGTAGCATTGGTCATTTTCTATCATTGATGACTGAAACATCAAATGGGAAAAAGAGAAATGTGACAGCTTAGCTGGTAATTTGTTTATTGTTCGTTAATCCTTGATTCCTAACTCTGATAACTTGTCATCTGAATTTAATTAATTCCCATTGGTTTCCAGTGAGATTGGCTAAATTGGTAGTCGATGAAGTCCTGACAGCACCATGTAGTACATCTGTTCTGTACCCAAAGAGTGGAGGGAATCTGCACTGTTTCACTGCAATAACTCCTTGTGCTGTGCTTGACATCCTTGCACCTCCTTATGATGAAGCTGCTGGTAGGAAATGTACTTACTACCATGATTATCCTTGTTCCAGTTTCCGTAAGTAACTTACTCGTTTATTCACGTAACTTAAAAGTGGCTTAGAGGCGGACAAAGCCTTGTGGCACTTATGGATTATTAAATTTTGCAGCGACAGGAGACGGAGATGAAAGTACGGACGAAAAAATGGACTACGCGTGGGTTGCAGAGATCAACACACCAGAGGAGCTGTATATGCGGCCAGACATGTATATGGGTCCACCCATTCAGAATTGATAGTCTTTAGAAAGGTTCTATGTCGAATTCCAGATATGCAATCTCCAACATACTCTTGGTGCCTTTCACTTGATTGACACTATGGTAGGATGGATGTACAGGATTGGACTATATTAAGGAAGAAAATTAAGTTTAAATCTTATTTATTGTACTACTTAGTTCTATGTATCAAACATGTATTGAAATCACAAGAGTGCCTGTCCAATTTTGCTTCTGCATATAAGCAATTTCCTTTTGAAAAGTTAAAGGTTCTTAACTTATATTGAAAATTTTGTTCCTAGCACAATTTCACAATAATTTGTTTTATAGAATGAGCATTTTTCAGCTCATAAATGTATTTAGGGAGATAAGCTGTCCAGTTTGGATGGTTTTTGACGTAGTTTCGAATTAAACTGTTAAAAATTGTTTGAGAAAAATTTGACATAGTTTCAAATTAAACTGTTAAAAATTGTTTGAAAAAAAATTCAAACTTTAACAAAATCATTTGAAACAGTTTAAAAAAAATTCAATTCTAACTAAATCAAAGTGTTTGAATTAGAGCATTTTCGGTAGGAATTTTCAGTCAAAAAAACTCATTTTGGAGCATGAGTTTTTTGACTTTTCAAAAGAATTTGAAATGAAATGACAAGATTGTCTTCAATCAATAAAATGCCATTTGAAAGAAAAAGGGTAATTTTGTTATTTTATCTTAAATTCTTTTTAAAAGTCAAAAAACTCATGCTCCAAAATAAGTTTTTTTGGTTGAAAATTCTTACCAAACATGCTTTTAGTTTTAAATTACGGTTTCGTTGTATGTTTTTTATCACTAGATTATTGATTATAAATATTATCTACGATGAAATAAAACAAATTATATGTAGCAAACTATAAATCTAAACAAAAATGGTAAATACTGATAAAATTACAATAAAAATCATGATTAAATGTTCATTTATATTTTAAAATAGAAATTAATATAAAGTCAATACATTTTTATTAAATAAAATATAAAATTATAATATAACTTGATATTGTCCAACAAAATCTTCAGTATCATCGCTTGAGAGTTAAAATTGATAGAACTTGCGGTAACTTTGTGAACTTCAACGTTTACGGCGCCAATATCTGGTGGATTGCTTAATTTGGTTCCATCAAATTATAACTATCATTGGTAAGCGACCAATGATCAAAGTGGTTACATTTAGCCCATGTTTGTAAGTGTTTAAATTAAAATTTTGACTAGTCAAAATAGTCAAATATACTTTTTATACACATAACCCACAACTTACAATCCACTTTTTATTTACACATTTACCAATAATTTATAATATAAACACTTAAAAAATAATTTCAACACTAACACCTAAAATTTTAATAGTACTAACTTGTTTAACTTAAAAATTTAACCCTTGTCAACATGACACCAAACCGAGAATTTTCCAATTTAATGGTTTTTGTTTACAACCTAATAAATGTTTTTTCAGGTAGCTCACTTTTATAATAAAAAACAAAAATAGATTTTTTTTCTTTATTGATAGCGAAAACTCGTATACAGATGATATAGAAACCGTAGTTGAACCCTGGTTATCTAAAAGCTTACATTCAATAGCTACACACCCGAGAAATATCATAGACAATTGAAAAAATTAACACACTGCTCTTTGCTGCAAAATAGCAGTCGGTGAAGGCAATAACATCTGAAAATTGCAGCTAAAATCTCTACTTGCATTTTTGGGCTACAAAAAATAAACCAAACAAAGAGCTACTCGAGCATTCAACGACATCCAAAATTGCACCAAAAAGCTATTTTTTGTGGACGGAAGATTTAGAACTTGTTCTCAAAACTGCATATGGCTCAATAGAAGAAGCCAAGCACTTTCCCACCAACATTCTTTCTCCTAGCCTCTTCATGGTCCATGATGCCAGCAGATGTGGTCAGCACAATGTATCCAAACTGAAAAGTAATAGGACAATCAAACAATTGAAAAAAATATATGGTGTGGCAGGATTGAAAAAAATATATGGTCCATGATGCTTAGCAATTAGCATTCCCTTGGGATTGACTGAAATGTATCTACACCTGGTGTGGCAGGATGGTATTTTTGAAGTTTAATTATCATAATACTAGGTACAGTTAGCTCGGCCTACCGGGGAAAGGATGAATGGAATGAGGGTACAGCCAGACAAAATAATCTCATTCGGGTCACATTTATCTCTATAAGAACAGTGCGCGCTATTGGGAATCCCATTTCCCTACCAACTCAAGATATGCTTATTAACTTCGTTGGATATTTACGTCAACATGTGCAGGTAACTTAATAAATTTTTAATAAGAAAGAATACACCCTCCAAACCAATTTTCCATGAAAAAAAAATACATGTGCAGAACATATATATCGTTACTTGGTGAGGTTCTGATAGCTTAATATTCACCAAGTGGTCATCTTCCAAACATTAATCTACAATATATTTATACTTTACCTGTCTAGAGGGAAGCAACCTTGCAGTCCATCCCTCAATTTCCTTGACACCAACATCAAAGCGAGGGCTGATGACACCACATTTGTTCAACCTTCCATTAAGTTCGACCACAATTTTACCAGATCGGTGATCATCAACATACTCAAACTCCCCAATGTATCCTACAGACATCATAAAGAATTAAGTGTATAGATAGAATCTCGCATTTGCGTAAATGGATGAAGTAACGCAACATAATGTCTTATATACCATGCTTTTGCATCACCAAGAGAAACTTAATAATGACTTTGGAGGATGGTCGAATCATGACTTGACGCTTCCCCCGCTTCTCCGCATTGTACATGCTCTTAAGAGCATCATTCAAGACACTAACTCTCACCATTTTTGCTTAAAGATCAGGCTGCATCATAATTAAGAACAAGGTATTAGATATCCTAATTCTGATTAAATTTAATTGAGAAAAAAATACTTAACGCTAATAATCAAATATTAACGGAGTAAAAACAAATGGACTAATGATAATTAACATAGAAATTACAGGCAAGTACGTTCATCCAGCCAGAAATATTTCAGTCATTGCCTTGAGCACATATACTAGGAAATTCAACATAGTGTACTAAAAATTCAAAAAAAAAAAAAATTAAAAACGCGAATTTTATATATGATTTGATCTAGACACTGAACAGCTGATGCGTATTTGTTATAACTCAGTAAAATTATTAAGAATTATAAACAGCGTATTGTGACATGTTATATAACATTTTAAAAAACTAGGTTTCCCAAACCCGGCTGTTTATGCTCAACAATTTTTTTTTTTTATAGAAGTGCAAAAGAAATAAAAAGAAAAAAGAACGGCTTCAATCAATTTCACATAACGGAAAAAAATTATAGAATCTAAGCCATGAGCAGGTCTACTTCAATTGCTGCTACAATCAACCGATTCAAAAAATATATATTAACAGCTTTACATAAACAATGCCGAGACACACACACACACACAAACGATTCCGGTATATATGAAAATTGTAGCTTACCGGAAAACCGACCAACAGAGAGACCTTAAAAAATAAATAAATAAATTTCACGGCCGCAGAGAAACTAGGGTTTTCTCGTGGAGGCGTGGAAGAAATGCCGGGATGAAGTGGAATTCTTATAGTAGGCGAAAGCTCCGAGTCTATTTACGAAGTTGCCCTTGCGTAAGAGCAAAATACCTGACACCCAACTAACAAGACCTGAAGACCACGTTTGGTCGTACTTGAATTCACTTTTTTGTCATGATTTTTAAAGGATTTTTTTGCACAAATGGTTCCCATCTTTTGTATTTACTGTGAGTTGAGGACTTATTTTTTTATTTTTGGCAGTGTAGCCTCTATTTTAAATATTTTTGACAACAATGGTCATTTTCATTCAATTCTGTCAGATTTTAACGGTAGTTTTGACTTTTTTTACAAATGGTCCCCACGTACATTCCACACTCTTCATTTCATAAGGATATTTTTGGCATTCTACAGTTCATAAATAAAAATTTACAGTAAAGGTCCTAAACTTAAAAAGAAAAAAAAGAAAGAAAATAATTTAAAAAATACTATTCTCCTCCACCCCACCCAAAAAAGTCCATTTTTTTTCCCGGAATCCACAAAACACTCGGCTTCTTCAAATTTCACTGCAGTCGCCGCCGCCATATCATCTGTATATATCGCATCCTCAATTAACGCCAAATCGTGCAACAAATCATCATAGTGTTCTTCAATTTTCTGGACAAATTATCCGTCAAGTTTTGCAGCAATTTTAATTTTCTCCCATCGATTTAGAGTCCCATCTGAAAATGGAGAAAAGAAGAAAAAGCAAGGGTGAAGGGGAGAATGGTATTTTTCTAATTTGTTTGCAAGTTTCTGTTGCTACAATTAGTAATATTTATTGGATTGCATACGTCCAAAGCTTATCATTTTATTGCTTAAACAGGCATAAGAAATAGTTGAAAAACTTTGTAAGTCAGTAGCAGCAAGTCTTGATGGCAAAAAGCTGGACTTTTTTACAAGAATTTCTTCAACGGTGCAGGTACACTAACATTTCTGATCGATTTCCATTTGAGTAGAATTTAAAGCAAAAGCAAAATCCGAAATCACAACTCACCATATCTGTATAAATACGTTTTTTGTTACCCCTCCCCAAATTCGATTGCTTTTTTTCTTTTTATTTGCAAATCATAATTGTGTCTCATTGCATGTAATGATGTGATGGCTTTAATTGATGCTATCAGGCAGCAATGGAATAAGCTCTTGTTCGTATATTAAGCTGGTGTGGTGGGATGGGGTGAAGAATAAGAGTATTTTTTAAATTATTTTTTTTTCTTTTTTCCTTCTTAAGTTTAGGACATCTACTGCAAATTTTTATTTATGATCAGTAGAATGTCGAAAATATCTTAATGAGAGTGGAATGCACGCGGGGACCATTTATGCAAAAAAGTCAAAACTATCGTTAAAATCTGAAGGAATTGAACAGAAAAGACCATTGTCCTCGACATAAAAACGTTTGAAATAAAGGGCTATACTGCTAAAAATAAAAAGATAGGTCCTCAACTCACAGTAAGTGAAAAAGATAGGGACCATTTGTGCAAAAAAATCATTTTTAAAGTTATTGTGATGATTTTTAAAGTTATTTTTATTGTAAATAAATAATAAATAAAATAACTTTTAATCACAATCAAAATGCTCTTGGACTTCCTTATTTTGTTTCAATTTAATTATTAAAATTATTGTTTTATATTAATTATGTGACACTGATTAATTAATATTTTAGTGGCAGGTTTTCCAAAAACTTTGGAACTGGTGATATCTTATCGAGATGGTGTTAAGTTAATTTGTTGGCACATCACATTAAAAGCATGTTTAGTGGGAATTATAAAACAAAAAAATGATTTTTTTGAGCCTACCATTATTTATTTTTCAAACTTTTTAAATGGGAAATGACAAATTTGTCCTATTTACTTTGAAATGAAATTTTGTTGATTAAGAACAATTTTGTCATTTCCTTTTTAAAAATTTGAAAAAATATAAGTTCAAAAAAATCATTTTTTAATTTATAATCTCAAATAAACTCTAAGAAACTACGTTATACATTTTACATCTACATTTTATAGATGCAATTTTAAAAATAAAAACACAACTTATCAATTTTTAAGAAGAGATGGTGGTGCCTTCTTTACCAATCCCATAAAATAACATTTCTCGTTTTAGGTTATATGTTTTTTGACCCTTTTTTATGAGAGCTCTAATAATAGTTGATTCTATCAAAATTATAGTCTTTAAAAGCACTTTAAATTGGATTTCTTTAGTAGCATTACAACGATGGTTTAGCTGGGTTATTATATTTATACCATATTTTTTTTGTTAACCATTCCACATTTTGATTGTAATAAATTTTTTTAACTATTGCTCATTTTCGTATTTATATCCCAAATTATTTTTATTATATTCTTATTATTAACCTATTAATATACATATTTTTGTCTAAAAAGTTAACTATGATTGTGTAAAATGATTTTATTGGTTATCGTATTTTTAAATAAGTAAAATAAATAACAAATGTAAAAAATTAAAAAAATATTTATCCTTAATGTCAATGCATATTAGCAGATTATTTGGACAAAAATCATCATGAGTGACAAGATATGAAAATTAATGATAAAAATACGATAAAAAAGTTATGAATGTCAAAATATAAAAGATTGTGAGACTTCATTACAATTAAAACGTGGTGTAAATAATAAAAATTTTAGTGAATATAATTATTTGTTTTGGCTGTTTAAAATTTACATTTTTATTTTTTTTAATCATGAGTTTTATCTGTTACAAAAAAAAAAAAGAATATATACATTCATATGTCTTAAATCTCATTATCAAACAAAATTCTCATTCAATTATCGCTCTATTAACTACCTCAATTTTATAATCATAACTATCGTAATCATATCATCATCGTATTATCAATAAATTTTAAAAAAATAAGATTCCATCAGAAACAATAGTTTTTTCAAATCTTGTAATCCAATATTATAAATCCAAAAATCAATAATTTCACTCAAATAAACCAATAGATTAATAAAGTATACTAAATAAGTTATGCCAATAAAAAGATGAATTTAAAAAATAGGTTAACAAAAAATAAGTAACTCAATTGGAAAATTTTGCCCAAATCGAGAAACCCCTCTCTCTCTGTCTCTCTCTGTGACCATGAACCACCGCATGCGTCGGCTCCCGTCACCTGTTTCACTCTCAATTTAACATCTTTCCAGCGGCTGATTCTCCACCAACTATTACTTTTCCGGCTTATCTTTTCACGGTCTCCTCTTTCCCAGTAAGTCTAGTTTTTTCATCGCGTTCCTCTTTTTCAAATAAAGTTAAACTATGCAATTGTTTTCTTTATACGTAGACGTTGACGTGTGTTTATAACGTGGTCGCGTGAATCATATATGCGTGTATTGAGATTAATTTCGGGTTTGAAGGTAAAAATGGAACCTATGGATATTGTTGGTAGAACAAAAGAGGATGCTTCGCTCCCTAAAGGTTTGTTTTTCACCCGTTTCTATGCAAATTTTGTAAAGTTGACTCTTGATTTTTTCAATGTGACTTGCCTTTAATTTTAAAATTTCGCGGCAATAGCAGGGATTTTCCTATCACTATAAGCTCGCGGCTTGCACCAAAGTTTTGTTCCAAGGTCTTATTTTGTTCATTAGTCATGAACGAGCTTAATCTTGGGGTGCCTTGGATTATGTTATTCGTTGATAATATAGTATTAGTTGATAAGACTAAAAAGGGGTTATACTAGTATATACCGCTTACTTGCAATGTGAGATTCGACCGTAAAGTTACAATTCAAATTCAAATTGAACATATAAATTTTGCAAAAGAGAGAAGAAGAAGACAGAGTTGAAGAGAGGAGATTTAAGAAGATGTGTTGACGTGTATGTTTTTTGTACAAGTAGGGGTGAAAAATTCTCTACAGTAATAAGTTAGAACTTTGGAGTAGTACTTTCAAATTTAAAGGTTTTAGGTTGAGTATAACCAATGATAATACATGCAATGCCAATTTAGCAATAGAGGGAATAAGAATAATAGTGGAGGTACTATAGAGGATTGTGTTGTCTTCAAAAGTGATTGGTGATGCTAATGATATCTTTTCAGCAACTATGACGAAAATTATTAAGGAGATGCTACCCCCTGATGTTCGTGTTGCAAGAGATGCCCAGGATCTTTTGATTGAATGCTGTGTAGGTACGTTTTCCTTTTTCTTTTCTTTTTTTGATTTGAAATTTTTAGAATTCATTAATTATGGCTTTTCTATTACAGAAAAGAAAAGGATAATGGCAATAGCATAAGTATGGTTGACTGATTACTTTTTTTTTTTGGTTTTCATTTTGTAAGTGCCAACGTCTGATTGATTGTATATCTTGTTTCTATCCTCTCTTCCTCCCTTTATTACTTTACTGATAATTTTGAAGAAACCACTCAAACAATGTTTTATCTGTGTTTCATGCACTATTAGTTTCTGGACGTGGTTACTAAATGTATTAATGTTTCTGTTGTTTTCTTCTTTTGTCATTTTATCTCAGGGAAAGGGCACTTAGAATGAAGTGTTTGTTTTTTGTTACGTATTTAGAGTATGTTTGTCATTGCTTATAAGCACTTATAAGCTGGTCAAATATCATTTTTATCTACAAATTCCGTAGGACCTATTGCTTATAATCTACAAAAATCTTTACCAAACATACTTTTATTCTACCGTGTGATTCATCTTCTCACCATCTAATGTTGTTGTATTAGATGAGCTTTTAACAGCTATATTCACGAGTCATGGGAGTTTTAGAGTTTTTTTCTTTCTTTTCAATGCTTGAGAATAATCAACTTGTTCTGGCCTAACCAAAGTCTTTTAACTTTTGTGATGCTCTGTACTTTTAGGAGTATTAGTTTTTTTACTTGTGATTATTGCATTGGTTTGTTCCTGTAGCAGCTGAGCTAACCTGTGCAGTTCACTCATGCACTGACATAGGAATATTTTTGTTTTCCCCATGTATATTGTTGCAGTCTCAATCTTATTACAGCATTTTTGCCAGTTCATATAATAATGTTCCATTTTATTTTTTGAAGGCTGTGCGATTTTCATGTGTTTTTGCTGTTGCAGAATTTATTAATCTCGTTTCATCAGAATCAAATGAAGTTTGTAACAGGGAAGAGAGGAAAACAATTGCACCAGAACATGTACTTAAGGCTTTACAGGTTTCTGACCGTAATCCTATATTTCTCCTTTGATTCCCTTTTTTCCTTACTGTCCATTTTATTACACGTGTTAAATAAAAAATTCCAAGTTGGTGAAATGGTAGACTTATGGACAACTTCTGGAAGAATTTTTTGTTCCTTAATCTCTTCATCTATTGGTGTTTATTGTTCAGGGACTGGTCGGCATGGTTCCTGTCATCCCTGACTAGAACACCAGTCTTGTTCTCTTTCATGTGTGGGAGAAAAAAAATAAACACGTGTCTAACTATTACAATTAGAACTGTTAAATCCACTGAAGGAGAATTTTGTAGAAAATTAAGGATGCGCCAACTGGTATTCCGCATGTCTAATTCGCTGTTGTGGCTAATAGATTACTGTTACAGGCATCTATTGCATTAGCAATCGGTGCCCTAATAATATGAAAGTTTATAGTAATTGTGGTATAAAATTTCTTGGTATTTTTATATTATAATAGTAGTAATTGTTGTATAAAATTTATTGGAGTTCATATATTTATATTGTTTTGCACATTTCTGGAGTTCAATGGTTGGATTCCATTGTGAAATGACGCATGGTTATTCATGTTAATCTAGAATTTTGTTTTGAATACTGTCCTGGTTGGGGAATATGTCTTGTCCCCATTAGAAAAATATGCTCCAGTCCTAACCACTGCCCACCACCAAGGAAAAATCCATATGCATTTGTCTATAAATCACCAGGTTAATTGTTCTACTAGGGTGGGTAAACCCAGTGGAAAACATTGTTTTGATCAAGGTACTGGTTGACAGAACAGCATGTAGACAAGTTGGACAGTTGAATGTAGCATGCAGTTTTTGTGGCAACTAGTTATTTCTTGTTTGCTTTTTTATCTTTGTTTCTTGGATGTGCTATATTCACCTCAGGATTTGCATTATGACCTTGAGAATGAAATGGTAGTTTCTTTGACTCTTCAAAGATGGTTAACAATTTTTTCTTTCAGTACTCTTGTTCTGAAGTAGCACTCTTGTTCTGAAGTAGCAATTATCCCTCTCATCCCACTGGACTCAATAATAAAATAGTGTTGATTGTACTGCCCGTGTTAAATCATTTGTAAAAATGGAGCCTGCCAATGTTATAAGTTCATATTGTTGGCATGTAGTGCATTCATTTTTCCCTTTCTTTTTAATTTGAAACTATAATACAAATGCCATAATACAATCTTTCAGGATCTTGGATTTGGGGATTATATTGAAGAAGTTTTCGCTGCATATGAACAACACAAACTTGAGACTATGGCAAGTACTCTCTCTTTCTTTCTCTCACTTTGTGGGCTCCATGCTGGTGCCTTTTCTGGTTCATCTGAAAATTTTCGAACTTCATCTTATTGGTCACACACATTGTCTTTATTTTAGCCATGTTTAGTTTTCAAATTTTTTTAAATCGCTTTTCCCATTTTCAATTCCATTGTGTCGATTCCATGTAGTTTTTGATATCTTGGGTGGTTTTAGTTTGAAATTGTCAATTGAACTTGTTAACTTAAATGCTATTTGGGTTTAGGTATGCTTGATATAAAGTACCGGATAGAACTGGACTCTACAGTTAATAAGATTTTAAATTAATTTTCAATATTTAATAGTGTCTAGTAGTATACCGTCCACCCTATCAAACAAGCCATAAACGTTGTAGTTTCTGAATCCTTGATAGTTGCTCGATATTTATTTGTGCTGGAAATGCTCGGTAACAGGACACAGTGAGAAGTGGGAAATGGAGCAATGGAGCTGATATGAGTGAGGAAGAGGCATTGGCTGAGCAGCAGAGGATGTTTGCCGAGGCACGTGCTAGGATGAATGGTGGTTCAATGCTTCCCAAGCCAACTGATTCTGATTCTTGCCCAAGTTTGAATAGCTAGCTCTTACCTTTAGTGCATATTTGGTATGTAGTATTAGACTGTTTTGTACAATGCAACAGACACTTTTTATTCCTTTATACTGTCTACCACTATCTATTACCAAACACGCTACTAGTATCTTGAACTGTAGGCCATTAGCACCCTGGACTCTATCTATGCATTTTCTTTGTACAAAGGAAAAAAAACACTTGGGTAATACGTTGGCTTCTGTTGGCTCTCCAGTCAAGCTTGTACTTCAATTAAATGTCTATATATCCCTGTAATTAGTGAGTTTCTGAAAAATGTATCCATTGCAGAATCAGATGCATTTTTCCTTCCTTTTGCTACGATATAAATTTGCTTAGAACGAATAAGTTCTCTCTGCCGATACTACACTGTAATATAGTTATGAGTATGACTCTCTTAGCTATGCTAGGGTGTAAAGCTGAATTAGTTAGTCAGCAAAGTGATTTGAATTCCCCCAATGCAATGTTTGATATTATGTAGGTAAGGTCTTACAGTCAGAATAGGAAATTATTTTATGGAATACTGGTTTTAGTGTTCAAAGGACGCCTTTGCATCTCCGTGGTCTCCCATTTAATTTGGGACGAGGGCCTAGTCTTTTACTTCTTAATTTAGATGACTTGGTTGGTTCTTCTCCAGGTACACCGCTTTTGATTAGGACAGGTTGTGTTGTCATAAGATTTTTGGACTACCCCTACCTACTTAGACGTAAATGTGTTTTCAGCCTGGACTGTTTTGATGTTTGTCTTTGTGGAGTTGAGCATTTGGCTCGAGCTGAAGCCTTCTAGCTCAACAAGAGCTACAACTTGGAAGTTGTGCTGGGCTTATTATTCCTATATGGAGCTCTCTATCTGGGATCAACTTTTTACGCATCCCTTGTGAGTCTCCATTCCACATTCACATTTGCACGTCATGCTACATTAAGTTGTGTAAGATTTGACCTCGGGTTTGACTTGAAGCCACTTTTGCTTGGTCAGTCCTTTTATAACTGTGAACTTTGTGGTTGTCGCGGAGTCGTGACTCGAACTATCAGTGTTTAGATGTGCCTCCATAGAGTTACTTTAAATAGACTGAACGCCAGAGTAGTATTGTTTCAAGTCAAGTGTCGACATGCCAATTATACGGCTTTGGAAAGAGCACACAAGTTCGTTACTGAGTTGGACAATTATTGTATTCAATATGAAATCAACTTGTATGTTGGCTGCATTACAATTATCGGTATTCAAATGAAGCTGGCACACAATAAATGACTTGTCAGTCTAATGAGATTAGGACATAGTTATGGATACATTACGAGAAAAGAAAGAGCAAAATTTATAAGGTAAGTCTTCAATTGATGTGACAAAAAGTCAATGTTTCAACATGACATCACTTTATTATATTAACATAAATGGTGGGTCACGGCGAGAGAGAAGTGGTGGTAGTTCACTGCGCGACAAAGTGGTCGCTGTCAGAAGTGTGGAACACGGCGACACGCCTGAGAGAGGTAAGTGGTGGTTCACAGCGAGGCAGTGGTGGGGTGAGCTCCGGCCACTTCCCACGGTGGTGGTGGGAGCTAGGACACCGATTTGGGAAGGATTTAGGGAGAGAGAGTGTGTGTGAAATTGAAATGAGGGTGAAAGGGTGTTTCAGGGTGGCGTGTGTTTGGTGATGAAAAGTCATAAGTTTGCTTTGCCATTTTTTAATCCTAATCAGCGCGCCATGTAAGCAATGGGAAGGATAACTACTTCCTACTGTGGGGAGTAAAACAAGACTGTAGTTATGGATACACTCGAGAAAAGAAAGAGTAAGACTTACAAGGTAAGTCTTCAATTGATGTGACAAAAAGTCAATTGTACAAGAGGACGTTACTTTATTGTATTAACACTCGTTTAAAGTTCCAATTGTATTAGAAATAATATCTCGAGAAAAATAGACAATGTTCAAACACCATAAACTAAATGGCACTGAAATAATCATTGCCCTTGTGGTTCTTCATCCTGCGAAGCACAAGGGTCACCTAGAGAAACACAAAAAAGGAAAAATAAAATAAAATGAAGAAATATCTTTCTATATGAAAGAAAAAGAAAAAAAATTATATCATCATTGTATGTAGACTGAAGGTGCACAAGGAACAAAGTAGATATGAAGCATTAGCAGAAGTTGCAACTTTAGACTACAGTAATTTCAGGTAATAGAAAAATTGGACGGGGCTTGCTTCTTCAACCTTCCTCCCAGTTTATGTTATCTTCATCTTTGTCTGAAGCTTCTACTTTTACATTTGAGTCGTTAGCTTTGAAATTACTGGTTGTGCTACCTGAAACAAAGTATACGTGTGAACATTGTTAAACGCCATCAAACAAAGAATTAAACATGTGCCTCGAGCAGTAGCCGCTAGCTGTCTATGGGAAATTTCATTGGAAACTAAAGAGTTATCTGAAGCACAACCCGCCCCGGCTTCCCCCTCCCTTCAAACTAAATATAAATAAAAACAGCATAGGTCCAAAAGAAATGAATTTGAGAAGAAAAGGATGCACACACAAGTCAAATGGAGGATCTGCGAGGCCAGATTGTATATTACCATTTGGGAGGACAAAGTCGAATCTAAGACTTTTCATAACATCAAATGAGAAAGAGCAAACAACTCTATCAACTTCAGGGTCACATTACCACCCCTATTCCCTCAATCTGAAGCATTGACCAACTCCTCTGCAAGTCTACTTTCTAAGAGAATTGAACTTATTTTGGTTACCAAATAAGGTATGTTAAATGTTTCCCTCAGGGAGTTGTGAGTCACAATCAACCTAGCATTCAATAGTGATAAAACGGTGTTCTAGTCTTCTATCAGTGATGGTGGTTGGTGAGAGAATAAGTTACACTGCTTGTAAGCAAATAGTGTGAATGAGATATCTGTGTTTGGATGCAATGACCATTTGTATTGCCTTATTTATTTGTTTTTACTTTTTACCAAGAAAGTCTGGATCGCGTAACAAATTCAAAGACTGCCTTGTAGAAATATTGGACAAGTATATCACAAACTGGTTTCAGCTGCTCCCTAATAATACGTTTTTGCTTCCCTGGAACTTGTGTTTTATTTAATTTCCAGACACAAAGTCCATCAAACAGTGTGTGGACACAACATATAAGAAAGGACTTCCCCACACTTACATAGATATCTACATTCTACAGCACTTGAATCCAGAAATTTTAAAATTCATTGATGACTTCTATCTAGTGTTATTCCATTCACTTATGTCACAGCATTCATTCACCAACAACTCTTGAAGTCCAAAAAAATACGCAATACTAAGTCAATCAGAACCTAGAAAGCAAAATAATATTACTGAAAGACAGTTCCAAAATAAAGTTAGATGTGTGTTGATAATACTTGCAGGAGATTCATCCCATTCAACATCATCTCCCTCAGAATCATCACAGCGTTTTGACTCGTGCCAACTTGGCGCTCAGTGAGATTGGTGTGAACCTCATTAGAGATGGTAGCATTTGATGTTTCCTGTTCCCTCTTGGCATCTGCTTCTTGGTCACGCTGCCGGGTAAGTAGAGCAGCATAATACGCTTTAAGATATTCATCCTACAACATCCAAAAAAACCTCAAACAAGAACCAAGAACATTACAATTAAAAAAATCTTTGTATGACTTTTTATTTATTGAAATAGGGGATATAAGGTTCCAGAGGAGAACGGGAATTTGTTATAGCATGTATGAACATTATTTTTATGTTAAACTAAAAAAACTGAAAGAAAAAGCTACAAACAAGTTCATAAGTCTAAACAAACCTCTATATTGTTCACATCATCTTTATCAGTTGGGGGTGTTTTGTCATCCGATATTCCTTCAGCTGGTAAACTATCACCCATCTTTGCTTCTTGCTTGGTCTCTCCACGCTGCTTTGCGTAAGATTCATTCCTTGCTTGATCATCCAAGAAGGCAAAACTTTCATGGGTTTCTTTCCATTCTCCGATTCGATGTTCTCTACTTCTCCATCAATATCAGATTTCAAAAAAATTTCAACCTGCCCCAAAAACAAGTTTCGAGTTTTCATGATCCATAGATGGCAGATTGGCAGATATGTCTTTCATGTCAATATCCGTTTCTTGTAATCACAATCCACATATATGAAAAATGCTTCTATAGTAACTATTAGTGGTCCTCTAGTAAGAAACTGTCAATATATAGGACAATCAGAAGTATAATACAAATCCACGTCATTCTTAACTCAAGAGAATGAAGTCAACACTTAAGAGCATGTTTTGCTAAGCTTAAAAGGTGCTTTTAGCCAAACATGTTATTAGCGTTGTGAGAACATTATTCATACCATCCGAATCCAATAATGCAAATAATAATGATAATAACAAATCTCAAATCTCAATAATGATAATAACTCCATCCAAATCTCATTCTCAAGCATTATACCATTCAGATAATTACTTTTTATTGAGAACCACAGTTTTCATGCTTCAAGCTATCGCTTTCCATAAGCCATCATAACCCAATAATAGTACCAATAGAAATCTCCTAAACCTCAGATGACATAATCAGGCTTATGGAGTCCAAAGAATCAGTAATACATTTCGTTTGAACTTCTGCAGGAAAATCCGAATCAACATAGGAATCATGCTTTGAAATATTCGAGCAGATCAGTTTATTAGGATGATTGAGCAAGCATATCAAAATTCAAAGATGGAAGTGCAACGAGTACTTGAATCAAATTTATTAAAGTGGCATATTGACAAATAAAAGGGCACAATCTCCTCCTCGCCCGAAATTTGATTTATAGCCATAACATTCTTAGGCACAGGGTGTGATGCCCCAACTTTCATGGTAATATCAAAATTTCAAATTGTTCAAATATAGACTAGATTGATAAAACAAGTCAAGCAATTTGTTAGCAAGTGGAGCCATGTATTTGCAGTACTTGTTTAAGTGTGGTGGATCAATAAAACAAGCCAAACAATTTGTTAGCAAGTGGAACCATGTATTTGCTGTAATTGTTTTAGGGGTAGCAATTGCAACTAGTGCATGAATTAAACCTGAAGGCATCCTGGCAATGGAGAGTAAGTTATTACAGAAGTAAGGGATGAAAGATCGTGTTTGCAACAAATGTAGGTCCAAGTTCAAATGTGATATTTCACATTTGCACTGCCCAAACAACGGCACTATTTGGACTGGACTGCCAAACATCATTGAAGGTTGTATTCGATTCCAAATGTGGGTTTGGATGTTCCATGCATAATGTCATACGGCCTTAAGGGTAAAACAAGAAATCAAGTCTTCCAAAAAATATGACATTTTGCAAACCCGAAAAAACGAATGGCTGTTACAAAATATAATTTCTAGGTGCTGATTTAATGCAAAACAACTTACATAATCATCAAAAAGTATAAATAGGATTAGCAGTTGCTGGAAGATAATAAAGGATAAAAAACAAAACCAATGACCAGTCAAATATGTAAAGAAAGGGGGGGTAAAAGATTTTGGCCATATAGCTTAACCATCAAAACAGACCTCCTTCCTGTCATTCCGAGCTACCAATTTTTATTTTTCCAAAAATACCAAAGTCTGACGAAGTTGCTTTGAGTGTAGCTTCAAGTCATTAGCCAAATCTTCTTCCCTTACCCACTGGCACTGATGTCTGAAATAGAATAATAATTATTATAGGTTGTATAGACAAATAGCGTGTGTTCCAACATACCACTCGTACGCAAAAGAGCCCAAATAAAATAGATGACTAGGATGAAGTAATTCGACGGTAACTCCTGATAGAGCCACTTAAAATAAATTAAAAACTCCATTTATCTATCTATGTGTACCCACACGTGTATATGCACGCACTCCACACATATATAGACATCCACAAATATATATGTGCCTTTGGATCGAGTGGTAGAAAAGTAGTAGTGTAACCAATCCCAAGTTTATTGAAAATAAAGCTTATTTTGTTAATGTTGTTATGTTTAGGTGTGTATGTACATAACATTCCTAAAATAACATAACATAAAGAGATCCCTTCTATAATCAACTATTTTGAGCAAATAATTGAAAACTCGATTATACATGAAATACATATTACGCCAAAGTATTAGAATATAACCGTAACTGCCAAATAATATTTTAGAAGAACAAATGAAAATTACCCGGTGAGAGCATCAAGAACGACAACTGCAATTCCTCTGTTGTCACCTCTTCCAGTCTTGTGCTGGTTATCGCCTTTCGTTGTTATGTCGCCATCATAAAATGCCCTCGCCACAAATTTGACCAATCTATTTATTTATTTTTTTAAAGTGAAAAAATAAAATTCCCATTAACAACAAAATATACAAGACATAACTGAGAAACAAAAGCTGTAAAATGAAAATCAAAAGAAAACTTCAATCACAGAGTGTTCCAAGAAAGTACCGATTAAATGGATGATAGCTGGTTATTTGTTGCTTTTGCATTTGAAAGCTATCTGCTCATAATCGATCAATTGGATGGCATCACGAAGTTTTCACTGACAACTGCAACGTGATGATAATAAAATGCACAGGGTGAGAGATTTTCTGTTACAGTGATGAGTTTCTACAATTATGACTAGCACAGAGGGATGCTGAGATCCCAAAATATTGACAAAAGCTACGTCTTTCCCAAAATAAATGTACACAAACAGCCTAATTGGTGCTCCAAAATGATATTTTCACACTTTTTGTCTCGAGTCTTTCACAAGATTGAATGCTACCTTTTTAACTTCAACTAATTCATTTTCGAAATATAATGACATGGCTGTCGAGAAAACTCACTAGTTACTAGGGGTCGAGCCATTCTGACACATTCAAGATAGTAATGTCGTCAAGTGGTTGAGAACTTGTAATTGAAGTTGAGATTAAACTTCTTCTAAAATACTAAAAGCGCATAAAAAAGATAGCAGTTTTAGCATTAATAAAGATCTCGATTAGACTGATAGTTACTCTCTCGACTTAATTAATTTGACAGAAAAGTTCATCGGAAATGTTCCATTATGTTTCCCATTAAAATTTTCAACTGTGTTTCAAAAGGCTTACTTTGAACTCCATAAAGTAGGAGAATATTAGCAAAGAAAAATCTGGAACATGGAATCAGCAGGTTCCATGTATAATGCAAGAACTAGCTGGTTCCAAGTAAATGGGAATTTCTACACATGGTTCGGTCGAGTCCCGTCCAATTCTATTGAAAAAATAAATGTTGTTGGACATACCAAGAAATTGCACTCAGGATTACAGGCGTCTGCATGTACGTACAAGCAAATAAAAAAAATGACCTTCATAAATTAAACTTCCGCTCTCCTAAATTGTTACCATGTACAAGCAAATAAAAAGGAAAAATGACATGAGATACAGAAAACCTATTATAAGATGAATTGCAGACCAAAAAACTTGTTTGAAAACAGGCTAAAATGATTGCATTTTCATACAGAAAACGAAAAAAAAAATTGTTACCACGTTACAAGCAAATAAAAAGGAACAATGAAATGAGATACAGAAAACCTACTATAAGATGAATTGCAGACCAAAACTTGTTTGAAAGCAGGCTAAAATGATTGCCAAATTTGCCAAAAATTAACTAAATAATATTTTCACACAAAACGAAAAAAAATAAAAAAATGTTTAGTACCTTAATTTCGGATATCCAAGCCTGAAAGTTGAAACAATGAGTTATTTGTAAATTTCCCATCAAAATAATGAACTAAAAACAAAGTGATTAACTAAAAAATATGAATTATTTTCTTAAGAGAAAAAGAAATCATACAACGAAATATGCATCCGTGTATTTTTTTTTTTTTAACTGATTAATTGTAAAAAATGTGGAAGAAGAGAATTATTAGTTGAATCTGTAGAAAACTAGGGAGGGAGGGAGGGGGGAGGAGGGGGAATCTTGTTTTGGCGCACAGGGTCTAGGGAGATTTTTCAAATTTCATTTGCAATGTGAAGAATTGAATGTGCTGAAGGGTTTCGTGCGACGACCCCATTTTATAGCTTTTTTAAAAAAAAAAAAAATTTGGGTGGAATCCGATCATATGTGATTCTAATGGATCTTCGGATCGAAGAGTTGAGAAGAATGTGAGGGAGAGAGTTTTGTTTGAGAGGAATTTGATTTTGATTAACATGGAGAAGAATATGGAGAAATGGAGAGAGAGATGTGAGTTTTTGTTTTAGATGATGAATACGTAATGACAGACAAATAAATATTTTTTTTTGTGTTTGTAGCAGAGTAAAACTTCATACGGTTGGTGAATAGTATACTGTTTTTTTTTGCGGTGGAATCTGACTGTAGAGAATTTTAATAGATTGAGTAGTTGAGAAGAATGAAAGAGAGAGTTGTTTGTTTGAGGGGAGTTTGATTTTGATGAATATAGAGAAGAATATGGAGAAATTGAGGAATTGAGAGAGATATATGCATATGGATTTTGGTTTGAGATGATGAAGACGTGGTGACGAACAAAAAATACTTTTTTGTGTGCTTATAGCAGAGTAAATTTTTCTACAGGTCGGTGATTATGTGAAATTGCCCGTTTATTTCTTATTAATTAGGTTAGATTTTTTTATTTTATTTTTTGCATATGTTAATCACGGTAAAGCTTTTTCTCCACTATAAAAAAAAATTATTTAAATGTCTGTATCATTATATATTCAATTTTTCACTTTACAAAATCATCTCTTCCAAAATTTGCCAACCATTTCAATCTATCTCTCTAATTCGATCATCTCCTTCAACTGATCATCTCCCAAATCTGCTCACCTCCTCAATCTATCTCCTTCAATCGATTATTTACCTCCACCGATCATCTTCAATATCTGTTGATCGTGTCAATCCATTATGATAATAGAACTTATGGTTGGATTCCATCGCAAACAAGCGATATACTAGTATATATATGGATTTCATGCGCACGCGTATATATATGCACATGGTTGCATGGTACTAGTTACGGTCAGGGAAATAATAATCTGGGCAATTAAAAAGATAATCAACCTGCACTAAAAACAGTTCACGAAGATGCTTTGTCAAATTAAACTTGATTTGAAAGAAGTCCTAAAGAATAAATTTTTTAAAGGAAATAGCAATTCCATTTTCAAATGAGATTCTCGACTTCAATATTTGTGACGGTTTTTTATAGATAAAACTCACTATAATACTACTATTTTTGACTACTTGATTTACCATGCAATCAATGAGTACAACGAATTTTTCGATCCATTTGTTAAATTAACCTTCTCTAGATGTTCGTCTACTATGTTTGTTATACACCGATCTCACCTGGCAGTCCGCAGGGGCAAGATAGTCCCACTCATGCGCCACTTAGGCGTAGCCGGGGGAAATACGCCTTGACCTAACCCTTCTCCAAGGCAGTCCGGCGGAGCCTAACCTTTCTCCGAGGCGGTCTGCGCCGAGGCTTGGGGTGCCGAGTAGCTTGAGTAACCAACCCCAGTTGCGTGCCCAGGAAACCTTCTCCACCAAACTTATAGTTTAATCTTGAAAAGATCGATGGGATCGCCGCCAACGCCATTATTGTCATCGCGTCGTGCCCCCATAGTTCTTGGTGAAAGTGACCCTCATTAATGCTAATGACGTGACACCAAAGATGTGACTCAAGAACCTTTTAGATAGAGCCAAGTGTCACACATCGGAGGGGATCATTATTGTAGAATTTAACTATAAATACTAAGCTTATTTCCACAAGAAAGGAATGTTGAAATCTTACTCTCACGAGAAATATTAAGTCCTTCACACTAATTATATTCTTCAAGTGTTAAAATCACCTGAGAGATATTTAGTTGGAGCCCTCAGGCTATTATCTCTGTCTTTGTGTCTCCCTCTGTCTATTGTGATACACCCCCTTGGTCCGGAACTTGCCCCCGTGGCTGAACGAGCCACGTGGCGTTCCACGTAAGAAAGGAGGGACACGTAGGAGGAGAAAGCGTGGGGTCTCTGTTGACAGTCATTTTTGGAGGTCAACAATGTTCATATAGCATGTAAATTTAAAATTGTCCTGATTTTTGTCATCGAATGTCACAATTTGTCTGTTAATAAATTATTTGATAAAATTGTAAAAAGATTGTTGCTAATGTGCAATTAAATAAACAAATTTTAAAAACTAAAGTATTATTGGCTTTATATAAATTTTGTAAAATTCCGATATCAAGTACCTAATTTCACTTTCAGTGTATTCTTATTATTTACTTTTGTTTTTAAAAAAAAAAAAAAAAAAAAAAAAAACATCAAAGTACACGTTCTTAATATAAAGTGCTTAGTTTCGACTATTATCAATTGATATTTATTTAAAAACTACAAATACATATGAAGATATTATTGGTCTTTATTAATTGAATATGTCGTGTAATTAGGGATTGGTGATTGGTGAAGATTTCAAGCCACACTTAAACTTAAAACTCTTCCGTCTCCGTCCACTAACAGTGGAATAAGTGAAAGTCAGACAAAGTGGCGCCACAAACATTTTTCAAATCCAGTTGGTGTTATTTGTGTAAATTTGCCATAAAAATAGTAATTGTGTTGTAATTGTTACGTCCCAATCTCACGTGATATTTCACATGGTTTGGTCAAAGTCAAACTTGTATGGTAGACCGCCACTTTCTTTTCCGATGAGGAGGTTGGGAAGATAATGTTAAGAAGGAGAGGGGTTTGGGAAGAGGAAGTTTGAGAAGATGAGATTTGGGAATAGGTGGTTAAGAAGAAAATGCTGTTCTTTTATGTCGAGGAGGGTGGCCGCGATTATGTGTGTAGGAAGCTTCTTCTAACACTACGTCATATCTAACGAATGATAGGACGCCACGGCCTGTCACATCTTAACTTCCTAGCATGCGGCTGAAATAGACCCTTTCATTAAAGCCATTGATATGACGCAAGGACCTTTTAGATTGAGCCGCTTGTCGCACATCGAAAAGAGGTCAATAAATTAGAATTTGTCTATAAATACTAAGACCATTCCTACAAGAAAAATGATAGAAAAAATATAACTCACAGAGATAAAACACAAGTTCTCTATACTAACAAACTTTTAAGTGCTTCATAATCATTTAGAGGAATTATTAGTTATGGCCCTCACGCCACCTCTACCATAGCGTGTGCCTCCTCCACAAATACCATATCTACTCGGTTCCAGGTGCATCTGCATGACTAACAAAATTGCGTAAAGGTCCAAGTGCATAGGAGAATTATACATATGAAGAGGAAGCGTGAGGTTCACGTTGACAGACATTTTTAGAGGTTATCATTAATAATTGTCTAATGGTATAGCATATATGGATGTTTTTTGTTACATGGTTTCATGCCCAAAAATGGGCTGGCGTGATCCAAATGTGTTATTACATATCATGCATGTCAAGTGGTGAAATTATGTATGATTTTTAAGTCATGCTATGATGTAGATTAGTCGTGGATCATGTTAGATTTATTTTAGAATTAAACTAAGTTAGTTTTAATTTAAAAAATTATGCATAGCTTTAAACAGTTTAACGTGTAAACAAGAACAGAAGAAACGAATGAATTAAGATCATCGATTTCAACTCGGTCATATTTGCTCCGAATAATAAAGTGACTGTGTAGTAATGTGATTAATTTAGTGCTTGTTTGGTGGAGTTTAAAAATAATTTTTTAACAAATTTTGAAAAAAATTAGTGAAATGTGTGGTTGAAAAGTTGATAAAAGTTTTTGGTCCATGAAATATGTGAATTGAAAATTAGTATGAAAAAAAAAAAAGTTTATAAAAAACTTGATCAAACATGCTCTTAGTGCACTCAAACAAAAACAATTGTGGAAGAAAAAGATTATGAGCGCATAGATTTTTATAATTTTTTTTTTCCTAGACTCGTTTTCAACCACATATTTAATAAAACATATAACTTTTACCAACTTTTCAACTATACATATCACCAAACTTTTTTCAAAATTTTTTAAAAACTACTTTTAAACTCCATCAAATATATACTATATATAAAACATTTTTTTGTTTTGGAATTGATTCAAACTAGCTAGTTTGATTGGATTCGATCCAGTTGCTATGGAAAATTACCCACATTTAATATGGATTGTTATGCCTAGTGGTATTTGGTATACAACATTTACTGAACTCATTGAAAATTTCACGATATATCTCTTCATATTTATAGAATAATATGAAACATTATCAATGGTCTTTTACCTCATAATTTAATATATACATTGAGTTTAGTACAACAAAATCGGTTATTATATATAGCACAATTTGTGAACTTTTCAATCATATATGACATACTTAAGCAGAATTAGTGCGTGTCATGGATGACTCGTGGCAACTTGTGTAGTTGCTTCCTTTCGATTGTCTCAATTGCTCACTCCAAATTTAGTACAACTCATTTCATGTTTCCAATTTTCAACATAACACTTATTATAGTATTGCTATTGGTATTAACCATGTGATCAGTTACTTTTTGTATCTATAATCTTGTTTGAAATTTCACGTTGATTGTTTGCTATCACACTTCATTATGGAAAAAAGATAAAATATATATACATCTTTAAAATCTTGCTTTTTTTTATAGACTAACACACCATATATCATACACAAACGGTTATAAGCATCACGGATGTTCGAAATTTACAGATTGTTGTCTTCTGTTAAACTCTTAACCCTATACCACCCATGCATGTTGCTCGCGGCTCATATCATATGTCAAACTTCATTGATATCATGCTCCCGCACAATAGATTTCACGACAACTAGTATTGGACTAATTTTCATACTTGAAAACACCATTTGAAGTGTATTATGAATAAAGCAATGACTAGAGTAAGAATATCCATGGTAAGTGTGATATAATTTGAAATTTATAACCTACTATTTCAAGTCGATAAACAATTAAATAATAAATGTATTTGCACATTCGTAAAAGATCTGACACTTTAAAATTCATATCTATCTTTTATTGAAGCGCGTTGATAGTTGGATCGTACGAAGTCTTTCAACATGGAATATTTGATAAATGAGTTTCCACACTCATTTTCATTCTAGTGTTCGACCTCTACATTGGCCAAACTCTCAAGTCTCAACCACTTTTTATGATAAACTCTTAGAGCATAACTTAACACAATTATAACCAATCAAGATCTATATATTATCGCTGAAACTTATTTTCACATTCCTAATACATCAATTATTAATTGGATAATCACGATCGTAAGTAGTTTTTCCCACTGTATGAATAAAAAATTACTTAAATGTACATGTGTTACTACGTCTTCAATTTCTCTCTTCACAAAACCATTTCTTCCAAAATTTGCTGAGAGCTTCAATCCATCTCCCTAATTCGACCATCTTTCTCAACCAATCATCTTTAAAATCCGTTCACCTCCTCAATCCATCTCCATTAATCGATGATCTTCCCCCACCGATCATTTTCAAAATATATTCATCACCTAAATCCATCATCATAATAGAAACTACGATCGAATTCTACCGCAAAGAAGCGGTATACTAGTATATATTTGAATCATAAAATCATTTTTCTTTATTTTCAAATTTACAATGTGTTTTTGTATAACACGATTGTATCGTAAAAAAATAAAAAATTTACTTTGGATTATTTCTTTCATAGAAGTAAGGAGCTTGTTAAAAACGGTTCTATCATGATGAAATATTGAACAAATTTGGGTACACTTAAAAGAAAAGGAAGCTTCGACAGCATAAAAAGTGATACTACTGAAATAATTTCCGTAGGAAGGTGAAGCAGCATAAAAAACCAGAGTATAAAACGGATGGGCAATTTCAAATTCGCTAAAACCGGAGGGCGTATCTGCAAAAAAACCATTTACTAGATACTCGCGCTTGCCGGTATTGCTCCCCCACAGTATTCTCTCTGTTGCTCCCCTCAAATCATCAATCGAATCCACAGAGAATTCGCATGTTTGCCCTAAAGATTTGACCCAAAAATGACTCGTTTAAACAATGGAGGGGCTGAAAATCATCTTCACAATGGAGACGCAGCGCCCAATTCCAATGCAGAGGATGCTACCAAATCCGTAAGCAATCACACTCTTTAAGTGTTTGTGCGTTTGTAAAAAGTTTCAGACATGTATAAATATGTTTAATGTTATCATTTCCCCTTTTGCATTTTTGTTTTCATTTTTTATGTTTTTTATTTCTGGGCTTGAGGGCGTGTGTGATTTCGGCTACTTGGTTGTGATAAATGGTTGTTTTTCACTATGTTGTGTGATTCACTACTGCAGGCAAAAGAGAAGCGGAAGAGTGATATGACTTTAGAGGATATGTACAATACCCAATACGATTTCAACGACGAGGACGATGACAGTGATTGGGAACCATTTGAGAACCATCATGTTGTTGAAATTGCCAAGTGGTTTTGTGTCAACTGCACAATGGTTAATCTTGACGATGTTGACTATTGCAATGTACGCATATGTTTTACACAGAGAATCCTGTTTTTTTTTTTTTTAATTTTTATTAACCGGTAATGTTTGTAAGTTGTAGTACATTTTTAAGCAACTGGATATGCAATACTTTGGATGTAGGTATGTGGTGAACATAAAAAATCTGGAATATTAAAGCATGGGTTTTTCGCCTCCCCCTTTTCTCAAGAGGAAGGTCTCCCTCAAAATGAAACAGAGGTAGCTGAAAGACAGAAAGGTTATTACTTACTCCTAAATGGCAGCTTGACCAGTTTGCTGTATATTTTTTTCGTTACTGTGGCTTGACTTTTTGTTGGTTAAGAGTGGACTCTACACTGCTTGATGGGGAAACATTATTGTCATCTGCTTCCTGAATGAGGGTGGAATGGTCTTTTACTTCATCCAGGACCGATTTCAACGATTTTATCTGAGAGGTCAGTCTGGTTGATTAATCCTGGGGAGGGGGGGGGGGGAGTTTTCCTGGGTAAGGTCAAGGGATTCCCCATCCAGGCCCTGCATAGATTGATTTGTTGTTTCTAACCATTGGGAGGAGATCTTTCTTAATGTGGAGCAGCAGTATCTACCTAGGCCTCTCTCTGATTATTCACATAACATGCTTAATAATGGAGGATAAGCAGGGATCTTATGACCTTTCCATTGAAAACATGTTATTACACCAAGGGTTTGTGGCTCAAGTGGTGGAATGGTGGAGCGAGCACATGTGATAGGGTCTGCAGGCTTAAGTTGGTGAAGGGAAAGAAAAGAAGTTATTAAAAAAAGATTTCCCTATGTGGAACACTGAAGAGTATGGGAGGTTGGATGTTAAGCTTGCTACTTTGCTAGATGATTTGAGGGCACTGGATTTGCAGCAGGAGGAGGGATTTATGGCTTAGGTGGTGGAATGGTGGAGCAGCTATTACATGACAAGTTTTGTGGGCTTTAAGTTAGCAAACGAGAAAAAAAATGCAGTGGCGAACATGAACAGGAGAATTTTTATTGACGAGGTGAAATTTGATGCAGCTGACAAGATTAAACATGGGCGCTGAATTGCTATCAGAATTTATATACAGAGAGTTTGATCTGAGGTCTAGATTTTTGGAGTTTGTTTCAATAGTACTGGAGAGCAACTTTCTGTAGTTCCCTAAGCTCTCTTACATATAGAAATTAGGAAAAACTATAAATTCTTGGGAAGTGCCCTTGTGCATATGATGAAGGCATATGTCGGATCAGGTTGAGTATGTATCTCTATGTAGCATGAGATGAAAATGAAGTTTCAATCCTGAGGAAGTTTCCGTGTTACCCAGGTCATAACCTTTGCAAGATTTTTGGTTTCACACTTCACCTGCCATGGTGAGGAATCTGAGTTTGCATTAGAGCAAGGTTCAGTCCTTGTACAAAATAATCTGAATCAAGTAATTGTAGTCTTTGACTCTGCAAAAAAAGAAAAAGAAAATTTGTACACAGGAGTGGACATTTTCATTCATGACTAGAAATTATTTTGTATATCTGATTGTCAACAAAAAAAAAAGTTGCTTTGGCTTGCAAGTTCATGATTCTAAACCTATACAAGACCTGGAAATATACCTCATCTCTGTTATATGTTACCCTCTGCCTTCTTGCTTCATGGTTAATATTTTTACCAAGTAATAAATATAGTAAAATGACTTATTGTCTCTCCAAATGAAGTTTAGCTTATTTGCTTAGCAGCCAAGTTTCTTATTTTCTTCCCTCTTTCTTTGTTGCTTCCTTCCTTGTCTTGAATGTCATACATGACATTGCGATATGATCTTCCGGCTTTGTTGGTTCTGTAGTTAATACACGGTTCCATTGCCTTGCCGTATTTCTAATTGGTATATTATAATAATTCTTCTCACTTTTCGTTATAATTTTTCTAATTGATGTAGGGTCATGCTTGCAAACAATTGCATCAGACAAATCTACTGCCATAGGATTTGACGAAAGGATGTTGCTTCATGAAGAAGTATGGTACTTTTAACCAACATTTTGTTTTACAAGTTTCTTTTGAGATTCCCCAACTTCTTTATCTTTTAGCATTACAACTGCCACTTCCTTAATTACCTTTTTTATTTGTCTGCTATATATATCCACGATATTCGCTGTATTCTGTTCATTTAATCGGATCTTGGCTTAGCATTATCCTTTATTGCATGTTTGATATGCCAGACTGGAGGTTAGACATGCCAATTGACAAATTTTGCCACATGCTTCTCTTTGTTAATCTCGTTCAATCCAACGTACAAACATACCCTTAATGCACAACATGGTTTTGCATGGCTATCTGATGGATCCTGGCCGGTTCTTGTTTTCTATTTAGAGATTACACTGCTGTTTTTTTGCTTGAAAAGGTTGAAATGAAGTCTCATCCCCATCCAGAAAGGCCAGATCGTCTTCGAGCCATTGCTGCTAGCCTTTCAACAGCAGGTTCGGGTCATATCTTCTTCCAGAAAATGACACACTAACAAGTCCGGTCTAAAAGAAAAGAGTGCATGCACATGCCTTGTTGTCTCTGTTGAAATTCATATATTCTTTCTTAATTATTTTGACAACTGATTGACAAGAAACTGGAATTTGTTTGGTTGTTTTAATAACACTTACAGGTATATTTCCTGGAAGGTGCCATCCAATCTTGGCAAGAGAAATTAAACGAGAAGAACTCAAGATGGTAAGATACAGGGGTGAAAGCTATTGTGAGTGTGGATAATGATTGGCTGTAGCATATTCAGGATTGGTTTCAGAAGTACTATGCATGCAAGCGGAATTCCGCACTATCTTTCCAAATTCGTACTATAAGGATCTTCTAATGCTAATTTTTTGTTAACATCTGTTGAAAAATTGTGTTGGTTTGTATGTCATTCTGAATTGCAAGATTCCAATGGAGATGCAAAATTTTCTTTGTCTACTTGTGCTTGCATGTTCTCTCAGATAATAAATGCATGGTTTGAGAGATATTAGGTACATTCCTCGGAGAATATTGAAGCTGTTGAACTTACTAGCCACATTTTCTCCAGGTATGTTAAATTGTCTACTGTTGATCATCATTTGTTATCCTCTTGTTGATCCTTTTTGTACAGCTTTTATTGCTACTATGTGTTTCTTTATTTGTACGTGCAACTAGCTTTTAATGGGACCATGCTTATAGGTGTGCATGGATCAGTTCTGTTGGTGGACGTGCATGTTGAACCTCATACCAATAAATTATTTTTGCTCAGAATAGACAATAACAAATTATTTTCTTATTCACAGCTACTTCACGCCTGATACGTATGCAAATCAATATTCAGCACGCGCAGCCAGGCTTGCAGCCGGCTTATGTGCTGATCTCGCTTCTGCTATTTATTCTGGAAGTGCCAAAAATGGTTTTGCTTTGGTACGGAAACCTTCAAAATCTTCCAGGGATCTTCTATCACCGTATCTTGATCAGATAAAAAAGAATCTTTTTACAATAGGCAAAAAATAAAATATTTCCGATTGTAATCATTTTCTTCATCTCTACTCTCCCATCAACGAGTCAGGTTCGCCCTCCTGGTCATCATGCTGGTGTAAAACATTCTATGGGTTTCTGCCTTCACAATAATGCAGCCATTGCTGCATGCGCAGCTCAGGTTGCAGGAGCTAAGAAGGTCTTAATTGTTGATTGGGTAATGACATTAATCTTTAAAATCCAAGTGTACAGTACTGTGATCAAAATTTATCGACAAAACTGTAAATATTTGTGTCTAGTGTGCTGTACACATTATATTCTCAATCACCAAATCATTATCTTCCATGTTACTTGCAGGATGTACACCATGGAAATGGCACCCAAGAAATATTTGAGAAAAACAAATCGGTGAGCTCACAACAATATGCCTAGTTTTTCAGTTTTATTGATGTCTTTTCACGACAATTTTTGCCATTTATATAATTTACATTAAGCAAGATTCAAGAAATTAAATGCTTATGACATGTTTTTTGAATTTTATGATATACACTTTAGTCATTTGATCTCCACTTTAAAAAAGCCTCATTTGGCATGTGGGATGAACTCTATTTACTGTTATAAATGATGTGGTTCCATGTGTTTGATGCCAATTGATTCTAATAAACTTGTTAGAACAGCTTATCCTGGGAATTCACTATTGCTATGCTCATATGCAAGAACATCAACAGCACAAATTCTATTACTCTCTTTTCCCTATAATCACCAATGGTTGTAGGATGGTCCTATTATCAGCACCTGCTTGAATCAATCTTACCCCTTTATCGAAATTCTACAGCCATCTCACAGTTATCAATTAGAGAAATCATTGGCATATGGAAATCCAGATGCAACTTTCATTACATCAGAGTCCATCACCATTCTCCACGAAATCGTCATCATCACAGCGGGCCATCTTAATAAGACATACACTCCATATCAAAATTAAGGAATATTTCATCCGGCGATTTTGTGTATACAATCATCTTCTATCTCCTTCTATTTTTTTTTCAACTTCTGTGATTTTTGTATTATCCAAAAAGTAATGTAGCTCAATGGTTTTGTTTACGTAAGACAATCTACTTTATTTCCTTATAAATTTGTCTATCTTTATGATTTTGGACAATCCAAAAAAAAGAATGTAGCCTAACTATGGTTAACTGCCGCTGCTTTTTTCTTTTTTCTTGTGCGGGGGCTGGGGTGGGGGAGTGTAAAGAGGGAGAAGGGATGGAGGTGATAGAGGGGCTGTCGATGGTGGGCCCTTTTCCCAACTTGTTGACATTACTGACGTGGCCTAAAATTAGATACAATAGAGCTGATGGTAAAGGAGCAAGAGAAGAAATAAATTTGGCGAATTTGTCTTCACTTTGCATGAGGACAGTGTCATACATGACGAGATCATTTTTTATTTTCCAGATTCTACTTTGTGCCTAATCTTTAGTGTATGTTTGGTGGAGTTTAAAAAGTAGTTTTTTAGGAGATTTTGAAAAAAGTTGATGAAATGTGTGGTTGAAAAGTTGATAAAATTGTGTCCTACAAAATATGTGGTTAAAAATGAGTTTGGCAAAAAAAGAGTTCAAAAAAAACTCAACCAAACATGCTCTTAGTGGATTCATCAACTTCCCCTTTTTTTTTTGTAATTTCCTTCTGGTAATCTATATCTATTTTGGTAGGTTTTGTACATATCCCTTCATAGACATGAGGGTGGAAAGTTTTATCCTGGTACTGGAGCTGCTGATGAGGTATTGTGTCTGTCTTCATGTTTGTGGTGTTGTTCTCGCATGTGCATGTCACTCTGCATCTAAGCTTGAGTTGATTGAACGATCCCCCAGCTCGAAACGGAGTTGCAGGCAGGCAGTCATTAAACAATCTCCAAATCAAGAAACATTTTTTTAATGGGATAGAGGTTGCTTCGTCCCAAAATCATTTCCCAATACCAGCAGTCATGCCAGAAAAAAATTTGTTCCATACCAATCTTCATGCAATCTTTGGTTCCACAACCTCAATGAATTGACGCCCCGCTTTAGCTTTAACTGAATGTAGAAACTAATTCTTGCATTTTTATGATGTCGATTCCTTCTTCCAAATTATAGCATAACCTTTCCCATTTCACTTCATATATTCTACAGATAAGCTTATTTTATATCCAAGACTTCCTTGCAATCATAGTGTCAGCCAAGTGGTTGTTCGTTGAAAGAATACCAATGAATCAACCAGTCCATTTAGAGCAGTCAGAGCCTTCCATTTGTCAGATTTATCAAGATATTTTTGAGAAGTAAACCTGAGGTTTGTTGTGGGCAAGGAAGTAGCAAAAACATAGAGGACATTCAAAGATAAGTCAGTGGTATCCTCAAGTGCAAACACAATGTGATATGGAAATGAGGTGACGTGCCACCCATCAACATTCATATGGACTCCCTCCAAGCCACCACTAACAGTTAGGCAAATAACTTGTCTTCTACAAATGTGAATGGCCAATCAAGTCTGTCCTTTTTGTTTGCCCGATTAACCAGTTTAACCACCACTTAAAATTTGATTGCTCAAAGCCATTCATGTCATTACTCTAACCAAGTTCTCATATTTCTCTAAGTAGATTGGGCTTCTTCGAGCCAACCTCAAGACGGAACAATTTAAGACATTTGGGAGCAAAAAGCTTTATTCTCATATATTTTGTATTTTGTACTAAAAAGGAAGCTTACACCGAGTATTAAAGGAAAAGTGCAATAACAACTTTGTAATAAAATGTGTTCTACTGCTATAAGAGAAATGCAAAACCAAATGAAGAAAAGTGTGTTTCATGTATGTTGCAACTTTGACACTACTGAACGGCTGAACCAATATGTCCAACACGAGCCAACTATCTCAACGAGCCACGTGTGCACTGAGGTTGTGATCTCCTACATCAATTAGCTTTCGTTAAGTTCCCTAATAACAGTGCCTGCTGGCTTCTGGGCTTTGAAAGATGAGAAGATTTCACACTAAATTTGGAGTTCAATAAATGAAACACAAATGATCCTTAAGATTGAAGAACAGAAATGACATTCTACTTAATGCTAGTTTTTATGGAAGAAAAGTGTAACAAATTCACCTTGTTCTGAAATCTAAATGCAAATGAATCCAGGAAACATATTGTTTTAGTTGGTTAATTAGAAAGATTTGAGATTCGTTTCTTTCAAAATTTGGGCATAATGTGTGTAAAGAATGGGCTTGAAGAAGTCTGTTCAATTCTCTTCCTCACTCAAATTCATTAATATCAAGTGCCTGCGCTTGGTAACTTAAGGTCATTCAATCCTGTTCTGTTAAAAATAAAAATAAATGAAAGAGCTATTGACAGGATTATGTTTCATTATTTATGTCTATTGGTTAAAGAAATCATTTATTTCTTTTAACTTCTTTGCATATTCTTTCCCGATTCAGGCATTTATATACCCAGTATATTTCATTGAGTTATAATAAAAATGAGCATATGCACGCACCCCCCATCTCCCCACCCCCCGGGGCGATTTTTGCAGGTTGGTACCATGGGTGCAGAAGGATACTGTGTAAATGTTCCATGGAGTCGAGGAGGAGTCGGCGACAATGACTATTGGTTTGCATTTCAGCATGCCGTGCTTCCTATAGGTTATAAGATTCTGTACCTTTTTATTGAGTTACAGAAAGTAAGGAATATTTCTGGTATTTTCATTGAATTGTCTGCTCCTAGGAGCTCGTCTGGTTTGCCTCTTTCAGCGTTTTATCGATGTAAGAAACTGGTTTTGCCCAATTTCTCTCTCTCTCTCTCTCTCTCTTACTTCTCATTTTAGAGCATCAGATTATAATGGATATATATACAACAAGAACCTGGCTACAAATGGCAACTACACAAATTCACAACTATACCCATAAGACCACTTTTGATTACAAGAATTTAGTTGCATGTAACACAAAAGTAAAGGTTTGTACATAGAGTGATTATGCCCTTCCTAGCAACAGTAGACAAAGGTCCACCAACAATGTTTACTTTTTGATGACTTGAGTATAGAGTGTAAGCAGAAAACAAATTTGACAAATCAGTTATAGGATGTGTGTCTTTAGAGTCGATAATCCAAGGATCTTATCTTTAAAAATTGTACGAAGAGTATATAAAAATTTCCTGCTTGGGCTAAGATTGAAGAAGAGGTATTAAGAGGGTTGAATTTGGTTTGTTCCTTAGTGAAGAAACGAGATTCAGGAAATCCGAAAGAACTAGACAGTTGCCACTTTAAACCCATGTCTACAGTAATTTGAAGACTTTTTTTCTTTGCCCCAGTTTTGAATTGATGGGCATTTGGTCTAGAGAGAAGGTTGTCCTGAATTCTCCGGAAGTCACTTCTGACTAGGCACTGTTAGTGCACTTTGTTAGTCACTTCGACTAGGCCCCATGGCCCCATGTAAGAAAGGTTTTCCCGCACCTTCTCCCCCCCAACCCACATAGACTTTCACCACTTGTTTCCAGGTCTGATGCAAATTGAATTTGTAATGAATCCTTTATGGTCATACATTGAAGGGCCTTACTTTTTGATATCATGGTTAAGCTTTAACCCACATGCCCACCTTTGATTATATGCTAGAGCCATCGGGGGATCATAAAAAAGAATACATTCCTCAGACCCTCTGAAGCACAGACACGCGACCGGCGGCGACGTGTCGAGACAGTATCAGACACGGGCACATCGTCGGTGGCTTTATTCAAGCTCGTTTAGAAAATAAAAATAAAAAATAAAAATGAAAAACTAACCTTCAAAGGCCGATTAAATTGGGGTTTCCTTAAATTTCATGTTTATGTACTTCTTTGACACCAATCCGAACTTTTTCCGGCGAGATTTTGATGTCGTGTGTTTTTACTGTGAAACCCTCATTTTGGGAACGTAAAAAAAAGTGGGGAAGGTGACTGTCTGGACTTTGTAATGGGCCAATTAATTTAAAATACAACTTGTAGTAGGACCTATTAATATAAAATATTGTTTTTAAAATGTCAAAATACAACTTTGTCTTCAAGTAAGTAGCTTACACAACAAGCTTTGCTTTTTAGTTTTTACCATTCATCCTTTATTTTAGCAGCGTCCCATTTCCGACTTCCGTGAACAAATTTGAAATTTTTATTTGCTTAAAACATACAAAAATTTAAAAAATAAAATAAAATAAAATCGGCGTGTCGGTGTCGATATTTTTTTGAAAATCGCGTGTTGACGTATCCAATACATATCGTGTCGAAAACGCGTATTTGTATCCGTGCATCATAGCTCAGACCTTTGTTTGCCAAAATGTTGGCAGCCTGTGTTTTGCCTCAGTGTGTGAGCTCCTCAGCTACAGCTCCCAATAGTGTAGTTCTAACAACAGCTTCTCTTATGAGAATTATTGAATTTCCTGTGTACGGGTTTTATCTGTTGTTTAAAATTTTGTGAAGGTTATAATCCAATTAGAACAGCACATTTTGATGTATATGAGATGAGTCGATGATGAAGGTTAATAAAAAAGCGTCGAGGGAACTAAACACAATTGCTTTTTGTCTATGCAAATGAGGATGTTGCAATTATTTTCTGATTTTGTAATTCTTGATGTTCGTGTGAATTCTTCTGGCCAGACGTTCAGAATGCTAAATTTTTTTCAATGGATAAATTTGTTAAAGCTGCATATTTCTCTTGTTTGTCGGTTTGTAACTAGCATGTCAATGAATTTATCTGCACTGTAAGATACCAAATCTATCGACCCTTGGAATTTTCTCTGATCACAATGAATCACTGCAAGCTGTATAGTGATGTATGTTATTCTGAAAGAGGCGAATTTTATTTCATAGAAATATTTGTCAGATCTTTGCTTTTGCAATATGCCAATATCCTTGGCAAAATTTACTAGCATACGGAAGTATTTGCCTGCTCTTAGTCGGTAACTTATATCCGCTGATGGTGTTTAAGTTACAATGATATGCAGCTTCAGAGTTTGCCCCAGATTTCACAATCATATCAGCTGGATTTGATGCTGCGAGGGGTGATCCTCTTGGCTGCTGTGATGTAAGGGATTTTCTTCTGTCTAAAATGTCTTTTTTTTTGTTTTTATTTGAATTAGTATTCTACAATATCCAGAAGAGCTATTTTGGTTGCTCTTTAGCTTTGTCAGTTGTCAAGTTGTTTGAGCTGGCATTCCCCAGTTAGCAAAGCATCTGAAGTTTTTCACTGACTTGTATTGGGGTTTAAAAAGCACGTCATTTGGTTTTTGCTTTCAAATCAACGATAAATGTCATGTACCAGCTTGGCAATATTTTTGGTTTTTTCCCACTTATTTCCCTTGGTTAAATCTGAGGATTTTGTTCAGGTTACTCCTGCTGGCTATGCACAGATGACACAAATGTGTAGTGCTCTTTCTGGCGGGAAGTTACTGGTCATCCTTGAGGGCGGGTTTGCTACTAATTTCTGCTCATCTACCTTGGATCCTTCAAAAAAAAAAAAATTTCTCCACTAAAATTCCCATCTTATGCTTGTTTATAAAATTCCCGTCTTCTGCAGATACAATCTTCGTTCAATATCATCCTCTGCCACTGCAGTAATTAAGGTAATTATTATCAGTTAATAACCTCTTCTCTGATGGATATTTGCTATCTGGAGAAGCTGTTGGTATTATGCATTTGGGGTGGTGCCTTTTTATTGGTAAATACTTAATGCAAGAGTTCAAGAGCTGGTGGAGCTTGAGGGGGGCAGTGGAAGAGACTGTTTTTCCTGTGACTCATCTAGATTATTACTTTTGTTGGTTTTTCAAAGTAACTTGGGCCAACACGTGTCTGGTGCCCTGTTTGATTGGTCATAGCTGCTTGTTTGGTCTGCATTTAAAACACTTCTAAAATTAGATTGCATATCCCAACTAGCTGGGAAAATTGTATGGTGGGTTTCTGTTCTTCAAGTAGCTTGTATGGTGTAAATTCTTGCCTATGAGAATGCCAAATGCTTTTTGGATGTAGCTTGTATTAGCTAGTTGGAACATAAAAGGGAAACAAATATAAAAATGAATTTAATTTTGTACATTTGCATATTAATTTCCTGATCCATTATTTCTCGCCCCCACAATCAAAAAGGAAAAAAAAGCAATTCTTTTTGCACTAAGACGCCAATATGCTTACTTCCAGAAGAAATAGAAGATATCTTTGCAACAGCACACTCCATTCTCATCTCAGTGTAACATGAGGTGAATTGGTCTAATTCATCATTTGATTTTCGAGGAATTCTGTTATCCCTTGGACTCTTGGAGTAAGTAGATGGATAGATCTGAATTTTGTTAGTGCCAATAGGGAAGCTTTTAATATGAGACATGGAACCTTGAAAATGGTGCTCGTGATAACAGCGGACTGTTATTAAAGGAGAACGTACTTGCAGCTGGTATGAATGAAGCAGGGTGGGGCACGGTAAAAAAAATCATGGGAGTTGAGTGAATAAACCCTAGCGTAAACACTTCTTAGTTACACTAGTAAGACATGAATCCAATATATTCCCATTATATATCAAGTCAAATATAATTTTGTATTTTGTTTTGGGAATTTAATGTTTGCACTGACATGTGTCTGTATAAATATATTTTAATTTGATTGCAACTCTGGTTTTCTGTTGACTTGTGTGTTGTGTGGAAACCTTTTGCAATTTTGGAAATTTCTGATTGAGGCAGAAAGTGGAAAAGCCTCCCTCCCAAAACATTAAAACATATGAAACAGAAGGAGAATATAATCAATACATGAGAACGGGTGACTGAATCAAATGTTCGAATTAACTTGGACACAATTCTAAAATTCTCCTCATAAAATAAACTTATTTTGTATTTCACACACTTCTATTTATGCCACAAACAAGAGTCTCATCTAATTTGAGAGAGAATTCAATGCAACTTGAAATAACTGAATTTTGGACCGTTTGATATTTGTACTGGAGTAGTCAAACAACCGATACCAATCCATAGATCCATACATAGTAAATTATTTTATTTGGTTTGGGGATAGGGGTCAATCTTTGTTTTATTCTTGTTTGTATTATATTTTTACTGCTTATGCATTCTGCTGTTGTCTTGGTTTGTCCTAATTCAATTCTCTGTTCTTAAGGTCTTACTTGGTGAATCTCCTCAGTGCAATTTGGATCGCATAGTACCTACTAAGGCTGGATTGCGAACTGTTTTAGAGGTCCTAAAAATTCAGAAGAAATATTGGCCTGCACTCGAACTCAACTTTTCTAAGTTACAATCAGAATGGGGATCATATGCTTTTCATCATGCAAGTAAGTATAATATCTTCAAAGCTCTTTAGTCTGCCTCTCAAACCTCTGATTTTTTCCTCGTGTTTATAGTTTGTGGTCTAGCTCTATCCCTCCAACCCCCTTCTTTCCCTCCCTCACTTGTTCCCATTGGCATTGACACTTGACACCAAAAAGAAAAATAATCCAGTGATAGTTGTTCTTTGCTTTGTTTATGGCAGACAGTTTTGTCTTTGCCTCACTGTCTGTAGGTATGTAGTTTTTCTAAAGAGACTCGTGTCTCGGTATTGACCTTTGTATTCTCTGCCACAATTTTGCCTTGTTTTACTCCATGTGAACTGTTGCTTGAAATAAGCAATGCATAGTAGCTAGTGATGGTACTAGGAAGCACAGATAGGCGACGCATCAATTCTCAAATTATACAAAGACAGCATTAGTTGGGGATAAAAGTAAAATAAACAAATAACTAAATAAGTACTGAAATAGATAAATAGGAAACTTAATGTATCCCCACCGTATCTCAAATATATCATAAACATATCAGATACGTATATGTATATGAAATTCAAAGAGGAATTTACTTTTGTTGATGTCAAAAAATGACGTGGCACTCTTTGATCAACTTTCAAAGGATTTTACTAAAAAGATGTTCTAATGCTGAATTTCAGTTCGGAGTGGGTGTGAGAGAGCTTTAGGCCGAACCGCTGTGACCCTTTTCTTACTCCACCAGTCCTCTTAACAGACTGAAAGAAACCACCCCTGGTCATTTCAATCTATAGTGCTCCGACCTCAGGATTTGTGCAACCGTCCTTTTGATGCAATTCGATTGGTTGGTGAGATCTGTTGCGATGGAGTCATGATGATTTTAGGTCCTAGCCCTGTGGCCTAAGTCGTCTTTTCATACTCCTAATTGGTTAGTTTGGGAGACGCTGCTGTCAATGGAAAACACATCTTTTGCTGCGTCATAATGATGTTTTCTTTTAACGTTCCTATCATTTGACTCCGGCCTTCCTCATTTGGGACTTGCTCAAAGTGCTGGGCTGATGTATTTAAATCTTTTGACAAGTAGGCCATATTGATCAAGTCAAAGAGTGCCCAAGCTTATCCGACGTGGGACCTCATATTGGTGACAACAACTTCATTTAAAAATTGTCATAAGCAAGGAGATGTTCTAGACCTAGGTGATATTAATTATAGCTATGAGGGCGAACATTATGCACAAACTGATGTTTGTATAACCATAGGAGAATTATAATTTCACTTTAGTGCAATTAGCGTTTGTTGTATATGTTTATACTGTATTTAGACGTGTGTATTTGCATGAGTTGGCGGTTGATTAGGCTGTTAGGGGACAATACATACTTTCAACAGCCAATCAAGAAAGTATTGATTCTGTTTGACAAACTTTAGCAGTTTCATGGAAACTCAACTATATCTTAATATTTTCTCAACTGACTGGCAATGCAATCATTCCTGAGGTTTTGAATTTTTTTTTTCTTTCTGAATGGCCTGCAGAAAAACAGAGAAGAAAGAGAAGACTAGCAGCAGTGCCAACGTGGTGGAAATTGGGACGAAAGAGGTTGTTGTACCGGGTCTTGTGCAAGCAGCTTCATTTACAATTGAAATGGTGCTAACTATTTTTTTGCAGATATTAGTGCATCATTTTCTCTTTTGTAACTCTTGACATGTGCCCCTAGCAGAGCTTTTAGGGAACTTTTTTTTGTATCAAGAGACTACATAGTATTAGTGATGTTGTGCAATTGCCCATTGATCTCTCTGAACTGTACTTATGAGTTGGACAAAGGTAGCAGACAATGCATTTTTGGATATTTAACTGACTACTGGCTGTTCGGCCATGGACTGATTTTACATGGGCCAGCCCAGTTCGATTTTGGGCCACTGGGCAGGATGGCTCCCTCCCTCGTTTAAATTTTTTCTAATTTTAATTGTTATATTTTAAATATTAAATTAATTTATTAAAAAAGAAATACTTGAATTATTAAGACAATAGAATAATACAATAAAATTACATCATTTATGGACTTTTATTCTTTAATATAAATGATAATTTTTGGATATGGGACAAAATGAAATACTTAAAGTAAAGTTTCAACATTTTAATTATAAATGTATTGAAGGATCTCACATCATATTCTTAAATAAATGTGAGAGAAGTCTAATAAATGAAGTATTAGATCAACTTATTATTAAATAATTGGGATTTTTAAGAAATAATTACAATAAATAAAATATTTTTTAAAATACTTTCATATATATTTTTTATTTAAAAATATTGTTTTTTTATAACACTTATTGTTACATACTTACATTTTTTATTTTAATTATAATAAATGTGTTACATTTGTTATTAACAAACATAACAAATGTAATAACAAGTGTTACAAAAATAAAAAACAGTATTTTTAAAATAAAAAAAGTTAAATTGAATTTTTTAAATTATTTTAAATTTTGTAGTATATGGTAAAATTATCACTTAAATAAATAAGGTGTTTTTTCAAAAATTACCACAATAAATAAAATATTTCTTAAAATACTGTCATATTTTTTTTATTCTAAAAATATTGTTTTTTTATTTTTGTAACGCTTGTTACATTTGTTATTTTAGTTATAATAAATGTGTTACATTTGTTATTAACAAACATAACAAATGTAAACAAGTGTTAAAAAAATAAAAAACAGTATTCTTAGAATAAAAAAAATTAACTAGTATTTTTTAAATTATTTTATATTTTGTAATATATGGTGAAATTATCACAATAAATAATGAACAGTCCAGAAAAAAAACCGGGCCAGCCTAAAATATCGGGTTGATCGGACTTGTGGACTAATTGGGCTGGGCCAAATAAGCCCATTTTTTGCCTCATTTTTACAGGTTATTTTGCCACCTCTAGTTCTCAGCCAATTATATGGGCTTTTCATATTGAGAAGTTTTACCCTTAGGCTGCCTCGGTTGTACGGATATTGCAGTAGCTGCATCGACCGAACAGTTAAAATTGTGAAAGTAATGATGCACAATAACTATGTAGTGATGGTGAAAATTTTAATATTTTTGAAGTTTTGAGTACAATGGATCTCTGTCCTCCTTGCTGCTATATTTCAGTGACAAACAAGATAATATACTCCGATTTCAGCGGGAAAAGCATTACCTCTTTTTTGTACTATTTAACCTATTCTTGGAACGTGGAAATGTCTCATTTGAAAAACCATAATGTTTGAACTTTACCACTTCACACATAATCTAGGAATTTCCAAAAGAGTTGGAGCAGTAAGAACATAACAGCAACTCATGTTAATTAATAAAGAGCCGAATGACCATGATTAATGTAGTTTTATGAAAAAGTGCTTACAGAAAAAAATGGCCATATATACAAGAGCGGCCCTGCATTTAGCCAAAAAATTAAAAAAACTCCTATTCAAAACCTTGAGCAGGTGGCGGGTGGTGAACAAATTTCTGTTCGAGGTAAAAAACTACTGAAAAACCCTACAGAGATTACTACACCATCTGCCAAAGAGGAGCCAGTGCTGACTACACATAAGGTCTGATTTTACTTTTGATACGTCCACAGAGGAATAAATATGCGCATCTCATTTACAGTGTCACGAACTTCACAAATACAAAAAAAAATTAGAAGACGGGGATAACATTTGAACAGTCATTCAAAGAACTGCTGGAGCCAACTACTGTTTGTCGTATCTTTCTCCAAGTCCTCCCTCAATTTGCTCACGTGTTTCAATGCCTGTTCCAAGTCCATCTTGTCTAGTGGCAACTCAGTGAAGTCCTTCAAGAACTTGTGAGCTCGTGAAGCACCTCTGGATATATCATCAGGGTCGAACTCTCTCTTCCGTTTGGCAATAATCTGAAAATCATTGGTAGAATTAGTTAGTATTTTTCCAGGATAATAAGTATTTTCAATGTAAAATGGTTTTGGACCTGCAATTTATAATTCTCTATAAATAGCAAATTGCGAAACAAAATATTGAGTTTTCTTAATAGGGCCGTTAAGGTTGGTTGGAGTCAAAGGAGCAACTTAATGATTTCTGCAAATATAAAATCCAACCTGACAGTATATTTCTAACTGAAAGGAAGAAGTTATCTTTTTCTTTATTGGCTCGGCCAATATTTCTCCAGTGACATTTTGCCAGTTAGAGAGTCAAAACTTTGAATGGATCTTTAGTGTATTTATCTCACCAAAACAATAATCAACATTGTGTTGGAAATTGAGACCAATTTCTTTATTGCCCACAAAATCTTTGTTCAGAAACAGAAAAATATAAAAGATAAAAAGATTTATAGATTGTCAAAGCTTTCACCATATGAAAAATCTTTACAATTATATAGAATTTCATTCACCCAAATTCTCCAAATATTTTAAGAAAAATAATATCCTAAGTTTTACTACATCCACTAATTTCTACTTTTGTACAACCCACAAATAGAACAAGAAAAACTAAGATGTTAAGCTTACAATTTTTATATAAAAAACCCCTCAAGACAAGTCTACAAAAGAGAACAAGTCTACCCTCATGACCTAAATTTCTTCCAAGTTTCGACTGCAAAGGTGTCCAAAATTTAGAAATTTGTTCAATTTTAGTCACCAAATATAATATAATATCACATCTTTTCCTTTTCAACAATTGGTGCATTTTTTGATTTTGGCAAGTTTTGAGAAAATATCCCAACACTGTCCTCGAGACTTTTGAATCTGCCACTAACTATGTCTGAGCCTTATTAAAGTTTGAAGTCAACAATTAGTACTTGAAACGATTGCAGGGGTAAATGCACTCTATATGGGAATGGTCTATCCTTTACAGATATGCTTTTCTTTATCTATGGAAATGGGAATGTGTGGCTTGAAAGGGAAAGAGGGACATCAGGTAGAATCCAAAGATCTAATGCACTGAAGATGAAATACAAGCACGACATCTAAAAGAGCCTACCTCTAGGATCAACGATAAAAGATTTACTCTTATATTGATATTAAAGCTGTAGGAGATAATTTACTATTTTTATTTCCACAGGTTAAGTATATGCTTCCGGTCAATTTATCTTTTTCAAATTTTTTATTCTTTTTAACAATTACAAGTGCTGATATTCTCTCTCAAAGACTCCAAAATTTTATTTTAACATCTCTCTCTCTCTAATAGCAGCAAGAATTTTTTTCCCCACAAGATCATTACGTTTTCACATAGTTATCTTCCTCGACCCAGTCACCTACCATGCTTGAAGCACTGGGTCAGTGAGTAGGAAGTCCCAATCACAAGAAGGCATAGCCATTGATAAACTTGATAGAAAATGGCTCAAAAAGTCACCAAGATCATCTAATCTGGATCATATCTATTCAAGAAAATTCAGTGCATGTTTGTGTAAGTATGTTTTGAATTTAAGCCTTAATCGTTCTAGAATGAGTAATTCCAGAATCCATCACGCTTCAAAAACATCTCCATAGGCAAATGACTACTGACAGAAATATTTTAGATTATCTATTATGAGCAATTTTTCCTTGCCATGAAGAATTGTATCTCAATTAGGGGTGTGTGTGTGTGTGTGTGTGTGTGTGTGTGTACACTGAAACTAATAGTCATTGAGAATCACGTAAACAGAGGATTTTTGGTCATTTTCTCCAAGTCCAAGAACTACACCAAGATGATACTTATTTCAAACTGCGTTATCTACAGCATTTTTCATTTTCTACAATCATCGACATCAATGGCATGCTTTCAACTTATTTGCTATACCACACAATTAAAAACAATTTAATCTTTCGACTTATTTGCTATAGGACTATAGCACACAATGAAAAATATTTAATCAACTATTGCAATCAGAACATTTTGAACCACATTTTTCTCTTGACAAAATAACTGAGGGATAACAAAAGGGCAATACCTCTTGGGCATCATTGGAAACAATTGCTGTGGGTGAGAAATCTTCCAATTCAGAAGCCTTTTGTCTAGCAAGCGCTACAACACTTTCAGGAAAGTTGGCAAATTCCGCAACATGAATCCCAAAACTTTGATCGCAGGCCCCAGGTTCGACCTGGAAAATAGAAGTATAGGCATAAGTTGACTGGATGCAGTAAATCTCCACGGTGCACTTGAGGATACAGTTTGATAAGCTTAAGGTATATAAAAGAAAACCTTAGACCAGTCAAAATAACAAATCACCAGTTAGATCCGCCTAATATGTTCGGATAACTTACTTTTTCTTTACTTATTTTAGAAGTAACTCTTAATTTACTGTTAAATAAAGTAACTTGTTTCAGTATTTGATCAATAAAAAATTTATTTACTTTAAAACAAACTTATTTACTTATAAGTTCTTAGTATCAAACCATGTGTCCCACCATACCCTTCTACCATCATTCGAATGGCCTTCCTCAACAAATAATAGAGAGGTATGTATGTCTCTCTCTCTCTCTCTCTACAGGCACTCACACTCTACGTCACATGGTTATTGCTACACTTTCCATTCCGAGACATCCAAGAATAACAGATTCATTTCAAAAAGATTAATTTGAGTTTCCGAGTTCTCTATACCTAACATGCATTTTCTCTGAAGGGTTTTAAACAGTTTCAACAACAAAAAGAAGGGTAATTGAGTAAATGAACAGTAGGCAAAATGGGAGATGTACTAAATGCATGTTTCTTTAAAAATTCGAAGATCCATAAATGAATCTCTTTTATTGGGAGGAAGGGGATATGTGTGTGAATTTATGCTTAGAGAGAGAGAGAGAAGTAAACTGAAATCATGATCAGCTTACACTGAAAACTAGGAAGCACTAACGCACCACTAGAGCAAGAGTATGTCGACACACTGGTGTTGTGTTCTTTTTTTCCTTTTCTCTACATGTTGGCGTGCATAATAGGTGCATGAGCTGCAGTGTTATGATTTTTTACATGGTTCCAAAGTGTAACATTAAAAAATCACACAATCAAAAGACAAATTTTACCAACTTCCATTTCTCCATCTATGTCTTCAAGCCTAGTCTTGTTCTATATGCTATAATAAACACACACACACACAGTGAGAGACAGAGACATAGTGAGCTTACCTTGTAAAGCATGGTGAGCTTGCGACTTGATGAGTCAATGTGTGCACTGACATGATAATTCGCTACACCTATAATCTTCTTTGAAGATTGCTCAGTACCGGTATTTTCATGAGCTAATGCAGTCAGCTCATGAAAGTGAGTTGCAAACAATGTAGGTGCTTTAATCACTTCAACAATGTACTCACAAATGGCCCAAGCTAGGCCTGACAAATTGTAGTCAAGGCAAAATTTATAGCCAAGATGAATATAATGTCCAACAAAATCCAAATAAAAATTCAGCAGCACTATTAAGGCATAAAGAGAGAGAGAGAGAGAGAGAGAGAGAGAGAGAGAGAGAGAGAGAAGAAGAAGAACAAGGTCGAGAATAGAAGACTCGTGATTATTCATGGCAAACTTTGACATGATGTGCACATGTTTTGTAACTTAATACAAAAATTTTAAAGTGACCAATCACACTTATGTAAATAAATTTGGGTTAAAAAATACCATTAGTCACCCAACTTATAACGTTGCTTCACTTAGGTCACCGAATTTTCTTATTCTAAATTAGTCACCTGAGTTTCATTTCTGTTTCAATTTAGACGCTCAGTCTATCTCCAATGCTGAATGAATGGAAATGCTAACTTGGCTAACGGAAAATTTGATGTGGCACGAAAAATTTGCTAGTGCATTGTTTTTATTGTCCAACTCGACAAAAATGCATCTTCTTAGACTAGTTGTGCTTTCGAAACGCGCTTTTCCAATGCAACTAAAAAAAGAAAGAATAGAAGAAAAATCTTAATATTCTTCCCCAACACGCTGCAGCCCTCCTCCCCCCAACACCACCATCATTGCAATCACCACAACGCGAGCCTTTCTGTTAATTTAGCAAAGGAGGTAGACGGGGTGTCTAAACTGAAATGAAAATGAAAACTCAGTGACTATAATTTGAAACAAAATGAAGTTCGGTAACTAAATTAAAAGAACAGTTTAGGTTGAGTAACTAACAGTGCTTTTAACCCAAATAAATTAGCACTCATTTCTCCATTCAACATAAATGAAGTGCATAAAGTGAAGTCTTTTTGTAGAAATGCTGTGTATTGCATTCCTTCCATAAGCACGAAAACAGGCAAAGAAAGGTGATTTACTAAATCCCAAAACCTTTTCAATAACCACCTCAAGAACATTACCGCATAGTGGCCATCATGGTCTAGTCAAAGCCAATTTGAAAAAATAAATAAATTATGGTACTTTACCAAAGGATGTCCTGTAAATAGAAGTATAGAACATCGGCAAATTAATTATGCGAGCTACACAAGTTAAGTGCCTTACTGTCTCTTTGAATATTTTGGGTGACTTACTAACTTAGACTCCTGCATTTTAAACTTGAAACAAATTGCTTGTATGAAATTGCTACCCAACCATCTTTCTCTTTGACAAGTGCTCCATTTTTGTACGGGTTCTAAGTAGATTCCACAACTTTAATCCTTCAAATTATTTTATCAAATTCGTTTATACTCATTTACCAAATCAACCGGACACCACTTCCTTTACAAGTGAATTACTGATCAAAAAGAGATATAACAAATCTTCTTCTGTTTGTATCCTTTCCCCAGGTTTTTGGCATGATGCACTAATACAATTTGATATCTTTTGTTCAATTATGGAATAGGAAATATACAACTACGGAGTTAAATTTTGGAAAATCAACCCCTCCAGAACAGACAACTGGGATAAAAATATTGTTAAGAGTACCATGTATTGGGAATTTAAGTCTAGTTTATAGAGTTAACTAGATGATCAGAATTTGTCTTAATCAAATTAGTATACGCATATTAATGACACAATTATATAGTGTCGAAGATGAATTCACTTCATCTGGCTTTAAACATTTTGTTCCTAGTGGTTTTAAATGCTTCTACATTTATTTATCCACCTAAGTTATATGTTTTCAGGACCAAAACCACTTTCAAAATGCTTGCGCGCACAATGATGTCTGTGGGTTAAAAATCACTTCTAATACCAAATTGATTTTGATTATGTAGGCCTCTTTAGCTCAAGAGCTGAAAGCAGGGAGGGACAGTGGAGCCAGCAAAGGGACAAAGGATGGAAGGTGTGAAGTCACAGCAGATCAAACAAGAACTTGATGAGTGAATTCCCAAGGGGCGGTTGGGATAAGAAGTCCCCACATACTGGGAGAGGAAGAAGTATGTGCTGCACTTTATAGCCTGGCATAACAATTACACTTCAACAACCCTGCAGACTAACTTTGTTTTAGTTTCAACTATGTATTTATATATTTGAGAACGCGCCACAGAATTCAAACTCTCAGTTTTGTGTCGCCAAAGCACCAAAAGAATAAATACACAATGATGAATGAAAACTGTAGTGAGGAATGGTGGGAAACCTTACACTCAAAACACAGCTATGATGGAAAGAAGGGTAACATATCATAAAGTATTCAATTATGAGACTAACCAAATCCATCATAAGTCGATGTGCCACGACCCAATTCATCTATTATTATCAAAGACTTCTCGGTTGCTCCTCTCAGGATTGACGCTGTTTCAAGCATTTCTTGCATGAAAGTAGACACTCCACGTAGCTATATAAGGAACATATGAAAATAACAAAATGAAAGGAAGCACCATATTAAAAGTGTAATAGTCAATAAAATCCATATCATTTCTTTAATGATAACAAACGGCTCTGCTCTTACTAACAATAACAACATGCAGGGGGGAATTAATTAACATCCTTGAACTTCCACAATGAACAGTTTGTCAGGGTCTGAAAAGGGAAGTTGGATGCTGTTGTTAGATATAATTGTAGTTTAGTTTTAATTATTAATCAAGGGTACTTTAGTCTTTTCCTTTTTAGGATTTTATGTTTTACGGTTTTGGTCTTTCTACATTGTCCTCTTTGTAGTTCTTTCAGATATTGAATAATATGTTTCATCTTGTTTAACATGGTATCAAAGCAGATTTAATCGGTCAATGGTTAAACTTGTAATCACTTCGTTATCCGGCGAGCAACCTTCGTGCAGCTCGTCCGGCCAAGTTTTTTTGGTTTCTTCTACATATGCTAGTCTGATCAAGTTCCTTTGGTTTCTGTTTTTTCGTCCAACCAAATTTTTAGACATATCCATGTTCGTTCGTAGCATTCATTCTTTTTCTTTTTTTTTTTGTTTCGACTGGCTCTGTTTTTGGGGGGTCTGATTTTATCTGCTGATGGTGGGCGACAGCTTTGTCTGTTGGTGGCTCAGCCTAGTCTCATTCCCGGTGGTAGTGGTAGTGGTGGCAGTGGCACAAGGTATATGCTGTTTTGCCATAATTCTTTTTGTGGCTGGATTTACTTATCTTCAAATTTTCTGGTACACATTTGGGTTCATGAAATCAGAAAATTAAGGTTTCTGATGAGTGAAAAGTGGATTTTCTGAGGGTATTTTGGGAATTTGCACCGAATGTTTTTTAATTGCTGCCTATGAAGTCTGAACATGTAAAATGAAGATTGAAAAAAACAATGATCGGAGGTGATCTGGAATTGCTTTGGTTAATTGTGAGGTGAGGGTGAAGAGTACAACTGCCATCCTGGACATGGATTTAAGTAAATTTAAGGTTTTGGTTTTATCTGCTAGGATTATGTATGGAAAATATGAACTTGCATTAAATATAAAAATAAAAATTGATGAAGAAGATTTTGGCCAACATGGAGCTCGTCTTCAAGAGGAGGCTTTTGCTTCAGATTCACTCTTTCTTTTACATGGATTTAGCATAGATTTTGGCACATTTTTTGCTTGTTGGGCACTCTGAATTTGTTTGGGTATTAGTTATTGGAATGATTTGGAATACAATGGTTATGCAGCTAGGTAATTTGAAATTTGGGGTTTGCTCCAAGTTAGTTTGCAATCTGGAATTTAAATTTGGTATTTGGTCTCGTTAATCTGGAATCTAGATTTGGAATTTGACATTTGCATCGAGTTAATGATTTTGGCATGTGAAATTTGAATTCGTTTCCTTCGGTTCTTTAGCTATGTTCATTAACAGTCTTGGCTTCCGCACGCACTGAAGTAGCAGATTTATGAGCTGACAAAGAATATGGATTTGTTTTTGGCAACCCTCTCATTGTCAAGCCTAGGATGGACAAAAGTACCAAACCGAACCGGAACCGACCCGAATCGAGAAGTTCGGTCAGTTCTTCTTAAATTTAAATCAGGTAATGGGTATTAGAACCGAGAACCGATCCGAATCGAGATGTTTGGTCAATTCTTCTTAAATTTAAATCAGGTAATGGGTATTAGAACCGAGAACCGACCGTCTATGATTTGGTTATCAGTTCTATACCCAAAACCGAATAACCAAACGTACCCAGTCGTTTGTTTTTTTTTTTTTTGAGCCCATAAAAATAAAATAATTTATTTCTATATTTGTAATTTTATTAAGATAGAATCTTGTGTTCAAAACTTTGATATGTTGTTCTTTTGTGACTGGATTAAGATTTGAAAGTCGTGATTTTTTAGATTGTTGTGTTGTTTGAAATAAGGAAAATAAAAACAATTGTTAGAAATATGACAACTTTGAAATCTTCAATTATGGAACTGATCAGTTCGGTTTTGGTTTGGTTATATAATTCAAATTGGAACCGCGGTTTGATTTGGTTCTTTTCGAAACCGGACCATGTCCACCCCTAATTAAGCCGATTTGATAGTGCTAAGTTAAGCTCATTGACCATGTGACGTGTCTCAGCCTTGTGTAGAGGGGGAGCAGCCGAGTGACTCTAATCGTGAGATATAAAGAGAGTGTAATTCGTACTGGAGGCAATTAGTACATTGTTAAGCCAATTTTGCAGTGATGAGTTCAGCAATGGCGTTTGACATGATGGATGTTCATGATCAATTAAAGTCATACATGGAGTCGTTTTTTTTTTTTTTTTTTAGCAAACTCTCGATGCTTTCCATCGTGAGTTTGACGGGGGTGTTAGATATAATTGTGGTTTAGTTTATTAGTCAAGGGTACTTTAGTCTTTTCCTTTTTAGAGTTTTATTTTTAGGGTTTTGGTCTTTATATATTGTTGTAGTCTTTTCAAATATTGAATAATACGTTTCATCTTGTTTAACAACTGTGACCATATATGTTAGCTCCTAGAGACGTGGCCATTGTCCGGTCATGCAAAGCATGCCCTTTGGTGCTCATGTTGTAAAATGTCCACCAATGGGACCGTTTTCTGTCTTTGAAATGGTTAAATCACTTTACTAAAAGAAAAGACTTGATAGGCTGGAGCAATATTAAGGCAATGATTCTTATCTCAATGTCACATAAAAGGGTTCCACATCAACGTAATCTCTTTTTTTTTTCCATCCTAGATCTCTCTGCTGCATTAAATTGGACCACATTGTCTCCTACCCGTGTTTTTTACCACATTATCATTACCAAAAGTATGGGACAGTACATTACAAGTGCCTTTAACAGTGAAGCAACCATGAAATAAGCTTGAAATTTGAAGGTCTGCAAGTGGGACTGACATTAAAAGCAAAAACATGTTAATTTTGTTTTTCAACAACTTCTGGGGGGCTAGCATCACTCATTTTATGCAGAACACTCATTGCGACATCAACTGGTGATACTATTTCTATGTTACCACTGACACACTAGGGGGCAACACTATATATAAATTAGTCAATAATATGCTTGATATACCCTTGAGTTATTAACCTATTGCAACAAGTTGAATTTCACATAATTTGATTCCCTATGAACATTGGAATATACCACTGACCTGGCAGTCACCAGCACCCACACGAGCAAAAATGCAATCACGAACAGATATACTAGCATTGTCGCAAGGGACAAAGGAACCAACTTGTGCCATCAGAATGTTCACTCCAACCTGCATAAAGTAACTATATAAAACCTGCCAAAATTTTATTAACAGAAAATAATCCCAAATATGCTATCTGATAAGGACCACTAAAGAGGCTACAGGTTATTAGTCTCCAAGGATAAGGTCCCAATATGGGGAGCATCCAAAGAAATTAGCAAAAATAACCAAAACATGGTTGCCATTGCCCATGGACAGAGCCACACTGAGTATTCGAGTGAGGGGAAGGGGCAATTACCCCTTCTCAATTTTAAAAACATGTTACTTGATGATACCTATTTTCAAATTGTTTCCTAAGCAAAACTGTCTTAGAATACAAATGAAGACTGAAATTGTTGCTGGTTCAGATCTCATAGATCTCATTTTAAAGCAAAGGATACTTTAGTTTCCAAAGAGGAAATGAGGAGGATGAGGAAGATAACAATTAAAAGATGCTTAGTCTATCAATTGAGTCGAAACCAAATGCAGCTCAACCTTGTACTGAAAGGACTAAATCAAAATCATTTCTGTTCCATATAAATTGCATAAACACAGACTTTCTAGGTAAACATGTGAAAAATATCCAAACCGTTTTAAAATCAAAGACTCTATCATCTTGGAGGAAAAATAAATCCTGTACTTTGGATTCCACAATAGCAAAATCCTGGATTCACTCTTGTCAAGTTCAATGTTAATGTATATGATGCTTTCGACAAATAGGACTGATACAACATCGTTGGAGAATGAGAGCATAAGAGAAGAGAGTTACAAGACAGATAAGGAAAAAAGATGGAAAGGAGAAAAGGAGGCTAAGATAAAAAGAGGAAAGGGGTGGATATATGGAAACTCCGATATATATAAGCTATATAAAACTAAACCCGAAAACTTAATCTGCAACAACAATCTGCCCAATCCTTTCTATTCCTCATTGCCAATGCTCATCTACACCACAAAAGGATTGTTCTAATTATGGACATCAAAACGGCTATTTTAGGGCTTATAAATTTTGATACGAAAAACAGAATATTCAACTAAATTGAAGCAGCATACCTGTCGTATGTAAGTGGATTTTCCACCCATATTAGGCCCTGTAATGATTTGGAACCAACTTTTTTCCCTAACCTGGAAAGACCAAAGAGGTAGGTAATTACTTACTTCAACACAGATTGCTAAAGATAGGTCAACCCCAGATTACATGACTACTCACTAGTTTACAGTCATTCGGGATAAAATTCACCCAATCCTGAGCTTCAACACAAGGATGCCGACTCCCATCTAATATTATATCTCCCACGTCCTGTAGAGCCAATTCCATATAATAAGAAATTATCATAGCAGAGATCAAAACAGTAGATTACTAGCTATCATTACTGATGGAGTGATGCTTGGTCTTGTGTACAGAGTGGGACAACTGGCAGCCAAATCAGCAAAACTAAGTAAGACATCCAATTCAGAAAGTGAACCAGCTACTTCTTCAAACACCTGCATAGAAATAAATTCAGTAACCCAGAACAATGGCCAGGAGAGAGGACGGCGGTGTTTTATAACATGGATACCTCAGAAAAACTGGCAGCAGTTTGAACTACCCTGGTAACCAGTTCTTTCTGGCAGTTCATGTAGTCCCGAAGTACTCTTTGGTACTCGTCCCCTAGTTTTTTGAGCTTTGTATTTGTAAATTTTACCCCATCTTTTCGAGTCTCAAGAACAATAAAATGGGTATTCAGCTTCTTTCTCACTTTTGTCTCTTCCTTCTTCGTAATTCTGAAGACATGACCATATTGTGTTCCTTTATCTAATTTTAGAGCTTTATCAAGAGCCAGATCAAGATCAGTAGCTGCTAGTCTATGCAAATTATGTATCTGACTCTCCAGTGACTCTTGCTCTTTCTTCAAAGCAGATAAATTTGAATCATACGCAGGTGAAATTATGTATTCTCCACTCTCAAGTTGATCAAGGTCAACAGAAGCTTCCACAAGACCAATGAACTTATTCAAATGTCTATCATCAGTCCAACGCTCTAGAGGATCCAAATATCTTTCCTTGATCAGTGAAGCAAATTGGCCACCATACTGCTCTAAAGCACTTTTGATGTATGGGAGTCTGATGCTGGACTGTAAAAAGAAAAATAGTCATTAATTATGTGAGCTGAAAATACTATGTAAGTAGTGGCATTTGTCAAAAAACTTCTGGATGTTCAGATATAGGAAGTGCAATTGTGATATTTAGAAGAGACCAAAAGTCTTAATTTCTAGCAACACCAAACTAAACAAATAAACTATATTCAGCAATTATCTTTCAGATATTGAAATTTATGTATATATTAGCACAAGTACGTACTCGGACAACTATGATTGCACACATATTGGAAGAGGACATTTAATGTATTTTTATATGGAAGGATAAAGATATGATAGTTTCCATTTGTTCTCCAATGCAAGGTTTGAGATCCAGGAAGCATCAAATTAAGCCAAATAAATGCCTACAGAAGATAAATGACTTTTAAGAGAATTTGAAATGGAATGTTTTTACAGGACTGTAACATCTTCTCCTCTCAATTTTAAAAAACACTCCCCTTTTTCACCACATATGATACATACCATGCCCCTGTCACCAATTACCATAGGATTAAACAGCAAAGAAAAAGATGAATTAAAGAAAGAAATTCCTAGAAAGAAATTCCTAAAAAGCACCTAAAATACAGTAGCCAAGCACTGTGATACGTATGAAAGAAACCATATCAGCTTTGAGCATAGCATGTTCGCCACCACATTGGCTGGCTTGTGTATTGGCCATACTTTAATAAGTCAGAGAGGTATGATCATTTAGAACAATCTGTATCTTGACACCTGAAATGAGGCATTTTTTCATAGTGCATGCAACACGGCCTCCATGGCTTGTCAAAGCATCCTGGCTCCCCATTTTGGATTTCAAAAATTGGCAATTTCTGTATTATACAGTTTCTGGCAGATAGTATCATTTACAATTTTAAAAGATATAGCACACCCTACAGTGGCAATCCTATAGCAATTGCAAATTACCACTCAATGTCATTCAGGCAGACTATGAAAAGAATAAAAATATAGTGAAGTTTGAAGATATGACAATAACAATTTCATGTCGATGCCCTAGATTATGAGCAATCTGAAAATACTCATCTTTTTCTCTCTTTAATTGACCAATAACTCAGAGCATCTGATTCCATAACAAAAGTGAAAATGTAAGCAAAAATGTAGAGTACCTGATAAAGCTTAACAATATGAACCAAACTTGCCCGTTTCTTTTGAAGACAGCGTATCAGTCTCTCAATATCTGAAATTCTTTTCAAATGCTGCCTTAAATCTTGCCGAAGGGCAGTATCCTCCACAAAGGCTTGCACCAAGTCCAGCCTAGTGTTGATTTCATTTACATCTAATAAAGGTTGTTTCAGCCACATGTGCAGTAAACGTTTACCCATTCCAGCAGTACAGGTCCTACTCATGAGGCCAAACAAGCTAAAGTTTTTATTAGCATCAGATTTGCTCTCCATGACATTTAGTGCCTTCATGGCAGCAGAATCTAATCTCATGTAACTATCAAGATTGTAATGCCGGATTGTATAGTTTCCGTAATTGCTCTCATCCGAAAGTAATTCTACATAAGATATTATACAACTGAGAGCCCCAGGTGCAAATTCAAACCCAGCTACTACATCTCTTACCAGTTCTATAGAACCTTTCACAAGCCTACCGAGATCCTGTACCAAATCTCTTCCTTTAAACTCATTTTTCTTTCTTTCAGTTACCATCACACCACACTTTGTCATTGCATCATTTAAGGATCTATATTCACTAGATTTGACGCTCTCACCAGGCAAGAGACATTCCTTGCAGCCGAGAGCAACAAGAGCTGACTCCACATTTGTGAAGTGACGATCATCAAGAAACTCTGTCAATCCAAGCACTCGTTTGGTAAGATTTACATAGCCCAATCCCACAGTGCATCCATTATCACGGAAGTTTGGACATAGAGCAACAACCACAGGAGAATCCTGCATTTCATTGTTTGCAAACAGAATATCCTCAAAACTACCCAGATTTCCCGGGGTTCCACTTTTCACCAGTTTCCAATTTGATCCGGTACCCTCGTACAATTCGAGAGTATGATCGGTTCTCTCCAAAAGAAGGTCACGGGCCATTGTTTCAAACATGTTTTTATTCACACTAACACTAGAAATGGCATCGGATCCACTTCCTAGCTGGCGTAAAGCCGTTGTAGTGTGGTAATATGTCTTTGCAATGAAAGTTGCATTCTCACCATGAGCAGTGTAATAGTCCTGAATGAGTGACACAAATTTACTTCAGTAATTGAGATCAGCAGTCCAAAGATGTTACTAAATCCATAAATTCTGGAAGAAGCAACTGAGCAACGAAACCACCGATACATTAATTTATTATCAGTAACAAGGCATGTGCAAATAGTAATTTACCTATTAGTCGGATAAACAAACAAATAATTTGAAAACAAAAACTCCAGAGTAGGTATTGAGGATTCCACGTGAACAAAAAGTAGACAACTACTTGTACCAATCGAAAGAAACCAAGGGAAACTAAACTGGTGAACTACTGAGTGGTAAAATAATTTACAAAAAGAACTTAGCAAAAACTAGCATAAGCACGATTTTTTGCCAAAACAAAGATAGTGTGCCAGCCCATATATATTAGCAAGAAAATGAGAAAGAAAGTACAGATAATATCGCTACCAGTCGTTGAAAGTTCAGTCCCATTAGTAGCTCCCCTCATTATATTATTAACATTTATCTATCTTAGAGTGCAGTGTGTACTGTATAGCTTCCCGTCACAATACAGGCATGCACTTCCTTCCAAGTTCCATATTGCATTTAAAACACACTATCTACCAACAAAGTGCTTTCTTATTTTTCTGATCAAGAGTTAAGGCATCTCAAGCTATTTATTGACAGCACGCAACAAAGACGGGCACCCACAGGACTGGAAGAGGACTCACCCGGCGATCAAAGAAGCGAATAGCTCTAGGGTCCTGCAAAAATGAAGGGGAAATGTATTCTCTTGAAAAAATTCATAACAGAGGGCAACATTTTACCAAAAACAAAAAATGAAAAGAGAGAGAGAGAGAGAGAGAGAGAGAGGAAATGCTTACATTGGGGAGGGTTTTGAAGAATGAGAGAAAGCCTTGAGCTTGTTTAGCATCTAAACAATGCCAATTAAAATAATAAATCCCATAATAATGTAAACCAAGAATAATTATCAACTAGAAACTAAAAATTATTATACAAATAAAAACTAGGGTTCTGGTGGTACCGAGTTTGAGTTCAGGAAGCTTGTTCTGCTCGTCAAAATTTTCCTCCATTTTTATGAGCAAAAAGAATAAATTTTAACAGTGCTGGCGCTTAGAATTTCCCCCTTTATATGTTCGTTTTTGTATATGTTCTGCACATATACGCATCTATTGAGGGTTCGCAATCGCTGTTAAATGTGGGGTTTTAGCTTGGCGGGAAAGGGGTGGCGCGTTTCTGTGGCGGATGGCTATTGAGATTTGAGCATTGTAATTGGTTGAGCTTAAAAAAAGAAAACAAATATAAATAACTTTTAAGTTTAATCAAAAAATTGTCTGAACGTTTTAAAGTTACTTTTACGATTTTGGCACAAGAGTGGTGATCTTCTCCTTGGAGAAGATTTATGACAGTGGGAAATTGATTACAAATAAACTTATTTAATGTTAGTAAATTTTTGTAGCCTAATTATTCATTGTCGTATGATGTGACCAGAACATAAATAATTCCCACCAACTGTAGAGAAGAGATCACTACTCTTTGGCGCAAATTTTCATGTTCTTGGTTGGTTTTGGTCTTTAGGTCAACCCATCCAAAATATTTGTTGGTTGAGCAAACGTTCTACCCTTCCCTCTGATAATAGAGACAGATTTGTTATTTCAAAATAAATAATTAAAAACAAAACAAAACAAAAACAAAAACATATAAAATATCATATTCTTCACACTTGTTTGGTAGCTTTTTTTAGCAGATCTTGATAACAAGTTAATGAAATGTATAGTTGAAATTTTGATAAAAGTTGTGATCTATTAAATATATGGTTAAAATTAATTGTTAACTATAACTTCAACTTTTTAGTAGATTTTTAAGCGCCATCAAACAAGCTCTTCAACCCGCTAAACCCCACCCACACCATTCCTTTTCAAGTAGTATTGTAAGTACTTAAAGAAACATTTTTGCCTTTAAAAGGATCACATATATTTGCAATCCATTTGTCCAATTTTTACTGTCGAACGGCTCTATATTTCCTTGCATTGGGATGCGTCGGAAGCTTACTTTCGACTTTTGTTGAAACTTTCTTATTTCTCTTCTTCTCACTATTATTGCTATCTTGACGTGAACTATTTGTTTTAATGATTTTAGACCGGGAATAAGAGCCATCCATTGGAAACTGGAATATACCTCTTGAACAATTCGCTAAACTTTCTTCTCATTGATTCCTCCATCATCAATCATTGATTATTTTCCTGCTATACTCAAATTCATCTTCGCCACATTCAACAAATTCAATAAGTTTAAATCCTTAAATTTATAGTGAAAACAAACTTATCTTCATCTAAACATGTATACACATCGAATTTTATGTGGATCTATGTTTTAAATTGGATGTGAATTATAGTAAAAATGTCTAACATTTATTGATTGTTCTTACCAAAGAAGACGATCATTTCCACACCAGAGGTTCACTGACGAGATCGAATGTTGTCCGAATAATCTAATCTTACATGGGACACTTTTTTTTGAGTCATATGCATATGGCACATATATCTATATATAGATATGGAGAAATAGAATCGGTACATGCAGTTATGGTGGTGGAGGGGAGAGACTAAACTTTTTTTATTTTGTGTGTGTGTGTGTGTGTGTGTGTGTGTGTGTGTGAGAGAGAGAGAGAGAGAGAGAGGGAGGGGGATTTAATCCTTTTTAGATTATATTTTTTATTATTTATTTTGAATTAACAAATTTGCCTTTGATATGGAGAAATAGAATCGGTACATGCAGTTATGGTGGTGGAAGGGAGAGACTAAACTTTTTTTATTTTGTGTGTGTGTGTGTGTGAGAGAGAGAGAGAGAGAGGGAGGGGGATTTAATCCTTTTTTAGATTATATTTTTTTATTATTTATTTTTGAATTAACAAATTTGCCTTTGTTATTAAAGGAAAGTGTACACCACACATTCAACTAACATATATTTTGGATAGATTTCGTCCACATAGACTAATTTTGCACTTAAAGGCTTATATCAGGGACCTTATAGCTAAAATTGAAATATTAGAAATCAAAACCAAATTAAGGACATAAGGTCATGGACCATTTGCGTAAAAACCCTTTACTTTTAAGAGCATGCATAGACAAAGACTTGCTTTAAAAAAAAAAAAAATTACTTAAACCTGTTGGATTTTTTTTATAATCTTCTTAGTCAAGTTCCCTTTTAACCAGTGTTGTAAAAAGCGTTAAGCGTGGTTAAGCATATAAGTCAAGTTTCAAACTTTTTTAAGCCTAGGCGAAACCTAATCGAGAATGAGACAAGGGCAAAGCGAGGCTAAGCAAGGAATCGCGCATCTAGATTTAGGCGGAGCCTAGGCGAACTCTTTAGAACAACGCTTTTAATCTTGACCATTTTGCAATTGTATTGATCGCTTTACAATCGTGTGTCGCAGTCTGTGAGATAGACTAAGGTGGTGTATTTACTTTTATAGATTTTTGTAAATTGATGAATTTTATATATTTCATGAGCTTTTAAATGACTTTTATAAATTTATTATGAATGAATGAAAGTCTTCTATAAACTTTTGTACACTTTTATTAAGTACTTTTATTTTTGGAAAAAAAAAAAATATTTGAGCTAAATACCTATATAATGTAATATTATGAATTTAACTAACACAAAACTATATAAACCATTCCCTTGTAAGATTTGATTATGTTTGAGATATGGACTTTACCATACTACATCAACGCTAAATTTGATGAGTTACACAAAGTTGTAAACTAATTGACCATACAAGATTGATGTGCAATCTTATAAAGCTTTCGAATTAAGAATAAGGGTTTGTGGTAAAATATTATTTTCATGCTATTATTCTATTATTTTACAAGGAAACCAATATTTTCGAAAGGCATTTTGAAGAATTGAAAATGTAAAAAGGGTGTGTTTTAAAATTTCAATTAAAATGTTTCCATCTTACCTAGTAAATTATATCATTATCAACCAACTACACTAGGTTAAATTATTGTGAACCCTGTTATATTATATATTTTATCTAATGTTCCGTTTTCCTTTGTCTTTAATTAGACAAAAAAATTCACAGTCAAACTTCAAAAATTCTTCTTTCTTATTTTTATCATTGTTGGCATACGACATGATCTGTGATGATCAACCTATGGACCCACTCTCCTAGTTACGGGGAAGAGTCGGACCTAATCACTAAGGATGGTCCAATCTAAACCCCAAGAGAGAGGTTTCATCTAACCTCCATGAAAAAGGAGATATTCATCCAAGAGGTCCTAAAGGGTCCAAACTAGGAGTCGAACTACGTAAGCATTTCCAAGACCATTGAATCTCAGGTTGGCATCAACTCTATTGTTTGAACTGCGTCACCATGGAGAGTGCATCGCATTCAGTTACAGTTATCAAGGCGTCACCAAAAAATCAAGTCTATCTACATGTCACATGTCAAGCCAGTCGTCTTTCAGTCACAATTGATGTAAATGTTACTTTGCATTAATATCCCAAAAAGGGAAATGTATTGTAAGCATTTATATAAATAGAAGACTTAAATATCTTAATACATACACACTGAATGCTAACGGAGCAGCATTTTGAGAGACTTTAATAAATTTTAATTGAATAATCTGTAACTTTTAAAAACCGTCAAATCAAGATTATTCTAACTGAATTGAGCTCAAAACAAAAGTTGAATAGATTACGTATAATTAATGGAATCTGATACCAGTAGATCACTTAAAGAGCACATTGTAGACAATGGCTAATTATAGAAACCCAATAAGCATAAATATAAATATATATAATGAGACACTATCTAATGCATAATAATCAAATCTCGAAACTCCAAAATAAAAGTGGTTTATATAGTACTTATCCTCGTACATTTCATTATGTTGCATCGGAGCTCCGACAAAGACAAGGCCGGAAAGACAAAACAAGCAAGCAGGGAACAAATAGAAAACAAGTAAAATAAATTAGAAAGAAAACAAAATATTTAGGAACAAATTACTCTCAGTCAGACAGAGAGTGACGAATTTAGAATCCTGCAGGCTTGTAGGCAATGAAACTAATGCATTGCACTTGGCGTATATTGTCGAATCCAATGATCCTAACGAAGGAATTGGGGTATGTCTTGACGGCCTCATCCAACTCGTTCAACACCTGCACTGCGTCTGTGCACCCAAACATCGGCAGCTTCCACATTACCCAGTAACGGCCATCATAGTATCCAGGTGATCTGTTGTTCTCACGGTACACAAATCCATGCTGCAATTGATTATACAAAATTAAGTCATTATAGATTATTCGCTAATGTATTGGAAATATTTATTGAATTATTATTGACCTCCAACTCGAATTCAAGGCAGGGAATCCATTTATTCCTGAGAAGGTACTCTACTTCCTTGAGCAATTGTTCTCTGGTGAGCTCGGGAAGGTATGAGAGAGTCTCATACTTCTTCTTTTCAATTGGTGGCCAAACCTGCAATTAACACATTGTAATTTATGGTTATGGATGATAGTACACATAAATCTAGTTAGTCGTATCTTGTAGCTTATCTTGCATCACGGTGTCACGTTTATTTGTTTCTCGTATTTGTCAAGCCTTTCTCCCGTGTGCTCGATTTCATCTCATTTAGGTCCGAGATTAGTCTCTCCCTAGTGTAAACATAAGTTTGTACTCTTGGTAGTTTCTACTGAAAAATTCACCTGCATGCAGGAAACTCTGCCACCATTGCTGGTGAGTGAGGTGATGTCGACATTCTTGCGGCTGACCGGGAAAGCACAGGTCGATTTAAGACCGGTGAAAGGAGCCACCATGCTAGCTTGAACCGGGGTGGCAGTGGCTGTGGCAATGGCCGCGGTTGAGAGCATTGAGGAAGCCATTTTCCTTCTATGTGCAACAGACACCCAATGAGCCTTGTGAAGAAAACTTGTGCTGCTACCTCGTCCTACAGCCCCGTTCTCCTCCTGCCCACAGTGGGCAAGAATTATCTTGCCCACTGCCTACGTGGCATGCCCCGTCAACAAATATTGACCAAGTAAAAATAACACATGTCAGCAAAAAATTTACAATTCACCTCCCCCATCTTCTCCTCTCCTCTCCTCATTCTCTCCCCCGTCTCCTCTCCCCCAAATCATCTGCCCTAACTCGCCGGACCTACCACCACCTTCTACCTCGCCGGACCCACCACCACCTTCTACCTCGCCGGATCAACAATTCACCACTCCCATCTCCTACCTTAAATCACCAACCACCATTTCAGCAAACCCATTTCAACAAAAATTCACCATTAACAAACCCTTAAATCTCCACTTTTTCTCGTATACCAAACATCTAACATCGAAAAAAAAGGTTAAAAAATGATTGTTGAAATGTTGCGAACAACCCACCTCTGCCGGACAACCACCGCGCTTAACAACCACCATCGCCTCCAACTCTCCCGCTCTCTGTCACCGCGCCGACAAACGCCGGACAACCACCATCGCCTCCAACATCAGACAAGAAAGCGGCCAACTCCTCCGCTCTCTGTCAAAGCACCAACAAACACCGGAAACCACCATCGCCTCCAACATCAAACAAGAAAACAAAAACTTGAGAAGAGGAGAGAGAAATGATTGCTGGCGCTGGTGGAGAGAGAGAGAGAGAAAGAGTCGCCGGTGTGGTGTTGAGTGGGGTGGGTGATATCTGAAAGTGGTGGTGGTGGTTGGTGGGTGGGGGGATTTAGGACAGATTTGGGGGAGAGGAGACGGGGGAGAGAATGAGGAGAGGAGAAGATGGGGGAGGTGAATTGTAAATTTTTTGCTGACATGTGTTATTTTTATTGAGTAATGCTCTATGTACATAATGGTTGACACCCTGCCTTACAGATGCTGACGTGGCCTTAATTTATTCATTTTAAATTCAAAGTTTGAAAAGGGAAATCTGTGGCACAAAACTCCTTCCGCCAAAATAAACAAAACTCCTTCCGCCAAAATTAAAAAATCTGTACAAGCCCTAGTTTTCTAATTCCCCCAAAATAGAGAGGCATTTTTCTCCACCGGCCACTTCTCCACCGACTTCTCCACCCACCGGCGATCGTCACTTCTCCACCCACCGGCGACATTGACTCTTCCACCGACTTCTCCACCCACCGGCGACATTGTCTCCACTGCTCACCCCTTCATCTTCTCCGGCAAGATTTATCACAAATCGATTCAAGGAGGTAATATTTTGTCTTGCTTGTTTTTAAATGAGGTGCGAGAAATCGATTTGAAAAACCCATAAACTATCATAAAATGAATAAAAATGTATTCGCTTGTTGTAAAATCTAAAAATCGAAATTTTATTTGTTTGATAGAAATGAGAAAAAATGAAAATGTGTGTCCGATTGTTCCCATTTGGAATGGATATGAAAATGACTTCTTAAAATTTTTTTTTTTATTGCTATTTGCGAGAAAATCAAATGACCGATTCGACGAGGAGACAATAAATATTGTTGTTGAAAATGTGGATGACGAAAGTTTGGACAATGCTAATATATTAGAGGATGAAATCTTAGGAGGAGATAGTGAGTGTGAACCTAAGGTTGGTATGAAGTTTACTGGATGAAAATGAAGTATTCGAGTTCTACAAACGGTATGCCTATCATCTAGGTTTTCCAGTTAGAAAAAGAAATTCAAGAGGGATGATGATGGGAATCTAAGATACGTAACATTTACGTGTAGTCGTGAGGTAGAAGAAATAGTGGTACAAGCACTTCTTTCAAGCCTCAACCAACAATTCAAACAGTTGTAAAGCTAGGATAACAAACATCTTCGAGATATTTGTGGAACATGGCGACTTAACACGGTCCATCTTGATCATAATCATAAAACAAGTCCTTCAAAATCTAGGTTGTATCGATGCAATAGAGAACTTAGTGCACGTGTGAAACGGAAACTTGAAATAGATGATATATTGGAATTCCATTGCACAAAAGTTATAACTCATTTGTTGTTGAAGCGGTGGGTATGAGAAAATGACTTGTATCGAGAAGGATTGTAGGAACTACATTGAAAAAGTCAGCGGTTAAGACTTGGGAAGGAGATCTTTGTAGCACTACAAGCGTATTTTTCAAAAATGCAAACAAATTGTCCGAGATTTTTTTTAGTATGGATTTGGATGAAGAATCTCGATTAAAGAACGTTTTTGATGAGATAATAGGTGTGTAGACAAGCATATAAGGAGTTCGGTGATGTAGTCACTTTTGATACAACATATCGACTAACAAATATGACATGCCTTTCGCTCCTTTTGTTGGAGTGAATCATCACGGACAAAGTACATTGCTTGGGTGTGGACTTGTTTGAATGAGGATACGAAACTTTCATTTGGCTATTTCGGATATGGCTTGAATGTATGCATGATAAGGCTCCGAATGGAATTATTACCGATCAAGATCGGGCAATGCAAAATGCAATTAGAATAGTTTTCCCACATACAAAGCATAGATGGTGTTTGTGGCATATACTAAAGAAATTACCTGAAAAATTTGGCAACCATATTCATAAGGGTTCTATATTTTCTGATATACATGGTTTAGTGTATGATTGTCACATTCCTGGAGAGTTTGAAGAGGGTTGGAGACAGATGATTGAAATGTACAAATTGCAAGAGAACGATTGGTTGACAGGACTATACAAGGATAGAAACCGTTGGGTGCCATGTTTCTTGAAAAACAGTTTTTGGGCGGGGATGTCAACGACTCAACGGAGTGAGAGTATGAATGCATTCTTTGATGGGTATGTCCACGAAAACTTCTTTGAAGCAATTTGTTGAACAAGAGGATGGCGTGCCTTGAGCAAGGTGGAAAAAGAGTTTTAAGCAGATTTTAAGTCATTTTCACAAATGGTCCCATAATGCGTTAAGTATGAAATGGAGAAACAATTTCGTGAAGTGTATACAATCTCGAAATTTCGTGAATTTCAAGAAGAGTTTTTGGAAAAGTGTATTGCGAAGTTCTCTCCACTGAAGAGTGTGGTTCGATCACGAATTATGCGGTTCGTGAGGATATCATATTCAACGATAGAGTTAAGAAAAAAAAAATTACAGTTTCATTTATGAGAGACAATGCTTACATTGAATGCAATTGTCACCTATTCGAGTTTAGGGGCATACTTTGCAAACATGCTATCTCGGTGCTTATCCGTAATGATGTCGCAAAAATTCCTGAGTCTTATATATTGCGCAGGTGGAGAAGAGATGTTAGTAGAGCGCGCACGAGGTCTCAATCAATTACGATGGTTGGATGAGTACACTGCGCAGATTAAGATATGAAAAAATGACCTCGCGTTTGCAAACGAAATGACTTGGTAGTAGATGATGATGAAGAAAAAACACGAGCGGTTATAGAGTGGATTGAAATTTGATCCAATGATTTAGCTATTTCAAAAACCATACCAAGTTGTGGAAGTAATCTTTTATCCCAAAATAGTGTTCAAGTGGACTCTACACGTGGTGAAGTGGAGAAGAATGCTAGTCAAAACATTCTTGATCCAAAATGCTCAAGAACAAAAGGAGCTCTCAAGAAGAAGCTACGGCGAAAAGGGGCATTGGAAACAATTGCAAAAAAATCTAAGGTATAATGTCATTACATTGGGCAATAATTTTTATTATATTATATTTGTGTTTTTAACCACCAAATGTTGGATGTGCACATTTGAAATCAAATAAATCGAACACATCGAACAAGACTAATGTACAAGACAATGTTGATTTCATTCCATCGGTTTGGGCAACACAACATCTCACACGACCACCACTACTCGCCACGCTGTGATTAGTAGTAAGTATTTATATTTGCATATGTTTTTATGTTCTATATTAACTTCCCTTGATTAACAATATGAACATCATATTTTGTAGGGTACGCAATATCAACAATGGAGACCATCTTATGGATTAAATTTGTTGCCTACATATGGGATGGATTTACCCACTATGCAAATATATGCGCCACAATTACAACCAAGACAAGATGATGTGTTTGGAGCATGGGATGAATATGTTCGGAACAATTTGCCACCAACAAAATGAATATGAACCTTATTAGTATTTATTCTATATGTTTATGGTTTGGGAATATTGAACAATGTATTTTGTCAACATTCTTAAATGTATTGAACAATGAATTGGAGCTTATCTGTGATTTAAATTAATGGTATAGAAGTGGATAGTGTGTCTTTGGTTCATTCATATGTATCTTGTCAATTTTTCTAGAGTGTTCAAAGCTTTATTAGATGACCAAAGTGGAGTTGGTTTATGGTTTTGATTTATCCTTATGCGAGCATTTTTGGTCGAGATCCGTGCACAAGGCATATTTTCAAAAAAAATTCGCGAGACTTCATCGGGCGATCGCCCAGCATATTCAGGCGATCGCCCGGTGAGAGTTTCAAGTGGTTTCGCCGCGAGAACCCATTGGGTGATCCCGATAAAGAATTTGCGGCGATCGCCCAATAAATGGTCTCTCATCGGGCGATCGCCGGCATATTATGGGTGATCGCCAAAGATAGCCCATTGGGTTACGCTTGCAGAACCCAATTGGGCGATCGCCCAGTGAATTGGCCTGGGAGATCGCCCAGGCCAATGGGAATTTTTTTTTTTTTTTTTTCAATTATGTCTAATGCAAATCATCACACTGGTTTCACGACATTCTGTGTCATTGAGGAATAAACTTAACCAAGATAGTCACATAGAATGCTAGTTATCTCCATAATTTAACCAAATAAGTCAACACAAATTATAATCAACTAAGTTACACATATGCTAGTTTTCTCCATAATTTAACCATTACAACTTTTGATAAAATGAGTTCAGCAGAGTCCAAAACAAAAATACATAATTTTAACTACATAATTTAAATGCTTCAATGTCCCTTTTCTTTCCCATTCTCTTCCGCATTTGATTTTCCCTTGCGAATGGTTAGGTTCAGTGAAATTTCCACGTCTTTTTCTTCAGATATCCCAGCCAAGCTTTTGAAAATACGCGAAAAATCTTCAAGATCATCCTTGGGCACAGATTTAGCCGAACAAATGCAACTTGATTCACCTTCATTCGTTACGATTTCCTTTTTTGGCGCAACATCACTCCATTTAAAAAATCCGCAATCACTACTACAACAAAAGAACAACTTCCCTATGTTCACCGTCTTCTTCTCCACCTCCATCCATTTTACAAATCCCTCACCACAGATTGGACATCGTTGTTTTCTCGGGCATTCCTGCAAGTAGTGACCCGGCCGTCTACAACTATGACAAATTCCTTTATTCTTTCCTTGCATTGTGAAAGTACCTTGAATTGAAAATTGTACACCAATTACTAACAATTTTATTATTCATGCGACAAAGAAATTAAAACGTCAAATAAATACACGGTGATAATGGAGAAAAATCCACGGATAATCTATTTATTTCAATTGTTGTTGCAAACCAAAATGCCGGATAATCTAATTAGTTTACAAATAATGCTTCAATTATTTGGAGATTTATGAGATCTCATTTTTTTTCAAAATTTTGACTAATCTAGATCATAATGGTATGCGTACACGATGTTTGATCAATTAAAGCGAGAGATTATTGAAGGAGAAGATGAGCAAAAATAGAGACGACGATCATCTCGAAAGCGACTCTTTTCGCATTTTACGCTTTTGTGTTAAAAGGATCTCAAAATGCATTGCTACTGTCTAACTTATCCCTGCAATAAGGTAAATATCTACTCATTCTTTGTTTTATCAAATTGAACATATCCTATACTCTACTCATCCACTCATATCATAAATAGCTCATTTTACTAGTCCATTCAACGCTTTGCATTCAAATAGAGTCTCGAACTCGTTATAGAGGCCGAACTCATTGAACTCATTGACGGAGAAGATGAAGGAGAAGATGAAGGTGGTGATGATAGTTTGTGGGTTTTTCAAATCGATTTCTCGCACCTCATTTAAAAACAAGCAAGACAAAATATTACCTCCTTGAATCGATTTGTGATAAATCTTCACGGAGAAGATGATGAAGGGTGAGCGGTGGAGTCAATGTCACGGTGGGTGGAGAAGTCGGTGGAGGAGTCAATGTCGTGGGTGGGTGGAGAAGTCGGTGGAGGAGTCAATGTCATGGGGTGGGTGGAAAAGTGACGATCGCCGGTGGGTGGAGAAGTCGGTGGAAAAGTGGTAGGTGGAGAAAAATGCCTCTCTATTTTGGGGGAATTAGAAAACTAGGGCTTGTACAGATTTTTTAATTTTGGCGGAAGGAGTTTTGTTTATTTTGGCTGAAGGAGTTTTGTGCCACAGATTTCCCTTTTCAAACTTTGAATTTAAAATGAATAAATTAAGGCCACGTCAGCATCTGTAAGGCAGGGTGTCAACCATTATGTACATAGAGCATTACTCATTTTTATTTGGTCAATATTTGCTGACGGAACATGCCACGTAGGCAGTGGGCAAGATAATTCTTGCCCACTGTGGGCAGGAGAACGGGGCTGCCTCGCAGCATATATAGAACTATAGGCCCCTTTTAAAATTAATTTTTCACATATTTTGATCCAAGGGTCTAGCTTCATCTTGAGAGTTTTGGTCGAAACGGACCGTCAGATCTCTTGTACCATGACATTTTAATTATGACCACATATTGAACGGTCAAGATTGGACTAGTGCCTTATCGTTTGGCACCCCAATCGGTGTGCCACGTGGCATAATCTTATCTGGTGTGATGGACAATACTTTGTGTAAGGCTAACAAATGAGGACCTTACTTCTGAAGATGTTTGCACAAGTGAATTTACAAACATAACCCCACAAAAAGTGTCTGTAGGGTACGTTTAACATACCATTAACAATACTGTGTACTAAATGAATCGTTAATGTTCAATATCGTACATTTCAGTGTGCAATACTACATTTAACCCACGAGTAAGTGGTTGCTAAAAAACACGTATAAATAAATAAATTTTTATGATATATTAATATGTCGAATGAGACTATATTCAATAAGACTAGAAGTGAAAATTAAGATCTTAGTTGATATAGTGCAGTTGTTTATTAAATAATAAAAATATATTAGTGATTCACATGTTGCACTTTTTAGAAATTTGTATTTATTTGTTTTTGTTTGGCACAAATAAATTAGTGATTGAAATTTCTCAGTCCACAAAGCGACTCGATAAGACCACAAATAACTACTTGATCAGAACCACGTAAATTATTCTAATATGATATGTAACTTCTTCTTCTTTTCTTTCTTAGATGAAGCCATGAAGGAAACTATTTTTCTTTTATTTTTTTTCCGTCCGTCCTCAAATTCGAAAAAAAAAATTATAGTTATTCAATTATAAATATATTTGTCACTACTCATAAATATTTATAAATTGGTCAAATATTATTTTTGTCAATACATTTTGTAAGATCCACAACTTTTATCCATTTTTAATCTACACATTACGTAATACATACTGCTTATCTATACTACTTCTAAAAAGTCCTAAAATGGAGAAACAATTTTAGACTATTTTACCTTTCCATATTAAATCTTTTGACTATTTCACACTACCATATTAAATAAAAAAATCCAAAAATATTATCTCTCCCACCATTATTGAACAAAATAAGGAGTTATTCAAGGCCTTTTGACAACTTATCTTCAGTTTTTTTTTTTTTTTTTTAACTACGAAATACAAAGATTATATGGTGATCCTAAATATGTATTTAAGATCATAAAAATGAGATTTATGAATTAAGAAGTTAAAAGACATTTTATTAGTTAATACTGACATCAAAATTTATCATTTTTTCTAGATTGTAATGGTCGACTCCTTCTCTTCTTTACTTTGTCATCTTCTCATATTTTATATGTAAATTTTACAAGTTAGAATTAGAAAGTTTCTCTCAAAATTCTCTCATTCTACTTCTAAAAGGCCTTAAAAATTTCGAACGATTTTACCCTCTCAAATTAAATTAAAAAATCAAAACACCTTTCATCTTCCACAATTATTGAACAAAATAAATGGTTGTTTTGGGTATTTAGACAACTTATCTTCAGTTTTTTTTAATGTATAATACAAATGGTCATGTGATGATTATGTAATTCTTAAATATGTATTTATGGTCATAAAAATGGAATTTATGAATTGGGGAGTTAAAAGACTTTTCATTTGTCAATACTGACATAAAAAATTATCATTTTTTTTAGAAAATCCTTGTGATGGTCGACTCATTCTCCTTTTTACTTTGGCATCAACTTTTTAGATTTTATATATAAATTTTACAGTTATTTATATATATACTACTTCTAAAAAGCCAAAAACTGATAAACAATTTTGGACTATACCCTTCCGTATTAAATTAAAAAATTCAAAAATATTTAATCTCCTACCATTATTGAACAAAATAAATAGTTGTTTGGGGTATTTGGACAACTTATCTATATTTTTTAAAATTACGGAATACAAATAGTCATAGATGAATATGTAATTCCTAAGGGAATTTGGCACAAATGGTCTCTAACATTTGCTCTCAGTGTGGAATTGGTCCATAACGTTTATTTTTTGGCACAAAAGTCTACGATATATATTTTTGTATTGATGATTGGTCAGCTTATAGAATGAAAAAGATAAATATACCCTTAGTTTTAATTATAAGAAATTGTATGTGCATTCTTAATCATTACAAAATGTGCAAATAGGTCCGATATATTTATTAAATAATATTTAATTTTGCATAATTAATATATCATTATAGTAGTGTGAATTAAAATTTTCATAAAGAAAAAATATAAAATTATTGTGCTTTAAATATATGTAATTGTTATGTGATATGAAAAAAATTTGAATAAAAATTGAGTTAAATAAATAAATAAATGAAGTATATAATTTTATGATATTAAACTAATCTTATTACATTTTTATTTATCATATAAATACTAATAAAAATTAATTCACACATTATGTGTTTTATTTTTGAATAAAAATAAAATAATAAATTAAATTATGAATAATACAGTTGGATCTCTAGTATTTGTAGTTAATAAATATATAACTCAATTAAATAAAAGAATTTGAACATCAAATTTGTGACAAAGTTATTTTTTTATACAACAATAAAATAAAATTTTAAATTTTAAATAATATAATTACTTAATAATAAAAATAATAATTTTATTTGATATGTTTATTAATAAAGTGTTAATTCAAAAAAAAATTCATTAGTTTTCTTTAATTTTTTATAAAAAATTAAAGTATTGGACCTATTTGCATATTTTGTAATGATTATGAATCCACATACAATTTCTTCTAATTAAAACTAATGGTATATTTGTCATTTTCATCCCATAAGGACCGATTGCACATCAAAACACATATGTTAGAGACTTATGTGCTAAAAAATAAACGTTAGAGACCAATTCCACACTAAGGACAAATGTTATGGACCATTTGTGCCAAAATCCCTAATTCCTAAATATATACTTAGGATCATAAAAATGGGATTTATGAATTTGAGAGTTAAAAGACCTTTCATTTGCCAATATTAACATAAAAATTTATCATATTTTTTTCTAAAAAAGCCCTGTGATGGTCGACTCCTTCTTTCTTTACTTTAACATCAACTTTTCAGATTTTATATGTAAATTTTACAAGTTAGAATTAGAAAGTTTCTCTCAAAATTTCTCATTTTGTCTTTTTCTTTTCACAACATATTATACACATCAAATTCATTTTTCTTCAAGTTTTTACAAAAGAAAGAAAGAAGAAATAAGTGATAATTCAAAGTTGTTGAAAAGCAACCAAAAAGTTTCAATATTTTCAATTAGTTTTCATATTTAAGAAATTTAAGGTGAGATATACATGCAAGTGGTTATTTTAATTTGATATAGTTCTATTTGGTCACTTATAAAATGTTATAAATAAATGTATAGAATATTTCATTCGACATGGTTCGGTCTTTTCACTATGAAATGTAATGAAGAAATGTAAAAGTTTTTTCGTTCAATATGGTTTGGTTGCTCACTATGAAACGTGGTATGAATTGTAAAACTTTATATGATTTTTTGAGGAACGGATGACATGTTCAATACTATAGATAATTGAATATGATTAATAAACAATGACATGTCAAACATTTGTCTATTGGTCAATTAAGATTAGTTTAGCAAAAATACCCATGTAATCTAAGTCAACTGAAGTTGGAAATGGTAACAACTATTTGGCATTAGTTTGAAACCGGTAGAAGCATGTGTTCAAATGAAAAAAATAAAAATATAGAAAAAAAATTACAATAATCAGTTTTCATGTAAATAAAATTGAATCCTCGATGGGATGAACAAAATTGTATCAGTTTAAATTATTAATCAACATAATTAATGTGAAAGTAACATGTCTGACATTAACAAATATCTCAATTTATATGTTATTTATCATTATTTAATTGTCTACATTTTAAACTAATAAAATTTCTGACATTTTCCACCCATTTGACATATTCTATATAAAACACGTTTATTTTATTCTCATTACATCTACCAGTTTTATTATTTTCTTTTAAGCGTCACTACATTTTTATTATCTTGTTTAATCCTCATGGATGGAAATTGTAGCACGCATGTGTATAACAAGGGCTTCATTCTCAAGTTGACTGTTAATAAGAGGCATTCAAGTTACGAATTCATTTTTCGAAATGTGAAGTATACAAAAGTGAGTCATCATTTTCTGTTAGTTTCTAAAATTTTTGTATAAATGGTAAACGATCTTCATACATTTTCGTTTCATATAAATGGTAAACGATCTTCATACATTTTCGTATCATTCATATAAATGGTAAACGATCTTCATACATTTTCGTTTCATATAATCATAATGCGTATCTATCGAAATGGACTTTGTTCATAAACAAATGAAAATGTGGATTAATTGGAGTTTTATCAATTGAAGTAGATTGCACAAAGTTCACTAAATATGATAAAAGACATTTTGTGAAAGGCATTGTATAAGCGTTGTTGATATAATTATGTCATTGTAGATTTAGTATGGTTTAACAAAAAACTTGATTACAATTTAAAAACACGAGAAAAATATAGAGTATTTGATGTTTATTAAGTGTTTTATGTGATAAAGTTATTGGGATTATACATTAATGTTAATAACGAATACAACCAAATTAGAATATAGAACATAATTGAACATTAGCTAGACATGATAATGTAATTCATTTCCTTATTTCTAATTTTCTTAGTAGCGTCTCTTTTTATTAATTAAAGAATAGTTAGTTTTGCTATTACTGATACTTTATTCAACATCTATTGAAACAAAGATTGAATTAAAAATGTAGATATCTGACCATTATTAAAAGTTTGTCAAATTCTTATGCTTCATAACATCAATTCCATAAGTTTTGATATCAATAGTTCACCAATCATCAAATCTCAAATCACCAAAATGTATTTACTGAGTTCAAGTTACTATTGATATTACCACAATATAAAACACATCTCTTATTATAGTTATACTTCTATAAATGTAAATAAAATATCAAACAATACAATACAACACAATATGTTATCAAGAACTATTTTTTTATCTTATTGTAATTGCTACTTTAATATTTTAATTTTTTAACAATTAAAAAATAAGAATTTTGAAAATATTAAAAATTAACAATTTTTTTGAGAAATCACGTGCAATGCACATGTTTATAACTAGTAATTTACAAAAATCTCTATTAAACATGCACTATATTGTCTTGTTAAACAAGTAAAATAATTATTTTAAAATAAGAAAAAATTGTATTATTAATTATAGTACTTGCCCTCTAACAATTTTTTTTGGGTCACGATGTCCCCAATTTTATGAATTTGTAGCATAGCTGGTTTCGTAATTAACCATTTATGTCCATTTTACGGTTAAATAGTAATTTATCTATTAAAAAAACATCATATACTTATTTTTAATAAAAAGAAAAGAAACAAAAAATATTTTTGAAAAAATACAAAAGTTCACCGCATCCCCCACCCTCACCCCATCTCTTTCTGTTGACTGTTGTCGTCGCCCTTTTATTCCATCTCCATTCTTGTTCCAAAAACGGTTGTCCCTATACGGCTTCCCACACCACCATTTATTATTAATGAAGACAATTTCTTCATTTTTCGACAATTTTATGATTGGTTAATTTCACTAATGGCTACTAAACATTGCATTCAATGTCATATTGGCCATTGAACTTTAATTTATTTTAACGGCCAACAGTTATAAAATTTACAAAATATTCAAGTCAAACCACCAATTTTAACACATGTTTTGAGATACTTAGATTATAATTTCAACTGATCAAACATAATTTGTATTCATACATTTTATATGACTCACAACTTACAATTTACAATCTATTTTTTATTCACATATTCACCAACAACTTATAATATAAGTACTTAAAAAATAATTTCATTACTATCAAACACGCGCTTAGTGGCCAATGTAAAATTAATTATTTTTATGTTAGAATTTGCCAGAAGAAGAATGAATGAGACGAGAAAATCCCAAAACCCAAAGAGCTACATACAGAGTACAGACCATGGGACTTGAAACACTAGCCAACTTAAATGCCAAAAAATAAAGTTTTCTATATTTGTAAAGCGCATCATTCCCTTCATAAGAAATTGACCTAAATGTCAAAAAATAAAGTTTTCTATATTTATAAAGCGCATCATTCCCTTCATAAGAAATTGACTTAGTGCTTGTTTGGTATGAATTTTAATTGGTTTTTAGTTTTTTATTTTTTGACCAAATGAGTGAAATGACCAAAATGACTATATTGCTTGAAAAAACAGCAGCAATTTTTGACCCAAAAATGGAACAATTTTGGAAGGAGGCTCTTAACTCACCAAACTTTTGATTAATCAAACTTTGACTAGTCCAAAAAAATCCATTACAATGGATATCAAACAAGCACTTAAAATACCAAAAAATAAAATTTTCTATATTTATAAAGTGCATTATTCCCTCCATAAGAAATTCAAACAAATACCAATATCGTGTCAACTCCTACCACATTAAACGACAAAAAATAAACATTTCATAAACAAAATGATTGATATTTTTAAAAAGTAAAAACAAAGATAAAATAGTATCATATTCATTCATTCTTTATACTAGTTACATGCACCTATCTAATGCCGCGAGTTCTTAAAAGCAAGAATATCACATCTTCCTCATCAAACTCAGTTTATTTACTAAAACTAAAACATTTATTTATTTTTAATTTAAACCTTCAAATCAAGATATTTACTCAAAAGTTATTACTTTTTGAAAGATTTGCAAGTGTGCAACGGCCATATCTCCGGGGCGCGTTTGGAGCCTGAAGAAAGATGGCGCGTGATAGGGAGGCCATAGTTCCAATAGTATGTGGCGAGCCGCCATGAATCTGCTCGCAGGACGGCTTTACACGTGTTGCGACATTCGGCTTCATGGTTTTGGACTGACTTGCATGCCGATATTGGACTTTTCAGCCCTCCAGTTTTGGCTGAAATTACAGGCATGCCATCTCTTCATTGGACAACACAAAAAGACAATAGTAACCTCGTATAACCGGCAGCTTCCCACAATTATGGACTCAATCGGGTACAATTAATTATGATTTGTACTGCCGTTTTTGGATAAGTTCAAGGAATCCTTTCTATTGATTTTTAATTAACAACTCAGGTTGTCTTCCAATAATATTATATTAAATAAAAAGAAAATTATTACTTGAACAATAAAAGTAATTTGCACCACATATTTAATTATCTTGTTACTTAATTTGACTAGTTCGATTCTTAATTGGTAGGAAAATGTTGGATAACTTTCTGTTAACTTAAGTTGACGTAAATAAAAATTGTAGAATGAGTTGATTGTAAGTCACTCGAGTGACTTTTAGTAAAATTAAGTATTTACTTAACATTTTGCCACTTTTCTTTTATTAGCACAATCAATTGTTTTTTTGACAATAAATATTAATGAAAAGACACATATATTTTACTTTGAGTCGTTGGTTCCATTATGTTAAACATATTCATCAACTCGCATTTGAAAATTATTTCACATGAATTGCACGTCACTCAATTCGGTTGAATTCGTTTTCTTTGTCATGGTCAAGCAAAATTTCAACTGAATTCTCATTGATTTTTGTTCATACCGCATACAAATTAAAAGATAAGATATATGACGTTTTTATTCGGTTCTTTAATTTAAATGGGCATATACCAATAATCATTATAATTTTACCATACAATGTAACATTATTTGGACAAACTAAGAAAATGAAGGGCAATATGAAGAATTGGCATCAATGGCGTCACCTTCACCCAGAAATAGGAAAACAGCCAAAATTTCGTACTTCCCACAGAATAAAGCATTACAAGAAACCACTTGCGGCGCCCCCTACAACACCCCACCTTCAAAGCTTTATTTATAAACCCATTTGCCAATCCTCGCACAATATAAACTCACACCCCACGGCCCACTTCTAATTTTGTATTCCGAAACGATAAAAGAATACCGATTTCTTAATTTTATTAAAACTAAGCGAGAGAGGTGTAAGTAGTAGAATTGGTAGCCATGCGAATGAGTTGCAATGGATGCCGGGTTCTCCGTAAAGGCTGCAGCGAAACATGTACAATTAGACCTTGCCTTCAATGGATCAAAACCCCTGAAGCGCAATCCAACGCTACCGTTTTCCTCGCCAAATTTTATGGCCGTGCTGGCCTTGTAAACCTCATCAATGCCGCCGCCGATCACTTGCAACCTGGTAATAATAATTAATTAATTATTATGTGCAGAAATTGAGATCGCCAAATGTTTTTATTTGCAGAATTCAACTAAACTCACTTCATAGTTAACAAGAATCAAAACGAACGTTTATTAATATCGTTTCTCATTCCTTTTTTTTTAATTTAATAATTGCAGCGATCTTTAGATCTTTGTTACACGAAGCATGTGGGCGTATTGTCAATCCAATAACTGGGGCGACCGGTTTATTGTGGTCTGGGAACTGGCATCTTTGCCAGGCGGCGGTTGAAGCTGTTCTGAGCGGCGCGTCTGTGGCGCAAGTCTCTTCTGAATCGGCGACGAGTACCATGATGAGTCCACCGTTCAAGGCAGGTGATGTTCGCCACGTGTCGAAGAACAACAACTCGGCTGCCTGGGAGTGTGACGCGCACAGGACCAAGACTCGTGGCCGGTTCAAGAAAGTCGCCGCTAAGCCGAAGCTGAGAGCTTGTTCGCTTGATGATGTTGATAACGCGGCTCGGGTCATGTGGAGCTGGTCCCATAAGGAAGAGGAGGTGGGTGTTACGTCCCAGAGTCACAGCTCTGGGGTGAGTCAAGGTGAACGTGTGATGCAGCCAAGCCGGGGCTTGGAGAGTAGGGAGGATGACAGCGCGTCCGTCGAGACTGTGGAAGCATCGTTGACAAAGCCTGTTGAGCCGACAGCCGATGGGAGCGGCGTTGAGTTGGAATTGACACTCGGCTTTGAGCCGGTGGCGAGGAATAATAAAGTGGGACCCCTAAAGAGAGATGAAAAGATCGACGGTTGTGAAGAAGCCACGCGGTTTTGGCCTTCCGATAGTTGTGCGTTTGGACTTTGAAATGCTTTTTCTTTTCCTTTTTTTTTTTTTTTGAAAAATTTATTTTAGAGTCTTTAGATTTTGGAAACGTTGAAGATATAAAATGTAGGCACAATCAATTTGTTTGGCTAAGATTTAAAAGTTTGCTTACACATAATTTAATAAATTTACTTCAGAACAAATAATTTTTTTATTTTGTAAAAGCTAAAAATAATTTAGTACATGTTTATTAGTAGTTATAAATATTTATAAATCGATCAAATATTATTTTTATTTACACATTTATAAAATTTACAATTTTTATTCATTTTTCATCTATAGGACTTTTTACAAATAAGTTATTAGTTGACTATATGAGACTCGAACATAACCGAACACACAATATTCAAGATACATAATCAAATTCGCTAATAAATATATTTACTATTCAGTTAATTATAAATTAGCAGCTCCGTTCTCCTGTCCACGATGGGCATGATATTGTTTGCCCACCGCTGATGTGGCGCTTCACCTCACCAACTTATGCAACGTCATTGCCTCATCGGCCTGCCACCTCATTAAAAAAAATGAGTACTACACCCACACCCAATTTTCCTTTTTCGAGTTCTCCTTCCTTTACATTTTTCGCTCTAATTTCTTTCCCAAAATTCTGCCTGTGACACCCACGCCGAAAAATACAGTCTGGCAAAATTTTAGTCGCTGTTATTGCCTCCCCACCAGAAAGAAATCAATCAATTCAATCGAGAACCACCATTTACGTGAAAACCACCGCCTCTTACCATAGACTCATCGCTCAACCACCACCTCCACGTCCCCATCCTACCATTCTCTCTCTTTTCCCAGATCTTTCGAACAACCACCTCGCTGACAAACGCCGGACAACCACCATCGCCTCCAACATCAGATAAGAAAAATAAAAATAAAAATAAAAAAAACTTGAAGGGACTCAGATCTAGCGGCTAGCGGCCAACTCTTCTGCTCTCTGTCATTGCGCCGTCAAACGCCAGACAACTACCATTGCCTCCAACATTAAGGGGAAAAAAACTTAAAGGGACTCAGAACTTGCGGTTAGTGGCCAACTCTTCTGCTCTTTGTCACCGGGCCGAAAAATGCCGGACAACCACCATCACCTCCAACATCAGCCAAGAAAAATAAAAAAAAATTACTTGAAGGAGAGTTTTAGGGCAGATGTGGGAGAGGAGAGAGAAAAGGTTGGCTTTGCTGTGTTTTTTGTTTTTTTGGATCCGGGCTATTGTCTTTGTGAAGAGGAAGAAATGGTTGCCGGCATTGGTGGAGAGAGAGAAAATTGCTAGTGTGGTGCTTGCTGGCCTCGGCGTTGACTTGGGTTTGTCGGAGTGGGTGGGGTAATATCTGAAAAGGGCACTCAATTTGTTTAGTGGGGTGGGGTGCTATTTCTTTAATGAGATGGCAGGCCGATGACGTAGCATAAGTTGGTGAGGTGGACGCATTACGTCAGCAGTAGGCAAACAATATCCTGCCCACCATAGGCAGGAGAACGGGGCTGCCTATTGTCATCCCAAGAGCAATAGTTGATTGATTAGATCTTTAAGGGACCTTTTTTTTTTTTTTTTTTTTTTTTTTTTAAAAGGTTAAAAAAAAAAAAAAAAAACATTTGAACATGCTAATAAGAAAATATACCCTCATAAGCTCGATAAACTTCTTTGACTTGGTTGAAATTGTAACAATCGTTCCCTCTACTCTCTTAAGTATAATTGACATTGATGTCTCTTGACGTTAGAAAATGATGCTGCACTTTCTAAGTCAACTTAATGTTAAGAATTTAGGTTGGACATAGGCCGAACTGAACTAGATACGAGAATTGTAACAGAAGACATGTTTGTAAGCTCATTTCGAGTATGCTGTTTATTATAAGTCATTCAATGTCCGAACTGTTGGACATTTATGTCTCCTATTTACATGAAAATATGTGATGATTATATGCATTTAATGCCAAGCTAGACATTTAATGCTACAAGACATCTCATTTATGAAAATTCAATATGAAGTGACATCTCTGTGATGGGCGGTTGATCTGACGTCTGACACATGAGAAGACGTGACATACTGGTGACGTGAGCTTAATCGTAAGAGATGAGAATGATGTTCGACCTGGAGTAAGGCCCGCCTTAGGATGAGGTCCAACCTGAAATAAGACCCGCTTGGGATAAAGTCCGACTCGGAATAAGGCTCACCTTGGGATGAGGTCCGACTTGAAGTAAGACCCGCTTGGAAATGAGGTTCGACCTAGAGTAAGACCTAGATGAGAATGACATCCGACCTGCTCTTGTAGCACCGGTGAAGAATTATTTTGTTGATGTAACAGATCGAATAGGATATCAACAATGTCGATTATTACTAATCAACCATTTATGTTTCAAAAATTTGTTGTTGACGTTCAAGTAGACACAATACGAGTAATATTACAAAATTAAAAGTTATATGACAATACTGTAAAGAAAATTAGATAAATAAGAGACCAAGTTGGAACAAGGTCCATATATTGGGAGCTAACAGTGCAGTTTTCATCATTCATAAATCAAACCCTCAACCCCATTCTCTTTCTCACCTTCTAGAGAGAGAAATAGCGATAGTAAAATCGGAAGAAATCAGGTTAAATGGGTCGCAAAAAGGGAGTGTTGTTCAGTGACGAGGGCCCCCCGGATGACTTCGACCCGGACAATCCGTACAAGGACCCGGTGGCGATGCTGGAGATGAGAGAGCATTTGGTGAGGGAGAAGTGGATCGACATCGAGAAGGCCAAGATTCTCAGAGAGAAAGTGAAGTGGTGTTACCGCGTAGAGGGCATCAACCACCTCCAAAAGTGCCGCCACCTCGTCCAGCAGTACCTCGACGCCACCCGCGGCATCGGCTGGGGCAAGGACCACCGCCCCCATTCCCTCCATGGTGCCCTCCTTTTTCCCCGTGTAGATTTGGGCGTATTTTTGAAGAATTGGTTTTATGTTATAAATAAACGGTTTGGGTTGTGGCTTTAGGTCCAAAGGTGGAGGCCGAGGCCGAGGTCGAGGCCGAATGAGTGACTAATTGACTGAGCTTTGGCTCCGAATAATTTGAGGTATTTCCATTGAAATGTTTATTGACCTCTTTTTATTATTACAGGTGTGCAATTTTTCATTGTTTTGTGTTATTTTGATTATATATTTGATTAGACTAATGGACTATGATTGTTCGTTTTTTTTTAAATTTAGATTTCATGTAAAATGGAAAATGGTACATTTCGTTAGATATAAAACGCTCATTTATTAGCTTGGTTTTACCGGATGTTGGGACCAAATTCAGATGTCTTTTTCATTACTGAATTGAACCACTGCATAGTCTCAGAAGTGAAATCTGTATCTTTTAATCTCCTTGTTTGCTGCAGCTCTCATTTTGATTTGTGAATCTTAAATAAATAGGCAGTGGAATTATTTGCAGGATAGGAAATAACACCAACAACCCTTCCTCTCTCCCTAAACATAACCTGAGAAGTGTGTCGGCAGGTGATCAGTAAGCTCAGCAAGTGCTAATGAAACAAGCAAGCAAGAGAAACCTCTCTCTTACTTTTTAGGTTAATTATCTGTTTTTTTATGTGTTCTGTATCTGATCGTAAGATTCGATCATATGACCCCAAAACAATACTACTTAGACCATGACAATTCATAAGGCTAATTTATGTTGACTTGATGCTTTGCTTAGGCCAACTACTATCGGCTATCTCTAGCTACTTCTAGCTTCTATTTTTGCCCTTCCATTTTGGTGTAGTTTTAGTTTGTATTTGTATTGAATGAACATGTCAAAGAAAGGCGATCACATCTGGCTGTGAAGGTGGGTTCTGTCGCTGCCTAATAGATGCAGAATTTTCATAACCTTGGTCCTACATTTGGATTGCATTGATTGTGATTGAAAATTTGAAATATTTTTTTTCCTCCTTTTCTATGAATTTCTTTCTCCCTGCTTTCCTGTTCAATGGCTCTTGTTTTCTGCCAATGGAAATGCAAATTAACTTACCATTTAGCGTAACACGAAATAAGGGCATTTTCTTTGTCCAGTATGTGCTTCGTATTTTATCCTTCTGAAGTTTATGGCATGTCTGGTTCCCATTTTTTCCCCAAAAAACCCATTTTTTCCCTATTTTTTTTGACTTTTCAAACTTTTTACACAATAAAAAAACTTAAAAAGTCAAAAAAGGTGGGCAAAAAAACCCATTTTTTGGAAAAAAATCTACACCGAACAAGCCCTTAATATGAGTTTCCTGACATTGATGATGATTGAGCATGGTACGCCAAAAGTTGAGTGATTCTTGATGCATATCACGCACTACAACTAGCAGCCCCTCTCTTGTTATTAGTAAGATTATAAGATAGGTTGCTTAAACAAATCCTTGAATTTTGAGAGGAAATGGCAGAAAAGCAAGCCCACCCCAGGCAAACATTTGCAAAGCTCAGTGATTTTTTATGCAGATTCGGTCCTTAACTCTGTGTGTCAAATAAGTTCAAAGTATTCACGCAAATGTCCTTCTGTAGAAGAGAGCTAGTGGTGGGGGGAGTTAATGTTATGATGAGTTCAACAACCTATCTTTGATTGTAAAGATTTTTGTGGTGCACTATCATAGTTGTATGTTTTTTAAGGCATCAGTCCTCGGATATACAAAAATCGCTTCCTTAATTTGAATTATGCATGCACTCTTATTTGGTTCATCAAATTGATCTTTCTTTTCCCATATGATGAACATTCCTTTTGATAGTCGTTATATGTCATGTCAAGCGATCAGTTATTTCCACCACCAAATATAGTAATCCTAATTTTTTAGTAAAAGCAGGACATAATTACCCTCAAAGTTGTTACTATCTATCTCCTGAACTTCCCTGTACTATCATTATGAAAGTCATATGGTCATCGATCATATAGTACGATTTCCTTCCTTTAACCCTATTACTGATTTTAATTATTTAGGTGAATCACCTGGAATCAAGAACTTGAGCAAATCTTATGGCACCTTCTGAATAAGAGATAGTTCTCATTTGATTTTTACCAATTTGTATATTTAATTCACTTAACCCCTTTTACCAAAACTTATATTTAACGATTTAAATTGTTTTGATGAGCTCAATGTGCTTTTTAAGGGCCATTAGACTCGAAACTGTGAAAATCCAGAATTGCTAATGTTTCATTCTATTTTCAAGGGGTGGTTTTCCTTCATGGACCATTCTTCGGTTTTGTTAAATAGTTCTGCTTAGTTTCTTGGGAGTTGGTTCTGAACACCGAGGACCTTTTAGGCCCAAAAGCACAAAACACATAATATTTGATGCTTTTATCTATTGCTTAGGGTTCTTTGCCTTGGTATTCGATTCTCGCTTTGAATCTCAATGGACATTCATAGCTTCCCTTTTTGTTAAAGAAAATACGGAAAAACACATTCAATGGACATTCATACTGTTTATATCTTCCAATTTAAAAAAAGAAAATAAGGAAAAACTCATTCAATGGGCATTCATACTGTAAATATCTTCCATTTTAAAAAAGAAAATAAGGAAAAACTACTCAATTATACGAATTTGCTCGTTCTGCTCATCTATTCCTTATCATTTTTGCAGGTGATTGAATTCAGGAAGCAGGCAAATCAAACAGTTTATTGAGCTCTTTTGCTTCAGTGGGACTGTTATTATCCAGATTATGTTGTTATTTCCATTCAGACGTGTAGAGGCCAATGATCGGCTTATTTGGTTTTCATAAGTGTTTTTCTACATTATTTTGAAACTGCTAGTGACCTCAAACATGTGATGCATAACAAAAATGGTGCAATAAGTTGCTTTATATCCGTGTCTTGTAATGTGTTTTAATGAATGCAAAATAGTAATTGTGCTCACCATTCACCTATTTCAGCAAAAAGCACTGATTTGCGTTGAAAGGCAATTTTAGCGTCTTTGGTTTATTTTATTTTCTTTGTTTTATAAATAAAGAATGCTGTCTTTTGAATTCAACTAATACAATTTGTGGATGTAGAGCATTATGACAAATTGAGATCTGATTCCCGGGGAAGATTTCTTGGCACAATTTTGGAAAGATAAACAGTAGACGCAACATGCATTGGTAAAGTCATAAATGGTTATATTCAACAATGAGCTGAGAGTATGTTTGTTATTGCTTATAAGTACTTATAAGTTTGTTAAACATAATTTTTTTTTACATATTTTGTATGATTTACAATTTTTATCTACATATTTTGTAGAACTCACTAATAATCTATAAAAAAATTTATCAAACATATTCTAATTCACACTTTTGGAAACTAGTTGATTGTATCGTGGCCATAATTTGGTTTTGAACCAAACCTCTAGACTGCAACTTTACCGACGAGTATTCATCTAAGTGATATTTGCGGCACAATTAATGTTGAAATCTGAAGTGTTAATGTCTATTTACTATCAAATTTGATGGGCAAAATTATCATTGAATAATTCTTAATATCTAATAAACTAAAATTGGAATCTAAAATGTCAGTATTCATGGGGACGATTGATCATTATATTTTAAAGATGAAAATACTATTGAATATACAGATGGCAACAGGACAAGCATTCCCGTCTCCGGTTCCATCAGAGATTTTTGGGAGGATGTGAGGAGAGGAAGGGGCGGGATAAAAATAGGCTAAATATATTCATACCATATTTTTCTATAAGTGTACCATATTTAAATGGTATAAAAGATCCACAACCTTTACTTATTATTATATTTATGTCCATAATATTTTTTCATCACATTCTTATCATCAACCTTTTATTAAGTAATATATATTGTCTTTGATAACGATTTGTCTAAAAACTCCATTTAAAAAGAACAAAAAGACCAAATTTTTCCTCGTATTTTTAAATAAACAAATAAATAAATAAAAATAAAATTTCAATTAAATATTTGTTCCTCATTTTAAAGCACACTAATATAATATTTAGAGAAAAATCGTTAGTAGGAACAAAATGTGTTAATTAATAGAATGTTAAATATACGATTCGGATGAAAAAAAAGTTAAAGAAATAAATGTAACAATAAATAAAAGTTAAAAGACTTTTATAACAGTGTATTTATAATAAAATGTGGTGCATGAATATAACTACTCATAAAAATATCATCATTCCGTGTCTCTCTTACTCATTTATATAATTTCCAAATTTAATTACATTTGACAGTATTGTTGTTAGCCACCTTGATGGTGATTAATATTGTTGATTGTATCTTTTAATGGTACTAGAGAAGAATGTTATATTCTATTATTGCGATAGTGGAAAATAATTGGAGATGGGCGGTAGACCTAAGCAAATTGTCGAACCACATTAAATTTGGTAATTTTTGATTATTTTTTTTGGATTGTGTTTTTTGTCTAATTTGTGTCACATAGTTATTGGATTTTGTTGTTGTATCTATTTAATTACACAGAGACTAGAAAAGAAGATTATTTATTTCGCTCCAATAATTTCATATTTTGCATGATTAGAGACTAGAAAAAGAAGATTATTTATTTCGCTCCAATAATTTCATATTTTGCATGATTAGCCTTTTTCTTAACACCTTCCACGTGCCGTTTAGGCGCACTCGACACTTCTTTCTTACTAGCCTCTATGCTCGATCAGGTCCACCTCTACTTTAGTCATGATATTTCTAAGTAAGTACATCGAGATAAACATAATAAAAAATATATATATATATATATATATATAGTCTTATTTTTGTAAGGTGAAAGTAATTCCGTATCAATCTTTCAAGTGGGAACATCGAGGTAAAGTTAATTGATCTATTTTAGATCGTGTTGTTCAACACATAATACCATCAAATTTAAAGCATATAACTAATAAAACCCTTTATATACAAATACTTCATAAATTATTGGAGTTTAATATTAAATATGAGTTATGCTGATGCCAAATGGAGACATGTTGAGTTTGACGTGGGTAACTTTGTGTGGACAGTGTTGAGCAAAGAGTGATATCTAGTTGAATATAACAAGTTGGTTTTGCTAAAGATCATTGAGATTATTGAAAAGAGCAATCTCGACGCGTATTATTTAGATTTTAGAGTAGTCTTTCACATGACAATTGTTTAATTCGAGGGTGAATTGCTCAGATCATGTGCGAGAAGAATGATACTACAGAAATTGTTAGATTTTTGTATGGAAACCAAGATCACATATGTTAATTTATGAAAGGTTAAGAACAATATTGTCAAAATACAAAAGTTAAGAGGAATTGATAAAAGTCCTCTTAACTAAAGATATACAGTTTCCTTCAATCATATGACATCATGGGATATCACAAAACATAAACAAATCCAAATTCCTAAGACTAGAACTTGGCTGTGGAGTATTATTCACGTTCCTTTATTCATTAGGTAAGGAAAAGCAGACCCTGCAAAGGTTGTTCGCTTTACGAATCGACCTTTCATTCGAGGCCTCTTCTCTGCATTCAATTTCCTAACTTCATATCGAATCTTCTTTGAGAACAATCTTGTTTGTCTCTTTTCCCGGTACCTTGACACTCTTGCTCTTCTTCCGGCGTCATTGCCCCCGAACCTTCCCCTAAGTCTGTCGTTGTATGGATTAGGGCCGCCTTCCGGGAAGGTATCCTAAAGATTTATATATATTAATCAAAATATAAGTGTTAATCAAAATCTGATCAAAACCTTCAATTAAGTTAAATCAATTTCTTTTTCAAATTAAAATTATGTCCAATATTTTTACTAATTTAATTGAATTCATTCTCAAGAAAGCATGCACAAATTAGGGTACATGAAGATGGTGGATTTTACTAGTCTCTTTGAAAAAATTATCACACATTGCTTTATGTATTGATATTTACGAGTTTCGGCATGTTTGGCTTGGAGGATTAATTGGATTGTACCAGAGGTTGTTAAGAAATAAAAAGAAGCCAAATTAATGTAATTTAAGCTTTTAGACTAAGCAGGGAGCTTACCAAGAAGTCATTAAGGTCGAACTCGGGTCGAATACCATTCGTCCATGGAGAACCTTGACTAGCCCAAGCAGCGATAACTGCTTCATAGTTGAGCCTTAAAAACATCCTCCTATTAACTTGTGCTTCACTTCCATGATCAATCATAGTCTTTCCTCCTCCTCATCTGCTTCTCCAGTCAATAATGGAGATGCATAATCAGAATTCCAGTTAAATGTTTCCCTAGCCATATCCAATGCTGGATCCAAATGACAAGCTATAACGGCTTTCATTTCATTGTCATCGTCCTCAACCTTTACCCGTTTTTCTTCTTTACAATCCATTCTTCCAAACCCTAATTCAATCTCATGAGAATCCTTATCAAGTCCCGTTCCTAATAAACTCTCTACATCGGCAGCAAACTCCACGAGCTCTGCATCATAAGTTATAAACTCTGGAAATTCCAAATCACATCCTTTTTCATCGTCCAACAAAACATCCACAAATTCATTCTCAATTGGATTTGATTCTGTAAAAATGTCAGAATCATCAAAAGGGTCAAAAACAGGAACCCTATAAAGAAGTTGATCCTCATTTTCAACAAGAGAAGTGTCTTCACTGTTAATCTCCGGGACCAGAAGAGATGGTTGTGATAGATTCGTCTTGGCCTGTCGTGGAGTTCTAGCCTTACGAGTGAATCCATGGTACCAAGTTGGTCCAGAATCCTCATTTCCTTTCCCCTTAAAAGATGATGGTTCAAGTCGAACCCTTTCGTGTCGACTCGCCAACTGGTTAGCCGAATGCACCGATGAATCACAGTTTTGGCATAGAAAAGCGTCATCGGCCGCGCAATACCATCGAGCCCTTTGTCGTAAACAGCTATCGCAAGCCTTGGCCGTCTTACCTCCGAGGATATTTGCAGTTTTTCTTTCTGTATTCATCGTATAAAGCTACGATTTTATTATTAAACAATCAGAAGTAATACATTTGGAGCATTAAGGTTTGGTATAAATTCAGTTCAAACAGTACCCAAGTGAAGTGTGCAACAGGCAATATCGATGCTCTTGGTGTATTTATGTAGACACAAAGAACGAACGGGTCCAATACAGTCGTGGTCATTAAATTTTTAGCTAATTTTCGTATTGAGTACTAAACTTTTCTTTATTTTAAATTGGTCAATAAAGTTAAACTCTACTACAATTTGGTCATTTCGCTATATTCGTTAAGTTGATAACAATTTGCCGACCATTACCAAAAAAATGCGACTCTAGTGGCGAGTGTTTCTTTCTCTAAATCAATGATGGATCTCTGGTACTACAAATGCCTTAGATGAAAGTGGCATTGTCAATTCAGTGACAAGTTTTGAAGTGTCGCAAATTTGTTAAGAATTTTGTGATTGGCTAGCACTGTATCAACAACCACATATACTCGTCAACTAAACTACTACCTAATTTTTTCGTTAGCCAAACTAAGTTAGATGAATATCATAACAAATGACTTAGAATAAAATAAAAATAGAGTGATTAAAATAAAAATTTGTTGAAAGTTGAGTGACCAAAAACATTTTCAATGGCAAAAGAAATTGGTACAATAATTATTGGAGGGTGAATGACCCCACACACGGCGCTTTTAGTAATAAGTTGCTTGGAGTTGAGCCCATGCACTTTTGGTGGTTTCCTAGAGTTAACATTTTTTTTTTAATTGTAACCCAAAAATTTTCTTATCTGGATTCTGATTGGTTGAACCTCATAGGTTTATCCTAAAATCTGCATTCTTACTGGCTGTCTGTCTTAATTTTAGGATTCCTTGTGGGGTCCAACAAATGGGTAGTTTCTCTCTCTTCTTGTTCACCAATTTATATTAGGGTTAATTTTACTGGGGGCCACTGAAGTTTCAGCAAAAATACAAAACAATAACTGAAGTTGCAAAATTTCAATACCAGTTACTGAAGTATACTAATATATTCACCAATGGTCACTCTATTAAATTTCTAGTGTAAATTGATGATATGTCATCGTTAAGTGTCCATGTGGCACATAATTAGTCAACATTTGACAAAAATTGACGCTACATAGATTTAACGTACTTATAACAATAAATTCGAATAGCAAAGGATGCACCTAAAATATGATGACTTAGCTACAATTTTTGAACAATATTTAAATTAGATCTCCAAACTATTTACACAACCCGATTTAACAAATTGGAGAAAAATTAGGGTTTGAGATCGTTTTTGGAGAAAAATTGGGTTGTGCAAATGGTTTGAGGATCTGATTTAGATATTACCCAAAAATTACAGCCATGTCCTCATATTTTATGTGCATCATCTGTGCTCCAAATTTATTATTATTAGTACATTAAATTCACGTGATATCAATTTTTACCAAATGTATATCGATTGTGTACAACGTAGGCACATAACGGTGACACATTATTAATTTACATTGAGAATTTAATAAAGTGACCATTGTTGAACTTATTAGTATACTTCAGTGATCGGTACTGAAATTTTGTAACTTCAGTAATCGTTTTGTAATTTGCTGAAACTTTGGTGACCGCAAGTGAAATTAACCCATTAATTTTAAGATTTTAATTAGCTTGACAGGGGTGTTTCTTCTTTGTGGTTCATTTATGCCTATAAGAATTTTGAATGTGCTATTTGTGGTCCATTCTTGTAGTTTTTAACCTTTCTCGTCCACTTGATGCATTAGTGGACGTTGTTGATATAAATTTGGCCTCAATTTCATCCACAGTAATACTCGAAGGAATTGATAGAAGGCATTATTAGAAGTGGAACCCACAACATAATTTAAGTCAACACGATAAATTACGGATATTTAAGTAATTTAATGAAGTGTTCAAAATTTCGTAATCTAAATTAATTCATACTTAAACGAATATGGCTTTATCCATGCCAAAGTACTATTGTCGGCAACCCCATGGCACTCCAATGCAACAACATGAATTGTATCGTGTGCACGTTGTGCTCTTTTGAGCGCAACATGAACATCAAGCTACTACCTGCAATTGTAATTGTCGAATTATAAATTCTTGCGATATAATCAAATCCTTCAATAATTAACGTCACAACATGAATCATATTGTGTAATATATGCATCTACTATCAACTCATTAATTAAATACGAGGCCCAATAATTAACTATTAATGTGTGGTAATATAGCTAAAAACCATATTTTATTTAAAGGATGCGATTGCGATTGCCATTGCGATTGTGACATGCACAAGTTACGTATCTAACAAGTATATAATATATATGTATTTTTCCTTACGCTTGGGGGGCGCAGGACGTGGTGGCTCGTAGCAATATCTAATTTTCAAGAATGTGTAGCTAGTAAGTAAAATGCTACCAAAGGAAATAGCCATAATAATAGTTGGTTACCTTCTAAATTTATGGCTTTCATTTGTATATATACTTTAGAACATTCTTTTAGTTTTTAGTTTTTTTCTAAAATTCCAACACAAGTTTTTAGGCTCCTACTCAAACATAGATGAAATGTTTGTCACTGTCTCTTACATGTAGATTAATAATCAATGAAGTACAATAAAAGAAACGTAAAATCTTACCTCAAGAAGTACAAAATAGGAACTAAATTAGAAACTAAAAATTAGTGGCATTTCAGAAAAGATTTCTTACTACTTTCACTACAAACCAACAGTCCAATATGGTTTTTAAAATTACTATTTTTACTAACAAAATTAAAACATACTTTTAAAAAGTAAATTTGAAGTCACGTGAAGCAATACGATCCTTATTAGTTTTTTTTTACCAAGAAAACAGAAGGGCAATTTATTCGAAGGTAATATTAACTGTACCTTATGAAAGAATAACAAAATTTAATCAAAATGACAAGGATGGACAAATCCAGCCAAATCGAAAACATTCTACACACGTCAGGAATTTTATGGTTGATGTGTAGTGTTCCTCTTATATTGTCTACGTCGAAAGCATACCTAAATGTCTTTATCAACTAGCAATAATTTTCTGGCGAAAGATTCCATTTGTTAATACGAGTAACAGTACATGGAAAAAGCCATTAAGAGCACTTGAACCCGTAATTTAGTACATGGAAAAAGCCATTAAGAGCACTTGAACCCGTAATTTCATTTTAGTAATGCTAACAGTCTTAGGTGGTGAAGAATCGATATCAAAGTGTCAAACCTTACGTTGGACATGTCAAAAGATGTGATTATATATTTGGTAGGACTAATAATTCACGAAAGTTTAGTTATGACTTATCTTATATTTATTTAAGAAATGGAAATGTTCTTGACTAAGTATATGCAATATACATGTCGATAAAATAGATGAGTAGTCGTCCCAATGTAGAATTACATTAATCACTATAGGTCTAGTCTCAATAATGTGAACTCTTGAAGAGGAGTAACTTTTATCCATTAAGCGAGGGCCGACTTTCGTTCCTAATCGTGAGTGGATTTTGTACGAACTCCTTAAATTAAGATTAGCATTAAGTCTTGGATGTTTGCACATGAATTATATATTGCATGGGAAAAAATATAGTTAGCTAGGTTAAGGTAATTGGCATTCAAAACAGAACCCTTTGTAGATTTGATGTGAAATTGGGAGGTCATGGAATAATATTTGGTAGTTGCAAGATAAGCACCTTGAATTGTGTAGATTTGTTTTCGTGATTTATAATTTAGTGATTAATTGGATCGCAAAGTAACAGTCCCATGAATTGGTAATCCAGTGCCCAATCACATGTTCAAGGCCCAATCTGTTGCTCTCCTAGTTCGGTTGGACTGACCTGCAAAATAAGCACTTCCTCTTTACCTTCAGTAATCTGCAATTGAGGCTCACTCCTACTTTAGCCACCAAAGGTAGAAGGTCAGGCCCAGAGGTCTCTCGGCCCGTCATTTCAGCTGGCTATTTTACTTCATTTTTTATGAAGATGTCTCCAACATATGTTTTACGTGCATAAATAGTCTTTTTAGACAAATTTATCTAAAATGTCTGTTAATTTTTTGCGTAGTTTATATGCTCATTTAATAGTAGAGACAAATTTATCAATTTAAAAATAAAATAATTAAAAACAAAATTTTCTTTTTTTCAAAAAAAATTCATCTTCTTTTTTTTAACTACCATACCATACCCATCAACACAAACAACACCACCGCCACTGTCGATCTGTCATCAATTGACAAATTTGAGGGGGTGTTAGAGTAGTATTAATATTATAATTTTTACTTTATATTGTTTAGGGTAGTTTAATCTTTTATTTGTTTGATTATTTATACTAATTGTATCTCTTATTTTATTTTAATTATGTTTCACTAAATAATAATTTCTTCTTCTTCTCTTTTTTATTCTCCTTTTAATTTGATTTGTCATATTAAAATGCTTTGATTTAAAATATTTATAGATAGTAGATTTATCTCATCTTCAAATCTGCCATTCACCAATGGTGAATGACAGATTTGAGGAGGGCTCGACTATTGAATGGCAAATATGAGGGGATGCAAAAATTGGAGGGGTGGGGGTCTCTACCATTAAATGGCAGATTTTAAGGGGGATTTCTCTCCCATTCTTTTTGCCGTTTAATGGCAAGTGGGGAGAGAAATCCTCCTCAAATTGGCAGTTCAACGGTATCAATGAGGGTGGTGGTTTTTTTTTTTATTTTATTTTGAAATTGATAAAATTGTCTCTATTATTAAAAGAGAGTGTAAACACACGTAAAATCAATAAACATTTTGACTAGATTTCATTCAAATTGATCATTTGCGCATTTAAAAGTATATGTTCGAAACTTAAAGAATGAAAAGTTTAAGAATCATTTACGCACGATGAACATACGATAACAACTATTTGTGAAAAGTTTTCTTTTTAAAAATAATTGTACTTCCTTATTTTAATTTTAATTTTTAACAACGGTACTTATTTATAAGTTTATGTTTGACATGTTTGAAATTATAGTTTAAGTGATTAAAAGTTAAGATTTAGATAAATTATGTTATCGAGCGGATTGGGTAATGGTTAAATGTTATATTATGTATCTTGACGGTTCAAAATCCGGTGCATATGGAATCTAAAGATATCAAATAGTCATTTCTCATCCACACAACATACTCCTCCTCTTAGGCCACAGCCACTTCCCAATGGCTCTTCCAGGTAATCGACTCCTCTGCAACACCTCCACAAGAACACCGTACACCCAGCTCCCTCTACGCCGTCCATTCCTCATACCATCGTACCCATCATGGTCTCATCAGCCAAGAACATCTTTCACAGTTTCAGCGAATCGCAAGAAGCTCTCTTCATCATCAAGAACTGGAAGATTTGACAACAAGAACAGAAGAAGCTCAGTTTCTACTAAGGAACAAGAAGAAGAAGATGTAGAAAAGCAACGGATGGATGAGATTTCACTTGATAATAATATTGGTACCATTGGAGCCGTTGGTGATGGGTTTGTAATGCCTGAGCTTCCCGGAGAAAAGCCTGACTTCTGGGAAGGTCCTCAGTGGGATGCTTTTGGGTTCGTTCTGCAGTACCTGTGGGCTTTTGGCATTGTTTTCGCGGTATTTTATTCAAATGATTTATTGTTGCAATGGCTTTGTTGGTGTTTTCAATTAAATTGCATATGCTACCAAAATAATCCCAACTTGTTTGTTCTTTTAAGTGAAAGTGAATGCCTGTGAATCGTGCGTTCTTTACTTGCTTTTGGTTTTCTGTTCCTTGAAGTTATTGTTGTCGATGCTAAGGAATTAGTGATTAATCTATGACATAACATAGATAATTGAGTATGATGTGATATTAGGAACAATTATGGTGTTGTAAAGTTTGAATAATGCTTGTTAGATTAGTATGGATTCAATTATTTGGTTGTACTTAGACATTCTAAGACATGTTAACACTTGAGTCCCTAGGCAATTCTCCTCCATAAAGGACTAGAGTTACACCGACTCCCATACCATGATAAAGTCCACAGGCCTAATAAAACCGACCTACAATATGAGGTTCGCCTTTCCCTATACATTGCACATCTCAATTACACCCGGACATTGAGACATAACATGGGATTACAGTGTCGTTGACTAAATGTGAGACATAGTGCTAACATGCCTAATCACGAAAAGTGTCAAGTTGATCTAATTCCATTGGGATTATAATACCCACCCGGGACACTTGTCCAACAAGTGTTGGATGAATATAAGACTTTGCTTACATTTGTTGGACAATCGTGGACATTATAAACCTATTTTATCAGTATATTTAGTTTAGATGGCTGAGTTTTGTTATAATTTTTCCCATATTATAAATGTTATACACATAATATATGAGCTTTTGACACTTGTTAAAAATTAGGAATGAATCTCATTCTCTGAATTGGAGTAGCATGTTTATTGCTTATTTCTTTGAAACATATTGAATATGTCATACATCTCTGTACCATTGTCTTGCCACTGGCATATTATGTGAGACATCATTGAATTTTTTTTTTTTCTTTCTGGAGGGCCATCTTGAGATAGTGGCAGGGGAGAGTAAACCCTAATGGAGGACTATCTTGATTGAGTGAACTTCAAACTTAATATCATTTATTGGATATTTGTTGGAAAAGCACTTAACTGGTTAGAATGAAGGACAATCTTAGGACAATAACTAAGAATAAGCTGTTCTTCTAGTTACAAGGATATATTGAAGTGGCAATTCTTTATTCAAATTTGAGTAGTGGAAGAGAAAGATTTGCGTGTGATTCGTGTATTTGAACAATTAGATGGTGATATTTACTTTCGCAGTAACATGATGGGCCAATTCATGCTGAATCTGCGGAAGGAGTCTCTATTTTCAGTGACTGGCAGTATCTGAGATCTAGTGCTATTCCTCTTTGAAACACCATTAATATAGATTCATGGGGACAAGTATTCCCGCATAAGCAAGTGACCATGTTTGCTCTATGTCTTGCGCATTCATCTTTTAGATGGAAGTTGAATGTAATCTTCCTCCACCCCACTGATTCCCCCCTCCCTCCACCACTTCCTAGAAATGCACCGAGGTCAAGCACACAAGGTCTACTGCTGTGAGCAAGTTGGTGTTTGGATGGGGGCCGACCCTTTTAAACTTCTTGTTAATTTTCCCTTTTTGAATTGCATTTAAATGTAACCGGAGAACTTCTATTTAGTGTCAAGTAATGGATCTCATAAAAGGCAAACGATAATGTGTCATCTTAGATAATTGTGTATATCAAATGCATATTGATCCTGTTTACAAGGAAGTGCTACTGGGAAAAAGTGTACAGAACCTTTTCATATATATGCAGTTTCCTCAAGTTTCTGATTATAAGTACATATTACTTCCTCCTGATTTGAACAATCATGTTCATTATCTCTGGACTTGCCATTGATTATGACATCTTCTTGTTTGTAGTTAATTGCTTGTGGCATTGCTGTGGCCACATATAATGAGGGAGCAACAGATTTCAAGGACACTCCAGTTTACAAGGAATCGCTCCAATCTCAAGAGCTTCTAGAAGAACCAGACGCGTCTAATTCAGATGTTTTTGAAACCAATCCAACCGAACAGGCTCCTAGTTTGGACTAGTATTTCGATTCATTCACAAAATTTGGACCAAGAAAGATTCCCGCTGCAGGTATCTAATTCCATTTACAAGGTATTTCAGCATAGCAATTAAGTAATTTTTTATGTTTGCATATCTTGGATTGTGTTTTATTTTTTTTTTTGTCTTTTTTGGACAAGATTATGTATTACATAGGACATGTATATGTGTGTTTACAGGCTCAGCTTATGATGTTTTCTTGTCCTTAATCTAACTTACCTTCGTTTAACACATATCTAGTCGAAAAATCTTTCAAAACTAAAAGATAACTGTTGCGCCTTGAACCGTTAGGCTTTCAGTTTTCAATACATTTTTGTACTTGAAACGAAGGTTCACCCTGCTTTGACCATTGATATAAACGGTCATAGCATTTAGGCCTAGGGATAGTCAAGAGTTAGATCGTAGACTAAATTTGTTTGACTAATATTTGGACTTTAGACCCCATTAATGACTTTATAAAAATGAAACAACGTCATCTCCTTGAGATCGCCAATGGTCTTGTTTACATAGCCATCTCGCTTAAATATTTTCTGGGAGATGCTATTTTAACTGCTATATATTTAACAAATGAAACTCTTTAACCATTGTTGGGCTCGACCCGTTGAGGCCAAGGCCCGACTGTTCACACACTTGTATTTGCATCACATTGCTTTAAAAGTAAGAGCAAACCAGCCAATTTGGCTGTTGTGATAACGTGTAATTAAAAAATTGATAAAAATTGAAGATCTAGTTTCTAGTAAAATATATGATTGAAAATTAATTTAAATTTTTTTTTTTTTATAGAAAACTTGGCCAAACATGCCCCTAGAGAACATGATAGTTTACCTCAAATTTTTATTTATTTTTAAATATTATTTACTCCCTTGAATCGACTCATTGCCGGTGGCAAAAGTTGATATTTAATAAAAATTCACCATCTTAAATAAATTTAATTAACAACTAAAATCACACAGCTATAATACATGACCCAATAATACACTACTAAACTACAATAATATAATATAATTAGAAAGTAAGGCACAACTGACATGGCTTAATTCTAATTAATTTGAAACAAAGACTATACATGTTATTTAAAAAGATAAATGTTTGATGTCTTGCAATATTGCATCATTACATGCTTCATTTTCAGTACAGGAAGTCATATCCAGTTTCCTTACAAAGTTAGATCATAATTAAGGCCCAAAACATAAGAAACAATTATAATCTACAATAATAATTTATATCCCCATTAATAAAAATACATCATGATAACTCTAATCTTTCTTAATATATAATTATAATTCGGGTTCTGGAATAGTGTTTAAATCTAAACCACCATTATGATTATCCACTTTCTTTTCACCGACCTTAACGCCGTTAACTTCTCCCTCTGACGCCGTTAGTTTCTGGTCCTGGCCGCTACTGTTAGATGAATTATTCTGAGCTGAACCCTTCTCAAAGTACCTGATGGCAACGTGCATCCTCTTTAGAATTGCAAAAAACTCTTCCACCTCCGCCTCCGTTGGGGCGGCGCCACCGCAGCTTTGTTCTCCTCCGCCTCCTCCTTCACCACCCCTTTTTCTTTAACCTCCCTATTATTCTCCACTCTCTTCCTCTTCCTTTTCCTCTCTCTCTCCATTCTCTCTCTCTCTCTCTCTCTGAAAAAGCAGACACTTGACTTTTGGTATCGTATACTGGATTACTTATTGCAGTCCATGAAGTGTGTCTTCTATTCTATTATTATTGATTCTTCTCTCTTTTGATCGTCGTTTTCAACCGTTGGATCCGATGCCAATTGATGATGTAAGAGTATGACGTTTCATTCCAATATCATGTCATGTCATATTTGGTAATTACGAGGATATATATGACAACTACCCACGCGTTCATTCTTACGCGCCTCTCCTAAATTTTTGGTGGAAAAATAAACAATTCATTGAATGTCACCCAATTTATAGTTTTGTTTCACGTTCAAAATTTGTTTTAATTTGATTATTTAACCCAATTTTTATAGTTTTGCGTTCACGCCTTCTAAAACGTGAAAAATAAACAATTCATTGAATGTCACCCAATTTATAGTTTTGTTTCACGTTCAACGTGTTTGTTTTAATTTGATTATTTAATTCATATTTTTATTTCAATTTGAATATCTAACTTATTTTTCTATCTTATTTTAATAATAAAAATAATAATTTTATTTGACATTTTTATTACTAAAGTGTTAATTCAAAAAAAAATACTCATTAGTGTTTTTAAATTTTTTTTATAAAAAATAAAAATATTGGACTTATTTGCACATTTTGTAATGATTATGAATCTACATACAATTTCTTCTAATTAAATTAATGGTATATTTGTCTTTTTCATTACATAAGGATCAATTTCGCATTAAAACACATAGGTTAGAGACTTGTTTGTCAAAACATAAAACGTTGGAGACCAATTCTACACTAAAAACAAAGATTAGGGGACCATTTGTACGCAAAATTTCAAAAGTTTAACGGAATATTGGACGGATTCCGTTCAAAAGGATGATTTGGGCACTATATAAATAGGTAAGGGATGAAATTGTCAAAATTTGAAAGATAAGAATGATTTACGTACTGAATCCATACATTTGGGATGTTTTTGACAAATTTTCCAAATAAAAATATAAGACTTTGAAGTCGAGCAACGCAGGACGAGGTGAGTCTGACCATTTTGCCATCCCAATGAATTTGGTTACTTTTCATTACAATTATTGACATAATAATAGTTTTCAAAGAAAGTTAGGTGTTAGGTGACTTCTAGTGAAATTTCTCGCGTGAAGTTTAGTCGCGTGGTTAGAAGGTGGAAGCGGATGAAACTGTAAATTCTGTATTATATTATGATGAAACTTAAATGGTATAAATTTCTTGGATGATTCTCAGAGATTAAAAAAAGACTGATGCTTTAAGTAAAATTTATTTATTGACCAAAAGAGACGACCATATTTTAGCAGCCTCAAATTTTTGGTTAAGTGGGCCAATATATTACTAAAATTTATATTACTTTAAAGAAGAAAAAAAAGTAAAGGTAGTTGGACCAAAGAAAAGTTGGTCCCACATAATTTTTGCTTTTAATTTTCTATAGTTGGGACTAATAATTTTTATTGGTGAAATGTATTTTTTTAGATTAAAAAATTATTAAATGGTAAGTTCAAATTAACGAGTTAGAAATGACAATTAGAAATATATTTAATAATTCTATTTTTATCTTTTAATTATTATTTTGAAGTTTCTTATTTTAGCTTATTTTTTAGCTATATTTTTTACTCGTCAATATAAGTTCTTAGTACTATTTCATCTCAACGCATATTTCGAATTGAAAAATCATTAAACGGAGAGTTTAAAATAACAAGCTAAAAATGATTGCTATAAATAGATTTAATAATTCAATTTATTTATTTATTTATTTCATTTTGTCATAACATCTTTGAGTATATTTTGGATATGTTTTCACTCGTTGGGGTAGGTTTTTGATACATTTCGAAGTATTAATGACAAACTCCACAATGTATTTTTTAAATTGAAAATTTGTTAAATGACGAATTCAAAATAATAAGTTAAACAAAACTGTTAGAATTGACTTGAATAAGTTGATTGTGTTCCTATTTATAGATGTCGGTCTAATTAAAATTATCAAAATTTAACTCGTCTTGTTCGTATAATTATATATAAGAATATGACAGAAATTTTGAGGCGTTACAATGGATTATTTGTTAAAAAAAATTATATAAAATTAAAAAAAATCAAAAATTAAAAAATAAAAATAAATTCAGAAAACTTGAGGGCTAGGCCCCCGGAGTCGAGTATGACATGGCCCGTATGGATTGCGGGTTAGTTAGCGATTGCTATTACTTTACAGCCTCAAAATTAATTAATTTAGAAAGAGAGAAAATACAAGTGCACAAAGAATTTAATGATAAGATAAAAGAATTTTAAGAAGGTTAGTATTTGGTAAGTGAAAATTTGACATACTCGTGAGCTTATTCATAGTCCCTTTTATTTATATTTAAATTAATTGCATGGGATATTTTCAATTTTAGTAGTTCAGATACTAGACTTGCAATTAGGATCAAATTTTTTTAAAGGTTTTAGAAAAAATTAGAGATATATATGCGGTGATTATATTAGCTTTAATTTTGTTAATTGTAAAGCACTTATGTCTATACTTTTTATTCATTGAATTCTTATATTTAATTAATCATTAAATAGCACATCTCATCCTTAATGATGTTTGCATGTATAGAAATGAGAAAATATATATTTTGTGGCACTTTTTTATTTATTGTTTTTTAAAAAATATGACAAATAAATAAATTGTTTTACGCTCTCCCAACAGAATTTTAGACGAAAACCATTGTCAAAGATAAGAATAAGAATGCAACAATAAAAAGAAGAGGACATAAGTAAGTGTTACAATAAACAAAACTGATGACTTTAAAGACAATTAAAATATAGTACAACAAATATCTCTATAAGTTAGTGACTACTACAAAGACGCCACTCTCTCTTTACAAAAAATATATAAACCGCTCATGAGGTTTACTTTTTTATAACAAATTTCCTAGGTAAAAAAAAATTAGTACTATTTATGCGAATTCTTTTAAAATAATAATAATAAATAAATTGAAAGTTGAAAGATATTGGCGAGCACACAGAAATGTGGGCCTGGCCCAAAGAACTTGCTCTTGTCTTGCTTCTAATAATTTGGATTGCGATACTGGGCCTTGCTAATTAGGATTGAAAAAAATGATTTGTACCTACTTCTAAATTCTAATGTGACATTTTGATAAATCATGCATTTTGACTCAAAATCAGTTATTCTTATGTAATTATTATGTGTAACTAATTATATTTGTAACCCCAAAAAACAGATTGGAATATGCAACAAACATTTAAGGTGGTTAGATTAAGGTTTTCTCTCTCTCTAATATATAATCTTACAATTTTGTTAAAAATTACTTTCTTCATAAGACAAGATTCTAAAAATTGTATTCTTTTCCACCGGTCACAATATCACGACAAATAAATATTATATTGCCCGCAACTACACAATTCAAAAAATTGTAAGTTTGAAGAAATATAATTGAATGATTTTGGTAAGTTGTGACTAGAAAGCGAAACTATAGTATTAGTACGATTTCTAAATACTTTAATGTAACCCTTAATTGCAAATGGTACGTGACATTCACATAAAAAGTACATTCGCGTATGTTTGAACTCAAAAATTGACAATTGAATTGTGATTTTTTTTTTTTTATATATTTTATAAGACTCACAATTTATTACTTGCAAATTTCATAGAACTCGCAACTTATAAGTATTTAAAAAATAATTTCAACACTGTCAAACATATTATTAATCTCGTTTCCAATAGTCCAAATTCAGCTAATCGAACTTAGAACCAGATAAAAATGTGTAAATTAATTAGTCAAATATGGACAGTTTTTAAAACTTATTTATAATGCATAATTTCAACGTAATCGTGTAGAATTATGTTTAAACATTTGTAATGTACCATCAGACAAATATACAAGATTCATACTTTTTGTTAAAAGATAACAAACATGCAAAGAATGTCACCCATTTATTCTTCTTTGATATTTCAATTATTTGATAATTGGACAATATATAGTGATATTTTGAATTATACATAAATATCAATGACCCCAAAGTTGCCTTCTTGCACATAGAATCTCTAAACGGGGCATTTATGTTGTCCGAGTGAGCAACTTAGATTCTCCGTAGAATCTAAATCTTTTTTTAGACTTAACTTCAAGATCTTTTGAGAAATAGTTATAAAACAATAGAGAGAGAGAGAGAGAGAGAGAGAGAGAGAGAGAGAGAGAGAGAGAGAGAGAGTAATAACAAAAAGGCTTGGGAAGAAGAATCTAAAATTAAATAAAATTGTAAATCATAAAAAATAAAAATTTACTCACTATATAAAAAATTATTACAATGACTATTTTTCGCACTCAAACTCCAAATAGACCCAACAAAATTCTAACTTGGTGAAAAATTAAAATGGAAGACTCCTATTTATAGTTGCATTGAATGAGAGATTTTTTTATTTTCACTACATATGATATACGTCCGAATTCGATTATAAGTGGAAAAGAA